>JBAMJR010000097.1:2750000-3350000 GCA_038501785.1 Myoxocephalus aenaeus
GCTGCAGAGAACTGGCTTGAGCCGAGGGACAGAGAGGCTGGGAAGAGGGAAAATCAGATCTGGATAATTGCGTAGAAACTCAGTCGGGCAAACTTAACATCTGCTGGTGCGTTTATTTGAAGGATCCGTGTGGACTGGAGCAGCAATGTCCCTGCGTAAATTGGAAATGCCCGATCTGTCTCGATTATTGGTTGTTTAAAAGTAATATGCTCTTTAAACTCAAGGGAAGGAGCTGTTCCTTGTTGACCGTCTGATGTGCAATTATTGAACGATACCTGGGTTTTTTAATGACAATATGGACACGTATCTCGTGTGAACAAATTGCCACCATCAATGCATGTTTTTCTTTTTCTGTTGAAAGCGTAAAATCCTCCTTCAAAGCAACGTAAAACACAGAAACATCCGAATGCAGAGTGTGTATGGTCCGCTACTCCAGTCCGGATTTTCCATGTGAGGCGCGCCGGAGCCCTGGAGGTGGATAAGCTTGTAGAGCCCGCTCTCTCTCATGCCATGCTGGGCCACAAGGGCTCCGGGAGACGCTGCTACATATTACCGAGAACCGGGATGGAGGAGAGGCGGAGGGGGGAAGAAAAAAAGTTTCGTTTAAACCTGGCAGAGGAACTTTCAACATGAAGCCTCACTGACGGAACAATTCCACCACAGCAACAGCAGCGCAAGAACACAGCTTGCTTTTCCACTGAATACATTTTTCTCCTCCCTGCTTGTGTCTTTTCCTTCCCTCTTGTGTTATTCCCTGTGTGCACGGCTGGTCGGGGCTCGCTGTCACTGCGCGCTGAGATGTTGGAGTGACCATGGCTGCGCAAGTTGCATCGGCTCCGACCAGAACTAATAACAAAAATAAGAAATTATCCAGCGGTTTGGGTCCGGACCTCAATTCGGGGAAATCAGGAGGAGGAGGGACCGTACAGCGGACTGGACCTATGCTCGGTGCCGGAGATGGGACTCTGAATAATGTAGACCATCACCGCCGAAACGAGCTCAACATGGTTCATTCAACTTCCACGACTCACAACGCGTCGGACGGCCACGACAAGGATGGGAATAACCTCACGTCCGCCTCGGCTTCGACTAATTCAACCACTTCCTCGATGGAAGCGGGTTTGATCGCGAACCACAAGCTGAAATGTGTGGGGAGCGGAGATCCCACTCAGCCTCAGCCGCCGCCGCAGCAGCAGCAGCCGCCGCAATTCGGCCAATTTGCGCCACATCAGCAGCGACAGATCCAAAGTAACAACACCGCCAATAACAACGGCCAGGGGCCCCGTGGGGACCGGGCCATGGATCACCAACACCACGGCGGCAAAGAGAACCTGTTGGGGGGCCAGGGGGAGCCGCAGCAGCAGCACATGCCAGGAAAAGGTGAGGGGGACCTCACCTGTAAACCCGCGGAGAGGATGATGGGTACCAGGTACGAACACTCTAACTTGGGCCCAACTAGTAACAACTCTGAGTTTAATAACAACTATTACACTTCGAGGCCCTGTTACGACCAACATGGCGGACAGCAGCAGCAAAGCAGTGGGATGGGGATAACGCAGTCCTCGGCACACAACAGCATGGAGAACTCCCACGAAGCAGGGTACCACAACAGCCAGTACAACCAGTACCCGGCCTACCGGGGGGGCTACGGCGGCGGGGCCTACGGGATGATGGGCCCCTCTGGGTGCCGGCAACCTGGGAACATGATGATGGGCAGCAACTCCTCAGCGAGCCACGGCAAGTCTCCCCTGGCAGCTGCTTCGGGTGGCTTTCAGAGGTTCCCAGGACAAAGTCAGCAGCAGCATCCCTCGGGGGCCACCCCGACCCTCAACCAACTGCTGACGTCCCCGAGCCCCATGATGCGGGGCTACGGCGGCGCGTATCAAGACTACAGCGGCTCCACGGCGCAACAGCAGGCCGGCATGGGCCTGGGGAAAGACGCGGGGCAACAGTATGGAGGCAACTCGGCCCACGGCTGGGGAGGGCAGCAAAGAAACCACCCGCATGCAATGAATCCAGGCAACGGAGGGCAAGGCCTCGGCAGGACACAGGTGAGTTTGGGAAACTTCTCAGTCAGCCGGTCAGTGGACTTTGGGGTCTCATCGCTGGAGTGACACTCATTATTGTGCATTATTACCGCGCGTGTGTGTGTGTGTGTGTGTGTGTGTGTGTGTGTGTGTGTGTGTGTGTTGGCCACAAGTACACTCCGTGTGAGAATGTAAGTGTATAAGGGCCTATACGAAAATTACCTGGGTCAATATTTTTTTTTATCAAGGTGCTTTTATGTAGAGAAAGGCCATAATGTGCGTAATTCTGACTAGTGTAATTGTGCTAATAGACCCGCACGAGCTATACCATGACATACATCATGTATGTATGTGTATGTAACATAATAAGGGAAGAAAACCTTGAATTAAAATGCGTTTCTAAAAAAATATTATTGAATGAGTCTATACAATAATTGATACGTCAAATCAGATACCGCGTTTCTATCCGCGCATTTCTATAGGTCATACTCTCCATATTATTTCCTTTTATCCGGGAGATTAAAAAGCAACATTCACGTTGGGCATGTCCACCTCTCTGCCGACGTGGTGTCAGACACGTTGCCAACCGCCCTGTTTAGGACGTGTTGTATTCAAGGCGCTCGTCGAACAAAGTATAACAAAAAATATTCCTGCAGATAATATATATAAATGATCATTATGAATGCCAACGTTCTGCAATTATCATCTCTTATTTTTTTTATTTTTTTTTGTAAAATCAGAAGGACACCGCGGGCGCGCGAGGACCGTCTGTGTCTCTCCGCGCGCTCCGTAGCGAGCACCTCGCTTCTGTGCGCCTCGTCTATTCTCACGCAGCCCGGGATTTGAATAGTGGAGGTAAACTGGCTGAAAGCTCTCCGTACTCCCAGCTCACAGTTGACACCCAGTCTGCCATCTGATTGGCTCCCTGTGGCCCCGCTGGGCAGACTACGCTCAGAGGGAGAAAAAAAAAGGAGGATTCTTGCAGGGATCCTTGGCCATGGCGCTTTAGTGATGCTGCATTTAAGTCTTATGGGAATACTCCAGACTTGGAGGCCGTCCAACACAATAATTGAACCTTTATGAAGGTTTAGGCTGCTCCAGATAATTATTCTCATAATTTTTCCACGCTGAAAAGACGTACAAAAACACTGCAATGTCAACTCAAAGAACGAACAGAAAATAAATAGATAATGTGTCCTCATGTGGAGTTATAATCTTCAATTTCTTGTTATATGTTGATGATTGTCCAGTTTTGTTTGTTCTATTTGATATGAATGCATCATTTCAAGCTCAATTTTGAGAAATTGTCCAATGCACACAGATCTTATTCATGTGATTTTGATACGTTATGTAATACTTTGTGCATTGACATTTTGAAGTAAAAGGAAAAGCTAACTTTTTCTGGAAACGCAACCACAGTTTTAGACAACAAGCCCAGCAAGCTGACTTCTGTTGGCCCCTGCCGCAGCTCGTGGTTGAATGCCTTTCTCGAGGGCACCTCAGTGGTAACATCTGAGGGTGGGAAGAAAGTGTTACTAATTATTCAAGTATTCCTCCCTCTGTCTTTGGGGACTGCACTCGAGGATCCCTGGGTGTCCCCAAACCCTGTACTGAAACACTGACGTGTCCATCGCGTGCATACCTGCAACCAGGGGGGGGAGTCACTGCTTGTTCAGAATTCTGCCCTAAAACAACACAGCATTTCTCCAGAAGATTCTCCAGCCTATTCTGCGGTTGTTTTTGATGCACTAAATTATTCGTACCGCTGTATGGCACATCTGGACGACTGGAGGGTAAGTTGGTTGAGCATAGCTTGTACTGTCTGCCTCCCGCAAAACAAAAGCAGTTCATTAGCCTACATTGTTTCAATCAAAGGCAATTTAGGTTGGCTGCTGGGGAAATTAAGTAAATGTTGTAGCGTGGGAGGGTTTGCTTGTATTGATTGTATCAAATTATGCACTGATAAAATGGTCACTAGAAACCTACAGTAATATGTATCACTCCTTAATACACACATTAATGCTCAATATGGGCAGATTGGACATTCAGAACATATATGTATGTATGTATATACAGTATATGTCTGTGTGTGTGTGTATGTCTGTGTGTGTATGTCTGTGTATGTATATATGTTTGTGTGTTTATATATGTTTATATATGTGTATATGTATACATACGTGTGTATGTATACATATATGTATATATAAATGTATACATGTGTGTATATATATATATGTGTGTGTGTGTGTGTATATATATATATATATATATATTGTATCTCAAAGACACTGAATGAAACTCAGATAGCGTGTCAGTCACAGCATACAAGAGGCATATTCTATACTACCTTATTCGTATTCAGTTTGTTTGTACTTATAAATCCAACAAATCAGCCCCCTAAAAAAAAAAACCTTACATTTTACATTATATACTGCAAATGTTTTTTGTTTTTTCAGTTTCCCACTTGAGGAGGACGTGCATGTGGGACTCTGTTTTTTTTTTTTTGACTCTACCAACATTTCAGCAGCAGTATATTCACGCTACAAACGCCCTATGTTTAATTCATATTTGGAACGGCAGCGCTGCTCTCCTGTGCACTGACAGGCTTTGTGAGAAAGGCGAGCTGTGTAGTGCATAATACTGCCTCCAAATTGGCCCCGTGATATGACTGCGCTTCACTTCAGAGTGCTTTTGGTCGGAGCACACCTCTGTCACCTGTTGGCACAGTTTCCCCTCTTTCAAATTCAATTTCCCTCCCCACTGCCTCACTTCAGGAGCAAGCTGTGAGCGAAACAAGTGCACCTCATTTACACCGCTGTCTCCCCCCCCCTCACACTCACTTGTCTGGCCACTCACCGAAATGAAGACAGAGCCCTACCACTGTGTTGTGTTGTGATGTGTGTGCGCACACACATCAGAGATACGTCAGATATGTTATTTAGAGGTGTGTGTTGAACCTGCTCTCTCGTCAAAATGACATCGTCCTAGTTTTTCTAAATGTCTGTGGCCTACTTGATTGAGGAATATCAGGACGATGTTCGGTGTTCAGTTTGTGACCTTCTGCCTATATGTGTGTCTCACATATCAGCTGCTCATTGTGTGGTGTTCCTTGCTTATGCCCAGCATATTTCTGTAATGTAACAGCATATGTGTAATCCTAATGACTGAAACAAGGATGTGTAACATGGATGTGTCTGTTATCCACTAATCACACACAGAACAATAAGAGTAATTAGCAGATAATAACGAGGGCCTAGCAAGTTGGAAATAGTGTTGTTGCTTAGATTATTGCAGCAGTGACTCATTTAAAATCTGACCTATTAAAACAAAAATGAATGGATATCTACAGTTTCCACTAATTTATCACTATTATGCTCAGTGTTTCGCCTTAGTTTGTTTTTAAGAATTGCAATCAAAGCCCAGTAGTTATACATATCAAAGACAAGACTCACTCCCATCCTTAGTAATGTGCTTACCTTGAAATGATTCCTGCTCGCAGTGCTCTCCAGTGCATACTGTTTACATTTCTCTCTTATGAATTATTAGTGTGATACGAACAAAGACTTTATAATAGGAGCAATGCATCAATGTCACATTGTATTATGCGGCTATCTCAGGGAGCCTTGTGCATAGTGATGGGCCTGACTGTGGCTGCTGGAATTTAATTTATGGTACATGTTCTGCATCGGACAGACAGCCTATGGGGTCTGGTCAGGAAATGCACATGCAGGTGTGTGTGTGTGCGTGTGTGTGTGTCGGTGCTTAATTTTTTCTGTGGGATGTGTTGAGATTTTCTGTTTGTGTGTATGTGTGCAGCAGGAGAAGGCTAATGCCCCTTCGTCACCACTAAGCAGTCGAACTTCAACCCCGCCCCTCTCACAATGTCTCTCTCTCTCTCTCTCTCTCTCTCTCTCTCTCCCTCCATCTCTGGCTCGGTGATCCTTCCCATCAGTCGTTTGTTTATGTTGGTTTGTTTACATCTCTGTCTTGGCTAGCCAGCGCAGAGCTGATTAGCAACACTAGAGTGAAATTGTAATTTGCTGTTGCGTCCGATAAGAGCCCCGTGCAGCGTTTTTCATCTTCCATGGATGAAACACAGAGCCTGCTTAGGTAATTGGCAGGCTGGGGTTATCCCCCACATAACGCCAATTAATTCAGATTTTTTTAAATAATATGAATTTAAAAAGCAGGCTGTCCAGTTCAATCACTGGACGTAAGCTCATGTATTATTAGCTGGCCTAATAAAACAATTCTAGCATTTTTTTTCTGGTCCGACTTTGCACTCCTAACGTCCCCTGGAGTTAAAGGTTGATGTGTAAATGGCCTGAAGGAAGGATTTAATTACTGCGAGTGGGCGATGATTTGGTGTCAGCTGTTTCTCAGTGCTGCCTTATCTGAACTGTTGGGGTCAGGAGGGAGCTGAAAAATCTAAACCAAAGCAATTTTGCTAAATAAAGTTAATTGTGCATATGGGAGAATTTGACTTTTACGGGTGAATTAAGTAGTCCAAAGCTTTTTGGATTTGATTTGACAGTCATTTTAATTTAATTGCTCAACATTGTTTAATCTGAGTGGTGGTTTTCTATAGGCGTCCTTTGGCATTGTGGGACTTGTAGGATTTATCACAGGTCTGGCACGGGGTTAGATACATTGCCGAACAGGTATCTCAAATAGCCTAATGGCTCTTTCAGCTATGATTCCATCAATTGCAAAGAAAAACTTTAGAATTGTCCCAGCAGACACATTTCACATGACTGTTCGCTCTCTTTCTATCGTCTGTCAGCGGAGCGGAAGTGAATAAATAGTTAATTTCCCACACAGTTGCAGCCACCTGCCAAAGTGAAGTCTTCAACAATGTAATAGTATTTGTTATTGTTCTTTAGTGCCTGCTCCTCTGCCTGAACACTGAAACAAAGAAAAGCTTGTCAGTTGTATAATCATCACATGATCACAACTACCGCATGGCCACAATTATGACATTTTCTGGCTGGAAAAGAAATTGCTTTTGTAATGATTTGTCCAACCGATGAATATCAGTTATTTTTTCATAAAAAAAAAGAAAAGAATTCCCCTTGTGTTGATACTTCGGTGCTGTCTTCTCTTTGTAAACAGAGCGATGTAGAAATGTGGGTGCTGTTAGAAGGGAGTCACATGGAGGGCTGCTGACTTCTGAAGAATGGGCTTGGCTGAGTTCACAGAGAAAGAGAGAGATTCAGTATCTGAACTCTGGCGAATGTCAGCATGGTCACAATCCTCTCCCTCTGAAACACACCCTGCTCCATCCAGCCTGGTGAATGTTGCCATGAAAAAGAGGTATTTACGATTTGTTGGCCTCACACACACAAATATATTGGGTTTCCTCCCTTATAGTCTGTGTGTGTATGTGTGCGTGTGTGTTTTGTGTGTGTGTGTGTGTGTGTGTGTGTGTGGTTGGGGGGCTGGCAAGGCGCCAGCTCTCTGGCAGTGGGTGCTGTAGTGGCACCCCAAACCCACACACCAACACCCCCACCCACCCTGACCTTCACATATGCTAATTAGCCACGTGGAGCTCCTGAAAGGAAGGACTTTGAGCTCTTTCTTTCTTTCTTTCTTTCTTTCTGTCTGTCTGTCTGTCTCTCTTTCTTTCTTTCTTTCTCTCTCTGGGGTTATGTTCCTGTGTATTTCGCTATGTAAATGTATGACACTTAACTACGTATATACTTACTAAACAGATGGTGCTCAATACTAAACAGTTTGTAGCCATCTCTTTTTGTTCTTCCTGTGTTTTCTCTCTCCTCTTTATCTGCCTCGTGTCCCTGGCTTTCTGGAGCTAGCTCGGTGTCCCAAGGGAACAGCAGTCAGTTCAGAGGTATTTAGACAGCCAGCACATCCTATCGAATATTTATACACTATACTGAACAGATCTGTAGGTTACTACTGAAGCGCTTTTCCTGCTTACAGAAACTGCAGCCTCCACCTCCGTTCTCCCCTCTTTGGCCAACAGAAGAGGAAATGAGAAATATGTGGGTCAGTCCCTCTAGAAAAGAGTAATTCTGTGATTGCAGTTAATTAATGCAAATTCAAATAGTTAGCAAGACATTTTTAAGACCTTTTATAAAATAAAACTAATGGTCTGATAGGTCTGATAGTTCAGCAGATTTCATATGTTGACATGTTCATATAGAAGTCTGTGTGTAATCCATATACTGTGTGTGTGTGTGTGTGTGTGTGTGTGTGTGTGTGTGTGTGTGTGTGTGTGCGTGTGCGTGTGCGTGTGCGTGTGTGTGTGACTTCATGCAACCCTCCTCTCCTCCTCTTACCAGCATGTGAGAAAATCATCATCATCATCACCATCATCATCGTCATCTGTCACTGTACACATCAAAGCCTCTCGGTTTCTAGACTGTAGACTCCAGTCACACGTCCTGCTGTTTGGTTTGAGTTGATTCTAATCAGCGCTGGCACAGTGGGACCATTTGCTCAGCTAAAAGAAGGAAAGAAAAGAATACAACCAAACAGCACCAGCAAGGCTCTGTCTGTCGCCTGTGATGCACAGAGAGACAAAAATAGAAAAACGATGGGACACGGACGACGCACCGAGTTTCTGTTTATGGGTTTTGCCTGTTTCTTCGGGTCGTTTCTCTTTGACTTCCACTTTCTTTTCTTCTTCTTTTTTTGCACTTTCCTGTCACGCACACATACTCAAACATATACTTATGTGTGCATCTCTCTCTGATTTTTGTGTTGACTGGTGAACCATGTATTTTCCCAGCCACAACACAGTCCCTTCATCTTTTTTCCTTTCTTACCAAGATTGTCCATTAAAGCTTACTGTGTGTGTGTGTGTGTGTGTGTGTGTGTGTGTGTGTGTGTGTGTTTATGTGTTTATGAACAGGTGCGTGGATGTATTGGTGATTTATAGACAGTGGTCACAACAGGACACTTGTGGTCACTCCTGGCTGAACGCTACCTGATTTAGATCAATTTTATCTCAGCAATTTAGGAGCCAACCTCACACAACATCCGCCTCGGAGCATACACACAGTGGACACACACACACACACACACACACACACACACACGCGCACACACACGCACACACACACACACACACACACACACGGATATTAATCATTGTAGATATTGTGAGTGGGAGAAGAGGCTATGTTAGAAATGTGGTTATAACGTGTTGCAGTGTGTGTGGAGTACATATATTTAGCCTTGGTATTTCTCCCATTGTGTAATGTGTGTCTGATACGGCCAGACTTGTGTTCCACATTCCAGACACTCCTCTGACACAAACCGGATGGACTGGATTCGATATTGACAACACAAGTGAAGTTTAAATGTCTTATTTCTTTAAAGTATTTATTCCTCCAAAGGATATCAATACGGTTGGCAAAAACAGATGTTTGCTGTTCGCAGTTAATCTCCCTGTGTGTGTGTGTGTGTGTGTGTGTGTGTGTGTGGGGGGGGGGTCTCCCTACTCAATGAACATCCATAGCTACTGTTGGCTAAACATGCAAAGGTTACTGTAATGTCAGACACATGCCAGAGGGGAGTGTGGAATACCACATTAACATAACCGATAGACAACTGTCCCATGCAGGGCTGATCTCCACAGGAGCACATGACGGCTCCAGCTTCCGCATGAGACTGAATGGCGGATCGACAGCACAATGGCACTCCTCCGCCGGATAGACTTTTCCAAGGAAAATAACCGGTTGTCAGATTTTGGCACGACGCGCCGGGACAAATTATGATGCTTGAACCTGAAACATTCCTCTGCTCTCCACTAGGAAAAGGCTGCCAGCTTACATTGCTCACACAGTCACACAATGTGAAGGCAGTGTTGTCTTGTCTGACCTGCTGGCCTCTGGCTGCATGTGTCAACAGTGTGTTGTGTACTGTGAGAACTTCTAATAAGTCCAGTGGACAGAGAAACTTGATTTGAAAAAAATCTGTCGAAAGTCTCAACAGATTCACTCCAGGTAGTATGGGAATATGAGAATAGCTTTCCTGGGCCTTTTATCATCACAATATACACTTTTCTGCGCTAAGTGTACTTATATTTGTTGTTTTCCTCAGCAACGAGGCCCATTTTTGTCAGAAGTAACCTGCCTTATTCCAGGACTCAACACAGAAATGATTACAAAGCAGCAATTGGACTCATATTTAAAGCAATTCCGTGTTAATTAGATGTTGTGATGGTAGTTGAGGCGGCTATCATGTTGCCCTCTCACCCGCTGGGGCTGGAGTCTGTGCCGACAGTCGCAATGCTTGTTTTGATAATTATGTGTGCAAAAGCCGGAGAAGAAGAGGCTATTACTGCATTTTGAAAAATATTTTTTTATATTTACGGCTCGGTTGGACTGTGGGTGTCTGGGCTTTCAGCGTTGTTTTGAGGGATCCATTGTTTTGCATAACGGGTGTTTTAATTAGTCTGTCTTTGGAAATTCCTTGTATGTGTTGTGGTTTGTGTTGGACACTGCTGACTCCCACAGCTCCCAGACATTTCTCAACTTTTTTTTTACGCATTCGCTACGTTATACAGCAGAGTCATGTGTGGAAACTTCAGCAATTTCCCATTTTCAAGCATAAAGCACTACTTCATCTCTCTCTCGCTCCTCTTTTTTTCATCACAGTTGTTTCCAAGTCTCTGTCTCTCTGTCTTTCGGATGCTAGTTGTGGGTGACCTTGCCTGGTGACTACAGTGCCTACTCATTAAGTAGTAAAGATGAATGGTTCCATTATAGCGGGGGTAAAAAACGAGCAGGGACAATTAGTGGTAATTAACAGCGGAGAGGGTGAGGCGCTCTGGAGGGCACCCTGACCCAGACTCTGGAGGGGGCAGAGGGGTGCAAGGGACGTTGTGTGTGTGTGCGGAGGAGGTCTCGGTATATGTGGAAAAACTGTGTCTTAGGAAAGGTGAAGGTGATTATAGGTGTGTGTGTATTGATTGAAAGGTGTTTATTTGTGTTTATTGTATGTGAGAATGTGTGTGGGGTTGAGTATAGATGTGTGGAAACACATGTAAACAGGCGAGGCTTAAGTGTGTGTGTGTGTGTGTGTGTGTGTGTGTGTGTGTGTGTGTGTGTGTGTGTGTGTGTGTGTATATATAACCAGTGTGATGGGAATGGGCTTCTGTGGTTAATCGAAGGGTGTGTGTGTATGTGCATTGTAAGGCAAAGCTGTAGGTGTGTAGCCTTGCAGACACTTCTGCGTGCCGACAGATGGGGAAATCATAAGGGGATTCTGCCTGTTTGAGCATTTAGAGGTGACGGAGGTCAACAGACGGCAACACCTCTCTTTGACTTTCGACCTCTGATGTGATGTCACTCCCCCTCCCGCAGCCCTTTGGTGCGGCTAGGGAGCTTGTTAGGCAAAGGTCTGAGAATTAAAGGCAGCGAAATGCCAAGCCAATATACCATCAGCGCTAATGAACATTTTGTGATGATTTTTGTTCTTAATTGGGGATTTTTTTTTTGCGCTGATCTGCAGTATTTTAGCATCTCAGCATCAAGGAGAAATTCAAGGTTGTTCACCGAGAGACTCTCTTACTCTCCCTTTGTCTCTCTTTCTCTTTCTCAGCGGCTGTGCTTGATTTATTCAACCCGCCTACCTCCCGTTTTTTCATTTTTTTTTTATCAGTTCTTGGTCTGAAATTGTCACAGCCGTGTAATCCTTTGGGTGCCACTAGCTGGTAGACTCACACATGAGCATGCACTCAGAGAGATGTGTGTGTGTGTGTGTGTGCGTGCGTGTGTGTGTGTGTGTGTGATGGTATCGACGGTGGGGTGTCCAAACAGTATGCAGCGTTGGGTCTTGTGTCCAACATGGTAATCCTGGCAAGTCAATAAAGCAATGTTCAATATACCAGGGAACAAGGCTGCGTTGTCACTTTAACAGACATGCTAGGATTGGCAGTTAGTGAGAGAGAGCATTTGTCGAGGCTGGAGATTTTTTAAGGTCTTTTGCAAAGTGCCTGCAAAGTGCTGCTTTCAGGGCCTCTGAAATTGCAATTCCTGGTAAATGGATGGTTTGAGGAGTATACAATGTATTAGAAGTCAATTGTGCATGGGAGGGCCTATTTTCCATATCGCTAGTCGAACAAGTGAGTAACTTTGTGTGTGTCTGTGTGTCTGTGTGTTTGTGTGTGTGTGTGTGTGTGTGTGTGTGTGTAGCTGTAGCTGTTGCATCTCTGCCTTCGTGGCACGCCAACATATTCAGACTGCACATGCCCCCGCTCCACGAAGTCCCCTGTTGCTCCGGCGTCTCTCGGCTCCGTCATGTGCAGATTTGTCTGTATGGTGGGGTTAAAGGGGGGGGGGGGTCTACTGTGAGGGCCGCAACGTACATCAGAAACCATTACCCATAATGGCCTCTCTCCCCACACCCCGCATATCCATTCCCTCGCCCTCTTCTGACATTTATTTTATGACTGCTTACATATCAAATATTTAAATAAACAGAATCGGGGGCTGAGGCTGAGGTTTGCCCGGGGGTGACAAGGGGGAGGTTGCGGCGGAGGGAGAAAGGGGATGGATGATGACATTCATTTCGGAAACGAGGAAAGAAAAAAAAAAAAATCAGGGTTGGGTGGAGGGGTGCTAGTGGTGAAGGGTGGGAGGAAAAGCAGCAGCAGCGGTGGAGAGGAAGGGGGAGAGAAAAATGCTTCGCTTGGCTCCAATCAAAGCAGGCGGAGGAAGGCGGCGTGTTTGCTCGCTTACGCCGGGCACCAGCGGTGACAGACGTTTGTGTATGCGAAAATGCGTACCGGTGCGAGTGTTAATGTGCACGTGCACTTTGTCGTGGGGCTCATCCGTCAGCATTTCCTGGGGACTAGGGAGGATGTGAAGGAAAGGGCCTTGTGACTCGTAAAAAAGCAGCCCGCCGTACTGAAGCAATATCAATTGCGAGGAGATCAGAGCACGACGCAAATTAACAAAGGGGAAGAAGAAGCAATAACAGCAAGAAAAGAAACAAAGTGTAACACAGCAATGAAGGGAGCTAGAAAAAGAAAGGACAGAGGGAGGGAATGAAGGTGAGGATTATGAAGATTTATGTCTTCTCTCTTTTCCTCAGGAGAGGAAGATGGAGAGAAGGCGGGTGAAGAGTGAAGGGGAGAGGTAGAGAAGGAAGGGGAAAAAGAGAAAGGTGTATAGATATATGTAGAGAGACAGAGTGGTCCTGGGGTGCAGGCGGCCAGTCTTGTGCTGGCTGGCGTCGGTGGGAGGCCCATTACTGTCAGGCTAATCTTGAAATAATTAATTGCGAAGTCGACGCTTTTAAAGAGTATTGTAATTGAATCCTAAATTAGGCTTGGGGAAGGGGACACGTCCTGCTTTGCTGCAAGTCTGTTCCCATTTTCCAGTCACACACACACACACACACACACACACACACACACACACACACACACACACACACACACACACACACACACACACACACACACACACACACACAGTGGGTCGTGCGCGCAGGCAGGCAGGCAGGCAGAAAAAAAGAAGACAACAGGCGAAGGAAATGCTAATGAAATGCATATTTGGGGAGAAAGGGGCCATCTATAATTTAGCTGTGCTCTTTGAATGTGAATGATGTGTGTGCAAGCGCTGTGATTTATTTTTGTTGTGCAGAAGGATAATTCTGTCAGAGTAGGCTTTTATTCTTGTAAACAAATGTGGGGAAAAGAGCAGAATAAAAGTGGAGTAATAAAGTAAACAGAATGGTATGAATACATTTAGCTACTGGCATGAATAATTTGTATAGGGGATGGAGGGGTTTGATGAAAGAGAGATGACAGATAGGAAAGCTGTGATATGAGATTTTGGGTTGGCCTCCAATTCACTATTTTCTGGTACTTGCTTTCATTTTTTATTTGTGATTTCTTTTTTTTCTCCCCCTCATGGATTAGTGCTGTGTATCTGTTCCTTTCCCACATTCCCACAAGTAGGTAAAGCATAGCCTTTACAGACACATACACATGCCCAACATGCACCTTATTACCCCTCAAGTCCTCCAAGGCCCTTTTGCACTAGACTCCGCACTGAGGCTCTGCTTAAAATGAGCAGCTCAATGTGCTTTCACTTACACACACTGCTGCCCACATAGCTCCTCCTGAATGACCCCTGCAAAACTATAAGCAATAGAACTTTCTGGATCAAAGCTCCGGGAAAAGGGTCTGCCCTCCATAAACGTCGGCCCGCTCCATAACTCTGGCAGGAGCCAGGGAAGAAAGATGGCACATGGTGCAAGGTCAGGGAGACAATAATGGAAACTAGGCAGTCAACAGATGCCTTTGTAAAAGCTCAAAAGTAGAAAAAAAGCAATAATAATGTGCAGGATTGTTTAGGCCTTACTTTAAAATACATTTAGCGTTTACTGTCATTGTAATTGCAGTGCTTCCCCTAGGTTAACTGCTTTGGGGTGTCAGATGGGCCAAATAAACACTCATGCTACTACCACCACACCAAATTCCATTCTCAAATTTAACACTTTAGTTTCTTTAATGTATTTTCTTTACTTTTTATCAGTTATTTCTCCAAATATTTATCAGTGACTTTTTGAAATCCATCCAGAGCCATAAATCAGATCCATCGCACAAAATATATTAAAAAAAAAATGACATCTCTTGCTGGTTCGCCGCCTGTTCCTCCCGTTATTTCCTTCCTCCATAACACTGGTGAAGAACACAAAGAGCAAATGCCATGAACCCAACATTATGACTGGTGTGTTAAGTGCGTGCCAACTTAATCAGAGCACACAAGGCCAAATTGCCTATTGCCAATTGACCGGTTATATTACCAGTTGATGACAAGCAGTGTCAGCTATTTTATTAAATGGAGTCCGGCGCAGTGCTCACTCAACATATAACGCACCAGGGCTACATTATATCACTTCCAGCAAACTTCATCGCTAACAATGAAGGCAAAACAGCCCCACCAGTCCGTTTGAACCAAAATAGTCTCTGGTCTAGCTCAGCTAAAAATGCAAAAAACACCAAACACGTAGCGTGTAACCGGTACAACCATAGACTGTATATAAGAAGTGGACGTAGTCATCAAGTCGTCACCAATGGGTTTGTGGACTGCCGTTTTGAAGCCTTGAGTTAGGCGACTTGGCAGTTGCCATCTTGGCTTTTTGCAACCAGTGAACAGGAGTGACCTTATTTGGAGGAGTGATGTAGAGACTCCGTATACGGCTCTGGTAGCAGCAGCGACATGTCAACCACAGTAAGCCCACCCTAATGCAAACTCTGCTTTATGGTCTATTTGACTCTAAATGGACCATGATTTACTCAATGAACATCACGCTGTATTGAAGAATACTTGAAACTAGCGATTGAGACCATAAACTCATGTTTACTATGTTTCCTGAGAGAGAAGTCAAGTAATTTTCTCAAAGACTTCAATACAATCAGACTTATTTTTGCAACCGGAGGAGTCCTAATACTGCTGGACAGTAGAGATAATGAAAGTTTTATTCTACTTATTGGCTTCACTCCTGAGACAACGTCTCTGCTCCTCACCTGTCTCTCCTCTGCTCAACTCTGTGTGGAGAAGCCCCGTGGAGAAGCCCCGCATTGGTGAAATACGAGTGGCAAGGATATTAATGATCTTTTGAAATTTTGGCAGCAGGAATATAGCGAAACATCTATATTATGTATTATATATAACACCTGTTTTTTTAACAGGGGAATTTGCTTAATTTCACAATGCATGTGTGTATATGATAACTGCTTCAGCTATCCAGTATTCGCTCAGTCGGAGATTCCTGGATTAAGTATCGTTGGGAGTTGCAGTCAGAAAAAATAGCTTTTGTATTTTCCTGTTATGCTACACTGTCTCTCACCTCCACCAACACACACAAACCAGTCCAACCGCTCTGCCAACATGTTGGCCCTGGCTGCTGTTCACCCCAATGCACTGCATTAGCTTTATTATCATCTGTATTAACATCCTTGTCAGAAATGAAATACAATGGAATTCTTCAGCTCTGGCACAAGAATCTGGCGGCATCTGTATGAAAAATCAAACGAGCCTCATGCTGTTTTCCAAATGTTTGAAATTTTCAACTCATATTTGGTCCAGATCTGACAGCTATAAACTTGGCTCAGAACATCCCATTTTCTCCTGGCTGACTGGGATGAATAACAGCAGAGCGGACAATATTTTGGTCTCGCTGAGCATGGCTGACTCTTCTGTGTCTGTGATCCCTCTATCAATAAGGAACACAGGCCTGTCAGAAGGCCTGCCAACTGTCTGGCTGTCCACGCAGCCTGCTCTCTACGCAACATCTGGACACAGATGGTGCGCACTGATCACACACTCACACACACAAAATACTCATACACATGTTTTCCTGATACTGGCAGACATTCATAGACACGCTGTGCATTTACAGTTCATAACCGCAAACATAGTTAACGCACTTATTGTTTTCAAAATCCGATGAACTTGGACACACAGTGTGGATCACATGAACATTGCCGTGGAGTTGAATGCATACAGTAAATAAACACACACACACACACACACACACACACACACACACACACACACACACACCACAGAACATGGTGAAATGGTGTGTGTTGCAGAAAAAGGATCTGTGGCCTCTCCCGGGAAATATGTGCATCCCTTTAATATGTCTGGCCTTTAATAAAAAACCTCAACATAGAAGGTCGGTCAAAGTTCGCTGTGTAAAACAACTCATGATCAGGGTTCTTATTCCGGCTATACATGTCTACAAGTCTGCTCCGATTAAGTTACAGTGTGTGGTTGCATTGTTACTAAATGCTGAATTTGGTAACAGATTTAGCTATAGTTAGATTTTATTTTCTCATTTAGTGAAAATATATGAGGCTGATTAAAAAGATCGATAGAAAACAGGACATATACGTAGTCACAATCATTTTCAGCGTGATCATGTCTAATTAAGGCCCTTTAATAGCAGATATCACTTAACTTTCTCAGTCATATGTTGTTTATATGGGTTGGCACATCCAGTCCACCGTAAACACAGCTGCCCTGGGGCATAGCAATAATGGGAGGGAATGGTGGAGTTAAGTGTGAGTCAGAAGTGTGTATGTGCAGTCCGGCTCCCACAGGCTCTCTCATTGATCGACCCAGCTCCCCCACCTCATGTTCCCAGCCAGCTTCGGTGATTGATTCCCAGGGCCCTGGAGATGGGAGGCCTGGCCTGGGCTCACAGAGCCCGGGGCCTCCCAAAGGGTGACCTGGAGGGGCTGCGGGGGGGGGGGGGGGGGGGAGGGAAGCCTATTTCCAGGGCCCCTCACCCAGGTCAAGGAGCCCATTTCTAGTGTAGCCTTCACAGCGGGGTGTAAGAGTGGAGGCTCACATTCATTACATGAGAAAATGAAGGCCACGTCTGCTGCTGCTGCTGTGACTGCTATATTGAGGTGTGTGGTGGTGGAGTGTGTGTTTGAGTGCATGTATGCAAGAGGTGAAGAGATATTGGTGCGTAGGGGTTAGGGGGGAGCAATCACTACCTTAACATGCTATTATACAATCTGTCAAAAAACATACATACACACACACACACACACACACACACACACACACACACACACACACACACACACACACACACACACACACACACACACACACACACTGTTCTATTACCACTGAAAACTGGAATACATTTTCTGGTTCCACTTACAATGTTCAAGCCTCCAACCTGCTGTGTTCCCATTCACTCTGAACCTCGCCGCCCCCGCGCATCAACAACCCCTCTCCGTGTCACTTTACGAGGGTAAAGTGAAATAAAGTAAAGCGGAGGGAGAAAAAAAAACTATAATATGAAAATCAATTTTTTTTCTAATTAACTTTGTAAATTTCCCGCTGAGCTATCAGACGTCGGGGCCTGGTGTGTCGTGCCGAGTCCGATAATGAAATCAATTTGCTTCAAATTGTTTCAGGTGACTTTTAATGAGTATCTAATATCCGCCTGAGGAAGGAAGGTCAGGATATCTGTTTGTTATTTGTGTTTTTGTTTTTAAGTGATGGATCACCCGCAGGTGAAACACGGATGGCTTCACCCTGGAGGACTGGGCAGTGCTCCAAAACAAACAGCCTGAATGTAAATCCTTGTTTTTGGGTGGGGAGCCTCTTTAACTGCACCACAGGTGTGACCTAGTTTGACAATATCTTTACTATTTATTAATTTCTCGATAAAATATATATTTTTTAAACTGGAATACTACACCTGTGTTTCAGGATCGCTGAACAAAGTCATGGAAGAAAAGAGATACATAACAAGAAAGGGGGGCTTATTGTGGTCTTGCTTTAGTTGAAGCTTTCACATTCATAATTTACTCTGCTCCCTCTCCCTCAATGGCCAGCCTCCCAGCCTTTGGAGCTCGTTAAGCTTTGCCTTACAGGGAAGACTAATGGATGGCAGAGAAAGCCCCCTCAGGACCTTTTAGCATCGTTTCTGTTGGTCTGCTCGCTTAGTATTCACTTATGTATTTTCACCCTACTCTGAGCACAATATCATGAATAACCATTGCTAATTCATAAACACACTTGGCGATACGGGACCTCGTTCATAATTATCCAAGCTGTAGAAACACAGTTCCTCTCCAATACCATTCCATTAGCAAAGGTGGTGATTTCCTTGAATAAGGGGGGAATCTAGCCTGCATATTTAATAACAGCATTTCGGCTCGGCGCCGGGAGACGTGGGAAGTAAAAGGGCAGCACATTTACTCAAATGGCCTGTTCCCTCTCTTTGGGGCAGATGGAGTTATTGTTATTTTTCCTCCCTCCTGCCCCCTTTTCCCCCTCTTTCATTTGGTTGTGTAACAGCATCTCTCCGTGGGGTTCTGCGGTCTGGGGAAGTTAGAGAGGAGAGCATTCCTCTCATTCCACCGCGGCGCTTAGATGAAATGGGGTGTTTCAGTGGCCCTCCACTGTCCCAGGGTCACGGCAGGCAGACACACAGGGCCGAGAGACAAAAAGAAAGACTAGTAACCCTGCTTCACATCAGAAATCGGTTCTATGAAAATAGGCAAGCAGCGCTACAAGAGGCGCTGTCCCTGTTTCCTGAAAGCATTTCATTTTGCATTGGTTTCAAGGCAATAGTTGTACTGCCACGCAATCTAACCTAGAGGCTTTTCAAGTGATTTTCTACCCAGTAAGAACATTTTTCAAGGGGAAACACTGCTGATTTTGTAGCAAAGTTTGTCAGATGATTTAAAAACACATGCTCAGCACATGACAAAAAAATATGAATGCGTTTTTTGTTCCATGACCAGACTTGAAAAACACTACAATATGTCGCTTTGACAAAGCTTTTTCTCTAACTAGAACCTGTGCAGCTTTATCTTTTTTTTTTATACTGGAAATCTGCTTCCTGGCACGAGGTTTGACTGGGAAATTGGAGGTCTGTGTTCCTCCACACGTGTTTCCTCTACTGTACGTAGACAATTGCGTTTTGTTTGTTATCATTCTCTAATGGCGTGTCGCAGGCATGTCAGCCGCATCTCGTTCTGTCATTGAGGTTTTCCCTTTTCTTCTTCTCTACCCTGTCCCTGCCGCTTCTCTAGCTCTCAGTCTGGGGGAAGGAAAACCGCTCCGTCGACCCCGCGACCCCAATCTCACTTGAGACAGATGAAGCAGCCTCTCTCCTTCGCCTGCACCCTCCTCCCTTCCCTTCCTCCTCCTCCACCACCCCCCTCCTCCCCTCACTTAATGACGTCTTTGTGCCAGCCGTGACGAACCGAACGCTCGGAAACTTTTCCTCATGCACACAGGAGGGGGTTGGAAGGGGTGTGTGTGGTTGTGTTTCTGAGCACCCTGACGTGTGTGTGTGTGTGTGTGTGTGGTGTAAATATTGGTGTCAAACGCAGAGGGCACACCGATCAACGGGCTCCGAGGAGGACGCAGGAGAGTGAGCAATTATGTGCATTGCGCCAGACACAAAAGCACGCTGGTCGGCCGCATAACAGCCTCTTATCTGTCTGCCTTTCGTTCTCAACGCACATCATCATTGCCAAACATACAGCGTGTACGCATACGTTTCCCCCCGTCTCCTTTACGGCTGTCACTCCCTCCACCTCTCCTCTGATAATTCCGTGCATCTCTTTGCTAGCCAGCCTTCACGCTTAGCTGCCCGTGCCATGCAGGCATCGTGGGCCGAGGAAAGGCAATTTGGCTCCGTCCGGCTCCCAGCGGACCAGCGCTACTCCTCACGCTGTCATTCATTACGAGACTTTTTACTAACAAGGCGTGCGTGCTGAGATGCAGGATGAGATTGTGTTTCGAGACATAATTCACTGAATTTGGTCGTCTTAGCGATGCTACGGCGGCGTTCACATGGGAACGCCGCCGTGCGCACAGCTCGGCTCCACTACACACTTACACAATAAGTTCTGTTTTTCAGGATGGGGGTAACTTGATAGGAAAGATCTGTCAAGGCTAAGTGCTGTGTGTTGTCAGCATTTAGTATTGAGTTAACTTGCTTGAATCCTGGCAGTGAAATGAAGTGATGGACCGATACTAAAGAGTGATCTATTCCTCACGGAGGCCGGGGAGGGAGGAGTTAACAGCGCGCTGCTCCTCTGCTCTCCGCTTGATGACATCAGTATTGTCTCTGCATCCATGAAATTAATTTTTCTAATCTTAGTCAGCAGGAGCAGGGGAATTTGCACACATTAATATGGAACTCGATCTGTACTCGCCCACTGCTGCAGTCTCTCTTCTCCTCTTTCTCTCTCCCCCTCTACGCCTCTCCCATCTTTTCTGTTTCCACCCTTTCTATTCTTCCTCAGCTTGCAACAGTCGGCCCAGATGCAGCGGGTTTCAAGCCCGGAGCTTTGTTCAGGAGGCCGAGGCATAGGAATTGGAGAGTGCTCTGCTGCGTGGTATAAATAAAACACATAAAAGACGAGGCTGATTGTCCCAGCAGACCACCCAGCTCTGGCTGCAGCATGTTGATTCTCCAGGGACCGACGCGGCACAGAGCATAAAGAGGATCCGTTGACAATAATTATCCTTATTTGTTTTTCCTCACAAATACACACGGGCGAAAAGGGTTTCATTACACAGGTATAAAAGCCGGCATTCCGCATTAGTCCCTCCAAGAAAAATAGAAGATAATCAATACCAAAAAGGCATCTCGGGGCTAATTTTCATACACAATCAGGTTTGTTGCATTTCTCTATGGTTATATTCAGAACCATTTTCACATGGCACTAATTTGCGCCAGTGCCAAAATAGGTTTTTATAATATAATAGGTGAACGATAGAATTCCTGCTATTTTAGTATAGTACATCAGACTAAAGACTCTGGAGTCCAAGTAGCTATGAGGAGCTTTAGAGCCCCAATACTCACCGTAGCTGCTCGGGCCTGACGTGTCTTTTTTAGGAACTGTTGCCTATCCAACAGGAAAAATCTGTTTTAAACCACCGGGTGATTTAACACATCATAATAGTTCACTGAACTGCTCTTCCGAGGTTCAAACTATTTCTGAAGTAGCCGCCGCTCAATAAAGCAGCTTGTAGTCCATAAAGAACATACGAATTAACATTTTTGTATTGCAGTGTTGGTTGTATGAAGAGCACGACTAAAATCCTCTGGGGAAAAAAAACAGGATTTTAGTGGAAATACTGAAGGCTGGTATGTAGCAACACTGATCTCACTGTATTGTTACTACACCTGCTAAGTGGGGGAGCTGGCCTCTGCCACGATTTCCTCTGTGTGTTGTAAATAACTGAAATGAAGGGCTGATGCAGACAGGTGATGATTTGGTCATCTGGTGTGAAGGACAAGGGCAGCAATAGCCACAGGGACACAGTGTCAGTGTGTGTGTGTGTGTGTGTGTGTGTGTGTGTGTGTGTGTGTGTGTCAGCCCTATTTGAACATGTTCATTCACCACGGCTGATAAATCAGAAGATTTCTAAAAAGAATTCCCCCATTCAAAATGCAATTTGAATAATAACCATTTACCAATATTGTTTTATGTTTGTTTGATCCCAGTGTGCGTCTCATAATCCACATATCCAAGCCTTTTGTGTCGAGCATTTTGTCTCTTTCTGATTAACAACTTAGCACATTAAAGCGAGAAGAAATACAATCATTTTTTGCAACATAAAAATGTTGTCGATTGAGCTCAGAAAAGCAATTTAGCAGGTTTCACCCCACAGTAATTTCACCCATGTTCTGTTTTAATGGCTTTGTTTTGCAAAAAAGCAAAAAAAAAGAAGCGCACCAAAGTCAGAGCGCTGGAGAGGAGTTCATAAATTGAATTTTAAATTTAGCAGTTGAATTACTATTGTCTCCCATGCCTCCTCCCCCTCCTCCATTGAATGGCATACCAAGATGAACAAAAGTGAAAAACACATTTGAAGAAAATAAAAAAAACAATTTCTGTGTATTCCCTCTAGTTTTTTATCTGCTGTCCCTTCTGGCGCTACGTGTCATATTCATAATTTTTTTTCCTAAGTACAGCCATTTCTCTGAGGGTAGAAAACAAAATCTTTCAATTTGTCAAGAATTGTTGTCTTTTTTTTGTTATGCCTGGTGGTGTGAGGGAAATAGTGGGCATATCTCTAGAAGAAGGCTGCAGTGGGCTGAAATCTCATTTAGTGGAACTTGTCATGAGAGGAGATATGAGGCTCCACTTGGGGAGGCGGGGAATACTCATGCTTTTTGCTTCGGTGGACAGGTGTGGATAATGCCTTGTGTGGAAGATGGACCAATGTATGAGATAGCTCTCTATCATTTTATTGTGGCTTTTTATTTAATAATGTCCCACAAGAGTGGGTGAGGGATGAGAGAGATCAACAGTGAGAGCCAGAGCAGGATTCTGCTAATACACCTTTCTGTGTGTGTGTGTGTGTGTGTGTGTGTGTATTTAATCGAGCGTCCACTTCTCCTCTCCCAAAACTCTGAAGTTGTTTTCTGTGACCAGTGCCTTTCTAAAGGGCAGCAGTTATGTTTTTTTTGTAAGCGTGTGTTGACACTTGGCAGCCGTGTGAGGGGATTTACTTGTGTTGCGCTCAGCATTTTTGGCAAACGGAGGACCTCTTGAGATGGATTGGGGAACTGGATGGAGCTGGGGAGGGGGTGTGCGTCCCATATCATGGGTGGCACAGTGCCCTGGATTTTCAAATACTGGAGCGCGTCGCCCCTTCGCTGCAGATATTGCTTAGTGGACCTGTGTGTGAGTGTGTGTCTGGCTTGTGGCGTGTTCTGAGTGTACAAGCATTTGACAGGTCATGCGTTGCCCTCCGCTCTGGAGAACACTCCATTATTGCTCCATTAGAAGCGTATGACCAGAGTCAGTTTAAGAAGATATTCTTAAACAAATTCCTCCTTTGCTATTCAGTTGGTTTAAGTATAATGCTCAGCTCAGATGCACTAAAGAACTGAATCTATTTCAGTCGCAGTCTGAATTAAGTTATTAGATCACTCTCGTTCCTGCTCAGTCAGGCTCTTCATCGTCTTACTGAGCGATAAGGAGCCAGGACAAATAATCTGATGATTCAGGATGAGTTTCCTCGGGTGAAAAAAAAAAAAAATCCAATAAGGAACACATTTTGCTTCTTGAACTTGAAGTTCAGCCATCAGTATTTCAAAAACACAAAATGATTTTCCTCTCAAAAACATTTTTAAACGTGTTTCACAGCACAATGGCTCATAACTTTAATTATTTCCTAATGTGCTTCACTCTAGTGCTGGCAATCATTTTGTCAGATGAGATGTCAGTTCTGTGAGGTGGTTACATTTTTCATTTTAGATCAGTACCACTGGTGCACTCTGTGACTTTTGCTTCGACAACGTAGGGAAAGCTTTACTTATTAGTAGTTTCACACATGGAGGAGGGCAAAGTAAAGAGTATAGTACGCGAGCTGGACTACAAACATGCATTAACACAAACGTAGCAAAAATGATGTATTTTTTGCCTTGTGATGCAGACCTTTGCAGGGTAACCCCTTCTCCTCTCTCACACACCCACATACCTCCATGCTGTGAAATAACTTTTAGACAGCTTATAGTACTCGTTCCTCTCTCTCTCTCCCTGGCTTTCTTCCTCCATCTCTCTCCCCACTATAACACACTCTTTCTCTTTCTCCTCTGCACTCTGTGAAATAGTCCAATGTACTCCACGCACATGCCTCAGTAGACAAAACCACTTTAAAGCTAGAGCGCCGTAACCGTCCGCACGTAACCTGCTGAATAAAGTGCTGCCATCCCCTGACATGTCTTCTTGATATTAGCCTGGCAATATGAGGCAACAGCAATTTCTCCTCCACACTAGACGAGGTGATATTGAGTTGGGAAGAGGAGAGGGAACTGAGGGAGGTGGTGGTGGTGGATGGGAGGAGGAGGAGGGAGTTATTTGGCGATGAGAGAGGAGAAGTGTGTGTGTGTGTAAGAAACAGTAGGAACAAAATGTCATAAATCACACATGATCCTGCACGGCGGAGACAAAAGGGAGAAGGCATGAGAGGAGAGAGGGAAGATAGAAGAAGTCCACATTATCTGCCCAGCAGACAGACAAACACGCCGCTACGGGTGACGGATTAGCATTAGCCTGACGCACTGTACCAGAATTTTCCACTGGCTCACTGAGACCCCATACAACCTCTAAAAAGGCTCTGAAATACGTACAACGGAATAAATTGCCCTCGACACCCTCTCTTTCTTCACTTTGATTTTGTTTTGTGTGTTTAAGAGGCTCGCTCCCAAGGTGTAGCTTCGGAGAGCAGGTACTTTGACTGCTTCACTGCCCCGAATTCCCTCCTGGGATTCAAACTTACAAACTTGATATGCCTCGATACAATTGTAATGCAATGTTTGAAATCCCTGCCAGACTCACAGCCCTCACCAGTTCTTTTATTTGAATTCAGAAGAGCATAAACTCAAATGTAGTTATCAGTGTTTCTGCCAATTGTTTTTTTTTCAGTCCGCAACAACATGAAAACAAGCTAGTAAGTGAGGGAGCGCTGTACGGCGATTACTGGCACTGCTGGGCTGTGGTTGTGGGAACTAGGCCATAGAGGTTTTATTGCTATTGCTTCCCATCACTTTAAACAACATTTACAACAGTTTCAAAACCCTTTCAGACATTAAAACAAAGAGACAAGCTTTAGGTTTTAATTAAAGCATTATATGTTGGCCCTCCTCCAGCAAAGTTTGCTCTCGATAGCGATGCAATAAGCATCGTTGCTTACTTAATTCCAGTTGTAGTTCATTTATGACCTGTAGACATTAATTTAAGGCTTCCACTTGCTGTGCAATTACAAGATAAATCGATGGCGGCTGTGGTTTGGAGTGTGTGCACTAAGTGGACCTCCATCCAACTTGGCATGTGCTGCATGAATTCATTTTTAGTGACTGTCAGCCAATCACAATGCACCGTCGTGAATGAATGTAAGATATTAGCCAAGAAAGAAATGCTGATGACGTAACATGAGTCCCTCCTGTTCCCCTCTGCAGGTGTCCTCCATGGACTTCATGGCTATGAAGCGCTCGCAGCTCTACAGCATGGCCAACAATCCTTACTCCACTCCACAGCAGCCAGGGGGCGGGCCTTACCCTGCTAGCCAGCCATACACATCACCTCCTCCACACAGATATCCAATGAGCATGCAGGGGAGGGGCCAAATGGGCGGGATGCAGTATCCTCAACAGCAGGTATGTCAACAAACCAAAAGGCTACATTTTTTTCGTCAGCCCCATCAGATCTGCATTGCCGATCCAGATACTGTAGCTGGTATTATAAGCCATCTTACTGGATGTGGGGCATGGTGAACATTCTCCATCGGGTTTCCCCCGAAGGCTTGGCATGTTCAATTTGAGAAGCAGCCTAAAATACCAGGCAGAAGATTTCACACCCTGGCATGTGGTGGTGTCACTCCCGTTCATCACTCAGCTCCCCATTAGACTCCCACTGGAGCAAGATGGGTTTGACGCTGTGTGCGTGTGGTTTGTGTGTGTAAGCATGGTCATTCTTCACGCTTGTTTGATGGAGCGCTTGATTATGTATTTCTATAAGCTTCTGTATTGTTGTGTGTGTGTGTGTGTGTGTGTGTGTGTGTGTGTGTGTGTGGGCGGGCTTGCTTGTTTGATTTTCGTGTGTACGTCTCTTTAATTGTGTGATTGTGTGAGTGGTGGAATGCTCTCTGTGTAGTAAACATAGATGCAGCACAGCCGACCCACGTCACAGTCTGTCTGCGCGGCGCTATGGCCCTGTGATGGAGACAATAGTGCTTCTGTCGGCTTTATTGAGTCTTAAGTGAATCTCATTTATACTGGAAGGGCGTGTGTGTTGGAAGGAGAAATACAGAGATAGTATGTATGTGCATTACTCTGTATGTGCTAAATGTATGTGTTTGCGTGGATCATGATATGGGTGTCCCAAATTTCTGGCAAAAGCAAACTTCTTCTGTGTGTTGTGTGATATTCTAGTTCCATCAGTGTAGTGAAGCAGCGCTACTGAGCACCACAGCGAGAGAAGGGGGGCAGGGGTGTCCCCTGCTGTCACTGCCTGCTATATTTAGTCAGTCTTGGACTTGGACAAATCTTATTGGGGCAAGCAAGCTTCCACACATAGCAAGACCAGAGAGAGAGAGAGAGAGGGGAGGGAAACAGATGGACTGATAGACAGCCTTCCTACACTGTCTTAAAATATGTGCGTACATGCAGTCGCAGAGAAAATTGGTCCGTAAATGTATATTCAGATAGACCTTCACCTACAATTTTCACATATACAGTGACGATTTATATTTTGTATTTTAAAGAAACCCCCATGTGGAGATAGAGAAGACATGAACAATTAGGTATACTGAGAAGTAGACCGAGAATAAAAGGAATGCTACACTGATTCTACAAATGAAGATTTAGTTTACTCATAATAGGGAATACAACATTATGCAGCATTTGTATAATGTCTTTTGTTGCTTTGGAGGAGCTTTGTGACATTTTATTAATGTATTCATTTTTGTGTGGGTTTTTACTACGGCAGGCTATGTGTGTTTATACTAATAACAATACTACTACTAATAATAATAATAATGATGATTGTATATAGTTAAATATATATAATTGAATTGATCTTAAATAAATAGTCAAATGAACAGCTTAAAAATCTACAATTCCAGAATGAGTAATTGCTGAAAAGGGGTAGCCAGAGCTTATTATGCTCACCCTCAATAAATCTAATAGAAATAGCATTAATTGCCAGAAAGTTCAGTGTCTTGCTCAACAACAAATTTTTACTAAAGAGTAAATTTACTAATTTACTCTTTAATCATGTTTTTTCTCTCACATTGTGCTCTGCAGTCCGACCAGGGAGACTTCATTACGCAAGCTGCAGGTCTAAACCTCATATGACGCATCTTGATGATGTCAACTCGCTCCCACAACATTATTGTTGCTCAGGGTTTTTTGCAGTTTGAAAAACCCACATTTGGGAGGGAAGGGGCGGTGCCTACGTGAAGACGGGCTGTGCATAGAGAGTAATGCCGACAAATAATGACGTACAGTCAGTAACACGCACAAAAATACATCCCCGGTACTGCTTTGTGATGAAATCCTCGGGCGTATTACATAGCCCGAACGAAGCGCTATGGAAGGTAATTAGTTCAAATAGAATTAGTTGTTCACTCTGGCTATAGCCATGGGAAATGTGCTTCTAAAGTTTCTAATTATCTGGCTCTGGCTTTAAAAGCAGCACCACCGCATTGCCTATCTGCAGCCGGTGAAATCTAGCTCACAGTAATGAGTTTCGGAGGAGGAGGTTTAATTCCACACTCTCACATGAGCGTAATGAGCCTCACCTCCTGAAAAGCGGTCAGGGGTCTGATCAGGGAGGGCAAAAAATGAACGCCCCAGATGTGTACTGCAAAATCTACTGTATATCAAGTCTTAAAGTGACTATTTATTACATATCAAAAGATGCACCAAATGCAGTTAAGATGGACATGATTGCAGCTGTGTTTGGAGGAAGATAAATCCGCCACCCCGCCATCTTTCTTAACCTCAGATGTTATAAAACTGCCCCGGGATCAGCGTCAACGATCACTCTCACCGTCTTGACTGTGGCGGCATCAGCATGGGGGATTGTGGGTGATGTAAGACGCGGCACACACAGTCCCCCATGATGCATTGCGCTTCAGGGCTGAGACCTCAGCTTGTCACAGCCAAGCATGCTGGGATGTTGCCAAGCAACGTGACGTTAACAAAGATGTGTGTGTACGTCTATCTCTGTAATTTCCCCAGGACTGAGTGTCTGTGTGTGAGTGTGTGTGTGGGGGGTTTTAGCAGAGGAACAAAAGGTTCTCTTTGACTGCCATTATTATGATTAAATCCTGCTAGAATTAAGCCCCACTTGTATTAAATAAAAACTCCACAGCAATACATATATTTCATCCAGTGCATGTATTAAATATAGGATATGTAGTGGTGGCCTCCGTCCTTTTTAAAAGACTCACACATATGGTGTCAAAATGTGTTTTTGTAGTAGCTTAGATATACAGTACTTTATGTATAAATGCAGGGCTCCCCTTTGGTTTGGGGGTGAAGGCGGCGACCACCAACGTCCCGCTTTGGAAGCCAGGGGCCTGTGTTGCATCTCTCTCGCTCCCTCTTTTCCTGTCATGCCTCTATTATTGCCGTCAAATAAAAGCATAAAATGTCCCAAAAATAATAATAAAAACAGCCAATATTTGAGAAGAAATCCAAGAGTGACATCTATATCCACAATTTGTGTTCTCATTACTCAAGAAAATCCACAGAGCTCTTTGTAAACAGTGTTTATTGGTACTACTTAGCACTGAAAAAAATAGTTCCTATGAAAATTGTTGATAGTAGGGTTGGTGGATTATCCAGAGTAACAGGGACAATACCATTGTTTGATGCTTTGAGCATCACAAACTAAATGAATTTCACCTCCAGTGTGTGTGTGTGTGTGTAAGTAAGTGATTTGAATGAACCGACTCTGACATAATAACCAGAAGGAGTATAACTTGATAAACCAGAGCTGGATAATGTTTTGAATTCATGTGGCACGTGTGCACCCACAAATCATGTCAATTCAGCTATGTATTATTGTTTCTGTATATTTTGCCCCTTAGAATATACAGCGTGAAAGATGTCACATTCTCACAGTAGCGTTTACATACGTAAACACACTGACGCCTACATGCTGTATTGACGCATTCACACAGCCAGAAAAAAAGCTTGTGCAGGAGGGAAAGGAAGCTAAAAGCTGACACAAAGACCTCTCCTGTAGTTCATAGAAACACTTTGACTGGACTGTTTCATCTGGTTGTTTACAGCGGTGGAGTTATTGGCGTAAGGTACTCATTGTGTGTGTAACCCAGAGGCTGTTTGTGACCCTTCAGTCCAGATTGAGTCATTGTTTCTCTGGGACCTTGTTTACCTGTAGAGGCCCTCCAGCTCAATGTCTGCAGCTCTCTCTGCCTCTTCAGTCACATGCGGTGCATGCTCACACAGACACTATACCTATGCTCACGCTGACGTGATCGCACTCTCACGCGCGCTGTGAAACATTCTTATATCAGGTACTCTCCTGCAGCCATAGGAGAAGTACAGACACAACATACACCTGCAAGCCTCCAGCGAATAAGTTCAGGAACTTGTGTCAGGTTTAGTTAGCGTCCGCATGCGTGTCACAAAGGGTGAAAGATAGAGCGTACAACACTGTGTGTGTGTGTGTGTGTGTGTGTGTGTGTGTGTGTGTGTGTGTGTGTGTGTGTGTGTGTGTGTGTGTGTGTGTGTGTGTGTGTGTGTGTGTAGTGATGGGAGCCAGAACAAACATATCAGCAGGAGAGGGAAAAAAAAAGGAGAGGAAGAGGAGGAAGTAGAAGAGGGAAGGTGCCTTGGGGATGACAGGCCACACGAGAAAAGCGTCTGTTTGGGAAGTGGAATGAAGTTGAAATACATTTTAAAAAGAAGAAGAAAAAAAGCTCAGTCAATTCTTAGCGTAATTTCCTGTGATTTTAAAGTTGGCAGTCGGAGAGGAAAAGGAATTTGAAGGAAACATTAGTGTTTGATGTGAAAAGAGGGGAGGGGTGAAGGAGTGGGAGAAAGAGCGGGAGGGAAAAAAGATATCCTGGAAAATGAAAGAGAGAGAGAAGTTGAAAAAGGAAGTAGTGTGTGTCTATGTATGGGTGTGTGTGTGTGTGTGTGTGTGTGTGTGTGGGGGGGGGTGCTTCAAAGACTTTGGCAGAAACCATTTCCAGTGCTGGCTGTTTGTTCCTTACACACTGGGCCAACTTAATAGAAGCCAAGCATTTTAAGTCAAGTGGAAATGTGGCTGACCTGCCGCCTGTTCAGTCCATACAAACCTCCACAAGCCGGCTGTCCTTCACGGCTTTGTATACCTTTTTTTTTTACATGTCACACTCTCTTTCAAAAGATTATGTTTCAGGAATCGTCAGTATTCAGTAATGATCAGCGGGCAAAAAAGAAAAAATGAAAAGAACCGAAAATGAATACATCTGTATTCCTTAAAAAAGCCTGAATTACATTAAGCTGGGCAAGCTGTGTACATTCCTAAATAATGAGCAACATTCAAGATGACTCTTTGTTTTTATTCACTTCATTTGCAATACAACATGTTTTACAGTGGTTCTCAAAACAGCTGAAATCATTAAATTATAACCAGTGCATTGTATTGTTTTTTGTAAATAGTCGTAGACACTCAATAAAGCTTTTATTTGAAGTCAGTTGTGATAACTTTGATTATATTTGTTTTGTGGTATTGTAGGCCTTTTTTTCTCACAGAAGACATTTGTTACGGTAGGAAAAGCACACGTGTCAATATAAAAATTAATGATGGCTGAATTCCAATTAGCTGCTTCAGTGTTACGGTCCTGGTATTGTGCATGCAGGCTCACTGTCACACTGATGTTGCTTACTGGGAAACTTGAATAGAGTGAAGCTCTCATTCATGTTGTTAGTACCACCTGTGCTTTCCTACTTTGATATGTCAGAATGAGTGCTGTGAAAAAGGCCAAGGACACAGGATGAAGCGAAATGGAATTCAGCCATTGTTCATTTTGTTATTTACACCTGTGCCTTTCCAACTGTGACAAAATGTCTCATAAAAAAGACTTATTGACTGAAAGGCCGTTTGACCCAACAACAATAACAAGAGACAACAGGTAAGTAAGTTTGTAAACATTTGACTAAATCTCGCCCGTCCTTTGAATTATTACCAGTTGAGAAACACTCAGACGCTGATAATTAGAACATAATTTGTGAGCATTCCTACGTGGAATGCTTTTACGTTTCCATTTAAATAAAAAGCTGTAAAAATCCTTGTCTGTCCAAACATCATCTTGTAGACTATCGACTTTGGGGAGTTAGATGGGTAATTTACGACATCGATTGAGCCAGGGTGGGTTGGGGGTTCCTCAACAGTGGGGAGTGCGAGGGCCACTTGGAAGCACTTAGGGGCCCCGGGTGCTGGGGCTGTCTCTGGGGTTAATGCAGCCAGCACTGCTTGCTCTGACGGATGGCTGGGAAGCCCCGATAAATCAGCCCCTCTGCCTGGAAAGATGGAGGGAGAGGAGGGGTGGGGGTACAAAGGGGACCACTCCAGACTCCTCACGCCCCTCCCTTTTGGAAAGGCTCTTGAAACACTGGAGGCTCGTTCAAAGTACACTTCTCTGCCATGCAGATACACACCCACACAACACCCACTTTCTTTCTTCCATCATCCTCCTCAACTCCAAAACCTGCACTCCATAACAGCCCATGGGACCCTGGGCATTTTTCACCTGAGAGAGAGAGAGAGAGAGAGAGAAGGGGGCGGTTAAAGGAGGACAACGATATGGAAAGGCTGATTAATTAAGGGTTCCTCTCTGGCTATAGAATAGATGAAGTTTCAGGATCAATTAATTAGCAAGCTAGCCTACGCACGTCAATGACTCTAATAGCCTGCTCTCATTTGTAACTTTTATTACCCTGCTGCTGTGGAGTGGCTCTCAGCCAATCAGACGCCACGTGGAGACGATGCTACGTGGCCATTAACTGGAAAGGGGGGAGAAAACCCCTCCCGTATCACAGACCAGTTGAAGCAACACTATCAATTATCTCAATGTAAAGCGTGTGCATGCTCGATCTAACATCAAGGAAGATGGGAAAACACAGAATGGGACACAAAGTATGTAAGCTATTAGTGAAATTAAACCCAGCTGTCAGTATTTTCTGTTGCATTAGTTGTATGGGCTGCAAACTCCATCATTTTTTGCGCAAGCAGGTGAAGTGATGGTGGAATTTAATACGATTTAGTGTTTGAATGCAGGCAATCGGTGTAAAACGTCACAAATGCAGTGTTTTTGAAACAGGCGCGGTGTCTGCAGTGCTCTGTATGTGCCTATTGATAAGATAAAAGAGCAGAGAGATGAAAGTGGAGCGAAACAGAGGGAGCGAGGAAGGGAGAGAAAAGAAAAGGATGCGTTACGTCTTTTTGCGAGTTACTAGGGGATTAGTTGCTGCTCTAATTGGCTCTCCGAGAATTCATCTCAGTTTTCTTTCAGATTAGAGATAGATTTTTACACAGGTCAAGTCTGCTCCGTTTCCCCCCCCCCCCCGTTTCTGGGCTTCATTTGTAGAACGGAGAAGTGAAGAGACGTGACACGGCATCAACATTTGAAAACAGATCTGAGAAGGCAAAGATTGGCAAGATCAGGGTATTACCTCAAATTATCCACTGTGTATCGCTCACATACATCAATTTGGTGTGATTGCTATGAGAAGATGAAGATAGAGCCCGTTTATATAGACTATGGAGTCTAACTTCAAAGTACATCTAACCTACTGTATTGACTTGAATATAATCAGAATTTTAAGATAACCCTTACCCTTTTGCAACAGCTTTTAAGATACGTTCTAAATGCAGGAAGATAAATCCGGTAAACAAATATAGTCTTTAAATAAGAGACTGTAAATATACTGTGGCCTTTACATATTTTATATTCCATTACACCACCTCAAGAAACATCATTAGCCACTATATTAGTATTACCAAACATCATGAACACTCTTGGAAGGTTAAGTTGCGTTCAAGTAACGTCTGTTTTACTTCACAACCACCGGAGAAAGACAGAGAGAGAGAGAAAGTGTGTGAAACATCATCTTGTATTTCGGCCAATACATTTTATTGTTCTGAGTATGTGGTTTGTTGTTTCATGATCGTACCGCAATGTACGTTTTTTAGGGACACCTCGGTAAAACTAGAGAGGTGTTTGTTCATTCAGCTATATTTGGTCATTATGGAGGTCGCTATTGGTATTGTTTCTGTTATTTAGCCTACCCTCATTGATATAAAATAAAATAAAAAACACCTCTCAGTATAATGCACTATACTTCTAATGAGCATAAAGTTGAATCAATACCTCATAACGGTTTGAACGCAGGGAGAGACGACCCCACGGGCCACCGAGCCCCTCAGTTTGGTGGCCCTCATGTAAACTTATGCACAGCATCCACACTGACCCGAAGGCACTCGACAATCCATGATGTCACCGGCATTTAACACAGTTTCAGCATCCAAAGAAAGACAGCCTGTATTTCACAGCGCATGGGAAATACGAGTATAATCTCCTGCGCTGCGTCGACCGCTAATGGGGAACGAACGTGTTTCAACTAGAAGCCCCCTTCCCTCCCCTCCCTCCCTCCAGCCTCACTGTTCAGATGTAATTGACATGACTCCTAGACAAGTTCGAGCCTGTCATCTCAGCGAGCGGTAAAACAAAAATTTGCGCTGTGCGCCAAAATTATTGATCTGAAAGACATTTTATGGCAATGTTGTGCTAAATTGTGTTGTTTACATGCATCGCAAGCCTCCGTTTCCCTCTTTCCTCCATTTGTAATGTATTTGATGATTATTTTCTATCTGTCTCTTCACTAAATGTCCAATGTAAACATTGAGAAATTACAGTTGATCAATGATTTATTTAGCAGTCTCACATCCTGTCTTCGGGAAAGCCTGCTCCAACTCAGTATCAGCATCTGCACCTCTTCCGCATCTGCATTCTTCCCTCACTCATTCAGATCCATTTCTGACCCCCCACAATGCATCACATTTGCTTTTCTTCTCTCTTTCTCTCTCAATTTCCACTCTCTCTTCTGTCTTTCTTGGCCACAGATTGGGGTCAGGAGTTTAGTAGGGGAAAAACATTTGGAGCCAGTGGCACGGGGCCCAGAGCCTCTCGCACAATATAAATAAATAATAAATCGCTCTTCACACACACATTACAGAGAGCATTAACCTGCCCTGCTCTGCCTCTCCAAATGTCTCCATTACGGCTCTTGCTTGGAACAACACAGCCAGCCGTCAAATGATGTGAGCAGAAACGGAGAATTAGAGAGACGGAAGAATAAAGACAGACAGACAGGGGGGCAGAGAGCAACGCTCGGCAGTCTTCAGAAAGGGATCCGAGAGGAAAATATAGAAAAACACGGCCGTGTGCCTTAACAGTCGATAGCTACACTATCTCGCTCGCTTTTACCCGCCATCAGTTCGATGTTGATGTTATCACTAGGTCGATAAGTCACAATCTTTGAATAGACAGGCTTGTGTTTTCATTTGGGAATAAAATCCTGCGGTATATGAAGAGCACCATGCGTCATACAAAAATAAAACATAAATAAAGATACCATCAAATGTATCTGCAGTTGTGATGGCGTTTCTCTCTTTTTAAGCCTCAGAGACGCATTACGTTTTCGTCTGTCAGACCCTATATCTCAGGAGCTCCTCGAGGGAATGTCCTTACATTTTGCACAAGCGTCTATTTATATTTAGCCCTGGCGTGGTATCTAGGTTCAGGTTACTGGCACGGGACGATTGAGAGACCTGCATATCACTGCTCCTGTCCCTCACTCTTTCTCTCAGTCCTCCAGGGGCAGCTCATTCCTCGAGGTGTCAAGGGCCTCCCAATGTATGAGGAGGGGGAGGAGCGAGAGAAGGAGATATCAAAGAGACGTATAGAGCCCGGAGAGCACTTCCACCTTGGGGGGGGGGGATGCAAGGACGATGACGAGTACGGTGATGCATCCCCTCTTCTTTCCCCTAATGTTTAATCATGAGCCTGTTGATGCTGATCCGTCCCTCCGACGCCTCACATTTCATTAAGGGACTCACCTTCGTTCCCATTTCATTCGGCACACAAACGATGAGTGCACGTGGTGTTGGCTGTGAGCGGCTGATCTTATCACCACACTATCAGCCACTATCTTGTTTTCATTATGTGTGTGCAGGGTTCTCGGTTGAAACATCTTGACTTCCACTGAATTAGAAAACGTATTGTAATATTATAATAATTGTCAATGCTTCAGTGACAAACTAAGTGTTGTCTAATAGACACCCAGTAGGCAGAAGTGCAGGAAGATGAAGTCAAGCTCATGCAATTATTAGATTTCCATACAATATAACAATATAACATTTCCACACGTCAAGTGTATTACAGAGGCAATATTTTGGCCGTGAATTTCCATCAGGCATCAATTTCACAGCATGACACAAAAGCATCCTCATACTAAAGCCACAGGTTGCAACAACCAATCAAAGGGGAAGCCTGAGACTGACCCCGCATCAATAATGAGAAAAGGTTCTTTCAATGAGACAAATTGTATTCAAGATCCATACAATACAAATTCATGTTTTTATTGATATTTTTCTATGATGATACTAGTCTAATCCTTTCTAGAAAAATGTTTTCCTATCAATACAAGTTAATGAAAAAATCAGCAACAAAGGGACAAAAGGATGAATTCACTATCACTATTCATTTAAAATAGATCAATTATTAAGCGTTAGATAGCCCGACTATCAGAAACATTTAGGATACATTTATTCCTCCAAACCTGTCCTTGGAAATTCGCATTATAGACTTATTAATCATGTCTTTCTTTCAATCCCCCTCATTTTTATAAAACCAAGACTTAACATGTTTGTATTGGTTTCATGTTATTTTCTTAATATCTAAAACTATTTTAAAAACCAGGTCTTGTTTTACGGGCAGAGATTTTAAGGCACGACAGATGCGACAGCAAGAGGAAGAGAAAGATGCATCATTGAAATGCTCCAGCCACTTAATGCAAATAAGCTTGAGAGAAATAGATGAGGCAACCGCCACAGTTGTCAGAGTTATTTTGATAGCGGTATACTTCCTGCTTTTGACTGACAGATCTGTCAACACTGATATTTCCCCCTCACTGTTTCCCCGCTGCGCTCCCTCACTGAAATGTCCTTTGATTATATGTCTTTAAGTTAGCTTTTAGATTTACTAAACTGCTGGAGTGTCTGAATATGAAAACATTTTGTACTCTGTTCACGAATGGAACTATTATAATTTTTTACGTCTTTTGTATATTGACATAAATCCCTCCAGTGATGCTGCAATTACCTCATGTGGGTAATAATACTATGTTAAAAGAGCAGTTGTCCATCAGAAGGTATAGCTACTTAGCCTACAGTAATATTTGCTTATATTCGTCTTCATATCCTGGCCCTCAGGCAGCCTGCATAGGTCATTTGGGGCCATTGTTAAAGAATACTTGTTATGCCATATGCACAGAAATGCTTGTGAAAAATAGCAGCCATTAGGACAAACACACCTAATATGCTACATCAACGGTTCTTGATCAATATCCATCCTTGTATGATTAACTCCAACTGATAAAAGATGTGTTTAGCTTGGTGCCCAGTTACTTAATTCTATTTGGAGAGGATTACATCTAAAAGTGTCTCTTTGAATTGATGACGTTGGGCTTTTAGTGTAATGTATGCTAATCTTATTAAAGCAGGTGTAGGTTTTTACAGTATCCATCAGTTTCTGTGCAGGATATACATATAACATAGTGCTCACAGTGTATTCTATCTAGTCCTGTCATCAGCATGTCCTACCATCACTGCAGGGATTTGTTTGTATTATTAAGGGGCTGTTTGGGTATTTCCACCTGTATAGATCAGGGGCAGGTATCAAACAGCAGTGTTTTTTCTCAGTCAATTTGCAATCCATAAACAAATTAACACACATTTTTGGAACACCTAAAAGAAGAAAAAAAAAATCAATAGAAAATGAGGAAGACATTAGTATGTAGATTATTATATAGATTCATAACTGCTAAAACACTGTATCATGGAAATGACTAGTAATACTGTACTGGTTGAGTAGGCAGTATGGAACTGGGACACGTAACAGCAATTTCACTGATTACCAGTCAGTGAAATCACTTTGTGCAATAACACCTGATAGATATCAGTTGGGCTGACCCAAATCATTCTACATACTGTAGTAATTATGTTATATATATATATATATATATATATATATATATATTTGTAGGATAATTTTGGTGGCAGTAGGTACTGCAAATTTGACTAATTATACACAACAAGAATTATACAATACATGCACATGCTGAGGGTTTTCAAATATCTTCTATTTTTCCTTTTCCTTTCCCCCAATTTATGTTTTACAGCTATGAGTATCACCTCCCTTTCCTTTTGTGTATCACAATTACAATCATGTGCATCAGCAGCATACTCAAAAATATCAGACAAAAACAAAATTACATTTAAGGTTTTAATGTTTTGAGTATTCTTAGTTTTGTCCCTTTTCGGCTGAAACCAGATTCAAAGTGGTGTGTAGGCCTCAGACCTCTGCTGCTATTCACGCTGTCGCTGCTCGTTAAAGGTAATTCATTAATTGCATTCACCTGCTGATCTATATTATCTACCTGTCTGTCCGTCTCTGCCTCTCCCTCCCTCCTCTCCCATACGTTGCTCAAATGATGCGAGTATAAAAGAACTTGAAGCTCCACTGAAGCTCTTTCACGTTCTCTTCCTGTCTCCATTCGTCTTCATCATTATTTACCATTGCCCCATCCCTCCTGTAAGACTGACTCCCCTTCCTCCCTTCCTTCCTTCCTTCCTTCCTTTGCTTCTCTTTTACACTCGTCTGTGTCGCCTCTTTCTCTCCACCCGTCTCTCTGTCTGCATCAAGTCTGTATCCGTCTCTCCCTGACTTTATCGTGTGAAGCATCGCTTTATCCATCGCTCCGCGTATCTCAGCCTGTAACACCCCTCGTCTATCTCCCCTCTGCCTATCTCTCCATCTCTGTCTCTCCAAACATTTTCCTTTGCCACCGTCTCTCGATCTCTCCATGTGTCTCTATCATGTTTCATGTTGCTTCTCTTGTCTGTTTTACTGTCAGCTCGTCTGACTCTTTATTACTCCTAACCCCTCTCATTCTTTTTGTGTATTTCAAGCTGGCACTTGTAGCGGCCTACTAGCATGATAGCATGCTAATGCTGCTGTGCTGCCTTGCCTGTTTGTGCCTGTCAGTGTGTGTGTGTGTGTGTGTGTGTGTGTGTGTGTGTGCGTGTGTTTGTGTGTCTGTTCAGCGGTCGGGGTGGTGGCTCTGCTTAGCTCTCTGGTTGGCTGAGTCCATCTGTCACTCAAAACGGGCGACCTGTGGTCTCTCGGTTGCCAGCCAGCCAGCCGTAACGCCACTTTGACAGAATTATGAAAATTCCTGTCTATTGCTCATTGGAACAATTGAATTACAAGCAGTGCCTTGTTCCGTGCAAGGTTTTTAAACGGCTGATTTAAGGCACACACATGTGCACGCACACACACACACACACACACACACACACACACACACACACACACACACACACACACACACACACACACACACACACACCACTGCCATGGATGTGGGTTAGCATGGCCATTTAATCCCCTCCATCTGCGGAGCAGGAAAATATTGTCTGCCTTTGCACATGACTCTTGTTTTGATAGATTTTTGATTGAGTTCTTCTCAGTGTTTGTGTGAGTGTTTGTGTCTTTGTATCTTAATATGCCGCCAAGGCTTTTGTTTTCATCACACTGTTTCTGCAGTTTATGGTGAATTATTTGCTTCGCAGGACGTCTACTCTGCGTCATTTCTCCCTACAGCACTTCACATCTGTTGTCATTTCATTACAGACATTTATTTGACACTGTGTGCCTGCCAAGGCACTCCGGATAAATCACAGTTGTTTTGTCGGCTTCCACACACCTGAGTTGAAGGAAAAGGCTGAGAATTGTCTTATTTTCTACTTCCAGCGGTTATTTTTATTGGTATAAGCAACAGCACAGCAAGTATGTTTATCACGAAGCATATTTTCATTCAAAGAGAATCAGTTTTCAGTGAGCTGGTGTGTACTCAGTAGGTACAGTACATTCATAGAGTCGCCCCCAGCGATCAAACAGAAGCTGCATTTGAATGACTCTTTCTTTCTTCCCAAAGCCACGGTGACAGGTTGCTACTTGTTAGACCTCCAGTCTGCCTGCTGTCTCTGTTCCTATTTGACTGACTGACTGGTGATATTTCTGCCTCGTTTTTTTGTTTGTCTCCATGTCTGTTTCTTCTGCTTGCTCACCTGATTGCCTGTCTACCTGCTTGCATATCTGTCAGTATCTGTTCTTGAAATACACTGAAAATGGACATTCTTTAAAGGTCCCCTGTAAAGGTTCTTCTATAAAAAGGAGCTACAGGCAGCTTGAAGGAGCTTTATGTCAACAATGAGGAGAAAAGTCTGAACCGTTCACAGTGTTTGAACACGGTATAAAACAGACCATGTATGGGAAGACCCAATCATAAGGCAAGTGTATATAAGAGAGTTATTTAGGTCTGTTGTAATCAGGCATGTCACAATTATTACGTTATTGATCTATTATATGATATATGACATGACCTTGATCATTTTTGCTGATCGCGATATTGCCCGTTGTGTTTACATGCGTGTTTGTTTACATAAGAATGTCATCAATATTTTTGCCAGCATTTTCCCATTAGGAGACTTTTTGTTACCAGAGGCCTTTTTAAATTATGGTTTTAGTTTGGTTAACTTATGTTTTATTTATTTAATATATTTTCCCTTTTTTTTCCTATTCCAATTCCGACGTATTAAAAGGGAATTGCTCTTTTATAATATAAGTTCATGCTTGTCCAACAAAAGTAGTCGTCGTGACAGACATGACTGTAGTTAGTTATAAAGGTATGGACCCAGTACATCTACACATCAGATTGTAGCAAGAGTTTTTTTAATTTTACCAACTAGAAAATCCAGAAAATACGAATCACATAACATGACATCATACAATAAGCTTTACACATTTATTATCACAGAGTCAGTCATGGGACACTTTTCCCTGATATAAAGCGAACAGAGACAGCAGACGTAACATCGGTGTGTTGAAGCACTCTTGTTCCAGCGTGCTTGCTATCTGTGTCCCAGGTGTATTTTTACATATAAAATCTCCGCAACTGAAACTGGCAGTTTTAAAGACAACAGAAACAAGTGTAGTTGATTATTTATTCATTAGCTGTTCATGCTCTCGAACAAGGTTATTTATAGCACTGAGAGGAGGCTCAAACCTAAAGAGCCATCTCCGTTGACCCGGTTGTGATTTGTCTCCCTCTCTGCCTACGTCTATCTGTCTATGCCTCCGTCACTGCCTGCCCAGATCGGTCTGTCTGCTTGTCATTGTATTCGTCTGAGACAGAAACCCACCCACGGATGTCTGGTCTCGATCTCCATGGCGACCTAATCCTGGCCAATCCCAGAACAGTTGTGTTCCAGTTGAGACCCACTGCGTTACACCCGCCTGTAATCACTGATCACAGGATAGAGTTGCTTCTGATTTGTCAGAGTGGCTTTGATCCACATCTAATGACGCTGGTGTCTGTGTGAGAGAGGGAGCATTTGTTTGTCTTTCTCACTTTAACAAATCCCGACATAATATGCAGACGACTTAAATTCACGTGCATTCATTTGAGGACATTGGTATGAGAGTGTGTCTGTAAGTGTGTGTGTGTGTGTGTGTGTGTGTGTGTGTCCCCGGCTGACAGTAATGAATCCAGTGGTGCTGTTGGCATGAGCAGGGCCATGCTATTAACCTCTCTGCCAGCTAGACTGATCTCACCCTGTCTGTCTGTCTCATCGGCCTAATGACACTCTCACACTCTGAGCGCACACACACACACACACACACACACACACACACTCACACTCACACTCACAGACTCGTCCTTTCTAATCAAATTTCCATTGAAGTGAAAAATATTCTACATTGTCCAATCATCTCTATTCAGAGAGTCAAAAAGCTTCTGCCAGCATAGAGAGAAGATTTCTTTTTTAACACCCACTCAAAGGAAGTTACTCTTCAAAACTATTTCAAACATATTAATCTCCACTTGCCCTCTGCAGCCGGATCAGATTTCACTGTATTTTACACCAGTTTCAACAGGGCTTTTATGACTGGGTTTTTCTCACTCATAACATTCACTGTAAAACTACAACGCTGGATGTGTGCTCTCTACTTTTGATCTGACAAGACTGTAGTGGAGAAGTTCCATCATGTCGGGGTTCCCTGTAATACCATCATTTGAGATATAAATCACTCCAGCCAAGCCTGCCAAGGAAGATTTAAAGGGACACTTCAAAGTTTAGGACTCGGGGCAAGGGCTGGAGGTTGACTCGCTTTGCACACGCGCCAAATTACAGCCTATGTGCTTGTTTAATGAGTTTGTGGCAGCACTTTTGGTCGCCGTGAAATAAAAAAGCAACACGACATGATGGGGGTAAAATATGACATGAAAAGTGCTGTCAAACTGCTTCAGCGGTGGTCATAAATGTTGTTTAATAGTCTGCACTTGGCTTGTGTGTGTGTGTATATGTGTGTGTGGGGGTGGGTGTGTGCGCGCGTGCGTGTCTGTGTGAATGAGAAAACCCCAGCCTCCACAGGAAATCCTTAGAGGAGCGAGGAGCACCTGGTGCTGTCTGTAGTCATAACAAACGACAAGGAGGGATTTAGACTGTATTGGTGCCAGCTTGTTACATGCACTCCCTGTTCACATTCTCTCTCATAACCACCGTGTAATGCAGCATCGGCACTTGGCATGGCTTCGCCCTCACGAGTTCGCTTTTTAACTGCACTGCTCTGGAATGCCCCGACTCATCCATGTGTCTCTCATTAGGGTTACGGCCAGGGACGAGCCAGCAGTAATATCCAACACACCTCATCCCATCTGTGAGCTGACCGAGACAGAGATAATGTAGAGAGGAGGATGCATTTGGCAAGCCAGAGGACATAAAGTTAGAGGTCTCTGCAGTGAGAGTGCATTAGGCAGAGGACTGCTGGGAGGCAGGTGTCAGCCCGGGCTGAGCTAAATTAAAAGCGTTTGCTGAAGGAACAATCAGATGAATTGGAAAATGGATGGAGGCCAGTTTGTGTAAGCCCACATGGGATGTTTTTGTTTTTGTTTTCATATCATTCCAAGAGGACGTTTGGTCAGATTGCACCTGACAGTCTCTCTGAATTACTTTTAATTTAAAGTGAAAGTGTTGCTTCAACCTCAGTCTTGACCTCAATGTCTCCCCGCTAACCGTTGTGTGATTGGTCGGTTCAGCAGGTGGCGCCATATGGCCAGCAGGGGATGGGGGGCTACAGCCAGCAGCAGCAGCAGCAGCAGCAGCAGCAGCAGCAGGCGGGGCAGCAGGCGGGGCAGCAGGGAACCCCTCCGTACTTCAGCCCCCCTCAGCAGACCCCTCCAGGCCAGACCCAGAGCCCTTACCTGCAGCCTCGACCCCCGCCACAACAGGTACTAACGCACACACACACACACACACAGACATAAACTCATCACACTCAGACCCAGCCGCCCACTGTGCCGTTTCCTGTGTGGAAAATTGGCCAAGACAGCTGTAACCAAGCCTAAAGTCCCCTGTACATGCCGGGAGCAAAAATGGGAGTGATAACCATAACTCAATACATAAATATGAATAGATATATCAGTTACATATAGATGCGCAGATGTCGACAATCAGATCATCAATAATACAATTTGAAATATCAGTAGGAAAGGGATTTTATTCAAATCTTTCTCCATGGGTTGTATTTTAATATTTTAGGGACGCTGAGATTGGAAAGATCATCTTCAGGGTTAAACTGAGCGTGCGTGTGTGTGTGTGCGTGTGTGTGTGTGTGTGTATATGTGTGTGTGTTTGTGTGTGAGTGTAAACAATAATGTGGTGAGCCGGTGGTCCAACATGCCTGGTGTCTTGGTCACAATATTCCCTCCCTCACATTATTCATGACAGCTACTTTAGGTAAATCTCACTCGGTCCAGTTCTATGTATTTTCATATTCTCTCAACTATACAGACAACACACACACACACACACACACACACACACACACACACACACACACACACACACACACACACACACACACACACACACACACACACACACACACACACACACACACACTTTACAGAAAAATGACTTTTGAATGCAATACTAGTTGTATGTACTAGTTCTATGCACATAAACCCGCCTGTGCAAACGCAATCCTCGGTACAACAAAAGGCCTGTTCCACAGATTTGGATGGAGACTTGTCCTGCCAAGTTTCAACATGATGTTCTGTAGAAGTTTTCCATCGGGAAGCTGGGTTGAAGCAGTTGTTTTTGAGTTGAGTGAAAGCTGGCCATGTGTTTCCCATCCACTCGGCTGCCAGAGGGATCTATCAGCTTCTGGCTAACAGCCCTGCCCTGGATCGGAACAGAGCAGAACAAAACTGAGCAGGAGAAAGAACAATACTAGACGGGAGAGATTACAACAGAACTGGACAGGAAAGGAAGGCTCACACAGAACAGGGTGGGAAAGGAGAGGATAGGACTCGGCAGAACTGGAGAAAGACAGATGAGGGATGTAGGGATTCCCCAAACCATTCTGCAAGGCCAGCATGAGCGTTGATAAAGGCATGTTTTGATTCATCAATAGTGGCCATATTAGTCCAGATCCAATCTTTGTTTAGTTTTTGTAAAAATAAATAAAAAAGACAATTGTGATTGAAATACCCAAGACATATATAAATTATATATATATATATATATATATATATATATATATATATATATATATATATAGCACCACCTGGGCCAGCTACAACACTAAAATGATGCTTTGATGGAAAATAAGTACCAATAATGGATGGTTAAATTGTTGATACATTCATGTCTAATACTTATTTAACTTCAAGTAAAAAATGTAGAGTGATTGCTGCTTTAATACACATGGCTGATTGCTTTGTACCTCTCCCATTACAGATCAGAATGATCACAAAGCAGGACCGGGCAGTTTTGAGCTATCCACACTGACAGCTCATTCCTACAGGACAGAACTGTATAGAATACATGAAACACAGCACGGATCAGGAAGGTCAATGAAAATGTGCTGTGCACAACCATTTCCTCTGCATTTTATTTCTCCAATTTAAAGGCACATTCCTTTAAAGAAGGGCAGTATGGGCAGCACCATTTATTTTCAAAAGCATCCTTTTTATTTTTTATGTGACTAGACACCGTGTTGAGCCATTAGTAGCTCACAAATATGAATAGACTTATTTAGCATCTGCACCAGTTGATGCCATTTGGCAGTGATGTAGTCTAATCTGTCTAGGTAGTTATACTGTGATTTACTGAGATGTAGTTAAACCTTCTTTTAGGCAGACTTGACTATTGAGCACACCGAGACAAATAGCCTAGCAAAAAGCCTTTGTGAGCACAAAAGCAGGTTGTCAAAAAAGGAAATCGTTAGTCTTAGCATAGTAATTTTTATACTGTGTGAACATTTCAGCCAGCATGCCTTTTGTTCACACTGAAAAAAGCACTTACTCTTGTTTCCTCACTTAACATGCTCACACACACGGGCCGTGCAGCCCACTGAACAAACATTATTCATTCTAACTAGAAGGCTGAGATCCATGGCCACGTTGACATTTTGTGACAGTAATGGTGTGTTTTCATCATCGCTGATGATGTGGCGGCAATTGACCCTCTCTGACATTTACACACCAGGTAGCTCTTCCCGAGCGCTCTGATTGGCCAAAGCCTCCTTTCACCTGTGCTGATAGGTCCCATATTGGTTACCATGCCAACTGCTGTGGTGACCACGGAGCTGGATTCCCTTTGTTTTTCATGGTTAAGCATGAATGCTACTTTGAGGGGAAATGTTTCAATCAGCACACATGGTTGTTAACACTGCATAAAAGCCACAATACCTTCAGCAGCCTGCACTGCAACAACGTTGCATCCCGCTGTCTTTACCTTTAATCAAGAAATCCTTCCTATGTGTTCGAGCTGTATACCATTTTATGTCCCAGCAACACAGCAGGCGATGTACAGACGCCACCGGATTCTGCTCACAATCAAACTGGAGACCAACTGAATCCAGTCTTTCTCGACTAATAAGCTCCCGGCTCCCATACTTTACCGTCTACATAACATTTTTACATTTTAGCTTGGTATAGGAAATGAGCTTTAACAAGAGACCCAGCTATGAATGCACATGTACAGTCAAAGGACTATCTTTCCAACTAGCAGGCCAATCCAACTGAAACAGGGTAAAAACAGACTATGTGGAAATGTAAATGAATAGTTGGTAATAGGCTAGAGACACATCTTCAGTAATTACTGAATATAAACAATATTGATCATTAAAAATGACATTTTACACATAACAAAAGCCTGTGCAGTGGCATTAAGACAAAGTTAATTGTCCATCGATTGAGTGAGAGAGGAATTAGAGAGAGAAAGAAAACCAGAAAATACCAGAACACATTTAAATAACAAAGAAACTAGGTCCCTGTCTTTGATTTTGGATCCAAGAGTAAACATGTTTGACCAATTTGTAATAAATTGTCATAGTATTTGGTGTGCTCCTAACTCAGCGATGTATATTACTTTAATGTTTCTGTTCTGAGTGAGTGTGTGCCTTTGCATCAGTTTTGTTTGCCTGCTTGTGTCCGCGTGTACACTAATCAGCCGAGTGTGCTGCAACAATTCTGAGCTGTGAAAAGGTCAAGCGGTGACCTTTGTCTGTGATTCTGGGCTGAAATGAGACATGATGTGAGCCGCATGGAACAGATTACACACACACACACACAATAGCAAGCGCACGGCAGATTAGGATGTCATTGTGGTTTTGACCCCTGTTTTTTGACCCTGCATTACTCTGAGAAATCCAAGCTGAAAAGTTCTTTATTTTGTTCCTCCGGCGCTCTCCGCAGTTCCTTTCCCCCCACTCCACTCCCATTAACCCGAGCCAGAGGACATCCTCCAGTTGATGGAACCATTCCAGCTGCCTTTGACACAGAATGTGTTCTCCAACCAACTGCTATTAGCTGGTTTGTGTAACAAATCAAAGTGAAAATGCCATCTTTCTTTCAGTCTATTGCACTGCTGTGACCCCATCTGATTGCGAGGAGACGAGCGGGCTAAAAGACATTTCTAAGACATCAAGGCTAATACCAAAAAATCAAAAAAGTAATATATCAGGGGAGAAGTGTTTTAAAAAAGAAAAAATGTGGGTTTGGTGATGTTTTTTCAAGCGTGTCTGTTTGTGTTTGGGAACACCAGATATTGGAATGATTGTGAGTTCTCAGAAACACTGTGACATATACTTAATTGATTGAGAAGGCTTTTTGACCTCATACACTACTTAGTTTGTTAACTAAAATGCCACTTTCCACCAGATGCTGTTGAATCAAGGCTCACTACTGTTAAAATTGCAAGTTATTTAATAACAATTATTTCTGCTTTGTGAAAGAAACATTTAAAAGCCATATGAAAGGCGCCCCTTTTCTGGAAGTATATTTTAACAGACACTATAAATATCATGACCCTAATGTGTTTGGTCTGATTGTTGGCTTCAATTACAGCGGGAGACAAAGCGCTTAAAAGGAGAAAATAGGTGCCCTTTCTTACGCTTCCCGGCCATATTGCACTTGACACATAACAGATGAAGTGCATGATATCTTGTTACTTTCTACCTCGTAAAAACGGAAATGAGAGAGTTGTAATTTCAAGAGTTTTGAGATTATTTTTTGTGGCATGTTTGCTTTATTGGGTAGTATACACTGGAGTGTGACAGGGTAGAGAGAAAAGAGGTGAAATGCAACATTGGCCAGCTGCCAGACTCATAATGTTGTGAGAACATGGTTCTTGCTTTGATCAGTTATTCCATGGAGTACACACTATTTCATTTTTCACCAAGAAGCAGTGTGTTAGATTTATGAGTAAATACATGGAACAGAAAATGGCCTTGCCTTGTTGTATAAAATAAAGTGCGTGGTAAATATGCCACTGAGTGGTGTTTGGTGAATAGTAGATTTGCGTGATTTGACTGCTGGTCTTTGAAGAAGGAAGTCATTCCCTGTGACATGTACTCCCTGTAGTAAAACCCTCCTATCCACTCTCCTCTGTGAAACTGATCCCACCGGTCGTTTCCTCTATTGGCCTTAACTATTTCCTCTTCCTGTCTAAGAGTAGGCTCTGGGGAGCCGTGCTGTGGCATCGAGGAGCCCTCAGCTGATTGGAGGAGACAAGCTCTCTTTACAGGGAGCTACATGGAAGGACGCTGGTCATTGGTTTAGATTAGTGACGCTCACGAGCACAACATCACATGTCCACCATGTGGTGTGTACTGAAGGGGTGAACTGCTCTTAAGGACTTCACACACCCAGGGGGAATTTTTTCATGTAACTAATACGCACATCAATGTAGTTTTGTTATATTTGTCATGAGTAGTTCCACGCAGAATATTATGTGGCCAAATAGTGCAACTAGACGGCACACTTTATTATTCCTTTCATCTTTGACAAAGACAAAGCATGGCACACCCTCTCCTTCTGTTTTTACCTTTGACAATAAAAGCCCTGGACATATACACTGCATAACTTTACTTAAAATAAAAATGTATTTCACTAAAAGGAAACGCAGTCAAATAGCATAGGGTAGTTTAGACTTAGGCTGTACAACAATGTACCTCGTTGCTCTGTGTCAATAGGATCATGGTAGTTGGTCTTCTGCCTGTGCCAATCTATTCTAAACTTCTTCTTTTTTTTTTTCATGTGTTGCAGCTGTCGCAAATTCAAATAGCTTTGATTTTTTTTTTTTCATGTCCCTGGTGTGTAAAGGCCTTTTAATATCATTTTCCTTTTATTTTGAAAAGACAGTTGCTGCTGCTTTTGCTCTGAAACCTGAGCGCAATATGCCACATTGTATATTGTGTATATTATAAGCAGTCTGCACGTTTGTACATCACGTGTTTCTCATAAAGGAAATAATTATGAACAAAACAATCTCGCTACAAGCTACATTTAGTGGCAGTTCCACAGCTTTTGATCATATCACATACTTTTCCTTTGCAGATTAAATCTTCCAAATTGTTATGGAATTATAAGTATTCAAATGTATGTTTTAATGAGCAATATTCTTGTCAATGTTGACTTTAAAGTTCCTTCTTGATGTGATACAATTGAAAGCTCCAGACATGCTCCTAAATGGACCTTGTGTAAGATTCTTTAAATGTTCTTTCAAGAAAAACCTCTATAAACCATAGTTGCTCACATACTGGGACATCACCTGGCTCCTTTAACTTAAAATACTTATTTCCTATTTCCTGTCACCCCAACCGGCTGAAGCAGCAAGCTCCCCTCCGCCTGCCCCGCTTTTAATCACACCAGGTTAATTAAAAGGCCGTCGAGCTTTCTGTGGCCTGCACCCCTGGCATTATTACCCCTTTGCTGTATACCTGCTCTGCTGCCTCTATCACCGTGACTGCCCCTCAGTGCAGACACACACACACACACACACACACACACATACACACACACGGAAATGGGAGCTCACCTAGGCGACGTGGTGAAGGGATGGAGGGGAAGTAGTGAGGACAAGACGGAGGAAATGAGAGGAACAGGAAGGAGAGTGTGTGAAGTGAGAGTGAATAGGATGAGGTGAGAGTGGAGGGGAAGGTGTGTGTGTGTGTCTGTAGAGGGCGCTTGGCGTGTGGATGGGTGGGTGGGGCGCCCAAAGTTCAATGTCATTAATTGGTCACCATTTGAATATTAAGTGAAGAACTCTGTTAATTAACAGGATAATAAAAGTGCTGCTGGCTGTAAGGGGGTGGACGGAAAGAGGGAGGGAGCGAGGGATGGAGGGAGGGAGGGAGGGAGGACAGGCTACAGAAATGGAGGGCTAATGGTGAGAGAGAGGAGGAGGTAGAGAGAGAGAAAGAGAGAGAGAGAGAGAGAGCCTGGGTGCGGGTGATAAGAGGGAGAGAGAGACGTCCATGGGTAAAGGTCTGGCAGTGGTAATTTGCGGAGAGCCGCGTTAATTGTCATAACCTTTTAAATGGCAGAGTTTATCGGAGTCCTCTAAATGTCCCCGCGTATCGCCACGGCAACCCTGGGCCTGCCGCACTCCGATTGGCCGCCGCTGACGAGCACTTAAGCTTGATGAGTTTTCAGGCAAAAACTAAATGATAAAATTGAAGGGAAAAATATATATATGCTGTATATGTCAGCTCGGTTTAGTGTGTGTGTGGGAGTGTGTGTGTTTGAGACAATGTTTTTAATTTAGTGTGTTTTTTACCTTCACATTGACTGACACTCGCTAATTGCTCGACGAGAATCCGCCGCTGTTTTTTCCCCCTCTTCTTCTTCTTTTTTCTCTCTTTTTTGATTTATGTTTGTTTTTGTACAGCCGAGCTGCAATTCAAATGCAAATGAACGAGAACGGTAGAGGTGTTTTTGGAACGGTTAGGACAATCATAATGGCTCAGAAAAAAAGGAGGCCGGTAGTTAGCGGCACTGCACCCTAGGGGCCTAATTTAGCTGCCATTTGTTAGGAAATGCCGCTACATTTGTTCCTGGATACCGACTTCACAGACAGAGAGAGAAAGAGAAAACACAAGTCGAGCTCCCCAACACACCGCTATTGTTCCTCCGTGCTTTAGCAAAAGTCATGTGAGTGTTCACCAGTTTGGGTGGATGTCCTTTTTAACTGTGAGCCAAAGCAATTGAAGTGAATGGGCAGGATGGGGGTGGTGGCGATGGGGACTTGCGAAGAGTGTGTGAAGTGAAGATGGTACAAAGACCGGCTCTTATTTGATTAGCCTGTGTAGAGAGGAATGAGAATGAAAGGCCTGGCAACGGCATCTGCAGCTAACACTGTCAGCTACATCTGACATCATCCCTGAGGGATGGCCTGCCTCACATACCAGTGTGTTTATCTCTGCATGTGCATTTATTTCTGTGTCTGCATGTGTTTTGTGTGTATTTATGTTTATATGAGCAAGAGTGAATGCTTGCTTGTGGCTGGTTGTGTGTGTGGGTGTGTGTACAGGCTGTGTGAGAGCGTGTGTGTCCTGTGTCGGAGCTCTGGTCCTCTCTTGTAGTCTCTTTGTGCTAAAGGTCAGGGGGATTGCTGAGATAGAATCCAATCTGAAGGACACAGCACTAGAACAGGTCCTGCTACAAATGGACCTATTAAGATAGGCTGGACACACACACACACACACACACACACATATACACACTGACATAGGTCACGGATATCTGGGCATACAGCAGCTGTTTCCATGCTAATGGTCACCTTTCCCGTGATGATAATAATAGACCGTACCCTGCAATAAAGGGCCATGATTTACATGGCGGGTAACCAACACACTGTTAAAAGGCAGTTGAGGAGACAAAAGTAGGTCTGCCCTATAATATATTTACAGCGTATCTGACATAATCAGAATGTAGCTGCAATGTTTTCCAAATACTCTGAAATGGATCAAAAGATGTAAGTGTCAAGAAAACATGAAAGACAAGCACATCATAACCAAATGTTGATTTGTCACATTTTTCAGAACACGGTGTAGCTCGCTCTCGCTGCTGATTGTTGCCTTAATTATGGTTCAGTCTGATTGGTGTGAGCATGTGTGCGTATCTGCAAGTCTGAACCGACGCATGTGTGAGCGCGGGGTGTTGAATATGGATGTGCGCCCCCTCTTCCCCCAAGCACCACCACCACCACCACCTCTCCTTGATGCATAGCAGCTTTTTAACATGTCTGTAAGTGTTTCTACTTTAAGGTTGGTCGTTTTTTTAGCAGCTGCCTTCAGCAGTAATTAGCGCTGGTGAGCAGAGCATACACACAAAGACAGAAATGAAGACTTTCAGTCACAGCAGGAAACACGTCCTCACTTCTTACCTCAGTCTGACCCTCCCATCACTTGACCTTGTCTTTTCCCAGTGCCTGACCCAGTATATCTCAGTATATCCCAATGGACATCAGAGACTTGAAGTCCTTGGGTGTGTGTGTGTGTGTGTGTGTGTGTGTGTGTGTGTGTGTGTGTGTGTGTGTGTGCGTGTGCGTGCGTGTATGTGCGTATGGTTAGGCAGTGTGTTTAGGGGGGAGTGGGGTTCTGGGCCTCTCTCCTAAAGACATGCAATTAAGCTTAATATTATTATGAATATTAATGGCATTAGCGTCAGATTTTGTGGAGATGTGCATCTGCCAAGGTGCAGGGGAAAAAGGGGGGTGACTAATTAATTTGGTAGTCATGAGGAGAATGGCTGGAGACAGGGAGGGAGGGATGGGGGGGGGAGAAAGGGATGGAGATGGAGAAATGGAGGTGGGATGGGAAGGAAAGAAGAAGAGTGATGAATAAAAAAAGAGAGATTGGAAGGAGTGCGAGAGATGTGAGAGGTGTGGAGAAAGTAGAGCGGATGGACAGAGGAAGAAGAAGAGAGGGAGGAAGATGGGGTGATGCAGAGTGAGGGAAAATGAAAGACTGAGAGCAGAAAGTGGATGTTGAGGGAAAATGAAAATAACTGTAATAAGGACAAAAGGTAAGAAAAGAACAGCCGACAAAGAGAAGAACAGAGGATGTGAGTAGAAGACGTTGAGAAATTCAGTTGACCCCCACAATAAAGCGACAAAAACACTGACATCTGCACACAAAGTTTATAAAAGCAATACATCTCCGAGCAGACAAGGGCGGTGAAAAAAGGATTAAAAAGCAAGTACGTTATTTAAAAAATAATAATGCTGAAGTATAGTTTGAACTAACCCACATCTTTAAAAAAAAAAAAAAAGGAAAGGAGATCGAGACAGATGTCAACCAAAATCTGCTTAACGTGGCTGTGAATTGCTGCTCCCTCCTGCTGCTTTCTGTTGTGTCAAGCGGTGGCATAAAATGTGCTCGCTTGCTGTCATGACAGTTTCCTCGCTTGTTCTCCGAGGCAATCAAACTCATACAAGCAAAGCGAGGCGACGTTTCACCTTGCTCCCTGCTTGGATATCGAGGTAGAAAGTGTGCAGTGCAACCAACCAAAAAGGCTCTGTACAACATTTTTAAATTAGGTGTGCGCCAAAAGAGAAAGCGAGTGTCATATTGGTTGCATGTCATGTTTGGGAATTACTGTTTGGTGCAGCATTGTTGCCTCGAGTCTCCTTTCACGAGGAGTAAAATGATAGCTCGAAAATGATAACTTGACCGTTGACCTCTTCTTCTTCCTCCTTCTTCTCTTTAACAAAGTCCGGCATCACCTTGTATCAGTGTAAAAGATCACATTACAAACCGGTCGGACTACTTTATACGTCTCGTGTTCCGGACAATCGTCAGCGCACGACGTCGACGTGGTTCTGCTTCCCGAACGCTTCTCGCTCGCCGACCGACTCCCGCTCCTGAGTGTCTGGGATTAACGTGGTGCTGCAATATTGATTTGCGTCCGCATAAAGCCTCTCCGGCTCTATATATTACACCACATTCAGCAGTCATCTATTCAATCAAATCTAATATTACACTGCCTCTCCACACAGCTGTCTAATAGCATTTAACTCACAGTTTGATTCCTGCATTCCCTCATGTACTTCAAACGCTTGCCTTCAATATCCTTCATTCGTTTCTACTATGCCAAGAAGAAGTCTTTTGAAAAGCATGGAGGATGAATGAGCGTGTCTCTCGTGTGTGTGTGTGTGTGTGTGTGTGTGTGTGTGTGTGTGTGTGTGTGTGTGTGTGTGTGTGTGTGTGTGTGTGTGTGTGTGTGTGTGTGAAAAGACAGGATTAGCTGTGGCCTAAGGCTTAAGGTATGGAGTGGAGTGTATTTTAGAAGCTTCTAAATTAGCTGGGAAATGGGATTTTGAGACAATGGACTGGAAAAAAACTCAAATGAAAGGATGCACTCGCAGCACTCCTTCATTTGCCTCTGATGTTCTCCCGCGCTCGCTTTTTCTAGTCTTTTTTTTTACACTGTTGTTTTTACACTGTTGTTTTCTCTCCCTCTCTCCCTCCCTTTTCTCCTTCTCTATCGCTTTTACATCTCACCTTCAGATGCTGTATTTTGTCAGCATCTGCCCTCCCTCCTCCCAGTCTCTGTTTATATCTCTCTCACCCTCTCTGTCCATGTTGCAGTTGACAGTGATGATGTAAGAACGTAAGTGTAAACAGTAGTATGAGGCTAACCTCACTTTGACCCACTTAAAACGGAAATCCCCTCGAGTACACACATACACACACACACACACACACACACACACACACACACACACACACACACCACAGACTCTATATGCCTGAGTAAATATTAGACTTGGGTCAGCAGCCACTCTTCTCATTTCCCTGTGTGAGCAACTGTCTGTTCATGTGTGCACTTTTCATTTGAACTGAACCGTGCACATGTGCACACTTGTCCACCTATCAGAAAGCCACCGCACACCTCTTCACCTCCCTTTCTTGTCCCCTTCCTCCCACCCCTCGTCTCCTCCTTCCTGGGGGCGGGGGCTTTGAAACACTTTAAAAACTATCATGGTTCTGTTCATAAAAATAGCTCCTCCGATCTTTGCTGCGATCCTGTTGTTAAGTGTCTCTGCCCTCACCCTCTTCTGGGATGATATGTGATCCAGTGATTGAACCACATCTGGATGAACAGGGTTTCCCTCTGGCTTTTAGATGTGGCGAGGGAGATGTTGCGGGTTTTGGGGTTTGTGGTTATTATTGCAAGAATATGGTTAGATTATCATTTACATGGCTGACCATTTTCACTGTGATTATTATGTGAATAAAATTGAAAATGTAGTTGGTTAAAGTCTAATGGAAAACAAAACCTCTTTTACAAGAGGACCTAGCTTTCACTTTTACTTTTTACTCCAGAGCGTCATCTGAAATCCGCCTTAAACCTCGGCTTCATGTTTTTATCCATGTGTCAACCAAAAACATGACAAACTGTAGAAGCAGATTTTTTTTTGAAATGTTGCTGACATGCCTTTATTCTCCATCTGTTAGCCGAGAAAACTAAAAGCATGAAAATGGTTTACCCTAAATTAATTGAGGTTGCAGTGAACAAGAATGATCCGTCTGGAAAAATACGAGACAGATAAACCGGTGGAACATTTTCAGGGACCTTACGCTAAACAACAACAAGGACCAGATTATGGAAAACTGCAATGACATGGCTGCACGCTAAGAATGTATTTTGAGTAAGTGTCCACTACATGCACACATAAATTAAATAATGGACAGGAAACATTAGGATATTTAACATTTATATATATTTAGTATTGGCGCTTCAGTAATTTAATTGGCTAATAATTGAAATGTGGATTTCTAGAGTAGTCCACTCTAGGGCATTTAAGGTCATTCAATTATCTGTTCTTAATAATGGATGAATGAATACATTAACTTTTAGACTGTGTGTGTGCACGGCCGCTAATGCAGCATGCAAATGTGTGTACAGCAACTGCAAAGGTAATGTAAAGAGTGTGTATAAAACCTTACATCAGATTTCATAAAGAACGTTCAAAAGATTCAAATTGGTATCATTCACCCTGGAAGCACAAATTACGACACCTTTAATGCTCTGATAATAGATCCATTTCACATGATACATCTCTTGCTGTGAAGGATAATCTTCAGCTATAAAATTATATCACCTAGCTGACAGGGATATTGCCCACCTACTACAGTATAATCACACAACAGATAAGAAATCAAACTGTGGGGGAAAATGGATTTTGAAAGTAAAAACTTGAAGACAAACTGCATCTGTGTGTGTGTGTGTGTGTGTGTGTGTGTGTGTGTGTAACATTAATGTGTGTCTGTTTGTGTACGCACAGTATGTTGCGTCTGGTTGTGTGTTTAAGCGCTCGTGTGTGTGATCTCTCGCCTCGTCTCGCCGATCAGTTATCACTAATCCTTCCACACAGAGCTCCTTAACAAGTTGCCATTGTGTTGCCGACGCTTAACATGATGGAGGAACGACCTCCGCGGTGAATGAAAAGAAGAGGGAGCGGGAAGGAGAGAGCGATACAGAGGGAGGGAGAGGGAGAGGGCAACACCTCCGACAATGGGGAGAAAATTGGTTTACACTAGATAGGCTTGTGATTACAGAGAGAAAGAAAATGACTTAGATTGAACAATAGAACTGAGTGTGTGTATTGGTGTGCGTGTGTACGTGTGTTTTTTCAAGGATTAGTTGGTGGTTAGGCCGGGATTTGGTTGAAATAAATTGGGGTGTGTGTTTGGATGTTTTTCAGTCTGCATGCACTGTATCAGGCAGTACATGTGAGCATTTCCTCTTTGTGTTGTGACTTGATCTAACAGATCAGAGTCTTTATTACGGCCCTTAATAAAAACGGAGACACCCTCAACAGTCCAACTCGCTCTCTCAATCTCTGTCACACACATTTAGACACTTCTCATCTTAAAGGATGAGTGTTTTGAATACCACGACATCACGAGTGAGTAATGTGTTCAACCCCAAGGGTTGAAATAAATTCTCTTGACATATTTTTTTTTCCCATGCACATGAGCATTAATGCACTTTTTTGGGGCAAGAATCCTGCAAATTTTAAACATCAAAGACTTATGGCAAATATGACCTGGAGTCAGTCAAACCATGAGCTTATTATTCTTAACGTGTTCATAGACAGAGGACACTTTAATGACAATGTTTTGAAACTACCTAGAGCACTTTTAACTGCATTATATGGTTTAATTGTCTTTTTTCATCCCTCATAGCTGCCAGAAGACATGATATACAGTATTTATAATATCCTAATTTAGAATCCCCTCAAGAACTCGAAAAAATTGGCAATATACTGTCAAATAAATCCTTTTAATTTATTGATCATAGCTATAAATGACTCTCTGTGGTTCTCTCTCTTTATCTGTTTTTCTGTCAAGGAGGCCCAGCAGGAGACGTACGTCACCAGGGGTCCGGCCCCAGGGAATTCTGGGAAGGCCAACAATGAGGATGGCGTCTCCCAAGACCGCCCGTCCAGTCTGCCGGTGAGTGACTGACAGTTCTGCCGACCAATGAGCACAAAGAGAGTTACACATTAGGGGGAAGTTTCTGTGTGTGAGAGAAACTGAGGGTTCTTTTGTTGTAGCAGACATCAAAACACACCATCAAGCCTCAAAGAAACATTTGTTTCTCCTCCACTTTTTCCCCTGAACATTCAGTTGTAAGCGTTTCTGGCCAATCAGAGGCCTCCACTCATCCGGTGACACATGGGAGACATGGCTTTGACTGCTCATGTCAGAGTTTACGTCTGTGTTTTGACTGGCGTCAATGCCGGAGGCGAAACGGCCGCATGCAGCAGCCAGTGGTCGCAGCGTCCATGCTCTTACTCACACACACATGCGCCCCCACACATGCAGAAAAAGCATATGCACGGACACAGAGTTTCTTGCTAATGCACGCAGTCACACATCCAAACCCACACGCATTTGGCATTTGGGCGAGCTAAAAAATCGTTAAGCAGGTTGACTGTAGGAGTAATTGAGAAGAAATGGTGAGGCCAGGCTGATCGGTGAGGGGAGAGAGATATGTGGGCTGCTCCAGTTTTTTGGCTAAACTAATCGTTTTCTCTCTCTCTCTCTCTCTCTCTCTCTCTATCATTTCTTCCCTCAGAGCTCCTCAGCACTTTCAAGAATAGAATAAATAGACATTTGCAAATGGTCGCAAATATTGGCACTGCTTGAGGTGTGTGTGCCGTTTAATTGACCAGATACTCAGGAGTGGAGGAATGAACTGCAAGGAAGACTAATATTAAGTGTACAAACTGTAATTAAGCCATACTATTTTCCATAGACTACTTTTAAGGTCTGTGTTCATTGGTCGTGTAACGCACACTGGCGGTTGACTCTGCTTTGATTCAAATCAGCGGCTGAGTTATCTGTCAGTGTTCCAAGTGATTCCTTCTCCTCTTCGCACACACATCTCTTGCTCAGTTTTATCCTCCATGACATACGAGTAGTGTGTCATCTGCTTTATCGTGCCATTTTTTTCTTTCATTTCCATTCTCCCACACTCTTTACCCCCCATCGCCCCCCCCCTTCCCTTTTCCTTTCCGTCTTTCCCTCTAAAGTAGCATCATGAAAGCTTTTTTTTCTTCTTCACCCCTCGTGCTATAATGAGAAATGGCCTTGATGTATCAGTGTGTGAATCCGGCGCAAGAGAGCAAGCCGAGGCGAGGAGCCGCCGCAGTCGCGGGGGCCGATCTATTTGAACCACAGCCGATATCGCCCCATATTCCCTCACCACTTTAATCCTGGCATTTTACCCCTTGGGTTCTCCGTGTGTTTTCGCATCCCTTCTAAAGCACATGGCTCGCCGAGATCCTAATCGGCGGCAAGTTTTGATGAGAGAGAGACACAGAGAGGGAGCGATGGGTAGATAGAAGAGGAGAGAGAGAAGGGGAGAGAAATTGCTCGGCGTTCGCCAGGCTCTTCCAGCAAGCTGTCACTGCAGAGATGTAACCATTTTTTTTTTCTCCCCCTCTCTCTTTCTCACTCTCTCGCCGCCGTTTGATGTCAGATCTAAAGCTGCTGTCATCTTTTCTTCTCCCTTTCTCTCTGTCAGGAGGGAGGGAGCGCGGGTCGGCAAAGTGTCATGTTGTTGTTTTGGGACGAGTCGGCTGTGTGATGTGGCGGGATTTTTGAAGGGAGACCAAAGGGAAAAAAGTGCTTTAGTAACTTATCACAAATGCAAGTCACAGTGCCCCATGGGTCTTTTCAAATGTAATGCATTGGAGATACAGCACACCTTATATTCCATAGCATTGTACAGTATCTGTATCTGTTCGTATACAATCACCATCAGTACTTTCCTATTAGAAAGGCACAAAGTAAGAGCACAGCGCAAGCTTGTTCGAGTAGCATTAGCAGTGCTGTTAGTGGTGACCGTCTATCTACATTTCCGGCTCCTATTGTGTTCAAGTAGGGCATTAACATTGAACTCTGTTGCTTTTCTGCGTTAACGACTGAATGAGTGAATGTTTTCATTGTATACCGCTCAGTTGTTTTACATGCCTCTTTTTGTCAGCAGTTATTTTAATGTTTTCCAGCAGCTTTTTCAGCGTATCGTTTTAAACTGACCTGGCAGTCACCACCTGCCTTCCAATATAGGGTTAGCATTAGCACTACACTATTGCTTGTACAGTATTTTCAGCTTTGCCAGACTGGCTCTGTTTTAGCTGAGCCTGCTCGTCCAGAGCAAAGATCATCTCGGTGGGGAGACTTTTGAGAAAAGTCTCCAGTCAGCCCAATTTATTTTCTCCCCCTTGTGCACATCACACAGTGAGAGTAACAAAAATACAGAAATGTAAATGTTAGCTTAAGGTGAGACCCACAGTTCTGTTTTGGTTTATACTTCATGTACTTCAAATGCAGTTTGTGTCTCCAACCAAAGGCCATAACCTTTAACCAAACGTTTTGTATCCTGTCCGTTCACCTGTCCCTTGAGAAACATCAGGCGTCACTGTTTCAATTTCGCAGAAAGTTGAAAGAGAAATGTAGCTTCTCTTCGTTGAGTTGTCATCTTGGAAATTGCCCCCATTTCCCCACGGCAGGGATGTCAATAAAAGGTGACATGCCAGGTTGGTCACAGAGCTGGACAGCATGATTGGCTCAGGAAGACATGTTGCTATGTGATGCAGTGTGTGGCGGGGACTTTTGTGGTCCCTGAAAATAGAGGGAGAGTGAGAGCTCTGTGTTGACCTCTTTGTCGCGCCCTCTCCCCTTTGCATCTTTTGCCTAACATCACTAAGCAGAGCCAGTTCTTCCAGTACCACAGTGAGATGAGGAGCCAGGACTTTCATACGCACTGACCCCCCCCCCCCCCACATCCCCCTTCCCCAACCCAACGCCACCCCCGTTCCAGTCACTACATGTTCCCTGCTCGCCGGTGCTCCCCTGACAGCCTGCCAAGCTGCCGCACAGCCTCCCATCCTCTGGGACATGGCAGAGGATGGCCAGCCATGTGGAAAGACAGAGAGAGAGAGAGCTGGGGGAGGGTGAGGTGAGATGGGGGGGGGGGTTGGTTGTGGTGAAGAGCAGGATGAGAAAGACAATGAGTCAGAGAGAGAGAGAGGGAGTGAAGCGGTGAAGTGAAACGTGGTTATCTTTTTGTCACTTGTTCAGGGTGAGGGATGTTGAATTCAGGCTATGGGGTTCCGCCAGTGACATGTTATTCACACTAGCACACACACAGACACACATGGAGAAAAATATTTGTGTATGTCTTTCAGTGCTCATTTACCCCTCCTTGACTTATTTTCTATCAGACCAAAAAAATAAAATTGAAACGCTATCTCTCCCCTCGCTGCCTCTTCCCTCTCATTCCTGTCCACCTTGCCCTCCTCTGTTATTCCAAGTGTTAGGTCATGAATGATTGACAGGGCACAGCTGGAGAGGCCTGCTCCCCTCCCCTCCCCTCTCTCTCTCTCTCTCTCTCTCTCTCTCCCTCTCTCTCTCTCTCTCTCTCTCTCTCTCTCTCTCTCTCCCCCTCCCTACAAACACACTCTTTGCTCACAAACACACACGCATCACACACTTTGATACACACTCTGTCCTCTGTGTGTGTGCTCCATCAGAGCATGTCAGTCAGGCTGCCTGTACAGTATGTGCTCTCACTCTGGCTCTCCCCACTGTTGTGTTTTATTTTAGAGTCCCCAGGCAGGCAGACAGGCCAGCAGGCAGCACAGAGTAATGTCATCCAGCAGGGTTAGATTCAGCCTCCACATTAGTGCACACGTGGGGGAGGAGAGGAGAGGAGGAAAGGAGGCAGAGGGAGTCAAGAAAGCAAAGAAATGCAAGGGAGATGAACAGAGTGATGGGGGAGAGAGGGAAGGAGGTAAAGTATGGGGGAGGAAAAACTCGGAGAGACTCGTGGAAAGAAAAAAAAAATGTCTCTCTTGGTTTGGACATATGGTTTAAAATACAAAAAGATTACATACTGTAGATGCAAATCATTCAGCATATATTTTAAGAGTCTGTTTAAACTGACAAAATGCATTAGCCGTCCCACCAAGTGCAATCTCCCTGTAGGAATATAATTTCCTGTATACTAAAAATATATATTTGTTTTTTTCTTTGCGGCATGTGGAGAGAGAAAAGGAGGGTAGGTGGGGGAGGCGGGGAGACTCAGAGACGAGATGTTCTGGACCTTGTTGCCTATTCTTAGAACAGACAGCAGCACTGAAGGCCACAGCAGCTCCCTGCCACTGCTTTGAACACATTGCGGCTCTGAGAATAGGACAGCTAATCTGAAGCCAGTTTCACACTCTGAGGTATAGGGGAATGCTCCTGGTCATGCCAGTCCTAAACCTGTAGACCTATTCGCTCAAATATGAGTATGAGTGATTGATCCATTGTCCCTTTATGTGTTGCTAGACCCTATGTGCTCCACGGGATTCCATAATTCACCGTATGATTTGAGATTTTTGTATCGAACTGGAACTATTTCTTACATTGGTCCTTGCACACTCCTCAAATTTGCTCCAGCACACACACACACATAATACATGTTTCCACCTCTGCCCCGCTCCACCGTAGACCCAGATATCATGACACTGCAAGTCAGGGACCCTGGCTTCATCTAAAATGCAGACGGGCTATTTTTCCGCTTGTATGCCAGCCTGTTTTCATTTGCTCCTCATGAATCATTTAGTGCGCACACACAGTTTCATGTACACGCGTAGTTGTTTGATCCTCAAGAGCCGGGAACACGTGTTTTTGCTGGGGCCATACCATTTGTTCCCCAACGGCTTAAAAAGACAGACGTACATGAAGTGAAATTGATCTGCAGCTAAAATGTATCTGGGTCCTTCATCTGAACACATCTTCAGCATTGTTTCTAACGGACACAATCCACCCTGATCAAATATGAAACCCTATTCACAGCCACTGTTGTTTTAATTAGGCACTTTCTAAATGATTGTAACTTGTTTTTAATATCTTAGCAGCTTAAACGTCTGCAATTCCTCGAGAAGAATAAGCCTTGGGATTCAGTATGAAGTTTGAACACACTTTAGACTGCAGCACTGAAAGTCCAGTTTGAAATGGGGACCACCTGAAAAGGGGCCAGCCATTAGCTGGAAGATCCAAGTTTGAACCTCCATGTTGACAAGCATCTGCACTGCTGAAGTGTCCGTTAGCAGGACACTGAATCCCTACCAGCACTCCTCATCAGCTGACACACCACCTTCATCCCCTGTGGATGTGAGACATGCCAGAAAAGAATCTCCCTATGGGGATCAATGAAGTATTTCTTTGCCTGAAGGCTTTTAGTTGTATCTTATGGTAAAATGTGATGGCTACACACTGTTCTGCCTACTGGGAACTGTGCTGGCCAGTGTGGGTTGTTAAAACAGACTGGTAACACAAGGTTGAGCAGTCGTGGTACAGGAAGGAGGGAGAAATTCCACAGCTGTGGAGGAGGAGGCCATGTTTATACCCATCCACCCCTGACAGGCTAGCTGACTGAAGCCCAGCACAGCAGAGTGAAGAGTGTGTGTGTGTGAGTGCATGTGTGCAGTGCACACACTCTGTCCGAGCACTACTCTTACACACTTACCTACCCCTATGCTTACACATGCGTACACCCCCAGTGTGTGACAGCCTTTATGATTTGAGAGTGAGGGGGAAATGGAGAGGGATGAACTTGGTTAAGAAAACACCAGTCCGGTTCCACTGGCGCCTCTCCACCAGCCTCTCCTACAGAGGAGACGAGACAGAGGGGGAGATAAGAGAAGAAGAGGAGGAGGAGGAGGAGGAGGAGGAGGAGGAGGAGGAAAGGGAGTGATGACTGACCTTAGAAGGAGAGAAATGTTTCCCCTCTCCCTCTTTTTTTATCCTTTGCCCAACAGTTCTCTTCCACTGGCTGGTGGCTTTTGTCAAAGCTTGTTTCATCTAACAGATTACAAAAGAGGCCAGTGATGGTGAGGAAGCTTATTGCTGTTGGGTTTTCATTAACACAGCAGCACACAGCAGCACACAGCAGCACACACACACACACACACACACACACACACACACACACACACACACACACACACACACACACACTACTGATCTATATTTCAGTGACAAGCAGAATTCTGCATAATTTTTTTTTAATGGTTGATGTAAATGAGTGTGCGTTGTTGATACATGTTGTTGATACATGTACATGTGTATGCATCCTTGTGTGTGTGTGTGTGTGTGCGCTTCTCTGAGCGGCAATCTGTGTGTATTATTGTTTTAGTTTTTTGGGATACAAAACACACATCAACACCTCTCTAACTGTCCTCCCCATTCCACCACGGGACAGTCAACAGTGTGACAGAGTGTGAAAGCTGAGGCTGCTGTATCAGGACGTTATATATACATCAGTAACAAACTGTGTTTTACCATTTGGGCTTGTACTTTCAAGGTGTTACATCCGATGTTGTTGTTAAAATGTGATGAAGATCCTGTCTTGACGTCACCTCAGTTCAATCTGTTAGATTTGCTTTTGATAAAACTCTCTCTATATTGGTTCCAGAACACCAAATAGATCTCCTCAAGTGCATACTTGATGGATCTCATTTTCAGCAACCATTACTGCCAGATATGCCCTTCTGGCACTAAGCCTTCCATTATAAATGGTGATTTTCTGTTCCAATATTAATATTTAAATTAACTGTTAAATTGACTTCAAATGTTATTGAGCCAATCTGAAGATTTGAAACATCTATTTTGTATTCATTAGTAGTTTGGACATGGGAACGTTCTCTTGTCAAAGGATTTCTCAGCATATTAATGTGAAAGGATTTCTCATCCTCGTTGAGCGATAATGTGGATTGAAGTAACACATATGTATATTAATATATATACAGTATATATATATATATATATATATATATATATATATATATATATATATTGAGTGACACTCTTTTGACTGTAGCAGAGAAAGAGAGAGTTGCTGTAGAAGGAAGGATTAAGTAAAAGACTGCATCTTTTCCCTCTTTCCTTTTCCTTCCCATCTCCCTCCCACTTTCCTTCCCTCCTCCCTTAGTACACCCCCCACTCCCATTTCACTCCCTCTTTCCAGAGCTTCATCCACTTCTAACCTTTCTGGGTTTATTTTTATGTCTGGTCTTGGATGCCTGGCCTCCCAGCAGGCCGGCTTGGCAGGGGAGTGAGTGAGGGAGGAAGGAAGGAAGGAGGCAGCAGCGGAACGCAGGCGAAGAAAAGTGAAGGAATCGAAAGAGGGATGGTGGGGGGAAGGTGCCATCAGAGAAGGGAATGTTCTGTCATCACCATGGCTCCCTCTGGCTGCTGGGAGGCTGAAATTACATCTGACTTTGAAGTTAGGGGCAGCAACACCGCCAGTGTTGCTATAGTGACAGAATGTGTGTGTGTGTGTGTGTGTGTGTGTGTGTGTGTGTGTGTGTGTGTGTGTGTGTGTGTGTGTGTGTGTGTGTGTGTGTGTGTTTGTGTAAACTCCATGGGAGGTTTATTATGCATGATGCACACACTGTGACTAGTCCTGATGGTATTACAGTGCTGTTATTAATCTACTCTCATAAGATACCTGTGCTTTTAACACATCCACACACACAAGCACACATGAACATATCTGGTAATTCATGCTAAGATGCATTCACACACACACACACACACACACACACACACACACGACCCATTTCACAGCTGGATTCAAACTTCACGTCGTGCCTTTTAAAGATTAAGATAAAGTTTTTCCTCTTATTATCTTTGAGAAGGTTTAGCTGGCTGCACACTGCGCTCACAGGCAAATGCAGAAGCAACTACGTGTGTCAAAATCACTTGCATATGCACACACACACTGGGTTGTTCAGATTGCAGATAGCTGTGTTTGGGTTGTTTGAGCTGCTAATATTCCACTGAGTCCTCGAATATTTATGGCTTTTGTTTCTGAGATCGAGGAGAAGAGCATTTTCAAAGGTAGTAGATAGATAGATAGATAGATAGATAGATAGATAGATAGATAGATAGATAGATAGATAGATAGATAATACCTTAATAAAACAGATGAAAAGATGGAGGGAGGGTGAGAGGAAATGGAGAGGAGGGATGAAGAGGTTGAAAATAATGTTCCATTAATGCAGAGCCAGGCTCTCGCTGAGGGCCCAGCGCCAATCTGCATCTCCCTACAGTCTGCCTGCTATACATTTTTCATGAACGCTGAGCGAGAATTAGCGACGGATTGCTGCTGCAAATCGCTTCTCCTTGGTCGTGGGGGCCGACGGAGAGAGAGAGAGAGAGAGAGAGAGGGGAAGGGAAAGAAAGAGGGAAAGAGGAGGACGAGAGTAAAGGAGGGAGGGGACAGTGCAGAAATGAGGAGAGGTGAAATAGAGGAGAACAGAAAAGGATGATTAGAAGGATGTGAGGAACAAAGGGGAGAAAAGTGTAGTATAGTGGTGTTTGTTTGGTTCTCCATGTTTTTTAGATTGGAGAACAGACTGGCACCTACAAAATCTCAAACTATACCAACAGCAAATTAAATGAAAAAATACCTAACCATTTTAAAACAGTTAGTTAGAAGTTAGAAGTACTTGGGGAGCTGAGTCAGAGATCCATTATTTTAGCCTCTAATGTTGGTGATGAATGCTCAATTTCCCATAATGAACAGATAAGCATTTGTTCATTAGACCCAGGCCAGGAGGACTTCTTATTGTGGTATTGTTTGTATTTTAGTCCTCTCCTCTCCACAAATGTCCTCTCCTTGGCCTGTGCCGTATAGTTCTGACCCCAATCTCCACTCCAATATAGTCCACTTTCATTTTCCAACGGTGGCCTTGTGCTGCCATTACAGACCCTCACTGCCTAACTGGCTTACTCATATGCTGTCTGGTTTACTGACTGGTTGTCCACCTGCTCTCTGTTTCTCTAAAGAACAATTTTCCGGTCTGAGTTGGGCTTTGTGAGATTAAATGGCATTTGTGGGTGTGTGAAGGCAACAGAATCACATCATCCCGTAGTTAATTTAGCAGTCTGCAGTTTACAGCAGAATCAATCATATTTGAGATTTGACTATAATTCCTTCTGAGTGTGTTTTGTGTCCACATTGTGGCCCCGTCGTGGCCCTGACTGACTGACTGTGTGTGACTTTGTGTACAGGGTGTTTCAGTGCTATTCCAGTGGACCTGGGACATACTGTTTCCATTCGATTGTCCACTGCTACAATAGTACTGCTTCATACATGCTATAGGATGGACCCAGAAATGTGTATCTATATCGGTGATGAAAAGAAAAAGATATTTGACAAGAGATGATGTGGGTCTGTGTGTGTGTGTCCACGCATGTGTGTGCGGCGCCTATGATTGCTGCTGTAATCTGCTCTCTCCTGCTAGACACGGTTATTACAGTTGTCGATATGCTGCTCAGGGCTTTATAGACACGAGCAACAAGACTCGGTCTGGACGCCCGCCAGAGTGCGTGTGTGCGTGCCAAAGTGCTTTATATTTGTTGTTACACTTGTGTGTGCACATTTGTGTGCATGATCCTTTGCTCTGTGCGTCTGTAATTGAGCTCTCCTCTCATGTAAAGACCGGTTCAACAGTGTGTTAATTACTTATGTTCCAAAGCGTGTGACCCGGCATTGTACGCATTTTATCTACAGGGTTTACTTTATTCCTGCATGCATGAGCATGTATGTCGCTGAGTGTGTGTGTGTGTGTGTGTGTGTGTGGGGGGGGGGGGGAGGCTTCAGTGTTGTTTAGCTGTTGCAGAAGAGTCAAAAGGGGAAAAGAAGTAGAGACAGACAGAGGAAGGCGGGGAGAAAGCTATTGGCCGGGATGGAAACGGGGGAAGGAAGGAGGCATCGAGGTGTGGAGGGGTTTTCTCCTCCTGGTATTCAGCCTTGACTGATGCCTGTTGTTCACTTCTACTGTTTACCATCCTGCCAGCGAGATTACTATCAGGGCTTGGCAGTGGGTTACAATGGGACTGAAACAATGTAACATTTGCTTTTGTAACACTTGTCATACATGCATAAGCACACACACACAAAGACACACATCGCGAGGGTCACCGATGGCCCATTTTCCCAGTCGCACTGCTCTTTTGGAAGCGTGCGACCATCTGTCTGGCTTGGCCAGACGATTAAACAAATCCTCCTTCTCTCTCTCTCTCTCTCTCTCTCTCTCTCTCTCTCTCTCTGTGTGCATGTGTGTTTGGTGCACCAGCAGCGTGATTGAGGTCTCCTCACATATCAGCAACCTGTGACCTCCACGGCATGAAAAAAAACCCCGTCCCCCATGGTGTTTGTGTGTATACGTGTGTGCGTCTCTGTTATAATAATGCTTTCATCTCTTGACGGATGTACCACACTAGAAATTAAGAAACAATGTCCCTTCTGTTCAGAGAAAACATCTTGTTTTTAATGGATTCTTTATGAGCTCTAATTCTTGGAAATGTTTCTGTGTGTTCTGAGTATGCTTTAGTTGTTATAATTGACTCTTATTGAGTTTAATTGTTGCTTCTCTATGGACTGAGTACATTTTTATTGTTTTAATTATTTCATAATGTGATAAGACCCCCTGAGCCCACATCTGATCTTTTTCGAAAAATATGCAGCAGTGCAACAACAAATAAACAAACTCTTGACCTTTGTAGGGGTCACGGAGTCAATTGTGTGTTTGCACAAAGCACCATAATGTAGTTCAGCACTGACACGTCACCCATGTGACCTTGCCCTGTATGTGAATTCCTACGTGCACATCAATAAAATAAATGCAATAGTAAAATATACAGTGAAAGGGACACATTCAACACTTTTACTTTTGGGCATTACACAAATAAAAAAAATGTAACTAGTAAAGCTTGGAGTATATTAACATATTACATGGCATTCCTTTTGGCGCATACATCTTATATGTCCTCCACCAATGATCTGAGTACTTCCACCTTCCACCACTTCCTCCACCTCTGACCAAAAGACAGATGTCCATTTACGCAGCCAAACACCAAGCTCATCAGAGGAATCACAAGAACATTAGTCCTGTTTAGACAGAGCATGTATCTCACACACACACACACACACACGCACCAACACACTAAGTCGGGGTAATTTTGAAAGAGTCTTGTGGTAGCTTTGCATAGCATTTGGGCTAATGGCGTGCCATGTGCTTCCTCCCAGGTCAGTGAATCCATTAGCAGCCATATTACTGCCACATAATAGCTTATTGGTTAGTGGGGGAAAAAAATTACCAAGAGGCCACGACGAGAAGAGAGACAGAGAGATAAAACGATGAAGAGAGAGAGAGAAAGAGTTGTCTCTAGCAGGGCCTCAGAATTGAGTTACAGCTGTTATGATCTGTCGTCTCTCAAGTCTTTTTCTCTCTCTTCTTTTTCATTTCTTGTTTCCGCCCACTTCTCTTTCACCCTCAGGGCTTTGGGAGGTTTTTATCTTTCTAATGAGCCGTTGATTCCTTTTTTTTATCGTTACCTCATTCGTTCTGGATGGAAGGCAATATTTGTCATACTGTCAAAGCCTGGTGTTTGCGACGAGCACGTGTGCTTGTGTGTGTGGACAGCAGCGAAACTAAGTGGTGCAAAGTGGTTACTCCGTGGTTTTGGTTGGCGTTGGTGGTAGAAGTGGATGCAGGGGTCGGAGTAGTTTGGCACCGTGGCCCAGGTCGCCATGTTGTTCTCCCGGCCTTATCAATATGCAGCACTGTGGGCGGTTTGCAATTGGCTTGATTGCTTTAATTGGTTGGACACATTTGCAACACACACACACACACACTCAGGGTTATAGCATTTTTTCTGCCGCGCAAAGGTTGCTCCGAATGTATTGTTGTTGTGATATTTTGTCCAGCGACTGTGAGACTCTGCACTGTTCGGTTCAACTTTGCATGAGTCATTTCGCTCCTACACACTCATATGCATATTCTGTAAACACACGTTGCATGCGCACTCACACTCACACTCACGCATACACATACACATACACATACAAACAAGACAGTTTGGAGTAGGGAGAAGTTTAAAGGTGATCCTCTGTTATGAGCAAAATCATAAATATGTATAAGACACAGATTGTAATGTGTATGCACACACACACACACACACACACACACACACACACACACACACACACACACACACACACACACACACACACACACACACACACACACACACACACACATAGACAAATGAACTGTCTACTGTTAGTGTGTCAGTCACTCTATGCATTTATATCAGTGGCAGCTTGGCGGTATCTCAGCAAGCATGTGCTTACTTGCTGGCTTGGCTTGGGTAGCTTGTGTGTTTATAAATGTGTGTGCGTGTGTGTGTGTGTGTGTGTGTGTGTGTGTGTGTGTGTGTGTGTGTGTGTGTGTGTGTGTGTGTGTGTGTGTGTGTGTGTGTGTGTGTGTGTGTGTGTGTGTTGAGGGAGGGGGGGTTAAAATGATGTGGAAATCAAATTCACCTTGAAGTGTCCTTCTCTCTCCCCTCACCACCCCCGTATTTTTGCCTTCGTCTTTGCTTTGAACGCACTGCAGCACTCAGTTCAAAGAGAGACGCCTGCTTGTGTGTGTGTGTGTGTGTGTGTGTGTGTGTGTGTGTGTGTGTGTGTGTGTGTGTGTGTGTTAGTAATGATAGCAGGGTTTGAGATGGAAAGAGGGAGAAAGACCCACCGCTGCACTCTAACTTTGTGCGAGTCGTGCATGGCATTATGTTCACATGTTCCTCGGCCTGTTTGGTCTTTATTATTGTTTAAATTTAGTACCGTAAGGAGTATGTTTATGCACATCACACTGACGTATATATTCGGTATATTTCTGCAAAGGCATGCATATTAATTAGATTTTTGAGTACGTTTATGCACATACACACGTGCACAGGAACTCTGGGGATCTTATTGGAGCATTTGACCTAAAGGTCACCCACTGGTAGCAATTGACAGCTGCTGATGGCAGTCAATATCTGATGTTCACAGTTGACTTTTGCACGGGATAATCAAACAAGATTAATGTCCGCAGCACTTTGCATTCGACTCTCGGTTTCAGACCAGACTTGAGAAAGTGAGAGGACAAAGGGAAGGATGGAATGGAGGAAAGAGGGAAGGAAGGCAAAAAAAGATATCAAGGAAGCCAACCTTCCTTGATATCTTTTTTTGCCTTCCTTCCCTCTTTCCTGGATGGACTGACATTGGGAAGGAGATGATGTAAGAAGTACTGGGTTTCAAAGATGTTGGGAAATAAAGACAGAAAAGACATACTATACACTATTAGACATTTGGACTTCAAGAAAGGGAATATTCACATCCTCTCCGTTTTAGGTGGAGAGTGTGTGTGTGCCTCTCTCTCTTTCTCACCCGCTCCTCCTGGGTCTCACAGAGGCTGGTTTAAGACGACGAGGCGGCAGGGCAGGAGACAGTAAAGGTCACCCCGTCTTTCTCTTACTCCCTGCTACCTAGCTCAGGGGGATGAGTGGTCGTCCCACAACCACAAGGTAGCCGGTTCGATCCCCAGTCCTCCCATAGCTCACATGTCGAAGTGTCCCTGAGCAAGACACTGAACCCTAAATTGCTCCCCGGGCGCCTCACAGGGCTGCCCACTGCTCCTTAAGACATTAAGGATGGGTTAAATGCAGAGGACACATTTCATGTATGTATGTACTATGACGAATAAAAAGGATTTCTATTCAATCATTGAAATGATTTCCTCTCATGCCGATGCTTCTGTTATGTGGAGAAATGTTACAGCTTGGCATCAGAAGACAGAATGATTATCAGAGACAGGCTGACAAGGGAAGTCCTAAATCGTTACTCTAAAGGTGCAGCCACATCACCTTTTTATAGTATAATTACCGACACCTAAACTCACAGCAGTGATTACATTAGTTTACTCGTAGCCTCCTTCATTGTCTGAGAACAAAATGCAGTTTGGGTTTAGAAAATTGCTCTCAGACCTCTGAATCACACCGTCTTCACAAAACAAGTCTTGGAAAAATATAGATAACTAAAAAACAAATAACATATACATAATAATAAAATATACATTTCAAATGATTATATTCGGTAATATTGTCAAGTGAAATCATAAACCAAAGTGTCAATCAAGTGCCTAATATTCTTCTATACCTCTTCTACCTTTTGACTTTGTGCCTGAAGTCCTCCGGTCTTCCGTTTCTCCTCTTTCCTTTACTCTCCGTCTCACCTCTGTCCTTTTCTAATTTCTCCTCATCCCTCCTCTCTTTTCTATTCTTCACCACCTTTTTCCATCCTGATTTCTTCTGTCCTTTTGACCTCAGCCCCTCGTATTTCCTGTCCTCCTCCTCCTCCTCTGCTCCTCTGCTCCTCTCCTCTCTGACTCAGGAGGCTGTAGTCTCCAAAAGGTCAGTCCCGGCTGACATTTTCCGTGGGACCTCATTGATTTCCCCTCCGCACGTTGGAATTGGCTAACCGAAGCTACCTCCATTTCCCACCAATCCCTTTTAACCAGGAAGCCAGCCAGCCGGCCGACCCCGGGGTCAACCAGCTCCAAATAGCTTTTTCTGGAGCGTTACATTCTTGCTTGCTCTATATTTTTCTCGTTTCAGCCTGCACACCTCCCTGCAGGCTGAGGAGAGAGGGATGGATGGATGAAGGAGAAGGATTAAGGCTTAAAATGGAAGTTTACAAGGCCAATGGTTCTCATATCCTGGTTCAGGGTCTCCCACGCCTCCTTGATATGGCTCCAGAGGGCCCCTGGCAAAACATGGAATTATTTCATTTTACTGTATTACATCAGCAAATCAATATTTTGGTTTTACTCTCTACTATTGTACCGTATATTTTCACACATTGCAGACCCTTCTAAAACAACTGTCAATAGTCTCCCTCTGGGTTTTTGAGACCAAATATTATCAGGCTGGAGTCCCCACAGTCTAAGAAATCATCCACTCTAGTCTGAGCATTGTACTCTGTATCTGTCAACCTGAATTCTTAGGTCTGTGTTTCAGGGTTACAGCAGAGCCTCTGAGCTTAGCCTTGGTAGCTGTGTCAGAGGATACAGGATCGCTGACGTGTTCCTCTGGGCTAAGGACAGATACTATGTGGAGGCTTACACGAAATGTGCTGCTCAGTTTGTGTTTTTCTTACCTCTTTCCCTCCAAGTTTCTGATGCTGGTGGAGATTGCTTGCAAGGGAAAGTCTTCTCTTTTTCAGTAACACATGGAGCAAAGTCATTTCCACTGACGATCATCTTTTCTCACCACAATCACTGCTCCCTAATCACTGTGAATGAAAGAACGTGAGAGTACACGGCTGTAGTCTAACGAGATGAGACACAATTTAAATTACCTGGATGCTACTCCAGTTATACCGAGTGCGTTGCCCATTGTTGCTATGTATCAGAAAGTAAATGGAGGAATGTAAACACAGTCACTGGAGGAAATATAATTAGGCATTTTAAAACTTATCTCTGCCTATTTTTCAGTGTAAATCGAGCCACTGTCTGCTGCATACTTAATGACATGATAAACAAGTTTCAATTGTAGAGAAAGTGAAAGGGGCAGCAGGCGAAGAATATCTTTTGGTTACGTGCATCTGAATATGCACGGCTTATGTGCACTGTGACTGATGCATGCACTTGGTTTTGCATAACACATATCAGAGAATACCTCTTCCTCTGTCTGCATCTTTATCCGTTTGTGTTTTCTTTCCCCTGCCCCTCCCGGCTCGGCTGCTTCCTACTGCAGAAAACGCCGTTCCTCGTGAGACGGCAGCGCCGGCGCTGGTAAAAAATGTCCGAACGCAACAGCGTAAACAAACAGGCAGACAGCTCTCAGTCTTTCTCTGTGAAGTGATAATGTGTTCCCCACGCTGTTTTTGTTCTCATGCTAATGAAGTGGACCGCATCGGTAATCACTTTCAAACCCTCAGCCAGGGAAAAGGTAGAAACAGCAAAACAAAGGCTCCAACAAAAAGGATTTTGTGTGTGTGTGTGTGTGTGTGTGTGTGTGTGTGTGTGTGTGTGTGTGTGTGTGTGTGTGTGTGTGTGTGTGCCTCTCTCTCTCTGTTGTGAGTGCAATCTGAAGTGGAAGTAGAAATAGAAGTGGATGTGCGTTTGAAGTGGGCTTGTGTGTCCCCTAGTTTGTACCTTTTTCTGTATTTGCACAACCCACTGCCAACGACCATGACCCGCTGCAGGGGAAGGTCAAAGGTCACCTGATCCCGCTGGTGAGATGTTCATGTCAAATGTTCAAATAGAGCAGAGCAGAAGCTTTATTCATTAATTGTAGTAGAAGTGATTAGAAGTGATATTAGATGGGGTTAAAACTGTCCAAAATATCAAATCAGAATATCGGTCAGAAATCATGTTTCCCAGCATGCATTTCACGCTGCTGCAGAAGTTGTCCACTAAAAACCATCTTTCGAAAACCCCTTTGATCGTAAATTTGCTCATAGATCTAGTGGAGGCATATGTGTGTCAACTAGTGCTTTTTCAGAACCCGACTCAAATGTTTCTCTTCTGCTGCAAGTCTTCATCAAGCAGTCAGTGGTGGACAGCTGCTGCAAACACTGCAGACACACTTTACCTTGTTTACTGTGAAGTAATAAACTTAAAAGTCCGGTCAGAGCTGCAGAGTCGCTCAGCATCTGCTGTTATGGACTGAAAACTCACTTTAGCCTCCTTCAGAAATACATCCATTCAGTCAGGGTGTCTAAAGTTTGTATCTTGTCTCAGCACTGCTGTCCCACTCAATCTTTGATTGATTACAGTATAAAATCAGATTGGCCTGAACTTTGACCTCTTTACTTCATATTTTTCCACCCATGCACTGTGTGTAAGATATTTAGCACAATGAGACCACCTTCATGAAAATAAAATGACAGATCCAATTGCTAAAACAGGTTTTTGCCATAAAGCCTATCTCTGCAGATGAAAGAACAAATATAAACTTTCATTTCCTTCTTAGTCTCTCTCTCTATATTAATATAGTATAATATATACTGTATCTCCTCTTCCTCCTCCCCTTCCATCCTCTCTCAGCTTTTTATATTTTCAAACCTGGTCTTGCTCTCCTCCAGCCTGACTGAGTTTAGGACATGAACCTGAAATGCTGCCTCTTGAAAGCTATTTGTTTACTGGAGACCTTGGAAATTAGCATGTTTCAGAAGGCAAAGTACAGTTAGAAAACACATTGTTTCCAGAGATTTCGTTTTTAGCCTTTTCACACCATAAATGTGTGTGTCCATTCGTCTGCTCCAATACACATGTTTTCTTTCTGTCACATGTTGATACCTGCTTGTCCTGTGTGCATGCTCACATATTCTTATGCACTGGTGTTCATCTGGCTGTGTGTGTGTGTGTGTGTGTGTGTGTGTGTGTGTGTGTGTGTGTGTGTGTGTGTGTCAGCTCTTTCGGTGGAAGACATTCGGCTGCAGTAACAAGCTATTGATTGAACCGGGTGTCAGGCTGCTGCTGATGTCATGGAAGTTTTCCCTTTGCCATGTTGGCTGTCACTGATCTTATTTCAAGTACTATGCCCCCACCTCTAAAACATCACTCCCTTGTTACAGTGCCTACCCATCAGCATCTCCAGGTATTTACATCAGCCCAGTTAAAACATTTGATCAGCTCAGTATCAGTGATAGGTTGTAAAAGAGCACCACAGTGGACATTTTATTTGTAATAAAATGCCACATCGGGAAGCTCCTGTCAAAAATATGCCCCACATTTTTACCTTTGGGTGCAAACTAGAGAAGCTGTTAACAAGAAAATCAGCTGTGGTTTATGAAATATTGATCAAGGTTTTTATTAACATTTCTGTATCAAAGTACATTTCAATTTGAAGTGCCTACAGAGACAAACACACAGTCATGACTCACTTTCGCTATGCGTACACACACACACACACACACAGACAGACACACACACACACACACACCTGCTTTGCTACTGGCGTGATGTTGGCGTCCCAGAGGTAATTAGACTGAGGATGTTGCTGGCTGTGCTACAACAGCTCAAATAACTGGACTAACTCTACTACACCTGTCTGGAGGGAGAAACTCTGTGAGTGTGAGTGTGTGTGTGTGTGTGTGTGTGTGTGTGTGTGTGTGTGTGTGTGTGTGTGTGTGTGTGTGTGCGCACGACATGCCTCGCTAAAGATGTATAGTGCACGTCTATGAATAGGTGTGTCCTTGTTGATGACACACGGTCGTGTTTGATGCTAGGTGTGTCATCATGATGTGTGCACATGTGAACTCTTTTAGTGGTGATATGCTCGTGTGATGTGCGCTTGTGTGTACGTGTCATCACCTGCCAGCACACCGTTGTTTTGACATCACTCTGATCTCAGTGATAAGCCTTAACAACAGGAGCATATATGATCATCTCTCTCACACACACACACACACACAGGTGTAGATGAAAGGCTAGACGTCTGGATTATGGAGGAGCTAACATGACAAGGCTGTTATCTGTTATGCTCTTTATGAATATCGCTAGATGGTCTTTAGGATAGATGGCGCAGGCTTTGATGATCGTTGTGTTACCGGAATGACATTTTGGCAGTTGTGTACACTTGAGAAAAACACGCCGCAACATAATGCACTAAGCTCAAACGCACACACACGATCGCAAATGTAGGGATTTTTGTGCAAGCTGTCGTCTTCTCTCTCACACAGTTCCACACACGTTTTTGGGAGAGCATGCTGCTACATCTCCTGCTCTTCTTCTCTTTCTTTCTAGCAGACAAACAAACACACACACTCACACATGTGTTTTATATGCTATGTGAAACCGACAAAGGTTAGTTAGTTCGACCTCTGCCTGCTGTATTAAGCCTCTTATCCGATGTATTGGAAAGGTAAAAATACACAAACGCACACCAACTGGAGGCTAAAATTAGCGCTGTAATTGGGATGATTTTTGGAGGCGAGTAATAAAGAGAGAAGCTTTGAGAGAGAGAGAGACTGCCTTTTTCCCTCACACGCTGCATTTCATTTTAAATTGAGCTTTCTTCTCTCTGTTTATTTCTGATGGCTTTATGCCACTAGACACATGCTAATAGGATTTCTGCTCATAAATTAACTTGGCTCTTTCCTCCTGTAGGGCCGTCCCTGCTCTTTGACCACTCACTGTTCAATTATAGTTTTTTTTCCCCCCAGTTTGTTTTATTATTAAATGCAGTGCAGCCCAGAGTTAGTAATGCAGTTTTCTAAAAGGCTTCTCCGCTCACCCAGGAATAACATTCTGAAGGGGAAATACCGAATGATTGTATTCATTCATTTATTAATTTATTTCTCTCCCGCTATTGTATAAAAATAAATAATAAAAAGTCTCATTTAAAAACATCCACTATTTATGTCGTATTGCAAAGACTAGCCCAAGCTGTGCTGTCATGTTGCTGCTTTCCTGACCTTGAAATGTGTCTTTCTTTTTGGTACAGTGTGTGTGGCGCAAACAGGGGCGAGGTGCTGAGAGGAGTTTCGTGCAAATGAGGCCATGATGGGTGCAGTGTTGGTAGCTTGCTGAAAACTGAATGTTTTCCATTGTATTGAAAACAGAACCCCGCTGACCAAGTCTGGTTAAATATAATGTGACTCAGTTGACTGAATCGTTACAGCAGCTCCAGGATGCTGGTTATGTAGTTAAGATGCATTTACTCAGGAAGTACGATACATTACATCTCAACGAGACCAAGCAGTCATCACACACAGAGACAACATCAAGTATTATTCAAGATATCAGTGGGACAATATTTTAGAAAGAGTCACTAACTTTGTTTTGCAGTTCATCCAGTTTTTTTTGTTGAACTTTTTATTTTGCATTTTCAACAAAACAGAACAATCCTTGACATTTAAATCGACATAACAAAATAAATAGTAAACAATTAAAACAGTAATATTAATATCAATAGTTTAGCGAGTATAAATGCTAACCTTTATACACATGCACATCTAGACCGACACATGCTTAAACACATTTTTAAAGAGTTAACCCATTTAGATTGGCTTCATAACTCCTGATTAACTCCTGTGTTTTAAGTTTTGGCCATTACAAAATTGATATTGTAATCACCAAGTTCCTGAGATCCTGGAATGTGGCTGCTGTACTGAAAAATAATCAGAGCAGTCTGCTGATTGCATATGTTTTAACCAAATCCCCAGGCAGTGCTGGACAGTTACTCATTACTGTAATATGAGCAGTATCAGGGATTACATTTATCATTGATCCAAGTAACGCTGTGTTACTGGTGAACATTCGAAAGCATGCATTGCACCATCAATTTAATATTTTGCACCCCCAGTTAAATATGAGTAATAAACGCCATGTGCATGGACAGCGTGGGCGTCTCCATGCGCACCTTCTATTTTGGTTCATATATGTGCAGAAAAAGCGTAATGTGCAAGGCGGGTGAAGGTGAATATAGATCGGGGTGATTATTAAATACTCTCTCAGTCTCACAGCTGGAAAAGGGAAAAGGAAACCTAGCAGTATCATTATTACAGTATAACTGGCTAATAAACCAGAATGTGACCTTTTAGTGTGATTATAGTGAGAATGCTGATAAAGACTGAGTCTAAAACGACATTCTTACTTATATGTTTCATCCACGAGCACTTTTAGATTACATATATGAAAGACTTCCTCATCTGCTGATCAAATAAAAACAAAAAAGGACGCATGCTAAAGCGCAGTGCCCTTGCTGACCATTAAAAAAAAGTGCAAAAAGTCTTAGTATATCATATTGTTGTACCTTTGTTGTGGCCACAGTGAGCTAGAAGATTGCTAAAGAGAATCATTACAATATGTGACACTACCTGACACACAATGATCCACTGTGGCTACATGAACAACACCACCACTCTTCTGCAAATGAGCCGCACAAACTTTTATTGCGTGCCTTCAACTATTCAGTTATGACAAAAGTACCAGCTGGGATATACACACTGTATCCTTGTGCAGACGACCTGGCATTGCTTTCAAACAGAGCCACTCCATTTTGGTGGCAGCCTTCAAAAAACTCACGGTTAATAACTTTCTCTTGTAGATTTAAACTACCCTACACTTTGCTCATATTCCAGAATTCTTAGAAAAACTTGCCAAGGTCGTGTAGCTAACAGCGTGGCCCAAATAAGCAACATTTCTCTCATCAGGAGCGGTTTAATTTTGTGTGCACCTGTGTGATTGTGTAGTTCTTGCGTGATAGAAGTATATATGTATTTTTTAATCACTGTATTTGTTTGCGTGCAAGGAAATCTATGTACATACAGTATGCCAAATCCATGAGGCTGTGTGTTTGCGTATAAAAAATACACCAAAGCTGACTTCTCTCCTTCAAAAAGGTAGATCAAGGATGTCTCTCAAATCAATTTGGAGAAACAGAGAGATACAAAAAGAGAGAGAGAGAGAGAGACAGAAAGAAAACAAGAAAGTGGATAAAAAAAAGAGAGGAAAACTGCCAGGCTGTTTGTTCCCACCTGTCTTGGCTTGAAAGAAGAAAGAGGGGGAAGACAAAGACTCGCAGACGCTTGGGAAGACTTGAAAAGGGGTAACATAAAGGAGAGAAAGATAGGAGGAGAGGAAGAGGAAGGGAGCAGATATGTGCGCAGCCCCAAAAGGCACGGCGGCGTTTGAAGCCGAGGAGCTGGAACAAGCAGAAGCATTGACTTCATAGAGATCAGTCCGCGGGTAAACGACTGGGTGGAAGGAGACGTTTGATACTGGGAGCGCTGGAAGGGCAGGATCACTCATTAGACGCATCCGCCAGCCCAGACACCGAACCACCGCCTGCTATATCTAAGGGATTAGGATCTGTAAACAAGACAGAAAGGTTGTTTTTTGTATTCATTGGAATAAATTGGCTTATTAGTTGATGTCTTTTCTTGTGTTTAGAATTCAGATGAAATATTTTGTAAACCGCTTTAGAACATTCTGTGAAAATATTATGAGTAAACTAGTCAGATATGTATATACATACAACAGTGTATTGATTGATTATATACTTTAGATTGATTGTACTGTATGTATAGGTAGATTTATATCAGTTTTTATCATTTTTTTTTAAGATAGCTATTTATTATTAACACTGCACAAATTCAATTTAGATTGTATATTTGACTGAGCTTTTTTAAAGGGAACACATGAAAAACTCTTTTTTCATGTTATCTGGAGTACCTACCGACCCAGAACCCTGTGAAATAAGACAACCTCGTCAGTTTTTTCTTGGCTTGCCTAGATCGGAAAACATGTGATTCAACAAGTCATTCAGACGCGTCTCCCTCTCTTCTTCACATGCCGGCTCGTTAGAGTATAGCGCCGCTCCGCCCACAGCTTGAGAACTACCGTTGCAAAGGTGCGCCGTATTTTTATCGCCAATCAGAGCAGACTGTGCTTTTTCAGGAGCGTTTCAGACAACACGTATATTCAGACAGACAGTATGAGAAAATTATGTGTTTTACATTTTTTTTATTAAAGCATGTCAACATGTTCTAGCATGAACCTGAAAATGATGTCCCCTTTAATTTGTCAGTATTTAATTACATATTTATTTAAATGATGGAGTGATTCCAACTTGTATGGAACTTCTTTGACGACAATATATTTGCGGTGGGAATCCGGTGAGGGATCAGATCCTCTTAGCTGTTAGGTCTGACTTCTGAGGTGACGTTCATACTTAAGGTCTGAGCTGACGGGTGAAAAGAAGGCGCTGTATCAGAAGAGAGGCTTTACTTCTGGTTTCCAACATGCAGTCTCTCTCTCTCTCGCTCATTCTTTCATTCTTTCGCTTGTGTGTTCTGCCTCTTTTTGTCCCACTAATTAAACAAACAAAGAATGAAAGAAAGTGTATCAGTGATGCCGCAGCTGTGAGATTTAATTCTGCTCTGTGTGTGTGTGTGTGTGTGTGTGTGTGTGTGTGTGTGTGTGTGACACGGCTGCCTATTCACATGCAGATGTAAGCACAAAGCAAGCTTTACCTCATTTACCTCTAACAGGAATGTGTGTGTATGTCCAAAAATGTTTGCATGTGGGACATTGTAACTTGAATGTGTGATTCCTTTTTTGTGTGTGTTTGTGTGAGCAAAAAAACAAGGGTTCATTTGATATAAAAGCATATGTATCAAGCGCTGTGTGTGTGTGTGTCAGGCGGTGTGACACCAGTGGACTATGCGTTCTGGTGTAGCTGTTTAAACAGGTCGCTCCCAGCCAGCCGTGCCTGGGCTGCATAATGAACGACCCCAGTCCATTGAGTTTCCTGCTGCGTTCAGGCAGAGCAACCAACACACTGCAGTCTGCTCAAACATACACAACCTTGCTCCATCATGCTCTCTCTCTCTGTCTCTCTCATTTTCTCTCTGTCTTTTAATCTCCTCCCATCATTTCTTTTCTCTGTCTCATCACCTTTATGTATCTTTCTAGCCTGATAATCAATATCGTAATCTGACATGGTGGAGACCAAACCAAGAAGATAGAACAATGTATTCATGCTCGTTGTGTTTTTGTCATGATTGTGTACAAACTCTTTCTGTCCCTTCACCTCCTCTCTGTCTGTCCTTTCTCTCTTTGTCCTTTCCATTTCTGTATACATCCTTCTCACCTCCTCCCCCTCTCTTTCTCTTCTTCATTAGGGTTTGAATTTATCTTGCAGTCCAGCGACTTTTCTTCTTTCCCACTCCACCCCCTTTCTCTCCGTCTATCACTCATTATCTCTCCCTGTTTTTCTCTGTCACACTTTTGTCTCTCGCTAACTCTCCAGAAGATGAGAACGAGGCAGGATGGGGTAAAATGAGAGGAAGCGAGGAAAGAGAATTCAGCCATAATAACTTTGTCCTTGCACTTTAAAAAAAGGCTGAATATTTAAATTACAAACCGATGATGGAGGGATGCAGCCAGCAGGGTGGAAGAAAATGAAGGATTGGGAGGGTAAAATAGGAGGAATGAATGACAGGACTGGAGAGAAAGAGAGAGAATGGCAAGCGAGAGAATTATTAAAATGTCTTTAGGGGGATGAGAGCGGCAAATCATTTTCCAACACAAGAGGAAGAGGACCAGCCGCAAAAAAAGTATTAGCCGAACAGAGTTTTTCAAACGGGAAGACGCCGTTTTTACCTTCCTTTTTGGAAGGTAAAAACGGCGGGCACGGGCGATGTTTTGTGTGTTAAAAAAGCTCAAAAAGAGAGCGACTGCGCTTTCATCTCTTTCTTTTTTTAGTGTTTCTGTGATCTCAACTCTGGAGGATTTCGTTTCAGCGCTTTTGAAATCATGTCCCCGTTCCCCTCTCTGCTTTGCTTTCCTTCTTTCCTGTCGCTCTTTGTGTGTGTGTGTGCGCGCGCGTGCGTGTGCGCGTGTACGTGTGTGTGTGTGTGTGTGTGTGTGTGTGTGTACGTGTGTGTGTGTGTGTGTGTGTTACACGGCCGGCTAACAGTGGCAGCAACAAAGATGTGCTGATAAGAATCCAGAGGCTAGCAGCAAAGCTCCGAGGCACACACGCACGCACGCACGCACGCACACACACACACACACACACACACACACACACACACACACACACACACACACACACACACACACACACAACACACACACAGTGTGACAACAGGGACCCATTCACCCTGGGAGACTGAAGAAGGACATATTACTGCATCCCTTTGAGACATAGCAAAGGGGCAACACTTACACACACACACACACACACACACACACACACACACACACACACACACACACACACACACACACACACACACTACACAGAAATAGAATTTAGAAGAAAATGTCAAAATGTATCTCTCCCGTTCATCAACACCCATAAGGGATATATCCTGTGTGTGTGTGTGTGTGTGTGTGTGTGTGTGTGTGTGTGTGTGTGTGTGTGTGTGTGTGTGTGTGTGTGTGTGTGTGTGTGTGTGTGTTTCGGGAAGATAAAGGCAGAATTGACACTCGCAGTGACTGTTGCATCCCACTTTACTCACTTTCAACCTCATTGACCTCGTGGTGTTTTTTCCGCTGCCATCATGATAAAAATCAACCTCCCTCATCCATTTTAAATCCCCCCTACTCCAATTCTAATTCACTTAAAGCGATAGATTGTTTATCATCCCATCTGAAGCTACAAAACCTCCCCCTTCCTTCCATTCTTTACCTTACACTCCATCCCTCCCTCCCTTTCTTGCCGCTCTCCATTTTCCTTTTTTAATTTCTCACGCAGGCTTCTCGCCGCCGTTCTGGGTAATTAAAATGAGAGCAGGGAGATTGAAAATTGGAGGAAGAAAAACGGGGGGGGGGAGAAGGGAGTGAGTGAGGGAAGGAAGGTGGAGAAAGAGGGGGGGGGGGGGGGGCAGTGTTGAGAGGCAGTGTGACAGGAGAGAAAAATCGTGTGTGTACATATGTGTCTTTAACGGCAGAGAGCCGCTGTCACACTATTGGCCAAGATCGGTGACTGTCATCACCACAGCCAATCAGAACACGCGTTTCCCGTTCCTTTCCCCTCTTTCATGTTTAAGTTCTCATTATACTATTTAAAGTTCTCTGTATTTATTTGTATATCACAACGCTTTATACTCACTCTGTTTGTCCCTCCATTTCTATGGTAATAACACTAATTCTCTCCCTCTTTCTCTCTCTCTGTCATGTGCAAACACAGTCATTATAAGACTGTGAAATCTACTGTGAATCTCAAAAGCACTAATGATCCAACAACCACTTGCACAGAGCACACACACACACACACACACACACACACACACACACACACACACACACACACACACACACACACACACACACACAAATAGACACTCAGGCAGTAAAGTGTCACCAGTGTTGGGAAACATTCCTTGGAATATATGTAATTATATGCCAAATGCCTGTTGTAATGCAGCCATGTTAAATTAATGAACTGCATGTTTATGCAAGGGAATAATTGTATGCAGATGCTATGGAATGTATGAGTGATTACTTGAGTAACATTGTGCTGATCCCATTATAATTGTGGCTTTTCTCTCTTCCTCTATGTCTTTGTCGCCGTTGGTCGTGTTGTGCCTTCACCGCGTAGGTAAGTGTTCTTTAAAAAAAAACTTCATCTCTGTATTTTTTTAATCACTAAAGTCCGTTAAATGGATTAAGATAGCAAAGGAGGTCCATTTAACATAATTTATCGTTTTAAAACCTCACATATATATTCACAAAAGATTAAGAACAGTAGAAGAAGTAGGAGACCCGTTTCTGAGAGCGAGAGAGAGAGCATCCTAATTATATTGACCTCAGAATTAACTCAATGATTTGAGTTAATCTGTTCCTCATCTCGGCTGTACAAACAGCAAACACAAAAGAAGACAAATCGCAGCAAGGTCAGGTCCCTTCATACTACTTCACATGCACCCAGAGATCATGTGGTGATCCCGGAATGATCATAATGAATGACTATAAAACTAAACATATTCACCGTGGGCGTCGGAATAACACATCCTCTCTTTGTGTGAGAGTAATGAAGGATTAGGTGAAAAGAAGGTAAGAAGAGAGAATGCAGAGAGAGTGAGCTCTGTGAGGGTTCCTCTGATCGCCACAGAAGAATTTGCCTTTTCAGACGTTCTTTCCCCCCCGCTCTGCTTGTCCCTCTAAGGGCCCCGTAGCAGGCCTTATCTGAGGAACGTGCACGGCTACTCATCTTCTGACACACTGGATACGCACCACGCGCTGGGGGACATACACTAACACTCACACACACGGTTACTTACAAGCCTGTGTCTCCACATTATTCACACTAAATGCTTAAACGCTTCTGTGTCTGTGCTCTTCAGAGGCGCACGGTTGAATGGTGCTGCGGTTTGACATTGAGAGTACATTGTGAAGATGTAAGAGTGGCTGTAAGGGACATTTGTGGGAGCTGCATTAGAGATAGCGCTGCCGTGTGCCACCGTGGATTAGGAATGTGTTGGATTTCGGTCACTTGTGGGTGAGTGAGATGTGAATGCGCACGTGTCACACCGATGATTGTATACGTCTGGATTTGATCAATTTTTTGTGACATCCAGGGATGCACAGGGGGGGAATCAAACGTCATTGTCATGTCAGTATTCTTTAGAAATTGTGAGGACGAGAATGCCTGAAATATGCCTCTACATCTCTATACCTCAACGACATGTGCTAATTACAAGTAATAATCCTCTTGGCCAAGGCATTAGTTAACGTAAATCTACGACACGGCCTCAATAAATATTGACACACACAAGTATAATTGTGTGCATTTTTTCTAAATATGATTTGAATTAATTAATTGTTCAATCTAAATTTTCGGGAAATGTTATTTGAGGGCCCCCACACGATTATCTAAGTGCTGTTTAAAAGGCCTCTCCATAATGAGTACAGACTCGCAAAATACCTTCCTTAGAAAACTCACACCAAGTGTAAGTTGTGTGTCGTCCGAATAGTAGATTGTTAACTTCTCCTCAGGTCATGAAAGCCCTCACATTCCTAGTGACACTGAGAGCGTGTACAACATGTTTGGGACTCAGTCCGGTACAATATATATCAATTATATTGTTGTGTAAGTTTGTGGCCCTATCTTGCAGAAGGGTCATGTGTCACTTTCAAAAAGCTAGTTTCATTATCTTAAACATTTTAGTTTATATTGAGCTTACGCTATATTATGATCAATTACTCACAACATATAGTATAGCTCAACAGGTTAATATGGCCACTTCCACAAGTAAAAAAAGAAAGAAAAGAAGCTTATTAATACATTGAACTCCATTACAGACACCGTCACAGTCTGCTGTTGTATCTCTCAAAAACAACTTTCATAAAATGATAATAAAAAGCAGGTTACAGCTCTGGTAAAACTGTGAAAATATTTGCACATGGAATAGTTGTTTGTTTTTGTGTCGCTGCTGCTTACTGAGTCTTCATTTGATGAAGCAGCATGCTCTACTTGTGTTTGAAGTCAGCAACGGGAGAAGCTGTTTGTTTGTATGTCTGGAAATTTGAGGATTTGGTGCAACCACTTTTGCAGAAATGGAGGAGACCTTTCTTTTGTAATGCTTTGTTTTGTTTTCACTGAAGCTGCTCAGGTTCTGTAAAAGAGGCACTAAAAGATGAAGTTGCTTTTAAAGAGACACCTTCCTCTAACAATGGACCCTAAGATTGGACAATTTGAGGATGCTTTTTCAAAAAGAATACCAGAAGACTGAAGCCTCCACTTGTATCTTGCCATGCATACATTAAAATGACGGATTACTAAATACATATTTATTCATAATAATTCTTTCTTCGAGTGTAAAAGTATGAGACATTGTGTGTGTGTGTGTGTGTGTGTGTGTGTGTGTGTGTGTGTGTGTGTGTGTGTGTGTGTGTGTGTGTGTGTGTGTGTGTGTGTGTGTGTGTGTGTGTGTTTTTAACGCTGCATTGCTGACCTTGCCTTTTGAGCAATCCCCCGTAGAGAGATCTTGCCCTAAACCCTTTCTCCCCCCCAAAAATCAATAAACTAATGGAGAATGCAGGACCATGGCTGTGTGTGTGTGTGTGTGTGTGTGTGTGTGTGTGTGTGTGTGTGTGTGTGTGTGTGTGCGTGTGTCAGTATGATATTAGTGTCTCAAAGAGAGGGCTAGCCCTACTGGATATTGCCCCGCGGTGAAAAGGGGGATTTGGGAAATCTTAATAGCTGAATGTCTTTTTTTTTACCCTGTGAGGTGTGAAAAGAGCAAATAGCTAACCTTAGCTTTGCTGCAGTGGGAGTCACCAAACAAACCACTGCTCGTTGAGACCCTAAAAGACACACACACACACACACACACACTGAGAAACACACATTTTGTTTTTCTTTACAGTCAGCATGTTCTTGTGCTGGTGTGAAAAATGTGTGATTTGGTGCTTCTCTGCGGAGTCCTCGTCCTCTCTCACACGCCCACCTCGACACCTTTACTGAATTTTCTGCGCTGTATTAGATATTTGCTTTGTCCGACATCCTGGCAATAATGCACAAGCTTTGGGAATATTTCTGGAATTGGTTCTATCGCTCTTTTTCACCAGAGCTGACACATTATTTTGCCCTTCTCGCACTCTGTCTCTCCCTCTCTCTCTCTCTCCCTCTGCCTCTCCAGCCCCTCTCCCTCCTTGGTTCATCTCCCCCAGGCTGGCGGAGAAGTTTGGTGCCCTTTCCCAGTGTCTGGGGTCCTGGTTTAGGACAGAGAATCAGTCACAGTTACACATATTAGATTAGAGAAGAGTGGAAACCAAATTGCCCTCTCCTCCTCCTCATCTTCCTCTCCTCTGCTCCCTCACATCCTCCCGTTCCCAAAGGAGGTAGAGTGTCATTGTCCTCTACCTTTCTTTCCTCTCTTTTTTTCCTCTCTATATTTCTCCACCCACATGTGTCTTTGACCTTATCGCCATGTGTTGGGGTTCCCGAGACGGACACATTATTGAAAGGAAAAATTGCTGTTGGTTGGGATATTTTGAGGTCAACAAGTCCATAGTGTCTCTGTTTTCTTGGCTCGTCTGTCCTTTGTTAATAACAAGTTCTAAAATTAATTTACAGTTAATGTTAGGTGGCTTTACCTCAAACTGCCAATCAAAAATTGGATGACTTTGCCAGCTTTTACCTTTTTATTTAGTTTTCAGCTGGCTTCAAATTTAGCTTCAGGTTTATTCTAAGTCTTACATTAGTGTGAGTTTATTGTGTTACAGAGGGATCTTAGTCTTTATGAGGACCTCCATCACTTCATCACTCCATTCTGCCATTTTTCTTCCTTCTGCTAATCACCCCATCTCACCAGGGAAATGGGAAGCTTGACTTTGACTTTTACCTCTAGATGTCTCTACCTGACACAAGGGCGGCAAGCCAGGATATTAACTCGCATAAATGTGCTTTTTTTCCTTTGATGTATTGCCTACGCGTATATTTTATCTGGCTCACTTTTGTGTTGTGAATCTGTCATATTTAGAGCACTTCCTTTGAAATTTTGTTTTGATTATAGCCATTTATTAACCTAATAAACTATAAATATCAGCATAGAGAATGGGTAGGAAGAGAGGGAGAACAGCAAGTCCTTCAGATGACTCCCACTGCTCTTCTTCCTCCACAAAGACAACTAATCCCATCATTAAGCTATCACAAGGAAAAGAAGGGGACACCCAACCACACACACACACACACACACACACACACACACACACACACACACACACACACACACACACACACACACGCGCGACTGGTAAAAGACCTTTGAGTTGTGACATAAAGACAATGAGTCTCATGCAAGAGCCACTTGTGCAAACATATTCATTCTTAAGTTGCACACACAAGCAATTTAATTAAACTTGTAGCATTCACCAATTTTCTCATATTCACAGAATTAAGCTTTAGTTAGCCATTTGGGGGCACACCTACCTATTCACCTTAACAGTTTGTTTTATCAGATTCTAACCAGAAATGTGGACACAAAATGTGTGCGGTTTAGTGAAGCACACTTAAAGAAACCAAGGTTTAGAATATGAAAATGTTCTTGCATGAGGGACATTTGAAGTTTGATGTTATATGTATTTTTCAGTCAGTTAAAGATGTGTGGCAATAGGAACTGGTACGTTGGCACCATCTGTTATGTGTGAAATGGGAGGAACTCTTGCTCTGAGTGGAGAATGCGGCTCTCACTTTATTCGAGCATGCACATTGCATGCTCGAATAAAGTGAGAGCCGCAGTGCGAGTACGATAGGCCTATATATACCTGTGTCTCTGTTTTTCTGTGTATTGTTTTGCTAAGTTTCAGATTTTCCGCCGTTGTCATGTCTTCTGATACAGTATCATCTCCAGTTAAGCTGCAGAATGCATTGTGACAGACTTTTGTTGTGGTTTTCCTTCCAGGTAATGGGGTTTTCCTCTATGTGTAGTTCTAATTTGTGAGGCCAAGGGCAGTATCGTATGGTCTGAGGGCTGTCCTGAGGCAATTTAGGCTTTGGCCTGTGGATTCTCCTGTTTGCTGTATTTTCTTGATTCTTGCTGCTTCAAAGCTTTGCAGTGATACAATCGACAGCAGTAGGCACTGGATTTCAGCTGATAATGGATTTTGGTGGCTCTTTATTTGGATGTGAATTAGAGGGAAACATTGGCCCAATCCTGTTCGGCACACATAAGCACAGATTTTTTCTTCTGTTTTGATAATACTCTTACAGATGTCAGCGTGACAGTTTTGTTCCCCCTCAGTTCAGTCGAACTACATGGGAGTGTTTCATGCATAATGCAATGCAATATGTTTAAGCAAATTTGTTTTTCATTTGTACCAAATGGCTGAAAGGGACGCCAAGGCGTCAAGCCATGCCCAGGGCCCCTGAGAGGAACATGCTCCATAAGAGGGTACGACACCCCTCTCCACCCCATACTGTGCTTCATTGATCACAAGAAGATAGAGAGAAGAAGAAGAAGAAGAAGAAGAAGAAGAAGAAGAAGAAGAAGAAGAAGAAGAAGAAGAAGAAGAAGAAGAAGAAGAAGAAGAAGAAGAAGAAGAAGAAGAAGAAGAAGAAGAAGAAGATGATATTAGAGGCCTAATTATGGGATCTGATAATTTGCATCAAAGATAATGAAAGTCTTGGACAGTCTCCCAAATCTCTCCCGAGCAACCTCCCTTCCTCCTCTCTTCGCTCCTTTCTTTTCCTCTCCTTCTTTTCTTTTAATTTCATCCGGCATGCTCCTGAAGCCCCCCTACTCCACCTTCACATCAGCATTGAAATGCCAATACATCATTTTAAAGTAACACCTCAAAATGAAGTCATATTTCAGCATTTAGCCACAGCTATGAAAAGTGAACTTCTCGAATGTCCTTCCCTGGCCTAATGGACCTAGAAACCATTCAGCCATGAACATTATGCTAATGCTCGCTAAGCTCGCTCTCTCTGCCTCCTTTTGTGAGTGTCTGTCATTCTATTTAGCCTGATAAACAAGTCTGATTTTCAATTATCTCTATTCAAATGAGGCCTGCGGCATTATTTGCTTAGAGGCGTCCAATTTGTGTGTGTGTGTGTGTGTGTGTGTGTGTGTGTGTGTGTGTGTGTGTGTGTGTGTGTGTGTGTGTGTGTGTGTGTGTGTGTGTGTGCGTGTGCAGGCATTGTGCATGAGTTTTTATGAGTGCAAGCATACATCCAACTGACAGGATTGGTTCTCAGCCCTCTCCTTCTCTTTCCAAATTGCTTTGTTATGCTATTTGTTTCGGTGTAGGTGTGTGTGTGTCCAGTGATGTCTCAGTAAGAATGTATTTTGCATATGTGTAAACACACTGTCCACCTGCGAGAGGATGCATTCAGGGTGTCCCTCGCTCGGTTTTATGGAGATCCTATAAAGATAAGTGGCGCTCTCTCGCTTTTTTCTTTTTTTCCTACTACCTACTCATACCCACGGGATTTCTCTCTTTGACACGCACATACAAACACCACAACCTGAAATAGTCGTACAAACAAACTAATAAACTGGTTATTGATCATGTGACATTACTGTGAGTCGGTCACACAGACAGTCTGACCTAAATCAAACTGTCAGATAAGAGAAGGACAATTAAAGCGGAACATGATTCATCTTCCTTCCTCTCTCTCTCTCTCTTTCCATCTCCCCCTCCCATCTCTCTCCTCCTCCTTTACCTCCGCCACCCTCCCTCCCATCCCTCTGTCCTCTGTTTATGAATTCCCCTCGCTTGGCACGGCGGCCGATGGAGAAGTTTTTAGTATGCAGCCTCTCTCAAGGACAGAGCCTTGTTAGAAAGCCTATTGAGCTGTGGAGCGGTAGCTCGCTATAGCCCGGCAGTGGACTCTCTTTCTCTGCATCCCTCTCGCCCTCCCTCCCTCCCTCTCATTAATGATGTATTAGTTTATTAGGCGTTGGATATTGGGTCGGGGACCCTGCGACGGACTTCATCATGGCAGAGCTGTATGGAGAGGAAACACAGGGAGGGGGAATAGGAATAGGGAGGTAGAGACGCATACAGATGTTTAAAGACTCACTGGCACACAGCACATGCTACACATACACATCAAATAAACATACTCTAACATGATAACACATGCACACTTCTGTGTCAGTATTCATGAACACGAACTACTTACTCCTCTGTTTAGTTGGAGTGGCTGGAAAACAATGCCTGGCTACGTAGAGGCCCCCTGTTCACCAAGAGACACAAGGTGATTTCCCATAATGCCGTTGCCGTCTGTATCGGGGATCCGTCGTGCAAAGTGATGAGTGTCGAGCACTGAGGAGTAGTGATCACAGTGTGGTTACATTTGAAAATGCATAATGGAGCAGCTTCCTGTATAATTTATACAGTGTGATATTGAACTGTTACTAGCCTTTACTTACATCCTCTCTTTCTTCTTTCAATTTTTTTATCCCTTTTTTTCAATTTCAGTTTACTCCATTTCAAACCATGAACCATGATCCATAGTAGTAAAAACTTTTTTTTTAATTAGATCCCCTCCATTATTAGGTTAGATTTATCTTCCCCTCATAATTATTTCCTTTATTCCCTATTTCTAATTCGTTGCATCTCCCTTTTTGTTCCTATTTACTTCCACTTTTCTTCACACCTTCCGTCCCAGAGTTTTTTCCTCTTTTTTCCGCCATGCATCCTTTCCTTGCATCCTCCCTTCCTTCAAAAGTCCATCCTTTCTCCTTGTTTCCGTATCTTCCCCCTGTAGTTGTCCATCTCCATCTCTCTTTTTTCTGCACGGATGTTCTAGTTTATCTACTTGTCATTGCTGAAGTGCTCTGTGACACGCACAGACTCACACACACACATACATGTATAGCGTATACAGGAACACACATACACATTAGCACAGATCCCAGCCTCAGCTCTCTGGCTACAAAGTGGGCCTTGAAAGGCAGCCAGCCGGCCGGCCGGCCCATCACATCTTCCAGTCTTTAGACCCTGTGCTCTGGCTCACTCTTTGTCTCTTTGTCTCTCGCACATTCGCACACACACAACAGAAACACACTACCTCACCAGATTTTTATTTCTAAGTGCACTATCCCTGCTACAGCGCTGTCCTCCCTTGCGGGGGGAAGAGGAGTCGTATTTTAGACCTAAATGGAAAGCTGTGCACTTAGAATTTGGCTTTGGCCTTCATCTTGATGCCAAGAGACGAGAGAAGCACTCGCTAAGTGAAGAGAGTTGACCTTGTGCGTATGTGTGTGTGTGCGCATATCAAGATAATGCTGAGGGGTATGAATGCGGCTCTAATACTGGAAGGGAGTGTTTGTGGTTCACTGTAAACAACACAGTTTGCAGATATTTGTAACATCATAAGACCTTCTTTTCACTTCTGAAATGTCAGATTTGACCTTTTCTGCATGATAAAATGATTCCTTTTTCATTGACTTCAAATCACATTTTTACCTTAAGTCCATTGAGAGGCAGCACTATCCTCCAGGTGCAACAGGTAGGTCACAAATTTGAATCCTAGAAAGTCTGATGGGAAAATATATGATAAAGCCCTGCTTTCGTGACAACTACTGACAAAGTACCTTTGAGCAAGGTCTCTTAATAGTATCTGAGTCACCATACTACAAATTAAGGATAAACACATATTCTCACTCAGTATAGTAATAGCAAAGAAATTGAAGATGGCATTGCAGACGAGAATGAAATAATATCCCTAAAAAGCTTTGCGGTAAAGAACATCATTTCCACGCTAACTGACAGACACTTGTTTGTTCAGCAAAGGCAGGTGATGGCTTGGAAAATGTAGGCTTGTAATCAGGGTATGCTTTAGGGTGTTTCATCCTCTCCAAAGAAGTCATTGACAAGTCCATGTTGACGTCATCAAACCACATGTAGCAATAGGAATGCTCAAGGTGAACCTTGTTTGGCCCTATCAGGTGCAGCAGAGTTTGAGAGGAAATATTAGTCAAGGACAATTAAGAGAATCAAACTCAATGAGTGAACATACCTGTGGAGGTGTCCCATGGTTGTGTAGGGCCTTTCATTTGGATTAACCAGCCGTTAATAAACCTTTTTTTCACAGAAGAAATCTGCTTTGGTTTCAGGGTCTTGGTATAGAACAATAACGGTAACGATTGCTTTGCTCTGTGAAAGTGGACGTTCACTTTCACAGAACAAAGCAATCGTTACCGTTATTAGTAACACCTGTGTTGCATCCCAATATTTTAAAGGTAACCCTGAATTTGAACACGAAAAACTCTCACTTTATGTACATTCTTCAGGGTACGCTGTATGCACGTCGTCTAGCTGGCGCCTAGCGAGCAAGTTCGCCTTCCCCTAATAAGCTGCCCTAGGGGAAATATTTGGCAAACTTCATGCAGAGCAGAGCATTCAGGAAAAGTTTGGTTTCATAGGAGCAGCGTGAAGTGTAAGTCAGTCAGTCAAGTGTAAGTTTGAACAGAAATGCCATTCAGAGAAATGATGTGTTACTGTCGTTCACGGTGTTCACTGTGACGGCTGCTGCTGTCAGCGCTTCTTTTTCACTCTCTCTGTCTGTCTCAGCACCTTTCTCTCTCTCTCTCTCTCTCTCTCTCTCTCTCTCTGACACTTAGTCACACAGAGACTGTCCGCTCGACCCTTGTGCAACAAAGTAATACCCTCCCTTTGTACGCCACTCAGACACCTCACTGACTACACTCTGGAGGACACCGACAGAGAGAGCGCTCACACACACACACACACACACTCGCGCCGACATACAGTCAAACATGGGCTCCCGTAAAAGCATGCACACAAATACTTAGCACATCTTTAATTGCATGACAGCTGTTGCTATATTCACGGATGTACTCTCTGCTCGTGAGCCATTTATTTCACACACTGAAAATATAAGGCGTGTGTGTTGGGCTTTAGTCGAGCTGTGCGCGGCCGCTGCTAGATTTGCACGCACCGCTCTCATCAAGTATTTACCACCTATTCTTTGGAGAGGATGAATAGTAAATTGCTTCTGGTATTAAGGCGACAGTGTCTCTGTTTTCGCTTCGGAGGACTGTTCTCTATCGCCTCTCTTTTTTTCTCTAATCAGACAAACATTGGGGTGAGGGGGAGTGTGTGTGTGTGTGTGTGTGTGTGTGGGGGGGGGGGGGGGGGATTTGGCTCTTCTGCCAGAGTGTGTTGTGTCTCTTAATGTCCCTACACACACACACATGCTCAGTCTCTCTTTTATTTATTAGTATCCAGTGTGTGTCGTCCCTAGCCCCCCCTGAATATGCAATGAAAGCTGTGGGGTCACTGGTTCCTAGTCATTTTCATAATCCGGTGTACAGAGAACAGAGAGGGAGAGAGGGAGAGAGAGAGAGAGAGGGCCTTCTTCCTCCTCTCTCCGTCTCCTATTTCTCTCAGCGGAGATGCAGTTGCTTGCTGTCCATGCCAGGCAGGAGAAAAAAGAAAATGGCTTCCCTTCACGTTGGAGCCGGAGCTTGTCTCTTTTCCTCTCGCTTTCTCTCACTCTGTTCCTCCCTCTCTTTTTATTTAAATTGAAGGCTTTGTTCATGTGGAAGTGTTCATTTTAGACTGAAGTGTTCAATAGCTGATAACCGCGATATTATATTGACCATGGTTAATGCAGTCAATTGAAAGTGTTCAACAACCTCTGAGGGCAACAGCTGTCTCTTTAGCTGCTAAATGCTCCGCTGTGTTACTACTATCAGCTAGTTGGTCACTTTTTCTGTGCTGTTTGTTGTTGGGCAAGTAAAGCAGTATGTCACAATGACTCAAAAGACCTCTGTCAAGCTCTGTAGAGCTGAAGGCCCTTCCTATTATATTACACATTTAGTCATTTGATCTGTTGTTAATCTGAAAATATCGATTTAAGCAGCCTTTTAGCGGCTAAACAAAATGAATTTACCCCTCAGTGCAAGCTAAACCACTTCCAGGTGTTGCATTAACAGCATCGACATGCAATATTTATGTATGCATACAGGATATGATCAGTAAATTGGGTCGTGTTGTAACGTTGAGTCAATAAAGGTATGCAGAAATTGTGATCAGACATTTTAGTTTTAGCCACTTAACAAAGACAAGGTGTGTCACTAAAGGCTTTTGCAGTTAATTGGCTCAACGTAACTGTTTTCTGCAGGTAACACACTGTGATCTATTTTTGCAACAGTTAGTCATTTGACCCTTAATGTACGTAAACATTACCAACTTAAACTGCATTGAAATGCCTCAACCGTCTTGTTTATTCATGTATGCACCAACTTGTGTTTCATTACCGCTGTTGTTTACTTGCATGGCCAGAGGTGGCAAATGATAAAGATCTTTTATGAGAGCGCAACCTCTTTATACACACACGCACACACACACATGCACACACACACTTCCCTATTTTACCCTCTCCCTTATCTCTTGGTTTATCTGTCCATCTATAATTCTTTCATTCCCCCCGTGGTCTTGTCTTCTTTCTGTTTCTTTATCAAATTTTCTTTGCTTCTCTCGCTTTTTACTTTCTGTCCTCCATCGTTCCTCCTTACTCTGTTCCATCCACCTTTCTCTCACTTTTTCATTGCAATCTATCTAGCTCCTCTCTATTCTGTCCACCCTTGGAGACCACGGAGGCAATAACCAGAGCTGTGAGAGGGTCAGCCTGTGTAACCCTTGTGTGTGTGTGTGTGTGTGTGTGTGTGTGTGTGTGTGTGTGTGTGTGTGTGTGTGTGTGTGTGTGTGTGTGTGTGTGTGTGTGTGTGTGTGTGTGTGTGTGTACACTGTAACTGCTAGTATGAAATGTGTCCTCCCATCAAACCACTGAGGCCAAGGCCAGTTGTGCGGGCTTAAAGTGTAGGAATGGGGGAATGGTCTTGACCTCCACGTATAGTTCATGTACATGAGGCGTTTGTAAGATGCATGGAGCACAAGGCTGCAGCTGTAAAAGGACCACGCTTCCTCATAATTCCAGTTGACAAAAGAGAACTGCTGAAAGGAAGGTCTTAACGGGTTTCATACGTTCCAGGGTCAAAAAATGTATTCAAGTCACCGGATGAAAACAGAGGGATTGAGAAAAATAGTCCTGAGGTTTTCAGACACCTGTTAGCCAATACCATTCTCATTCTTTGTATTCATGCTTCACACCAGCCTTGGATTCCACTTCAATTCTAAGTATTAAATCAGTAATGGTATGTAGAATTGGTATTCGCTTGACTGTGGAAGGGGGTTTGGGGAAAAACAGGCGGAAATTGAAAATGAATGTGAACTGCATGATAGTCTGCCTCCCTTCCTCTCTCCTATTGTTCGCAAGTCTTTTGCCTGCCTCCCTTCCCATGTCACCATCGCTCTTCCTCCTCTCCCTTTCCTCCCCTCTGTCTCCCTCTCTCCAGAAAGATTTGACTCTAACTGGCCTTGGCGCCCGTAATGAAACCAAATCTATTTAAAGCCAAAAGCGATGCAAGTTTTAATTTCCTATTCCAGACTTAACCTTTTTGGCTGCGCTGCATTTTCACATCCACTTAATAACTTTTTACCCTCCACCCCTCCCCTTCAACTCTTTCATTCTCCCCATCACTCTCACTCTCTGTCGCTTCCTCTCCTCCATCAACCCCCCCCCCTCAATTCTCCTCTTCCCACAACTCTCAACCCCCCTCCCCCATTGCTCTGAGTGGCGAGGCCCAAGCTGCCTCTTCAAGGGCAATATCTGTCAAATGATTCCCCTGTGAAATTAAGACAGAGGCCATGAGAGAGGAGAGGGGGTGAGGAAGAGGAGGAGGAGGAGGGTGAGAGAAGGGGCTGGATGCACGAGGTGGAGGGTGAGCAGTTACAGGAAGGGGGTTATACAGTCAGGTGGAAACCCTCCTCTCCTCCCCTCTCTCACCAAACACAGTCTCATCTGTGGGAGAACAAAATTAAAGCAGTTTAAAGATTGATCTGACAGGGAAGTCTCTTCGTCGCCTTTTTACAGTACATGTTAAAAAAAAAGTGAGACAAACTGGGAAATGAAAGTCTTGGGGAACAAGTAAGAGAGGAGACAGAGAGGGAGATGGGAGAGTCCTAAAAAAAGAGCCTTCCTCTTGTCTTTTAATGAGCGTGTACTCGCGCTGTGTGAAGATGCCTTCTCTTGTGATGTTGTGTTTACACAAAATGGTTGAATTGAAACTGATCGTTTTAAGTGATTTACTACAAGCCTCACATAATACTCCCCTGTCAAAAAAATATCCCATTATAAATGTTTGGAAGCATACTATACAAATCTGAGACTCTGAGAATATCTTGGTAATATGAACATAAAGTATCCATAAACGCTCTGCTGAGATCACACACACGTCCATATGAGGATATTAGAGGAATATTATAGTGCTTATAATATAGTGATTATATTTGCTCAGTGTTTCTACTGTCCATGTGGTTCGTAGTAATAACTATCCATGTCAGCAGCGTGAATCACATTATGAAACAATCAGCAATGTTGGCTGATCCTGAACGCACCTCTCTGCTGCTGTTTGGAGTTTGATCACAAGCTCTTCTAGCACAACGCCATCTCCTGTCCAACTCCGCTATTACATCCGGGGAACAATGGCCCTCTCTGACCACTAACAACTCTACACTTCACCACAGCAGCTCATGCGGAAAACCGACACTTTTCTCTCACTGTTCTCAGATAAACATTAACCTTTTTTTTCTTTTTCTTAGACCTGCTTTGCATTTATACACATAATGAACTGCTTACATCTAATTATTCAATCTCTCAATTATCAGAGCTGATAGCCTCACAGCGCAGCTCGAGAGCTTAAATTTACAGCCCTATTCCGTAAATGTCTGAAATGAAATTAACTTTTTACAAGGTGTCATCTGTGGCTTTTAAGTGGTGAAATTGAAGCCTCCCTTCCCTGCACGCACACACACATGCAGCTCATAATGAGAAGCCATTATTAGGCCGTGATTGGAGCCAGGGTGCTGATATTAAAAGTGGCAGGAGAGGCAATATCACCTCAGTGTCTAATACGCTAGTAGATATGTCATATATTTTAAGACAGCTGCTCTGCTATTTATAATTAATAGCAATTTTAGTCCCAGCAAAAATTGGAAGACAGCTAACAGAGGGATCTTGTTCTATTAAGTGCAGATTCAGAATCAATGTCAAAGTGACATTGTGCAGTTTTTGAGTGGGTGGTCCAGACCCTACGGGGCTTATATAAACACAAAGCCCATATGGTGTTATATGTGTCGTGCACGGAAGACGGTTTCCCTTTGATTCCGTGTAAAAATAAGTGCAGTACAAACAAAAAAAAGCAATGAAGTTGGCCTCTAAAGACACATGAATAAAAATAATCTGTCTTTATTCTCATGCCTCACAGTCATAAATCACTCCCTCCCAAATGACAGCCTCATACACGGCATATCAGTGTGGCAAATGGCTCTATCTTATAATAGCAATGTAGCACATAGCAATATTATCTGCTGCGGAGTATTGTACTGCATGTGTCTCAGCGCTGTGCCCTGGAGCGCTAGCCAGATTACACTGGCCCAGCGACAGTCTTATAATAAGACTCGCCCATTAAATCATATCAGCACTGCTTTTTATAGGCCAACACCTCAGCTACGACACTATGAAACTGTCTATCACACAGAAATGTGCGTGTCTGAATGTGTGTGTGTGCGTGAGGCGTAGATACTGTGTGAGCGAAGCAGACTGTCTGGGAGGAGACGCGTGTGTGTTTTACCAAACGTTGAGCTGCTCGCTGCAGCATCTGACAACGTTTCATCTACTCCTGTTATTAGATCAGCCTCGCGCCGCTGTCACCTCTCCTTTCCCTGTGCTTACATCACACACACACACACACGCCCTCGCGCACACACACTCTCGCGCACACATAGCCGGGCGACCATTGGCTCATGAGCCCTGCGAGGACGTTCTGGTTGGTGAGCCGGTCTCTGTTCCGTCAGGCCGGGTAGGGGGAGGGCATCCAGGACGGCTCTCCATCTCAGATCGCGGTGTGAATATGTAAACTGGATGGCTGACTGATATGAATGGTGAATCTGAATGAGCATATTCATAGCCGGTATTAAGATGCCTTCTTAAGATTTGATTTGATGCTTCAGCTGTCGTGTGCCACATATCGGTCTCCTTCATCCTTATCACTGCGAATGGTTCACTTGGGGATGCCGAAGGTTACACACAAAACAAAACAAACTCTGGTTTCATCACATCATGCAGCAGGCTGAATTACTGACGAATTAAAAGGCTGTCTGGCTTCAAGAGAGAAACTAAAACCTGACATGACAGCAAGCACAGCACTGCAGCAAAACCATGAAAAAAGTTTTGTCTTCCTTAAAAAAATAAAATGGTTCCAATGTCCTAAGGGCCTGTCGTGGAAATGAATTCGTTCAATGAGTAATTATGAAAATATTGGTAATTTGTCAACTCATTTTGTACCTTCCAAAATAACCTTTTTTGGAATCTGTGGGTTCTTGCCTAAATTGAGCACTGCAAATAAATACAACCAAAGCAGGTGATTGTCAGTGTTGTTCATGTTTAAGCCGATGGACTTGTTTCCTACTAACAGGACTAACGGGACACCACAGGATCAGTAGATTTGAATATGTGGTTTTGTTTTAACAGACCTCCCCTTGTCACATACTGTGCTGTAAGTAGTGTTCTGTCTTTAGTCACCACAGCTTCCCAAGCAGAGCTGTCATGTCACATTTGTCATCTTTGATGGATGACGTCTGCGTCTAGCAAGGAAGAGTTAAAGAACCGATCCCGCGGAAGACACGGCAGAGCTGCTCAAATTCTTTTGGACGAAGCAGATTGACGTGTTTTTGTTCCTCGCACTTTATCCGCTGCCCTCTGAGGATCGGTTTTCTGTTCGGTTGCATGTTTGACGTGGCTTGCTCGATTGCGGCAGTGGAGCAGTGAAGTTAATTCAAAGGGTGTATGTGTGTGTTGCTTCAATTTTTTTTTTTTATCCTGACAGCTTTGTGATTTCTTTCCATATCCTGAAATTTTAGATGTGCTTGTGTTGTCACTTTTCATGACATTTCTCCATGTCTCACTTTGTTACTTCTTTAAAATGTAGAATCTGGATTCTTCTGTACATTTCTGTACAGCACTCGCAGTGAAACAGCAATGGGAATGCATTTTTGAATGGGTATTAGTTTGCAAATCATATATCTGAGTGTACTCTTTAATTGTCTGTAATTGTTAAGATGCTGCTCAGTCAGTTTCACACAGTGGGACCTAATTGAAATGTGTAAATGCATTGTTGCTCACTTCCTGCTCACCCAACGCACACGCCTTGCCTGTCATCTACACACACAGACCGGCACCACACATTAATACTGCGCGCACACAAATGTACAGACAAAATCAACTGATGGACAGGAAGAGAAACAGAAACTCAAACATCAATTCTGACGCTGCAACATGCTGCACATACAAAGTAATGTAGTATCCACACGTAGATGAACAGAAGACGGGCTGACATGCACAAACACACACACACACACACACACGCACACACACAGCATCCCAAGGCCTCTCCACGTCTCGCTTAATCCAAGCCGTCAGTCAGTGCTCGGGGGCCTGAATGCTGCCGTTTGATTGTAATTGCAAAAACCGGAGGCAGACAAGGGAGAGCCAGGGATGTCAATAGACAGGTGGAGGGACGGAGGGATGGATTCCTCCTGCCCACCCACAAGTCCCTGCTCAGCACGCTGTGTGACTTTGTGTCAGCAGTTTGTCTTGTGCATAGCTAATGACGGCTCGATGGAGGGCTGGGCTAGAGTCTGCTGCCGCTGCTCTCGTTCAATCTCGCTGCCTCTCCATCCTCTGGTCTTCAGCTGAATTCCTGACAAATTAGATTTTGCCTGAGGTGGATGGACGGATGGCATGTGGAGCAAGGCCTCTGTCTGTTTGTTAAGAAATCTCACCAGCCGTAAAGAACCCGGAGGTTTTTCTCCTCCTAGCCGCCCCATTCGTCTCTCCTCCGCTCCGTTCACTCTGTCTCTCTCTTCCTGCAGCGCCGTCTGTCTTCTCATTTAAGATGGAGGCCGGAATAACTCACAGTGAATTGTTTTAATGAAGAAACAGAGGGAGTGGGAGGGAGGGAGAAAGAGAGAGAGAGAGATCGGGGAGGAGGAGGAGAGGGCAAGGGCATCCAGGAACACTGAACAGCAAGAAATTGGAGGGATGAAAAAAAAAAACACAGTAGATGGAGAGGGTTTGAAATGAAAAAAAGAAAACAGCTTCTCCAATTAAGGAGACGTTTTTTGGGGGGGTTTTGTTTTGTTTCATTGGTCATGGACAGTCAGTCACACTTGCTTTTGTTGAGTGTGTGATGAATTACACCCCTCCTATCCTTCTTCACTGCCTTTGTTGTGGTGAAGCTCCAGCCGTTTGTACCTCCTACAATATTTTTGCGCTGTGAATTCTCCGTGCCTGTTTACCAACCAGGGTTCTTTTGAACTGGCATAGAGAAACGGCTTTTTGAAAAGTCTCTTTGATGGTGAGCCCAATTTGTTTTCACCGCTAAAAAGTTTGTTTGAACGCTCTGAAATGTGGGCTGACGTCAACGGCGGGGCCCGTCCTGAGAGGGCTGCCTCTGAGCCGCGTGCCTATTTCAGTGCATGTGCGTGTTTAAGCTAGCTTGTATGACTCGATTACCCTGAAATGAGAATCATATTGTCTCTTTATTGTTCCATCAGCCCACTGTCTTTCTATTTCACTAATGATATAGTAATTACAATTTGTTCAAACAGACACAAATGTGTGGAATAATGATGTCAGATTTAAACGGAAAGATATAGTTACAGGCAGGGCCGGCGATTGCTAAATTGAGCAAAACTCAATCTCGCTTAGGGCAACCAAAGGGCTAGAGCCGGCCCTGGTTACAGGGACGTTTGCTTTTCTGCTACACCGACCTATTCTGCTGGAAGGTCAGAGGTCAGGGTCAGCTCCAGATGTAACTTCTGTCAGTGGATAGTAGCAAACGCGTGCAATTTGCTAGAAGCCAGATGTCATAAATGATTTCCCATTTTAATTCAACATGAATTTGCACATCAATATGTCTTGTAAAAAGGATGATTAACAACAAGCAGAACACAATATACTTTTCTTTACATGTTTACATGATGAGCTTTTGAATATAACCTACCATTGGTATTTTAGCAAAAGCTTAACCAGTGTATTGATTATGAACAGTAGATATAGCCTGCTGTATTAATGTATGTTGAATGCATTTTAACAACTTGTGCAGATAATAATTATTGGTGTCCTACTATGGTAGTTAGAAATAGAAATGAGGAAAAAGAGAATTATTAGGTCGCTCTTTGTCCCTTGTAAACATGACCAAAGCCATATTAACTTAGATCCTCCTGTTATTTACATAAATTTCTGTAGTTTTTACTTCTCTTAATCTTAAACATGTGTGATATTTTCACACAAATTCCCAGTGAAAATTCCACACCATTCTGTGTTTCATCCAACACAGGGATCGTCTGATAGGCGCCTCGTAGTCCTTTATACAACTTCTGGGTTGAATAATGAATTAACAGGTACTCTAGACCCATTTCATTTCAGATGTTTCAGGAGAAATAACATTATGCAACATCCATCTGAAAGATAGATTCACAGTCAGGCGTTAATTCTACTCACAGATCACAACCAGATATCTCTCAGAATTCCACCAATCACATTATCGATCAGCGGCGGGGGCTGATGGATTACCGAGGCGGACGCACCGACAGGCGGCACGTCCAATGGGGCAAGAGTTTTGCATCGCCCCGATCAAACCAGACTCCCCCCACTCGCCTGCCCGCCCTTCTTTTGATCAGATTCATTTTGACAGTGATGCATAAGTCTCTGCAGCACAGGGCTGGCTGGCTGGCAGGAAATGCCACAGATCCTCCGAGAGTAGAGGGATGGGGGATTAAACAGAGAAAGACACCCGCTTTAAAAAAGAAAAAAAAAAGGACTAAAAAGGAAATCAATGTTTCCTCCCTCTGTGGACAGGGAGAGCTGTTTAAGGATGCTGCCACTCTTGTGTTTTCTGTAGTCTTTTGTCTTCAAAAGAAGCTTTTTTTTTGTCTGTGTTTAAACTCTTGTTTTGTCTCAGGTACGCTGGCCTGCCCCTCACCTGCAATAGACTAAAGTCCTATGTGGAGGTTGAATCGAAACAAATCGTCACTATCATCCCCTGTGCCATCCTCACCTCACTCCACCCGCCCTCCTTCCAAGTTATAACTTCCTTTCTTTATTTCTCGCCACTTCTATCAAGGAGAAGTGAATGGTGCACGTTTCATCTCTCCAAAACGACGGTGGGCCTGAAACACCACAGACGCAGCGCAGCGCTGGCTAACATTGAACTGGATTGGGTAGAATAAATACAAAGGCAAGAGGGAAAAGAAAGCAGCTGGGGAAACACAAAAGGATGGAGCTGCAGATGGGAACTAACCTTGCCTGGGTTTCTCTGATGTCCCTTTACACACACACACACACCTCCACCGCAACCATTACTGTCAACCCCTCTTTCTTTCTTTTTCTTTCTCAAGTCATCCTTTTTATTGTCATGTTCAGAGGACAGCACCAAAGCATCTGAGGAATGGGCGGTTACAGTGTATTAAAGGAAATGTTGTTTCACAAAAATGGTCGTTCCCCTTTCAGCAGGAAATACAGAGGCTATGCAGCTACTGCACTTCAAAGCTGCCCAGAAAACTTCCCATGAAACGACCTTGATTGTCTGCATCTAAAGCGGACAAGCAGGGGATTTTCCCACTGGTGTCTCAGCGCAGTCTTTCTCACATTGTTCTTGGCTGTTGGGTTAAAGGAATAGTATGAATGTAATAGCTCTCATAGACGAATTGCAGGCAGGCAAAAAAACATGTTGCTCCACAATCATGTTTGCTGAAAGGAAATCCACAATTTTGAAAGGAACTTGGGGCAGTGCTTTCCATGTGAATAATTCATTCCTACATTTACAAAAGAAATCTGATAAATTTGCCATATCCACAGACTGCACCAATCCACCAATTGCTGGCATGAAAAATTTATTATTGACATTGGTGATTTTGAACCCTTCAATCTCGCTTACAAAGCAGCGACACTGAAGAGGATGTCATTATTCATGTTTTTTAAATGGCGATTTGATAACATTTGAGGATGAATGGCTTCCTGGAATGAAACCTGTCATTCATGGATCAGTTTTTATGCCATTAAAAGTCCTTTACTGACCCATTTTGATGAAAGATATCACATAGAAATAATGTGCTGGAGGCAAATAGACTGAGGAAGCCACTACGTGCAAATTATCGAGGAGAAGGGGCAACGGAGAGGAGCAGGACAGCGAGCATTAGCGAGAACCAGAGAGAAGTTAGACTGGTTGTTTGCACTTGTTAGTTTGAAGTGAAGAGGCTGCAGTCGGGTGGACTATCTCCCTGACACACACATACGCACACATACATCGAACCCCACACACAACCTCTCCCCCCTCACTCCTCCAATGGCCCTGTCGGTGTGCCAGGGCGGGTGATTACCGACGCTCTCCCCCAATTATGGGCTGATTATTCCGCCGCGCTCTAATTGACTGGGGAGATATGCAAATGGCTGTCATTTGGGATGATAAAGGATGCGGGTGCTGGATGCCCCCTGCATTATTTAGCCTCGGCTGTACGCAGCGTGAAGGATGTGGCGTGCGCTTTAATTGCTGAGGAGAGAGAGGTTAAGCTGAACGAGCAGCTGAATTAGAAATGAGGAATTTGGGCCCTTTATTTATTTCTTTATTTTGCTCCTCTCCTTCCATCTCTCTCTTTCTCTCTCACACACACACACACACACACACACACACACACACACACACACACACACACACACACACACACACACACACACACACACACACACACACATATATCTGCACACTCTTTTAACACTCTATGCCATGCGTAATTTTTTCAGTTCTCTCTTGGGTGAGTGGAGAGGTGTTGGGGGGTGGGTGGATGGCGGGATGTCATGCTAGAATGCCATAAATAAAAAAAGTGGTATCAATACATGCAGAACATTTAGGGCGATGGTGTGTGTGTGTGTGTGTGTTGCTGTAAGGGGAGGCGGTGAGTGGTTGGCTTGTGCATTAAAAACTAAAGTGTGAAGAACCTTTGTGGACTAATGAAAAAAAAAAGGTTTCAACAGCTCAAACAATAAGCAGGCTCAGCCTGTCTCCTCTGCCTCTGCAAAGCTGCCGTTTGAAATGAAAGCAAATTTAAATACACACTTATAGGCGGAATACCAATGACCTAACTCAACCGTGTGAAAGGTCCAAGTCGTGGGCGGGTGGAGATGGAGCGTGTGGCATCTTCTACTTCAATACCTGGGCACACAAAGAGGGTCGACCTCCATCTTTATTTAGCCACTTAAATGAGGTTGTTGGTTGTTTGAGACACTTTGCCGTCATTGTTGTTGATGTAAAAGACAGTGGGTGTGGGGTGGTATGGGGCATTAAGTGAATAGGGCCCACTGGCTAAGTACTCCTCGCTGCCACAGCTTGGCATATTATCAGGGGGAATCGAAGTGAAACTCAACACTAATCCCTCCGGTTTGGCGACAGCAGGGCCAGATTTGGGCGTCTTTAACAGCTTAGGGGTAATAGGGCCTCAAATGTCCCTTTCAATGTGGCCCGCCCCATATCTCCACATTATGAGAGGCTTAAGAGCCGGGGCAGTTATCACTCAGTGAGCCCCCTATCTTACAACAAGCAATAATCGCTAATGCATTGGAGCCACTGTTGCTATTATCACCAGATTTAATGAATCTTTTGGAATCCTCAGTCAGGTGTTCACACGACAGTTTGACCCTCACGCCTGGCTCCAGTTTTTCCCGCTCAGTGTGCTGTGGCTGTAAAAAAAAAAGAAAAAAAAGAGAGAGCTTTCTTTTCCTCTTATCGAGATGTCGCGGTATTATCAGGAGATTGTCTGGGCTTTGTGAAGTGTGCATAAGCAGAAATGAAAAGAAAAGCACAATTGCTTTTCAGTGCTGCTGTGGCTCTCCTCTGCGCAACTTTGGGAGGCCCTGAACAGTTTGTTCTTCGGCTGCTTTTGTTCCAGAGAACATAAACAGAGACAGAGCAAAGAGGCTGTCTTCAACAATGTAGCCAAATAGTGCAGAATGTTTTTCAAATCACAAAATAGTTTGTCTGTAATCACGAATTACACTGCTTGTTCAAACCATCATTCTGCTCACTAACAGTGTTTCCCGTGAAACACTGTCGACATGCAATTATTTCTCTGCGCAGTATACAGCCACTGTTCATTTTCATGCTTACACTGTGTCGACACAGGAGGTGTAGCCTGTATTAGCAGAGCAGCAGCAGATACACTGTGGAAGTAGTTCGGGGTTTGATTGATGCTCAGACCCCTTTCGGTAAAAATGTGTACTCCTAAAGCACTGTGAAGGCTTATGTGTGCTTCAAACTAAAGATTGGCCAGAGGTGTTAAAGTAGTAAAGGTTTGAACTTCTATCTCAAACTCAAACCATCACACGACCACCTGCCATCTCTTTTGGCGCGTACAAGTGCAACACTATGCATGCCTTGGAGGAGGGACTATCTGAAAGTACCACTACATTCACTGCAACTGCTGCCACTATCTTACATCTCTGTGTTGGCTCTTCTCACCTGTGGCTGTCTTAACTTAAGTGTGAGACAATTGGAAACTTTAAGCACTCGAAATCGGAACATTCATCATCCAAGCTTGTGGCACAACAAAGATGTGCATGGGTTGGCATGCTAGCATAATTGAGTGCCTGCTGGGTGCTATGCCTGAGGCCCACATGGGTTTTCTGGCGAGCCTGAGGCATGCCAAACATCTCCCCTTGGTTTGCAAAGAGTGCCCTTGCCTGTACTTGGAGTCTCTCTGAGTGAAATCCTCAGTGAGGGGAGGAGGCACAAGGCAAAGACCCTCAGGAGGTGGCAGAGACTCTGCTCGAGAACTCTTATCTCCACACACACAAGCTCATACATATACATATCCCGGTTTGCACACAAACACTCACATTATCTAGCAAAGACATACCCCATCAAGGCATGTTCGCACATTCCTACATAGAATTATATAAAGCGGCACTGTGCACTGGCAAGCACATTTTGATGAGCATTTTATAGTGTAGCGCTTAAATCGTCATAATTCCTATCAATTCTCATCATCATCATCACCAATTATCATCATCATTCCAGCCTTGGCAGACATTCTAGCTGATTGACATCAAAAAAAGAAATGATGGTGGGGGGGTGTTGTGTTAAATCTCCCTCCTCTAAGTCTCTCTCTCCTTCTCAGTTCTCTTCTTCTCTCTGTACTTAATAGCACTTAGTGAAGGGAATTACAGTTGGTGCTCTACATGGGGCATCGCATTAAAGCACTCTTTCACACATACACACTCGCACGTGTTCAGCAGTCCATTTGGATTCATTTGCATGGCATTTCATTTGGATTTCGGCTCAATCGACGGTTTGGGGAGAGGATAAAAAAGCATCTTTGTGTAATAGCATTTCCTCTTAGTCTCCAGTGCGTCATAAAGACAGAAAACACAGCGGCCGGAGCCGATAAATGAGTGCAGTGCTGCCATGAGCAGACCTGTCCCTCAGGCCTACAAACGATAGCTGTTTGAGTTAATTACACTTTACATCATCATATTTACCCAGAGAAGTGAAACAGAGATTAAAACTCCCCCCTGAGCCCACTGAGGTGTTATTTCTGTCTATACTGTACCACCGTGAAGTGGAGCATAATCATCGCTGTGTGTACCATTATGATAGATTTAACTCTTGACCTGTGAACACACAGTTCCTATATGGATACATGTACACATCGGTAAAAACATCAATCTGTGTGAAAGTGTTCATAGAAAAGAAGCTTGAAAGCAGAGGTTCACATTTTGTTCAAGTCTGTCTTGAAACAGAGCTGACCTGCCTATACCTTGAAAACATTGGAAGAGTTGTTGGTCGTTGTAATCGTTCTTCCTCTATATAGTCAGCCAGCCAGTAATTTCCTCTGTGGTGCCCACAACATTGCAAAAGGACATTTTCAAAATTCAACAGCAACATGGATTGTCCCGAAATGGAAATAGTCCACATGAAAACTCTTGACAGCTGTTCTGTGATTATCCAGAGTAATAGGAGCACAGTTTGAAAGATGTTGCTTTTGAATTTTTTAAATGCCATTTTTCAGTTCTGTGAGCATAACAAACACATTTCACTTACCTCCATTTCAGGCAGAGACAGAGATCTCATGACTTAGACGATTGAAACCAACCAAGTTTGCTATTAGTACATTTGTTGTTATTTTAGAGTAACATTTTTACCATTTCCCATGCACAAGGTAATGCTACTATCAATTGTGTTTCTTGTGCCAGAGATACTTCTCAGCTGACATTTTTTAACTGATAATCAAATAAATGAAACCTATCAATCAAATTGGAGGTGATAATTGGTGTCAACTTTGTTTTTGACCGCTCACAGTGCCCAGTTGCTCTGTTTGTGTTTCAGGCTCTAGTTAGCTGGTTAGCCTTCTGGTGCAGAGCCCTCAGCCATACTATCCTTCTGACTGGGCCGGACAGAAGAATAGATACTCGATGAGAGAGAGAGAGAGAGAGAGAGAGAGAGAGAGAGAGAGAGAGAGAGCGCGTTAAGTAGCTACTTTCTCCAGTCGCTCTCTTTTCCTGTAGCCTACAGGAAGCTGCGGCCATTGGCTCCTCCCTGTCTAGACAGAGAACAACGTTCTCACACACACACTCTCTCACACACACGCTTGGTGCCGTCTACCTTTGCAACTTTGATTAATTCCCAGTGTGCGCAGTGAGAGGAGTCAACATCGGTACCTTGGTCAGACGGGAAAGGCCCACAGTCTCCTGGATGTGACAACTCCGTGCTTCACACTGATGCCTTATACCCTGCTGGGGTGTGTGTGTGGGTCTGTGAGAGTGAGAGTAGGTCAGTAGTATGAGTGAGGGACGAGATGGGGAATGTGTGTGTGTGTGGCTTCATCTGTCCCCTCGGCTGCATCAGTGCTCAAGCATGTCTCGCTGTGACAGCCCAGCAGCCTGTGTGCCTGTCACACACACACTCTCTCACACACACACACACACACATAAACAGAGGCCCACTAAACGAGAGAGTGCAGGCAGGAGCCAACACCAGCGAGGTGAAGGGTCACGAGCGACTGCCTCCCCACCGTAGTGTGAAATGTGTGGATGGCAGTCTCGGCCCATTATGTGCGTATATGCGACTGTATGTGTGTCTGTCTTGAGGCAGGCGGGGGGCATCTCAAAGTAACTGGTTATTATCACCTCAATATTTTTCTTATTATGACAATTACATGCTCGAGGAGCGAATTAAGTGATACAGGACGCCAAGCGGGAGTGGTTGACAGCTATTTGGAGACTCAATGCACAGAGCAATTTGCAGCCCGGAGCCAAACAAATTGGATTTGGGCCACTTTGGATTGGGGCCCCAGATTGTTGGGCGTTTGGATCCCCCGACCGCATGCCTGGCTGGCTGGCTGGCTTCGATTCTTTACACATGACTATGTAGAAGACTGTTAGCCAGGTACCACAATACTCCGTGGCCCTTGACAGGGATTAAGTGTACATGTGGAGGGAGGTGTTTGTGTTGATAAATGCATCATACTGTAGGTGCGTTGTGAAATGACTTTTTTTACGGTGGAAGGTTTCAGTAACCATAAGTTATAACTGTGGCTTTATTGGGTATTTACAATTGACATTTTTATAGTCTACGGGTGGTACAGCTTTCCACCCTTTCATGTTACTTTACTGCTGCTACTTTTTTGGTCTTGGGCCACACAGCTGTGCTCAAGTGTGTGTATAATCCAAATGAGCCTCTAAACGAATTACTGGTACACATTTTCCCACCCCTAAACTGCCACTGGAAAAGCTGGCAGCAACACCCAATTAGGTGAAATGCAATTACTCCCATCCATTCACACAATTAGCCTGTGGGTTAACAACCTAGCTGTACATTGGGCTAGCTCTCGGTGTTTTGGAAAAGCCATCACCATGGTTACTCTCGCGGTAACCCCGCTGTGTCAAATGGCATGCACCGGGGGCAGCAGGTCGGTTTGAAAAAAAAAAAACAGTCAGCCCTATTGGTTCAGGCAGCGCATTACATCACTCAGCTCAGAATACCGGGTGACTTGATTGGCCGAGACAGGGAGTGGGCCCACGGGTGAGAAAGAGAGAGGAAGGGAAAGCGGAAAGCAAAATCCCTGCGTCGAGCGAGGGGGAGATAACACCGGGCGACAGGCTGGCAGGCTGGCAGAGCGGGTGGGCACTCACAGCGGCATGATGGAAAACAAAGGCTTTGTGTGTCACTGCCGAGATCGCATTAACCAAAACAAGCAGCCGTGGACCGACTGCCACGCTGACTTGGTTGTCTGTTCCATAGACTAAGCCTCGCATGGATAGAGAGACACTTTTCATATGAAATAACATGGTGCTAGGGAAATGAGAAAAAGTACAGTTTTTTTTGCCACTGTCGACTTTGAATTGAATGTGTGACAGAGCTGCGTAAATTCAAAACCAATGCCACATTTGTAGTCACAGCCAATGCATTCAAGACATGCAGGGTTTGCAAAAAGTGACTTGCATTCTTGTCTCGCCTGAGTATGCATGTTGATGTGAAAAAATGTGACAGCGGTGTGTATTTTTGTAGGTGTATAGCTGAGTTATTTGGATTTTGTGACCCATATAAGCACTTGGTGACACACACACACAGGCACATAGACACATATTATTCCGTGGTGACAGCAGTGGTTGCCCAGGACTCAGGTGGGACAGGGTCAACAGGCCTGATAGAGCAGGTAGGATCAGCTGGCATGCACCCGCAACGCTTCCCCTTCCTCCCCAAGCCGCACCAGCCAGGAAACGGGGGTCACTTACAGGTGACTTCCCTCATATTCAGCTACAGCTGGGGCACCGACGCTAGTCTGTGAATGTGTGTGTCTAGATGTGTGTGATGTGTAGTTCGGAGGCAGCAATCACATTGCATTACATCAAATCTGGTCTTCTTATTACCTCTTCTGTCTCTTCCCTTTTTCATTGTTGTCTTACTTCTTCCCGTGCTCCACACTATACTTTTATTTATATATATATATATATATATATATATATATATATATATATATATATGCACACTACACTATACAGTATTCAGTCAGCAGTATTGGAGGGGATTCCCTGGTATCAATTCAGGAGGGGAAGTACCTACTTAGCACACACACAGACACACAGTTCTGCGCTCACCACAGGGACTGAAAACTGTAATATGAACTCACCCTTTGTCTGAATGAAAGCCCATTACAATTCATTTCACCACAGCAGCCAGTGTACAGTAGCATCTTCTTCTTATGTGGGTAATGTTTTTGTTCCACTGCCACCCCGACTGCAGAGACTTCATCTCAGTGATTACAGTAGTCCACAAAAATATCTGTTCATAAAATCACTGTTTGTGCTTGTGCAGAATACCTTTTAACCTGTGATGCTGTATGCAAGGCTTTTACAGATTATACCATCTGGTCCTTTACCCAAACAATCATATTTCAACTATGCTGAAATAGTTGAAATATGGAGATTTTTCATGATTTTATTTATCAGGTAAATTTGTCTTTGCTTTGAGTTCACGTTTTAATTTGCCACCTGCTGCATGCCACTTCTCATCAAATGCTTGGGTGATCTTCAGAAAACACTCACTGTAAATCCTTTCTTCTATTCCAGGATCTGTCCGGTTCGATTGATGACCTCCCCACTGGGACGGAGGCCGGTCTGGGCTCAGCCGTCAGCGTCGGTGGCTCATCCAGCAGCAGCAGCAGCAGCCAGGGGGAGCAGGGAGGGACCAGCAACCAGGGACAGTCCCCTTTCTCCCCGCACGCCTCCCCCCACCTACCCAGCCAGAGGAGCGGGCCCTCTCCCTCCCCTGTGGGCTCACCTGCAGGCTCCACTCAGTCCCAGCAGTCGCGATCTGGCTCTGGACCCATCTCTCCTGCCAGCGGACCCTCAGCCAACACCACCGCACCAGGTCAGGTCTCCATTCATGCACATGCATCTTGATAATCCGATTGTTATCTTGATGGAAGGTGCAAGTTCTAGCATGATACCTTTATTAGTGGAATCACCGCAAACAAACAAAATTATAACGGACAAGAATTGCTGTAGGAACCAGTCACAACACTGCATTTTACATCCTGTACCACCGTGTGAGGTTCCCTGGGAACTTTGTAAAAATGGCTTTACAGCTTAAAGGGAAATTGTTTTGTGCCACCAAACAAGAGGCTGCTGTTCAAAAGCAAATGAGAAAACAATCACAAACATTCCCCAGCCAGTGATGTCAAATGAGGTGCATTGCCTTTGACAGATGATGAAAAAATTGCTGCTGTGATGTCACTGATTGGTGCGTGGCCAGAAGTTTTTGATGTGCTCTTTGAAAATGGAGCTGCGTTGAGGCAGAAATATTAGTAAACCGGTTGCTGCTTAAACATATCACAGTTATCACACCTATATTTCTGCTTGACCTTTCCATATATTTCGCTATTTAAAGAACAAATTTCATTTGTTTTGTTTTAAAAAATGTGCATTTAAAGAGGATTTTATGTAGAAAACTGACCCTGATACGGAATAGGTATACACACTTCCACAAATAACAACATGTCAACATTTAAATGTATTGTGGTTGCAAGGATAAAGCTTTCACACCTTTCTATAACCAAACGGCAAATAAATCAGACCAGGAAAAAACAGGGTCACAGGAAGGAACCTCTTTGCCTAAATGAGTGTCTGTATTTCATATGATTACCAGTCATAATATTGTCGATGTAAATCTATACACCGAGTGGCGAATTAAAAAGGGGATTGTGTGGCTTTTGCTAAACCTGCACAAATAGGACAAAAAGAAACCGTGTCATTTTCAAAACACCCGCAAAAGGTGAAATGCAACCCTAACCGCGCTGCCAAGCAAATAGAGTCTCGGGGCTCCGGTTCTATTTGCACATATTCGATTTAAGTAATATGCATATATTTGGTGCAAAATTGGCCCCTTTCTATGCAAATTACCCTCATTTCAAAAATAGTCGAATTCACAAAGATCAGCGCTAATAGCCACACGCAGTTACAGAGAAATTATTAGCGTCTTCAGAGAGTTGGTGGTAACTGAAGCACATGTGTACTGACGAACTGGAATATTAAATCCCAAATACGGTTTCTCTCGTTTAAACTGTTTGCCTGAAGTTTCGAGGCCTCTGCACCTCGTCGGTCAGAACCTTAAGCTTTTTCTTTATTTCTTCTCTGCCATTGTTCTGCCGCCTGTGTTCTTGGCATGAAAGCAACATTCATACTTTGCCACGTGGATACTTGCACTCAGCTGCAAAACGTTACGACAATATCTTTAGTGAATCAGACCTTGAGACGCGGCAGATAGCAGTTGCAAGGGATGCACGGTTCTTGGCCGTAATCCATTCTTTGTGAATTCGCCTTTGAGTCTTTGCTTGAGTGTTAGGTGAATAGGGTTTGACCTCTTTTTAGAGCAGTCCAGATGACCCATAAAGGTGACAACATCCTGGTTTAATAGCATCTCTTTTCTCTCATCTCCAACTCACCGTATAATCCATCCCGATCAATTTTCATTCTGACAGTTTGGACAGAGGATGAAGCTGAGTGCACACAGAAGCAGAAGACCAAATAATATCAATCCAGCATGTCTAGACTTTGATATATCTGGTCCATTTAAAATCCTAATTCAGACCGCTGTAGAATATTACAGCCATGCAGAGCACTTCATGTCTCATTCATTTTCTTCTCACAGTTTTTGTCCCTGCATAGTTTTCGACTTGTTAAGTCCTCATCACGGTGTTATACGAACACATCCCTACATGGCAGTAGGAATTTTGATAAAGCCCATCTCCCCTGTGGATCGCACGAGTATTTCCAACATTTATGTCCGGACAATATTTCCTCACACCTCTGAGTGTTAATGAATTGAGACTGACTGGTAGTGGAGGACTTCCCATCTGATTTGTTTCTTTATCTAAGATATGGCAGGCCAAACAAGACACCAACAGGATTATCAGACAATGCACAGTGTGTCTGTCTGTCTCCTGAGGCCACAGCAGAGCGTATAACCATTTAGATAAACATTGAGCATTATAAACGAGTGTGGATTTGATTTGCTTCCGACAGGCGGGTGTCCGTGTGTGTGTGTGTGTGTGTGTGTGTGTGTGTGTGTGCACGCTGTTCTCGCCTGGCCTCCCCGTCATTGCACCACCTCTCTGCCCGACTGCGTGGCCAACCGGCGCATCAGCATGTCTCAGACCTGTCAGTCACTCTGACGAGGCGGGGCAAAATGTCCTGAGTGAGATCCTGACGCCAGCTCCTCCTCCTCCTCCCCTCCTCGAAGCCGCTTACCAGAGTGATTGACGCTAATGAAAAACTAGGACACTGGTTTTCCAGGCGCTCGTGCCAAGAATCATGACGAGAATCCGGAATGAGGCGGCAAAGACGGGAAGCGAAACCGATCGCTGGGACATGATTAATAAGAAAATATTTAAAAATATTCCCCATGCCAAATAAATGGTGATAAAGCGTGGAGCAGTGAGTAACATCTGGCATGTTTTAGCGCCTGTACTACAATCAGTTTGAATTAGATCAAGGAGCAGCCCGCCTAAGAGAGACACAGGAGAACTAATGTGGTTAGCACACATCTGATTACGAACGCTCCACTTTCTAACACTTCATCACAAGTTAGGACACTTTGGTTAATGTTGTCGTTTTAGTTTGGTACAAGTAAGTGAGAAGTGGAGGGGGCAGGAGAGTGTGTGTGTGTGTGTGTGTGTGTGTGTGTGTGTGTGTGTGTGTGTGTGTGTGTGTGTGTGTGTGTGTGTGTGTGTGTGTTGTTTTCTGAGGTTTGTATCTTCCGCACTTCCACTTCGTTACTTCTGCAGACATATAAAAAAAACACGTTCTTTATTGTTCCATCCAACTGTGAACGACAGTGTCCTCTAAATAAACAAAATAAGGCAAACTTTAATTAGCTAATTAATTAGTGTGAAATACTTACGCCTGTTTTTATCTGCAATCGCTTGAACTCCAGTCAAGAAAAAGTCAAAACAACACAATTTATTGTGGCTGCAATGCATTCTGGTTCATTAAGACTACTGTCACTGGAGAAATTAATTTCAGTTCTTCAATAATGCGTTCTGCACCTCCACTGCTGTCAACATCTGTTGTTTGTGATGATCTGTCATTTCTCCTGTTAAACACCATTATAGCTGTACGGTAAATGCCACCATATGATGGTCATATTGTGAGTTGTATATGCAAATATACACATAAATACAAAGCAAATACAAAGAAGACTTGTAGTTACTAAATTCTTATTGTGTCTTATTGTGGATTTTTCCTTTAAATACAAACAAAAAATCTGTATTTGTGGTGCCAACGTGTGTATTTGACTGTGTGTCCACCTGCATATGTCTGCAGACTTTGCACGCATGTCAACCATAATCAATTATACAAAAAGGGGTGTTAAGGTAAACGGCCTATTAAGAAATGACTGTAAGTAAAACAAGATGTCATCCCAAGCTTTTTAGAACCAGTAATGTTGTATAAAACTGTGCGTTTATATGTATTATATGTGTTTGTGTGTCAGTCTGTCACTGGTCAGCCTCACTCGGTGAACTGATGCGACATGTCACACGGCTGAGCACTCACGGGACACACAATACCCTTGACAGCGGTCAGAGGAGAGCAATTTCATCATGTCATCCTTTCACCTGCTTGTCAAACACTCACACCAATAAGTAACACCGGAGGCATACATAGCAGCCAGTCGGCAACCTGCGGCTCTGAAAAGTAAAGCCAATGTGGAAGTGCCTCAAACTTACATTCTTTCTAATGGCCATCAGGGGGCGAAAAGAAGACAGATTGTATAGAAGTCTATGAGAAAATGACCCTACTTCTCACTTGATTTATTACCTCAGTAAACATTGTGAACATGAGTTTATGGTCTCAATCAATCAATTATTCAATACAGTATGATGTTAATCCTGTTTAGACCATAAAGCAAGGTATGCTTTGGCGCCGCCTACCAGACCGGCTGGTCCTTGCCTGTGTTTTCATCTCAGATATTTAACCCTTTCACAGTGTGTTTTTAGTTCATGAAAGCTGATCGTAACATTGTGGTCCCCTCCAAATGTCTTATTCAGCGTTCGGATGTGCTTAGCTCCACCCTCTCGTGTTACTTCCAAAAAAAACAAGACGGTGACGGTCAAAAACCAAGATGGCGTCGCTCCAAAATGCCAAACTCAAGGCTTCAAAACCGCTGTCCACAAACTAATGGGTGACATCACGGTGTCCTCTTCTTACAGTCTGTGATGACAGCACATGAAGACATACCTGTGAACAGTTAGTTTCATGGTTTCATATGGAACATACAGTATATGGCATAAACATCTATATATGCTTGCTTGCTTGGGCGAGGGACAGTGTTGTCTGTGTGTGTGTGTGATTGTGTATGTGTGTGTGAGAAAGAGCCAGACATAGGGAGGGAGAGAGAGAGAGAGAGAGAGAGAGAGAGAGAGAGAGAGAGAGAGAGAGAGAGAGAGAGAGAGGAGTGAGACTGACAGATTGCCAGCCTATCATACACCCATACACTTGCACAAATCTATCTTGTCGGAGCTCCACGGCACGCCTATAATTCCCTCGTCTCTTCACTTTTCCTCTTCTTTCCGTCTGTCTGTCTCTCTCTCTCTCTCTCTCTCTCTCTCTCCATGAAGCAAATCCAATACACTGTAACATTATCCGGGCCTCGTCTTGCTATTTGGATTCTCTCCCAGAGCCAAAAAGGCACACACAGGGCCAAATTGATTTTCCTGTTGCGCTAGATTTGTGACAGTCGAACAGAAATCACATTGCTCAACCGCCAACCTCCCCCTCCTCTTCCTCCACCTCATATGCACACAGACACACACACACACACACACACACACACACACACAAACAGACTGTCATATATGCACACATATACACCACCCTCCTCCCAGTGCCTCTGAAGCAATTCAGAGCGTCCTCGGAATATTTTTCTCCTTCCGTGAGACTTTGGGGACGAGGCGAGCAGACATTCGTCTTTCATCCGGATGGATGTGGGGCTGAATGGGACCGCCGTCGTCAGAGCAAAGTCATCCAGTCAAAGTGCAAAACAACAGATCCTGAAAAAGTTCAGCCTTCAGCCCCAGATATGCTGATTTGTCTGTTTGGCTTCACAAACTCTGCATTTTTCTGGATACTTCGAGACATAGATAACGTAGCGTTTGTTGTGTCTTTTTTTTGTGTGTACATCAGAAATCAGAATCAGAATCAGAAACCGTTTATTTGCCAGGAATGTTTTCACACAAACGAGGAATTTTTTGAGGCGGAAGGTGCATACATTGGACATGGACATGGGACGTAAGACGAGACAAACAACAATCAACAATCAACGAAAACGAAAACAACAGTGCAATTGGTATTAAAATATGTGTAAGATAAGCAAGTGCTCAGTCAACAGATACGTTAATGTGAATGTACGTTAAAGTGACATGTGTATTTAAGTTAAAGTGTATGTTAAAGTGACGAGTGTTTAAGTATGCGGTGTGCAGAGGAGTGAATGGTAAAGAGAAATAAAAAATAAAGAAGAGAAAATAAAAATAAAAATAAACTTTAAGAGTTAAAATTAAAAATTAAAATAGCTGGGGGTGACAGAGACAGTCAGTGGGGGACCCGAGCCCCATTGATGAGCCCGACTGCTGACGGGAAGAAACTGTTTGTGTGGCGTGAGGTCTTGGTCCTGATGGACCTCAGCCTCCTACATGAGCTCATTCGACAAGTTGTCAGTGGGGTGTCACTTCCTGTCAGCCTTTGTATGGCGAGAAGAAGCCATATCCATTACGAGACTGAACCTGTTGCTGATAGGATTGAGCTGGCCCTGCTGTGCGAGGTCAAATCCCACATTTCATTTCAGTTTCAACTAAATATGCTGCGAGAAAATACGCTGATCTTAACTAATCTTAAAGTAGCAAAAGTACTCTATTAGAAGACGTTGCTCCATAAAGTGCAGTTGGCTTGAGATCGTGTCACTATAAAGGCCATTCATTGCCCCTGCGTGCTCTCTATAGAAGCATTTGCATTTGTTTGCTAAATGGGCTGCGATGTAATCGCTCAGGGCAACTCCTCCCTGGCAATTAACGTCCACTAAAAGTGCTTGCTTTTTGCCTCTGGCAGGCACACATTGTTATTATAAGTGTCTGACAACATAAAGGAAAGGACCCTACAGAGAAATAAAATGTTTTTCTTTACCTTTAGCTTTCTGTTATTGTGTCATCTGACTTTGCGTGAGTGCCACGGACACACTGGTGTCGTCAGGTTCTGTTGTGTCGGGAGGACAGACAGCGCAGCTGAGTGTTCATCTCAAAGATTTTTAATATCAAGGCTGATTTCCACAATGTGGACGCGACACAGGATCTCTCAGAGTGAAACAAACGGTAAAGAAAAAAGGTTTTAGTTCTCTTTGTCAGACTCTCGTAATAACAATCGGAGCTTGTTAGTGGTGAAAACAAGCCCTTTCAGTGGACGAACACTGACTGTGAGGAATCGCCTCGAGTGATTGCGTTACAGCCCGTTTAGCGGCTGCCGTCGGCATTAGTCTGTGTGTGTGTGTGTGTGTGTGTGTGTGTGTTTGTCTCTGTGTTTATACATTTGTGTCATTTGTGAGGACCACACAGCACAAGGCTTCCACATTGTGCAGCTCCTAATTGACACAGAGAACATTCACACTCCTCCATGGCCCAGCTCGCTCTGTCTGCTGTAGAAAATCTCCCTCTTCTATTTGTCTCCCTTCTTTGTCTCTCTCTCCACCAAGGTCCTCCGAGGTCCAGTTAACAGTGCCTGCCCACCCTCCCTCCTTCCCTGCTCCTCTCCGCCTCTCTCCCCTCCCCTCCAAGTTTTTATTTCCTTCTAAAGAGGTGATTGGAGCTCGCGGGCGAGTGCTCGGGAGAGTTTAATCTGTGTATCTGCGCTCGCTTCAAGTGCTTGCAGGGCCGAGAAAAGGACAGAGAGGTCAGGGCGAGTGGAGGAGGGAGAGGGGAAGGAGGGCTAGATAGAGGGTGGGAGACAGAGTGGGTGAGAAGGCCAGGCTTGTCCAGTTTGTTAGCTTAAGGGTCCTTCCCAATGAATCTCTTCAATGAATCTCATCCAACCCGTTTACATCCGCTCTTGTCCTTTACATTGTCCCCCAGCGTAGCCTGTGGTTTTAGGCATTTCATTTTTTATTTCAGAAAATATATTTCTATCTCTAATTGCGGTAATAAGAACCACGGATGGAAAAAACAAGTTTCGAATGATGCTGCCGTTTTTTTCCCCACACTGAGATCAAAGGTCAAACACAGATGCCTGCAAGGAACCATAGTGATGACCTCAGATCAGGATTGCCTGCATAAATATGGTCTTTTAAAAAAAAAAGGTTTTAAACGGTCAGTAAACGATTTCCAAATTTACAGGCTACAAAATATCGGACCAGAAAAGAAGCCGCAGGGATGTTCAACTAAAACTTATATTTTTCCTCTGTTCATGGTGGAAGTTATTATAAGAAAGTGGTGGAAGAGGGTAGGGAGGTTGAGTTTTTATGCAAGCGTGGAGTGTGTGGAGTGAGTTTTCCAGTCGCACCACTCCCTGAGAGGCTGCGCGGTGGGAACACTGCCTCTGGCTGTCCCTGTCCCTCTCTTTTTCTCTCATTATTTTTATCGCGCTCGCTTTCGCTTATGTTCCCCCTTGTGTCTCACGTTCCCTCGTCCCCACCCTTTCCTCCCCATCTCTGTTTGTCTCTGCTGCTTTTCTTCGCTCAGAGCGTTGCCGTGGTACAGGCCTCCCACCGAGGAACAAGACTGAATTTTTCCATCCCTCTTATTTCCTTACATCTCTCCTCCAGCTCTCTTTCTCCACTTCCTTTTCTTCCTTCTTCATCCCCATCCACACATCAACCCTCCTACCCCCATCTACCCAACTCTTTCCCACACTTCCACATGCCTCTGTTCCTCCTCTTCCTCCTCCTCCTGATGGCTGCTCGTGTTCGGAGTGAAACAGCAAAATGCCCTCCCCGCAGACATTATATTCACAAAGCACCGTTCGACCAAAACCTGGGAAAAAAAGAAGAATATGGTGCCGGCTTGCTGCGTTAGGCATTTCGAGAAATCCCATTCTATCTCCGTCCGACTGGAAAACCTTAACAGGAGCACAGTGCACAATTATTTTCCCTCCCCAACACTTATTTTCTTGCTTTCTCTCACTCCATTGCTCTCTCTCCCCCGCATCCCGCTCGCTGTTTTTTAGCTTAAGCTGCAAGTTTTGCTTTACATACAGTTGCTACTCAGCATTGGAAGTAATGAGGATCTTGGGAGAGCGCTTGTTTTGTGAGCCTGCGCACGTCCCCTACAGGGAAAGTTAACTGGCATTAGCCCCCGGCTTGGAGAGGCATTGACTCGCACCCATTGAGATCTAAACCACCATTATTGGAGCCTGCTGTTTATCTGCCTGTTTCCCCTAAAGACACGGCAAGAAGGGGATATTACCTTTGTGTGTGTGTGTGTGTGTGTGTGTGTGTGTGTGTGTGTGTGTGTGTGTGTGTGTGTGTGTGTGTGTGTGTGTGTGTGTGTGTGTGTCTGTGTGTGTGTGTGTGTGTGTGCGCACATTTCAGCCTACGGGTTGTATTAAGAGATGGTGCTGAAGCAGCCTTTTCACTGTACTCTACACCAGTCAATTAGTGCTCACCGGCGTTACTTCACTTTAGCAAAAATGGCCCCTGCTGCTCCAGGGGCCTTTATTTGTGAGAAACAGTTGGTGTGTGTGTGTGTGTGTGTGTGTGTGTGTGTGTGTGTGTGTGTGTGTGTGTGTGTGTGTGTGTGTGTGTGGGCATCTTGGTGTATACATTTGTCTGCACACACTTGCTAGCATGTACACACATGTCTGCCAATGCACACCAGCACCCTCCTTTCATCAGCAATTAATAAAAAGCTTTTGAATGACCCTCTGGTTGACTTTTCTTCATTGGCATTATTCATACACACACACACACACACACAGTAGCTCCTCTGCTTAATATTACCAGGGCCCTGAAACAAAACAGAAATATGGCTACAAATATTCTCCCTCGGCTTTGAACTTCCCCGGCATTTGCGTTTGAAACCCTGATGAAAAAAAGCTTCAAAGACCACACTCCCTCTCTTCAAAGGAGAGTCAGGGTTGCCTCGACAGTCCTCACGGAAGAGAAATTTTAAATGTGTATTGGGTTTTTAGCGAGGAGCATTATCTCCAAAAACACAATGAACTCCCATTACTTTTGGCCCCGCTGCCTTGTATCATGAGCGGAGAGTAGAAAAGGGATCTGCTTGCTAAGTGCCTTTTTTACAAAGAGGAAATTACAGTTTTTTGACTTTTCAGCACAATTCCAAAAGAGCATTTTCGTTCTAGATATCTTCCTGTTTGCTCTTGTCCTTTAATGCAGCCGGCGCCGTCTCTCTAAAACTACATCAACACGATCAAAACATCAGATCTGTTTGTCTCTAAACCCTCGCGGTCTCTGCTAGGTCAGTGTTAATGAGTCGTGTTTGAAGAATCACAGATTGGAAGCATACTTACCTTCTTTCAGGATAAAATCATCTAGTTTATATAGTTTAATTACAATTAATTAAAAGTAAAAGAACCTTGCTTATTTTTTTATCATTTTCATTTGCATGCATTTTTTTATGTTTTATATGAGTGTGCTCAGCTGGGCGCTTGTGGAGGTGTAAATTGCCCGTAGTAATGCCAGTGGGTGAAGATGCAGGCTGAGGGACAGCAATGTATTGCCATGCCACTGATGGCCACATGTGTTAATTGTGTTATAGATTACCTATGGGAACACAGGTTCCCAAGGGACACACACAAAGATATCCAAACATACATAGTTCAAACAATATACAAGAATGATCACAAATATTTAGACACAGTGCCAGTTACTTTTAATAGCCCTCAACCCTACATAAAATATACAAACACTGAAACTGATCTAAATACATAAAGTAATATTGAATCACTGAAAAAATCCTCAGAAATGTAAAATAAAAAACACAATTTCAGATGTTTCATTGACAAGCAGTGCGTAGTTTAAGGCAGCAAAGCAAATACTAACTCACACTCAGACCTGGACGGTGGAAGCATTTATTTGTTTTACATTTTCATCCATATAGCAAGCAAAGATGGCCTTTTTCCTCTGGACAGGGACAGATATACAGTCGGCTCCGGTTGACATTTAGCTCTCCTCGCTCGCTGTCCCATCAGCACGTGGAGAAGAACTGCACGTCCATGATTCCGCGTATGAATTATTAATGGTACGGATTAAACATGCCAGGGCTCACTGTTTGTTTTATTTGGACGTAATTATTTAATGGCACCTTGTAAAAAATGATAGGAGAGGAGAGGAGAGGAAGAAGGCACGATAGGAGAAGGAAGAGGAGACAATGTGGGAAGAAGCTCTGTCTGGACAGTAATTGGTAGTGAAATAATTACAAAGTGCTCCAAGCTTTACTCGTTTATTGCAGAGACAGAGGGCAGGAGGGGTGAGGCTCTGTCAGACTCAACTATACTTCCACTCCTCTCTCATCTCTTCTTCAATGTCCCCTTTTTCAACATGGATCTCTTGTTTCTTGTCGTTCTCCTTTTCCCCTCTTCGTCCTCTCTCTTCTGTCTCTCTCCCACAGACGCAAACTCGTATGTCTTTGCATTAATCTTGTCTAATTTACATGGGTCTGTGGAGAGAGTATTGGAGCATGGAGGGCACTGTTCCCTATTTGTACCTTCAATGTGGCTCTCACACACACACACACACACACACACACACACACACACACACACACACACACACACACACAGCACAAGCTGCTGCCACCAGCACTCTGCCATCCAAACAAACAGAGTCTGACAGCATAGCCGGTGCCTGGCATGCATCTCTGCACACACACACAAACACACACATACACACACACAAGGCCTAGCTTTTATCGCGGGGTCGACATCTATTGTTTAAGGGTTCAGTAAACTCCTGCTAGCAGACTTCATCCTCACTACCCATTCACCCATCTAAACTTGTGCTGCAGCTAATTCCGTCCCTCTGGCAACGAGTGGCCATGACCCTCTACAAGAGGCTTCAGACACACGAACACATGAACACATGAACACATGAACACATAGTACATAAACAGGACAACAAAATGTTCACAAACACAGCTGCATACATATCTTTAAGTACTGTACATAGGTATAGTTTGTGGTACTTGTACAACTACTTTATACTTCTAGTGTGCTACATTTTTGGGGGAAATGTATGTACTTTAGATTTAATTAGTACGTTTTTTGACAGCTTCAGTAGAAGTACTTACGTTTACATAAAAAAAGCTTATAAAACATAATGTAATACACAGATTAAACTCCAACACTACTATAAAGTAGTTCAAACTTGCTCTCTATGCTCTCTATGTGTTAAAATAACTGTGTAACATTTGTGTGTTAAAATAACTGTGTAACATTTAGTAGGGTTTATTGGCAGATATTGAATATAATATGTATAACTATGTTTTAATCAGTGTGTAATCACCCAAAACTAAGAATCATTGTGTTTTCCTGACCTTAGAAAAATGTATTTACATCTACGCAGGGAGCGTCGTCTTCCACGGAGTCCACCATCTTGCGTCGCCATGTTTCTACAGCAGCCATGTTTCTACAATAACCTGTTTTACGTTATCTGAAGGTAGAGGTGCGTTCTGAAACGCGTTATCAAACGTACCCCGGTGCTAAATAAATAATTAATGATTGTAGTATTGATAAGCCCCGATGCTACTGATGCTTTTTATTAGTACTTTTAAATGTTCTGATGTCATTTATTATCATGCTGCATTTGCTCTGCTCTCTCTGTCGGGCTGAGCTCCTCCAACTGCACACACACACACACACACACACACACACACACACACACACACACACACACACACACACACACACACACACACATGGACACACACACACACCAGGTGAAGTGAAGAAGATTACTCGAGTAGACGGCAACTACGGTTGTTACTGCACGTTTATGTCCTGCTTCCCTTGTGTGATATACTTTGTGATATACTTTTTAGACTGTAATGGAGTATTTTTTTAAATGTTGTACCACTTTCACCACACACAGACGTACCTATCTCACGTTTCAAGTGTTATCTCAGGGTTCCTTCAACGTTTGCTCTCTGACGTTTTCCCTTCCCTCCACCGCATGGTGACAGACTAATCGAATATTCCCTCTTTGAAGCAGCGCCGTTGGATCTATTCATGTGTGAGGCAGGGGTCTGTGTGTGTGTGTGTGTGTGTGTGTGTGTGTGTGTGTGTGTGTGTGTGTGTGTGTGTGTGTGTGTGTGTGTGTGTGTGTGTGTGTGCGAGAGAGAGAGAATATTTCACACACACACACACACAGACAGACACTTCTTGAAATAGCTCACTTTCTACTGCGTGATTGAATAATGCGAAGTGTTTTCTTTGTAATAAGGGATTTCTATTCACTGTGAGTTTGAAGGACACTGTAGCAGAAACATTTTGGTAATGCATCACTCTAGCACTTCATAATGTGGCATCATGAGTAAAAGATTACTTCTGGCACATAGTCCTATTTCTGGCACATAGTCCTATTTCAATAGAAGTCAAATCAAAAAGCGTAATCGTACAAATATGGAGTACAAGGACAAGTGAATTATGTCAATGTTTTGTGTATGTTAGGGCATGTTGCATTTCACATACATAATATTTAACCACTGGGGTTTTCATCCAAAATTACAAACAATGCAGTTTGACAAAACAAACCGCTTTTCCCCTCGTCTTGCCCTCTCCTCATTGTCGCAGGTCTGAATCCAATGATAAAAGGTTAATTTGCCATCTCTCTCTTTCCTCTGGGCCAAATCAATCCACCATAGTCTCTGTCTGCCTTTGTCCTAATCAGACCCTCAACTCACTATTGGATTTCAATGGAACAGGCGCAGCCCAAAGACCTGCACAACCACCTAATCAATGATCCTCCAATGGTTCTGGTTTTCTATCGGGGATCGCTCTGGTTTTAATGCTTACACGAGGACGTGGCACAGGGTCCAATGACTTGATATGTCCTCTGGAAGTGCATTTGTCATTTAGCTAATACTGAATCACAAACATCTTCATGTATAGTGATTGTGCTGAGCTCTCGGTGTGTCTTGAAATTTGGCATTGAACCTTCTAACAATGTTGCTTGAAGCTAAAGAAACACATCCAGGGTCAGTCATTGTTTTTCTTTTGGCTGTCAAATTACAGAAAACTTTTTTTCTTTGAACCAGGTTACTTCTGTGTCATCAAAGGAATGCAGAAAGAAAGACACAATTGGTCGTTCTTGTGCTCTATTGTTAGAGCAGTTCTTGCAGTATCTTTCAAATTTCAAGCAGGGTTAACGCAAATAAAGAAATGTAAATCCACTTTTCTATTGTCCTCGCTTTCATGCAAAGAAGTGAATGTGATTCATGCGAAACATTTTCTTTTAATGTGACAGCTTTTGTTACAGCCTGTTGAACCTTTGTAACTCTGAAATGTGTCAAGTCAGTGCAGCATCAAGTGGAGATCTAAATCTTCATGTCTTGACTTCATGTTGTTCTTCAGGTTCTGCAATGGCCCCACAGACCTCTGGGAATGGACCAGAAGGAGCCCACCCGCCAATCACCCGCTCACCTATGGCTCAGGAGAAAGGTATGTGTGTATGTGTGTGTACTGTATGTTTGCGTGTCTGGTTTAATATTAGTGACAAATCATCAGTTGTGCCAGTTTAAAGTACAGATGGAGTATACAGAGGTAATGTTTGTACAGTGGAAGGCTGTGTGAGGATGTTCATGTGTGTTCATGATATGAGTTTTATTTTAGTGAAACTTAGCGGCTAGCCCACACAGAAGACCAAATGCATACATTGAAGTCTGTGTATGTGTGCAACAGAAACGGTTTCCATAAGGAATCCAGTTTGTACATCATACTCAGATTAAAAGATTCTGTGTAAATCAAACTTGTCTTTCTTGTCTCTTGGTTTTCTTTTACATTCCACACTAGTGGGGGGCATAAAGAGTAGAGATCATAAGAAAGAAAAACAGAAATGTTGTATGTTAGCAAAGCTCAGAGAATAGCACCAACAAGGGTTGTAATGAAAGGTTTTCTGAGGGAGAAAAAGGATGTGGAGCCCAAGATGTTAGCAGAAATATGTAAACAAAGACTATGGCTAGTTTGGCCTTATGCAGGACTTTGTTCTTCTTTCTTCAGCTGTTCCAAAGTGAGTTCCTTCAGCAAGCCTACCACCCGCTTTACGCCTTTCATATTTCTCTGCATATTTGACAGCGTGTCTGAAACTAAGTTTTTAAACATAGTTTGACCAAAGTTGTTGTAGTTGAGGCTGAGCAGGTGATCTCACACAAACACACACGGACACAAGGTTTTACCACCATGCATCATTTTTCCTGCATAGGCCGTGGGATACCCATGGTTTTTGGTAAATATGTACCAGTAAACACTTACATCAACTTATCCTTGACTGAGTTCAAGTCAGAGTGTGTGTTCTTTTGATAAAGCCACTTCAATTTTGCCCACACCTTGTTGCCAGAGGCTTGTAAAATGATTGCTAACCCACAAGCCACATGCGCCTGCCAAATGGGAAATTGTTTCCAGCAATAATGGCCACTTCTCGAGTATTACTAAAAACAACAGAATTGCTCATTTAAAAAAAAGATTGCATCCACACAACATTGCAAAGGAAATTTGAAAGACTGGGATGTAACCTTAATAGAATGGCTGGGATGCTCCTTCTCTATCACCCACACAAGAGAAGTTAACATAGAGTGAGTGGATGGATGAAGACAGAGAGTGAAGCACTATAAAAGGTTATTTCCCAACATGAAGCCAGAGATTTAATGCTGCTCTCTAATGCCTGTAAACCAAGAGCCCTCCCCAGCCCAGTCTAGAAAAACACTGAGCCGGTTAACAGGACCCGTAGTTGTTTTTTGCTGTTTTCCTAACAAGGATTGCCCACCCAGCCCCCGCCCCCCAACACACGCCCCACTTTGCTCAAGTGCCTGCCTCTCTGAGAGCATCTCTCCACTCTTCATTTCCATAAATCCGCTGAATGTCCCTTTTTCCCCCCCACTGTCTCTCGCGTGCTTCGCTGGCTGCCTTGTTGTTGTTGTTGTTGTCCGGCTGAGCGCTTCATTCGCTTTGCCAGAAAGAGAGGAAGGTTTATGTGTGTGCTCGCGTGTGTGTGTGTGTGTGTGTGTGTTCATGTGTGTGTAGAGAGGGAACGGAGCAGAGAGAGAGAGAAATCTTTGAATGTGTTATTTGCTTTTAGCACTGTCTGCACAATGTTCCTCTCCCCATCCATTTTCCAGGCAATTTAAAGTGCGATATTACACACTGTAATTTTTTTCTCCTCCTCTCCAGAATCCCCTTACCCTAATGGAAGCAAAACATTACAATAATGTCCTCGCTCCTTAAACCCAGCACTCGCAGCCTAAGCACTTTCAGGCCCCAATCGCTCTTTCTCTCCGTTGCTCTGTCTTTCCCTCCCACTCTCACTTTCTCTCTCACTGCCTCTCTTTCTCTCTCTCTCTCTCTCTCTCACTCTCTGTCTTGGCCTCCGTCTCTTTACTGCACACACACACACACACACAGGCACACAGACACACTCACACACAGACACAGAGCGTTTATTGCGCTCTTTCTCCGTTATCTCCCCCCACACACAGAAACACAAATAAGTACACGCATGTATGTGCACACAGGCCTATAGTGAAAATGCACATAGCATTTTAAAACCTTTATCTCCCTCCTCTCTCCTCACAGTTTTTACTCGCTCTGAGCAGAAACAAGGAATTATACAAGCGTCAACTTGCACTTTCCAACTCTGTCGTTTCCCTAAACCCCAAACTCACTAAAGAGTCGGTCTGTGCATGCTCATTCAACAAAGCGGATAGCTATCAAAGTTTACAGTCGAGCAGACCCAATCCATTTCCACCTAATCATTAAAACTGAATCCCCTCCCTTACACAAACACACGCCCACACACCCTCATCTTTTCCCCTCAATGGCCGTCCAGCGACCTTTCCCCATTCGTTGTGGATTTGAAGACCTTTCTGTGGGTTTTTAAAAACCAAAGGGTCCGCTTGAAAGAGCGAAGCCCAGGCGAGGATCTCTCCAAATGTCAATTTGAATGGTGGAGGCGAGTTTGGTCCTGAGAGGCTTTGACACATCTATTGACAGAACGGCTTAGAATAACATAGTAGCCATGGTCAGATCACCATCTTATTCTGTGCAGAGAATTCGCACACAATTGGCCCTTTTTTTTCTTTTCTTTTCTTTTTTTACACACACACGCCTGCACACAGACATACGTGGCCCCGGCTTTTGTAGACGTACGTACATCTTTAAGGCCAGGGATACACTTGACCTGTGCTTTCACCACTGAGCAAGTTCACTCAACACTGTGTGTGTGTGTGTGTGTGTGTTTATTTGTGCTCAGGGTTCCTTTTCCATGTCACCCTGTCTTTTTTATGCGTGTTTTGTCTAATACCTGCTCCATGCTGTGTTACTCACTGATGTGTATCTACGAGTAACAGGAGCCAAGGCCAAGGTAAAAGATTAGAAAAGGTAGGGTCTCTTTACACGAGGAAATTGAATGGATGTCCCGAGTTGTTGAGTTAGAGAATGATTACACCCACCCTTGCTCAATCCCTCAGTCAACATTTGATTTTGCTGAGCGGGTACATTCACTCTTTGGGTTTTGGGCATTTTATCAGCAAAGTGTTGACGTTCCTTTTGTTTGTCTATTCATGTGTTTCAGGGTTCATGTCCAACATGCAGAGAAACCAGGGTAGCTCTCAGTTTGCCTCTCCTCAGTCCGGACCTCCTATGTCCCCACACCCCTCACCTGGGGGCCCATTGTATTCTGTGGTGGGACCCTACTCCCAGAGTGGCCCTACAGGCCCTTATGGACCTCAAGGATCCCAGTATGGACACCAAGGTTGGAACTGGTTTGCCTAAATTGATATTACAACAAACGTGTTGTCATTGGTGCAATTTTCACTCAGATGTTTTCTGGAAGATTGGCCCACTGATTATCCATAAACTGAAACTCATATTCAAGGCTCTGGCCTTTATCATGATCCATTGAGGGTTTGAATGAACGTAGCGACCAGTAACTAGTTCACTAACTAGCGACCAGTTAGTGAACTACTTTAGCTGACGAGTTAATCGCTAACATGGCTGCCAGCGTGGAACATGCTATCGGGGGGGGGGGGGGGGAATACTGTAAACGTCGGGTTACAAGCCGCTACTACCTTCGGTCAGAGTCCCCGTTAGCTCCCCGCTGTAGCCAGCTGGGGCTCCTGCTAGCGCTCCGTCACTTCCCCGCTAACTTCCGCTAGCTCCCCGAAAACCACCGAAGGTAGCGGGACCAGGCTCGACACCCGACTTGGGCAGAGGGGACGCGGGCAGTAGCAGCAGCAGAGGCCGGTAGCAGCAGAAGCGCTAGCTAGAAGCGCTAGCTAGCATTGCTACTAGCTTGCTACAGCGGGGACACTGATCAGCCGTAGGAGTGGCTTGTAACCCGACGTTTGCGGTAATCTCTCTGAGCTCACGAGTTTGCTCGTTGCTCGCTGTCACTTAGCAATCTTGCTGGTCGCTTACAAGATAATGAGTTTGAAGTTCCATATTTGCACCATTGACTCCTGTCTCATAACTGTCTGCACACCAGACCTCATTTGTGGAGCAGTTTATACTCCAACACAGGAGGGTTAAATAAACAGCCAACAAGCTAAACACACCTCCATCTTGGACTCCCTAAAAGGTCAGCACTGCCAAGACGCCTTGGTATTGTTTAATGGCGCAAATTTGCGCGTTCACCAAGGTGTAGGTACAAAAATATAGGTAGATTTACTTTCATAGTTAGGAAACAGCATATTTTTTATTTGAAACAACACATTCATTTTTGGATCGATCAGATGAGAAAAATTACACATTTATCCCCATCTTTAAACTATTTCTTAATCACACACATACACAAACGTCGTTAACGGGACAAAGTCAACACAAGTTTGAAATTGTTTTGTTGTCATGATTTCTCTTTTCTCATCTTCAAAATAGTGCCAGATTTAGCTGCCCATTTGAGATAATGCTCCATTTTGTGTTTACTGAAGTCTTAGCTCAGAGCACCTGAGCCAATCTATTGAAGACAGATCAAGGAGTCTTATAGTTTATAGTTTGACCAGAAAGTCTGTCTACCCCAAATTACAATGTATTCCATTAGTTGGAGGTGTTGACATTATTTCTGGGCTCCAATAAGAAATTGAAGTCCTTGGAGCCTGGTTCATTGAAAGACTATTCAAAACCAAAAAAAGATAGAATTTGATTTTGCACAATCTATGACTCCTTTCAAACTTAACGATGAATTATTAATCATGAAAAATGAAAAAAAACAGGCCCCGTGGCGACTGACTCTGTTGACTTTCCCTGACATCAGTTTTGCGGAACAGCTTCTGCTTTTTGACTTGTCTTATTGGTGAATACCGCGTGCGTCATTCATTCTGAAGGAGTCTGACCTCAGATGGGAAAGCCACATTTGTCTTTTTTGATGACTCTTCGCCCCCATTTCACAGTCACATTGGGCCTTGACATCAGTGTCATTGGTTTCAAAGAGGGTTTGCTAATAAGGAATACAAAAAGACTCATTTTGAAAGACACATCCATCCTCCATTCCTGTCCCTAACTCTATCTGTCTCTCTCTACAACTCGCAGACACACACAGACACAGTTTACACTAGTCCTGTGTGGCGGTCTCCTTGCGGGCATTAAAAACCCAGCTTTCTGAGGGTGTGACTCTCCGAATATTCATGAGACACTTGAACTCTGGACGGACCTCTTGGCCCTCCTGATGATGATACACTTATGAGGTCGCTTGAGAATGACACGTCGTTAGGTTTATCCTCTGAATGATGATGTCCAGTGGTGGAAGACGTATTCAGGCTTTTAATTAGGGTTAAAATACTCGGTTACAAGTAAAAATCCTGGATTAAAATCTTACTTTAGTAAGAGTACAAAATGATTTGCATTTAAATATAGTTAAAAGTGCCAACAGTAAAAGTACTCATTATTCAAAATGGCTTATTTCAGAATAATGTAAATAAATCTCAACTCTCAGACTTTTAAAAAGAAAAGAATCTCACCCGTTTAAAAGTATATTGTTTAGCATTTCAATATATGTGGCTAACTAACATAATTAAATTAGGTTTTAAGCCTAGCTAAACAAAATAAACCCTTACTTTGCTAATTTGCTGCAAATGTTCTAGATATTGTTGTTAACTAATTTAAAATGATTAGATTAAAGTCCTAAACAACATAAACATTTTAGACTGTTCCTGATAAATCATTGTAATATTCAGTTCAGTTTACTACAGTACATACTGCAGGCCTGTTTGATGAGACATTTGGTAAATCAGTCACATCAACCATCAAAACAAGATTTTTTTCTTTTTTCAATAAACAGATTCCCAAGAATTTGGGGGGAAACTTTGGATCGCTTTCTGTAATCAAGCATTCTCCGCTCACTCGTTTCTTCCAACGTACGACTCCTGGCAATCCAGCGATCGTTGACATCTGCTGTTGTACTTCGTTTTCTGCCTTTGGCGACACACCAGACGAAACATTATGGTATTTTTTTGGTAAATGTGTGTTTTAATGTGTCACCTTGATAAATGTGTCCATCCGTGCGTGTGTTTTCTCAAAGTTGCGTCCTCTCCCTCTCATTTGTTAATGTTGATTAATAGCCCTAATGCATTTGGTTTTTGGTCTCTCTTCTCCACCCACGCTTATCTCTTAATGTGACTTTGGCTGGGCTGACAGCCCAGTAGCAGACAGAAAAAAGAGAAATAAAGTAAGCAGAGAGCGACAGCGAGGCGGACTAGCCCGGAGAGGCTCTGGAGGCAGCGTGAAATCTCACTCGGATGACAGGAGAGATGTTCCCATCAGAAACGGAAAGAACAGCTCAGGCTCGCTTTCTTCTCATCACACACACATACACACACGGTATATACATACTGATGTATGTGTACTCTCATTCAAATGTAATACACTTGCAACTGACCTGCATCTGTCCTGTATTAGTACTCTCGGATTATTTCAGACAGCAGCGCAGCAAGTACCGCAAATGTGGCACTTCTTGAGTGGCTTCATTTGTATCTTCGCTTGCTACCTCCATCCAACCATTATCTCGAACGGCATATCCTTGTTTTTTTATGCAGTCTTATTGCCTGTCTGAACACGACCATAACCTCATGCAAAAAATATAAAACGGTAACTGGAGGATTTTCTTCATATTTCCATCCTTTTTGCCGTTCTCATACAGAAATCTGTGATACACAAAGAGACACTTATCAATCCAAAATATGAAAGAATGACTCCCAACACCTTCGGTACTGGAAAATATGAATATGTGGACATAGTCAGGGGCCTGTTTAGGTTGAAGAAGGCAGACAGCTGCTGGTCATTGTTCTTAACGACAGCTCCATCTGCTTCCCTTCCTCTACTAAGCGCACTAACAAATTTGCCATTAGCCAACACAGAAACACACTCCAAGTTTCTGAACTCTGCGCTGCTGTTTTTCTTGGCCTGTCTAACGCTACGCTGGGAGAGCCCAACTCTTACGTCATTTGTGTGGTGTGTGACACAACATTTCCGGCAATCTTGCTTACCACACACACCAGCACTAACAGTTTGTAGCTCACCAAAGAGCATGTCTGGTGTTGTGTAAGCGAAAGGCTGCAGCACTGCTCTTTTATCAAGGGCTAATGACTGCAGTACAGCTTGTGTAATCGACTACATAAGCCCTTCCAGCATACGGTTACAGTGAAGCATGAGTCTGCAGGAGGATATGGCCCTTCTACAAACAATACTAAAATATTTAGTACTTTTTTCCAGAGATCTTTGATTACACAAGTCTGCTTCTTAGACTATAATCAAAGGTTTTCTCCCAGAGTGATGCACAGTCGAACCCCGCCAAAGCTTTCCCTTCCTTTGCTGTTTTATCGCAGTCTAATTGCGAGCTCTTAAAGTGACTGGCCAATATTTTCCCGAAATATATTTATGTTCTGTCGTTAGAAAGCTCTCTTTATCCAAAGTTAAACTGATCTCGTACTGTGTGTAGACATCGGGCTTCTCAGGACTCAAATAACTCCAACAGCTGTTTTCAAGACATGCACTTGGACATGGTACAGAGCCGGCATGTTGACAACAGTGGACACACAGACAGACGGGGGAGGAGGATATCGGGCCATTACAGGGGAGAGATTTGGAGTTTGTCTCAGCTCTGCTCTCTCTCCCACCCATCGCACTGCCTCCCCCCCTCGAGGGGTTAAGCACTCGCTGGTAATGACCATGCCTCAGACAGCACTTTTAAGCCTTAGTGCCTTCCTGGAGCGGCAGTGTAATTCAGCCAAAAAAGCAGCGCCTTGGGGAGGGAGTGGAGTTTTTCGGAGGAAATTGACAGTGTATGGAGCTCGGCAGCCCCAAGGCGCACCCCATCCCTGCTTAGGCTCAGACGCCCTGCCGGGGAAGGTGCTGAGGTGGCTGGAAGAGGACGTGGGAGCCTTAGGCAACAGAACTATCCATCCCAGCAAGTCATACATGTGTACTGCAGTCTAATACCGAGTCTCAATGTGGAGAAATCTGACATTTGTTTTTCTCTGATAATGTACTGCAATGACATTATCAATAGCTGTGAATCGATCCGCCTCATTTCAAGATTGTTTTTAAAAACAGATGAAACTACACAAGAAACAGTTGTATGCTTAATAATACTGAATGACACTTTAATTTGCATCAGAGGGGGAACAATAGAGGAGATGGTGTATCATAGCAACCATACTGAGTAAGATGGAACGAAATGAGTACCAGGGTGTCTTATTCTTGTCAACACACTGCAGTTCTTCCCCCAACCAAATCCCTCTTCCTCCAACCACTGCCACGTCCACAAAAAAAGTAAAAGGGAAAAAACGCTGTTATTCATTTCTTTTATTTGTGTTCATCCACATGTGGACACGGACAGCCTGACCTGCTGCTGTCCTTGGCAGCTCAAGCATGCAGCCATGTAATCTGCGTTTCACTCCTTATTGATGGAGTTCACAGATCCGGAGGGCTCGTTGGTGCACCTTCATACCTTACTCCGCCGTAGCCGGGAGAATGACTGCCTCGGCTGTTAGCATTGGCCGGTCCAGTCTGCTGAGGAAGCAGTCGACGGTAATCTGCTTGGTCACAGTCCAGCTCTCCCGCAGGACTGCAGGGATTAAACCAGGCGCAGGATATAGCGTCCACCGAAGGCGTGACTGTGCCGGGAATTTCCATGTAATTGTGAACGAAGCACCATGAGCGCTCTTTCTCCTCCCCGCCATCATGCTATAAATACCACCAAGAGTCCCCGAAGGCACCAAGTGCTCGAGAAGCAGGCAGGAAACCGAGACTGAGCCACAAGGACACAAGAAGGGGCAAAAAAGAAATGACGTCCTCCTTGTCCTCCTTGTCCTCTTTACCTCCTTGATTGGTTTCCAGAGTAGCATGAAAAGAAGGGGAAGTAGAGGACAAAATGTCTTTCTCCTGACCTGATTGAGCAACAGGAAGTGGGATCTCTGAGCACTTAGATTGTGTTTTTTTTATGTTTGCTTAAAGAAGCCACCAACTGCTCACAACTGCTCATACCTTATGTGAAGCCAGCGTTAAGGCTAAGAAAAGACGCACACGTTTGTTCAAAGATAGGAGGGACATTAAAACACTGATCTTAACTACTCTGTCCCTCGCCCTGCAGAAACTTGTGATTTATCTGTTTCTATACAAAACTCCCATAACTTCCATATTGGCTTTTACTGCAGAGATTCTTTTTGAAATGCACCTAATACATATTTTCAGTTCTATGAATTTAACACCATAGGGAGTCATCCTCAATTTAGTCATGGGCTAAGTTTACAATACTACAATTACTTTATATTTGTTGTGACTGTCATGTAGGCGTGATAAATGCATTCTGTGCTATCTGTATTTTGTCATTTGCCTCCGCAGTGATCCGACTTTTTCATCTGATGAAATCTGAACGGCACCTTAGAAAGCATAAATTACTCTTTTGAAAACACCTGGAATTTCAGGGTTGAACTCTCACTCATTTTAAAAAGTGGGTTAGTACACTATCTGTCCTTGAAGAAGCACTTTGGCGCAGCACCAATCCTTCAGGAAGTGAATCATTTTTGTCAGGACGGAGCAAGACTCTCACAGGAAAGCTTAGCATTAACCCAGTCCCACAGCCACTCAGTCTTCACTTTGTCAGCCGAGTCAAACATAGCCCACAACTAGAACATTTGGAACGGTAGTACATCACGACTGATACGTTTTCTCCATGTAGCGCACGAACCTCTTCAGTTAGATTTTGTTTGGCATCTCTCACCCCTCCCAGTAAAGTTGAATACAGTCTCATGGAAACTTCCAGTAACTCCCATCTTTGGGGCTTTAAGCTCGTCGGCCAAATTGGGGAAAAGAATGCAGATCGTCCAAATGGGACTTCTTGTTATAAACAACTCCCCGGGAGGTGTGCTGAAGCCTCACTCTGCCACAAGGGCCAAAAACCACAGTGTCCGCCCAGGCTATTGAGAATGCATGGCAGGCGGCCACGACATGGGGCTCAACAGCTGTCCAAAAAGGGCTGAGAGAGGTCGCTAACTGCGGCCTTGTTCATCTGCAGCAAACCGAGAGGAAGGAAGCAGCAGGACATCGTTCCCAGGATTTTTTCCACAGCGTTGTAGGCAGTCGCTTGTGAGTGGAAGGAACATGGAAATGTGTCTTTCACTGGTTGCAAGGTCTCAGAAGTATTATATATGCGTTCACACAGATGGACAGACACACACTCACGTACACACACATGTACTGTGCACCATACGTATCCTCCTGTGTTCGTTAGCAGACATCCTTTCTTCCTGAACGCTTCCCTATTATAGCCCCAAAACCCTTGACAGGTGTCAGCCGTACTCAGCTCACCGACTCACCAAAGCCTGCCCAGAAATAATCCTCCTCTTCTTTTCCCATCTCCCACAGTAGATTTCATCACAATTTCTGGACAAATTCAACCGAAGCTGCTGACTTTTATGGGAAAGACTTTTATTTTGATTCAATATAAATCCTATCTCGGGGCTTGGGGGGGCGCAGGCGTTTTTTTCCCGCTAACTTCTGTTTCCCCCACCCTCTGCTGCTCCCTCTCGCTCGCTCCCTCTGTTGGACTTGCAGGCTTACGTCATGTGGAAAGTGTCTTCACTGAAGCAGCTCGAGGACACTGAGAAGCCATTTCCATTTTCGTAGACGTTTTTTCCCCTCTTGTGGAATATTGTCATTCAACTTTCCCTCGTCTGAGTGTGCAGAAAAGCCTTCAGGTTTTAAAGGGACTTGATCCCCTTTTCCAGACATATTCACAGAGGATTAAGCAGTGAGGCCCAACTAAAGCACCCTTAATCAAATCAAAATAAATAGCCCACTCCACAATAGAGAATGCCACATTTTCCTTTCTATCTTGCGGGGGATTTGTCCCAGGGAGGGGATATCAGTCAAAAGGCCCAGTGCCTGCAGAGGGAGTACAATGTGATGTGCTCTGTATGGGACTGCACTCTGTATGGACTGCACTTACATGTACAGTAGATGCTTTAGTGGGCCTAATGTATGTACATGTTGTCTTTGGCAGCATGGTGACCCTCTCTCTCAGCTCTTATTGCAGCTGGTGTTGGAGGCGAGCTTTGCTCTTAGAGCCAAAATGGAGGGGTTTAAGTGTGCCTTAGGAAAGCTTCTGGCATCGCGGCCGTGTGGCACTCCAGGGCAGCAAGAAAGCATTTACTGCAGATTAGAGCTCCTTTCGAGTGTTTCACAAAGTCAGCCTTAAGATTGACAATGGTTCCCATGGCAATCCAGCAACCTGCAGCTGTGAAAAATGTCGGCACAGCCCACACCATATATTTTTTACGGTCTCCTCTGGAGGTTAAAGAGGTTATGAATCAGAATTTCGTTTTGCTCTTTATATTCCTCGTCTGTCACAAGATTATTTTCTTGAGGGATGGAATTGCTGTATGTGTCACTGTTGCATATACTGTATAATGGTAACAGCTGACAAGTGCTTGATAAACTCCATTTCCCTCAAATGAAGTGATTCATAGCACCCTTCTGAGGCTACAGTATTTCACAGCAGCCATTTTGTGTCATTCTCGTAAGCAATCTATCAAATTCAAGTGAGAAGTTGAAAGTCTCAAGCGACAACCGGTCATGTTTTACGTTTTGAATGACATTGTCTGTGTAATAATTTGAGGCTCATTCACATGTTGTCTTCTTCCAGGTAACTATCCTCGGCCCTCCAACTATGGCGGGCCTGCCAGCACCAGCTACAGTGGCCCCGGCCCCGGCATGACCAACAGTCTGGGGATGAATGCGAGCAGCCCCATGCACGGCCAGGGGCCCGGCCAGCCCATACCTGTGGGTCGCAGCCACGGCCCGGGCAGCCAGAACAGGGTGTACCCGCCCATGGCTCCCAGCTCCCCCAGCATGCCCCAGCCAGCTGGACCCGGGATGGGCCCTCCTTCTTTGGGTAGTTCTAACCGCAAGGCCCAGGAGGCAGCAGCAGCTGCCATGCCGGGATCTGCCAACTCAACACACAACAGGTGAGAGCACAGCATGGACTCATCCCTCACGCCTTTAATAAATCTTGTTGTTGTTTTTTTAGAGATATACATGTGTTTCTGTTTTGCTTTGTGTTGCATCTCACCTACGTTTGTATATATACAGTATATATACAATCATTGCTGCTGCTCCTATGCCATAATTGTCTTGACAAGAGATCTTGACAAAGGAGATTATTGTGTAAATATTATATTACGGCGCCACTCAAACGGAAATAGCCCAAAGCCTTTTTTTATTTCACCTGGAAATAGTGCTCTGCTAGCAAGCTCCTCTATCTCACATTCGGGTCATCTGTGGGGAGGTGTGCTGAAAAGCACCTCAGAGAGTTTCTGTGTCACAGAGTTTTATTTTTTTCAACAGTCTTTTCAGATGTGACGCGAGTCGTTCTCAGGGGCTCCACGCTTCTATGAGCCATTTGCCGAGCTATCCCTATTTTCACACATCTCATAAAGTGCCTGACATTTTGATAGCTGGCACTATACACCAAGTGCCATTTGTTGCAGAAGGAGAGATATTGGTCTGTGAGCAGACTGTACGGGTTGAATACTGCACTGTCAAAACATAAAAGAAGAAAAAGCAAACCATAGGTTTAACTGTGAAAACACCAGAGAGAGAGGTGATACCAAGTACCTTATCACAAATACAAAGCACTTTGATGCTATAATGGTAGGCTATATGAGTTAAGGGATATTATTTCTCCTTCAGGGTTGGAGCTGTGAATATATGAGTGTTGGTAGCGTTGGAGACCGGGGCTGTTGTGGGAATGTGTGGGCAGTAAACTTTTGCTGAACCCTGCCGGGGGAACTTGTGGAAACATGGCCGTCTTCTGAGAGGAAAGGGGGGATTCATACACTTCCTCCAATCGGTGCGGGTTTTGCCTAACAATGCATCATGGGAGCAGTCTTCTCCAGGCTGAGGTGGCAGATTAATATTTGTCAATGTTCGTCCCCATTTCTGATGATGCATGAGGCCGACTGGAGACTATGAACTAGTGATGATATTTCAAGTGAAGGTTTCTCTTTTCGTCGGGGGTCCGTTGACGCCGATCTACAGGCGGCCTCCATATGCGAGGTCCCCGGCCCAGATGCAGCCACCCCGACCTACCTCCACCCACTGGCCCACACCCCAATCCGCCTCTACCCGTCCACCACCTTCCCCTCCACTCAGACCTCACCATCCACCCATCCTGCCACCCTCACATTCACAGCACTATCGGTAGGTCCACCACCCTCATAACACCCGTGTGTGTGCGTGTGTGTGTGTGTGTGTGTGTGTGTGTGTGTGTGTGTGTGTGTGTGTGTGTGTGTGTGTGTGTGTGTGTGTGTGTGTGTACGCCTCAAAATATATCCTGTCTATATGTGTTTGTGTGTCGTATGACTAAACTGAAGGGACATTTTTCATGGTGATATTTCTCACACGCTCTCGCAGAGCAAAACAAGAGGAGTCATCATTGTTATCACTGTAATTGCCATCATCACCTTCAGCATCATCACTGTAGTCATCATTATCATCATCAGCCTGTCTTAGTCACTCTAACGGCAACAACAAGTGAGCACAGACAATGTGATGCATGGACACACACAGACACACTCGTTGAGCTTCAGATTGTCGTGTGCACTGCGTTGGCATTGTGTGGTGTGGCTGACAGTATGTGTGATTAATTACGTGCATCAGGGGGGGCCAGTGCTCTTCACACACACACAGCAATGCAAATGCTGGCCCAGCCATTAAGGGATGGCTGGGCTGTCAATAAGAAGTGGCATGACATGATCCCCACTGCTGGGACCAATCAGACTGACTGTCAGTCTCTCCTCACGTTCACCGAGACACCAGAGAGGTGTGGTGCTGCTAGAGGAGAGGGCTCTCTCTCTCTCTCTCTCTCTCTCTCTCTCTCTCTCTTCTATGCTGTTTGTTGACATAGCTGTCTGAAAAGAGTGATTGTTTCTTCATGTATTTCTCCTCTCAGTGATCCATTTTTATTCACTGTCGACTGTGAAAACATCCCTGGGTTTCTTGTCTTTGTTCGGTGGGTTATCTTCATCTTTGGGCACGATGCTGTCATTAATGTTTTTTTTACTGCATTGCAAAGGTCATATTTGAAGCAAAAAGTTCAGCGCAATGATGGCTTTTTGTTAGATTTTCCTTTGCAAATCTGTCTTTTCCTTCTCTGTTCTGTTGCTTGGGCATGCTCATGCTCATGCTCGCGACCAAAGTGTGTTTATCATGTTTATTCAAAACAAACATTGCTTCCACTGCACTTGAGGAAATGCCATTCAGACACAAAATACTTGCACAAACTAGCTGCCAACTAGGTGAGACTATTTGTTTTCAAAGCAGAACAGTGTTCACAAATCTGAATCATTTGTCATTTTGCTGCTATCTTCTTTATTCAGAATATTATTAATTTTTTCTTCTTCCTACACATAGGAATTAGTTTCCTCGCAGAAAGTAGTTTTGACTGATTTAAAACAAAAAAAAGAATCTAACTGGTTGTTAATATGGGCATTTTTGGAGAATACTCCAGTTTCTGTGCTGCCCTCAGAGTTGTTCCTGTCTGCCATCGCTCATTCTACCTCTTTCATCCATCCCCGTCTGCATCTGTTCTCTCTCCTCCCACCTGTTTCACTCTTTTTACCAACTCTCCCAACTGTATCGCCCTCTCCGTCTCCATGCAGCTCTGTTATCCTACCCAGACTGTTTTATCTCCCTCAGTCTTTCTTCCTCCCAATTTGCTTTTTGTTCTCCGCTGTCTCCAGCACAGCCTTGTTATGTTTTTCTTCCTCAGATCCCACTTTAGAACATCTGAGGGAGATCAGGAGAAAATTGGCCTCCGAAAACCTGCAGTTAAAGGCTCCAGTTCCCCGTTTGCTCTCCAGATCGCAGTGCAACATTCTGAAACATTCAGACCTAGTTCCTCTCTGTCTGAGAAACAAGTTGTTAGTCGTAGCACATGTCTAGTTTCACCCTTTGATGCATCAACCCGGAGTGAACTGCCACAGCCGCCCGCTCCCGACCTTCCAAATCAGCAGCTAGTTAGCAGTGATGTCATTGGCTGGTCTCTTCTTTTCTTCATTTTCTTGAACACGTCCCTTTATTACGTCCCCACCAATAATCGCTCTACATCTTCACCTCTCATCCCCCATCTCCATCCAACCCTGACTCGCACAAACCCTCACACACTAGTATGAGTAGTAGACACACTCCAGCTTCATTACGCTGAGTGAAAAGAACGCCAAATGAGCAGAGGAGGGCCACTTCTGCTATCCCATGGCTGCAGGCGTGGGTCGTGATTCAATCTTCATAAAGTGTGGCGATTATTGGTTAATCAGTTGGCTCAGTGGTTTAGGAGGAACTAGGCCTAGAGAGTTTGGGCACCCTGTTGATCCACGATAACCTGAGCAGTGAAATATGTCTTTTATTTTAGACAATCGTGATAAACCCAATTGTTGTAATCTTGGTGTATTCTGCTGTTGCAGTTACTTGTTTCCTAATTTCAAAAATAGATGGTGGTCTTTCTTGAAATTACATTTGAGGGAAATCGGCATCCGTTTTATGAAAAGTTGACTCTCTGGGCGTAGTAGGCTGCCAGTTGTCAGTATGATGAATTGCAGCGTAAAAAGTCTGACATGTCATGTTCAAATAACACGGACGGTGTCGAGCCTGTCAGTGTGGAGGAGGTACACATTTGTTTGGAAGAAAGGTGCGGGACAACATTTTTTACAGGCTGTGCATTGATGTTTGGGGACCTTTTTTTTTTTGGGGGGGGGGGGGGGGGGGAAGAGAAGGGAACTAAAAGTATTAAAAGGTATAAGCTTTCCTTGGCAGCAGCTTCTGAGGACAGAATTGGCTTTCCAAATGACTTTCCAGCGCTGCCGGCGACATCCACAAAAAGTTCCCGGAGCTGTAGGAACGGGCTCTGTCGAAAAAAATAAGCACTTAGTAGGAGAAGAGCAAAGCTCGAGAAAAAAAAAGAGCCGTAAATCAAAGGGAAATTGAAGGGAGAAAAATGTTGGAAGAGGGAAGAAGAGAGGAGAGGAGAGTGCTCCAAGGCAAATCCTCGCCAAATAATTCATTTCTGACCTCCTTAGTAAGTAAATTTGCTAAATAAATAAGAGCAACGCTTGAATGTCAAGAACGAGTGATGCTGCCTGTGGTGCTTTGTCGCTCGCAGTCTTGGCAGTGTTGCGCAGCGCTCTGCTTTCATTAGATGGGCAAAATAAATGGCTTCTCCTCCATCCATTCTGAGCTGTTTGAAGTTTGGAAAAGAGGGGAGGGAGAAAGGAAGAGTAGCTTTTCTCTGGATTTAATATGTTAAAAGCTGTCCTTTTATTTTTTGTGGGGGGTTACTCTGTACCCCCCCCTCCCTACGTGTGTGTGTGTGTGTGTGTGTGTGTGTGTGTGTGTGTGTGTGTGTGTGTGTGTGTGTGTGTGTGTGTGTGTGTGTGTGTGTGTGTGTGGTGAGTTGAGTTGAGTCAGGAGTTTGGAGGAGCTATGAGCCCAAGCTGCCCTGAGAACAGATTGGGTCCATATATAATTCATGGCCTCCAGCCGATCCACTCCATCCTTCCATCCAGCAGCCGCTCTCTGGCTCGTTTTTCTCTCACTTTCTTCTTCACACTCTTACACAAACCCACACACACACACACAAAGCCAAGGGATCGATAGGGAGGGACGCTCAGCCGTCACACACTCCTGCAGTCCCAGCGCTTCTGCTGTCTCGTCCAGTTAGCGGCGCTGGGAGGCATCAGCGCGGCCTGTCACCACGAATGAAGGACAAAGGCGCTGCCACTTCGAGAGAGACACCGTCAGCTGGTTGGCTGGCACCTCGTAACCATGGCATCCCCTTGGCAACAGCGCCCACCCCGCGCATGAACACAAGGACACGCTCAAACACACACTGTCACACACACACACACACACACACACACTCTGCCCACGGTGTGAAAGTGGCCTTCTCCGATGCCCTTCACACATGTGGACTGAATAGCAAAAAGAGAGCGATGGCTCTGTGCATGAGCGTGCCTTTAGAATTAGGGGAAAACAAGGGGGAGAGTGAAGGACAGCCAGGGTAGAGTATTTAGATAGAATTAATAGAAAAACAATGTTCACTATCACTTTGAAGTGGTAAAAAAACAACTATGTTTCTATTAATGCATTTCCACTGTGAGAGGTGAGAGCCTTTCTGCCTCAATGGTGTCTGGACAGGCCAAACAAGTACGTCCCAAAGCAGAATTTTCTTAAATGTTCCCAGTATTTGATGTCAAGACTCTCACGCAAACTTTTCGAAAGACGAAAAAAAAGCTGAAAACTCTGAGAGAGTTTGCTGTTTCTAGCTGGCTCCCTCCTCAGGCCACTCCTAAACAACAAACTGAGAGTGCACTGGCCTGATGGTGTTAGTATAGATGTTTCCATGTTTCTTACTGTGTGTGTGTGTGTGTGTGTGTCTTTGAGAGTGTGTTCCCTCGGCTCAGTCTCATGGAACAGCGATTACCTCCAGCTCTGAGGCCCTGAGCTGAAGATACGCCCCCCATCAGTCCACCAGGGACACATACACACACTACTCAGGCTTCCTCTCGCCTTAATTTCCCTCCCCGCTTCTCTCTATTTCCCTCCAAATCACTTTTTTTTCCTTCCCCTACATCCACCCCTCTTTTCTCTCTCTCTCTCTCTCTCTCTCTTTCTTCCTTCACTCTCTTTCTCTCTCTGCGGCAACAGGATGGTTTTTCTTTTCCCCGGCACAAAGGTGCCTGAGAGCAAGATGAATGCGCTGTGCCTTTTTTTCCTTTCCTCCCCCCTTACGATAGCGGCGCATGCATATATTAAGTGTGATTAAACGCTGTGCAATGCCTCCATCAAGTGCTTTCTAATGGGCTTTTTTATGACATGAATTAGTCATAATGGGAGAATGCCACAGTTGAAAATCTCCAACCACTGTTGTTGTTGTTGTTTTGGGTATTTCACCATTCACATGAGAGCTTCTGCTTATATTGCTTAAGCTGGATGAGGGGCGTTTTTACAGTATGGATAGATGAGGTTCTCGGGCATTTCCAAACTTATTTTCCCTTTCTGACTATAGCGCTCTCTTTTGTGGGAGTTTGCGTGCAGCATCCATTTTGACTCGTTGGGAACGTTGCAACGATCAAAAGGTACATTTATTTCTGTGTCTTGACTCACACAAAGCTTTTTAGGTAACACGTAGGCAGCAACGAAGGAGTCTATATTTCCCCCATTATATGGAAATGGGGCCAGATAAGCGTGGATTTGGTGCGAGCTTGTTTCTTTGCCATGGAGCTCCCCTGTGCACCTCGGCCCCCATAGAGGGATTACATATGTATCATCAGCCGTGCTCTATGACTAATTACATCTGTGAGATGAGATTATGGGGAGGTTTACCAAGCCAATCCCTCCTCTTAGGCTATGTGTATCGGTTCCAACATGAGGTATTACACTATGTGTGTGTGAGTGTGTGAAAGAGAGAAAGATGCCAGTTAGGAGGGAATTGACTGACATAAATCCGGATAGAATGTTTCTTTTCGTCCACATAAAACGGTGTTGCATTTTGGGCCAAATAGTCGTTGCCCAACTTTGTCTCTCTGATGTCTTCCTTCCTTCCTGCTTTCCTTTCATCCTTTCTTTCTTTACATCCACCTTTGCTACCATTCACTTCCTTAGTTGTCTGCCCTGCCCACCTCTCCTTTTACTGTTTTCCTTTCTTTTTGTCTCATCCTGCATTTTCAGTCTGCCACCTTTCCTGTCTTATATGTTCAGTCGTTTAGGCCTCTGTCTCTCTTCAGCTCACATGTTTTTTCTCTCGGTCTGCCTCCCCCTTTTCTCCCAGCCTTCTTTCATATGGTTGTCCAGGAGATAATCTTGAGACAGCAGGAGATAGACCAAATTGTTCCAAACACGGTGTTCCCTTTCAGCCCCCATGTCACTGGCTTTGGCCTGCCTGGCATGCAATGATAGATGTTGCCTCAATCACACGTACACACACACACACACACACACACACACACACACACACACACACACACACACACACACACACACACACACACACATGGATGGCCAGCATTCAGCAGGTTGCAGATAAGCCCATCTGATGTCACTTGCAACACCATGTGATGAGCCGCCTGAGAGAGGGGAAGAGAGAGAGGGGAGAGAGAGAGAGAGAGAGAGGGAAGGGAGGCTCAGGGAGGGAGATTGAGTGGGATTGACTTCTGCTGTCACCATGGCAACAAATAACATGATCCTCTCCAAAAGCACACCTTAATTAGTTAAATTATGACTTGTGGGAGTGAGGGAAGAGGGGGGGATTTGTAGAGGAGAAGAGCAAAGAGAGGATGTGAGTTTTTCTTTTTTGATGCTGCATGCTCATCTTCAACCTTCTGTAAGAGTGGTTTGTTTGATCAGGGATATGTTGTGTACTGTGCTTTCATTTTGACTTTCAGATATACATGCTGCTCAGTTTTTACTACAACAATAAAGCAGTATGGCAGTGACAGACTGCCAAATATCATCTTTGTACAATTTTGTGACTTCTGTTCTTCGGCAGCATTCACTGTGACCCACTTATCTCTCCACAGCCTGTCATTACATTGTGAATCTAAACTGGATTCATCTCTTCCACTTCTTCTAACATCTCTCTCCTCTTTCTGTGGTAGGCAGGGCAGCTATCAAGGCCCTGGCATCAGCCAGGCGAGCACCATGGCTACCACTGTCCCCAACAGCCAACCAACGGGAAACACCAGCTCAACCATGGGCAACGCACAAGGTCCCGCCTACAACATGCCGCCTTCAGGTATACTTGCTGTTTGCCAACCAGCAGAGTAATGGTCTTTGCAATGAACAGAATACATGTTGATAAGATGGAGAAGAACCTGCTGAATGAGAAATCGCCGTCCTCACAGTTAATATCCAAATGTACACTGTGTGTTTTTATGTTGAATGTACAGCAGACGCAACTCAGGACTGATTCAGAGACAGATAGAGAGAGGGGGGACTAAAAGGAGCAAAAGATAGTAAAAGGCTAAGAATTCAAGAGTTACTTTCTGTGCTCTTACTTTTTTTTCTGTAGAGCTGGCCCTCCAGTAAGCAAAGATTAATGCGGTGCATCCCTTTTTCTTTCAGCGCTTCATCCAGCTGCATTGTTGCTAAATGCACCTCGGAGAGCACTGTAGCTACTAAAATGAAAGGCAACTTTTATTTAAACGCAAATATCAGAATGCGTGACATTTGGAAAACTTCAAACGAATTAGAGCGCCAAGGTTCCTCAAAACTCATCTGGTTTGCCCCTGGGCACGGTAAAAAGCCATTAGTTTTCCCACCGTGCCGCCGCACACAAGGGAAAAATAAAGAGGGGAGCCTGGTATTCAAGGACCCTTCTTTCTGCTAATAAGAAATATGCAGCTGGCGCTATGAAAAATAGTCTTTAAGGAACTCAGCCCTTCTTCAATTAGAAACCTTGTGAAGGTACACAAATGTTTCCCTTTCTGTTGCCACTTTGAATATGTGAGATCATCTATGATTTCTCCCACACAAAGAATGTGCAGTCAGCAAGGTTGAAAGAGCGCACCGGCTCGCTTTAGTGGAGTCTTATCTCCTTCTCTGTCTATATATCTTCTTTAAGGAGCCGTCTTTTAACAGTTTCTTTTACGCTTTTTAAGTTTCTTTCACAGTCTTCTCTTGGAGATGAATGGCTGGACAGACTTTAGATGCCCCTTGAGAACATAGACTTCACACGTCTGACTTTGTCTGTGACATCAAAACACTTATCAAGCAGCTTTAGGACCCACAAAGACCGTTCATTTTAGGGATCGTATTGAATCGACTCTAATACAAAAACATTTCATTGTGGTGAAAGCATGACAAACCTTTATTATCTTATATATGTATACTATTCATGGCCAAAGGGCAAAGCTTACCTGCCCACGGATGTCTCTCGCTATATGTTTTTAATGTTTCCTCATTCTTGGTGAAGGAGCCATGGGAATGTCAGGAGACGGGATGATGAGCCCAGAAGGGAAATCGAAGACGGACGTAAAAGACGACAGCGGCCCGGCCAACGAGCCTCACAAACCAAAGGTGCCTCCTTGACCTTTTTCCTCTTGCCGTCTTTGCAATTCCCTCTCTTCCTCTCATTTTTTTTGTTTTGTTTTTTGATCTTGCTCCCCTAATGAAGCAGACCAAATCTGATCAGCATACGCTGCCTCAGCACAGTGGGCTGTTTCTCTGTTGTTTTCTCGCCATATTTAATGATTTGTTTAACATTTACCATTCCTAATGTTTTCCTCGCTTTGTTTTTGCCCCCAGCAGTCTCTTCTTGCTGATGTTTTGGCAGCCCGAGCTGCAAAAAACAGAGAGACAGAGAGAAAGAGAGGGCTGGGCATCTGCAGTACACACATGCGTGTACAAACATTCAAACACAACACAGAAATACAGTGCATATACACTCTCACACACACACACACACACACACACACAACACATGCATATATCTTCATTTATTTTATTTTACAAAAAGTCAGGAAGCCACGCACTGGCCTCTCCAGCAAGTCCACACACACATACACACTACTTCTTCAGTTCCTCACACGTACACACACACACACACACACACACACACACACACACGTCCCAATACACAATGCTGACTTCTCATTTTGCCCTACAATTGCAGCTCGGCTTGGCTCAGCACAGCAACAACAGAACTCTGCTCTTTGCTCTTTTCTACCCCCTCCCCTTGTTTTTGCTTAACAGCCCCTCTCTCTCTCACACACACACACACACACACACACACACAGACGTGCACAAACACACTCACACGGCTTCATCACATCCACTACACGTCTTTTCCCTCCAAATCCCTGTCTTTTCTTTTGCTGATTGCAGTAGTAGGGCCTTTTGAATTATTTAAGGCAGTCAGAGCAGCCAGAAAGACCCCGAGTGCTCCCAAAAGAGATGATCTGTCTGCCAAGAGAGGGAGGGAGTGAGAAAGAGAGAGAGATAGGCAGAGGGAGAAAGATAGGGTTTTGCTGACATGAGCATTCTGTACACAGACCAGAAGCACTTGTCAAGCTGTTGTTCCCTCTTTCGCAGTCTCTTTTACACACACACACACACACACACACACACACACACACACGTATGCACACGTACACAAGGCTCACACAATAATGTGAGCTAACGTGGAGTGATACACAAAGTCAAGCGCACACACATCTATAGACACAGACTAATCATACTGATCTCCATGCATTCTATATCTCTAGCATGTAAACACATGCATTTATGCATGAAGACACAATAGCAGTAAGACATGCACAATCTTTCACACACACACACACACTTACACATACTTTGGCTATAGAGCTATTTTAGACACATGTATGCAAGTACTGCACTTAAGTTTACAAAAATATATTCTAGACCCACTCCAACACATACAGCAGTGGTAGTAGTATTTAGCAATGTCACAAGTAAAAAAATAAATAAAATACTGTTGTATTCTTTCTATTCTAAAAAAGTAATTAGTGACTCTCACTGTCAAATAAATGTAATGGAGTAAAAAGGTACAATATTCCCCTTTAAAAGGTAGTGAGGTACGGTTATAAATTAGAAATACCCTATGGAATGGAAGTTCCTCAAAATTGTTCTTAAGCACAGTACTCTGTGTACTTTATGTACTTTCCACCACTGGTTCCAAACTCATGCACATCAACACAAACACACGTATGTCTGTGCGCACACACACACACACACACACACACATCTGGACTCATTTTGGGTTATCTACCGTTGCAGACTTGAGCTATGACCTCACTCGTGTTGTGTGGACCGTAGTAGAACACACCATTGTGCGATACTGGGTACACTTGTGGGTGATGGATGCCTTTTCACAGATAAACTGAAAGTAATTTTCGTCTCTACCCTCCTCACCAGCTACAGGACGGCTACAGCAACAATAACAGCAGCAGCAGCTCCCAGCAGTGTGTGTCCCAGCCAGCCACGCCAGGCAGTGCCCTGCCCGTGCCCTCCCCCCTCTCTCCCAGCCCAGCCAGCCTGTCCTCGTACCACGGAGACGACAGCGACAGCATCAGCAGCCCCCCCTGGCCCATCAAGACGCCCTCCAGTCCTGTAAGCACTAGAAGCTCAAACACTATTGGATGGATGGATGTGTGCCTTTACTGAATAAGTACAGGAATTACATGAATATATAGACACAGAAACCAAACCGAGCGACTTAATTTCTCTTTGTGGACAATAATGTTAGCATAATCTGTTAGTTTGATTCATTCATGTATGACTGAAGGATTGTTGTGTAATTACATGATCAAAAGCCGGTTCTTAGATGACAGAAGTCTTTTGGAACCTGCACTGAAGCCAGACATGACTGTGAGAGATTACACTTTGTCCTCCAATTTGAATTTGAGGGATATAAATGTGCTGTGAAAGAACTTTGAAGTAAACACAGGCTGCACACTGAACAAAGTGCTCTCCAGAAGTGTTTATTTTTGCTTGGTCATTCAACCAAGGGCCTACTTCGGGATGTGTAAATATAGGATGAAACTTTAATGATCCTCATGGGGAGAGTGAGTTGTTGTAGCAGAAAACAGCAAAGAAAAATCATCTGCAGAATAAACTTTATATATCAGAATTGTTTTGCATATACTGAGCAGGAATGTAGAAATATGTTATCAACAGAACAATGTTTTTCATTGTGCTTAGTGCTTACATACATATACGGTCTACTGTAATGGACATTTAATTAACCTTATCAATCTCCTTTAGAGAAAACAAATGCGATGTGAAACACTTAAATGTCTTTAAGCATTTATTAAACAGAAACTTGGAATAATTCAATTGAATGGGCAGAGCTCGTCACCACAGATGGTTCGGAGGTCTGACCAGGAAAAATAGTTCAACATGAGTTTTATACATCAACAATTATTATTGAAATGTTTGCCCCTTCCCTCCAGACAAGCCTTGATGCTGTCTGGAGGATGTTGTTTGGCCTGAGAGGCAAGAGTGAGAGGCACAGAAAGAAAACAAAACGAAAAGAACAAAAACAATACCGAGATCAACCTGTTATTGCTTCACACGGATGGCGCTGATTAGACTGGGTCAAGATGAACTGAACTCCGCTTTCAGAGTTCAGCTACACATTTCAGAATAAAGCACTTATGATAAATTTCCACCACATCTACCACATATAGTTTACATTTTATTTATATGGTAAAAATGTGTATGCCATGAATGTAGTGAATAAAAGGTCACTTTCTTACATTTATGTTACTGTACTGCCTCTCTCACCAGAAAGCCAACACGAACTCCTCCTCCCTCAGTGGGGAGCGAATCACGCGCCTATTTGAGCTGGGTGTGGAGCCAGAGAGGCGGGGCTGGGTGGAGCGATACCTGACCTTCATGGAGGAAAGGGGCACGCCTGTTACCCAGCTTCCCGCTGTGGGCAAGAAGCCGCTGGACCTCTGGAAGCTCTACATAGCTGTTCGGGAGATAGGAGGTCTCGCCATGGTAACGTTTAAGGAACACACTCAATGTTGCTGGAAACATGTTGGATGAAATTCAACTTTATTGTCATTAGACAGGAGTACAGATACTGAGATAGCAGGCAGGTCCGTTCTATTCTAAGCAGAACATAAACAGGAACCTTGTTTCATTCTGCATCATCTATTTAATATTCTCCAGCAATGTGCAGTGAAGCAGCATGGCATATGGTGAGCTAGTAAATGTTAAGAGATTTACTCGAGAGAAGAAAATACATCTTGGAGAAACCGTATTCCTGAAAATATCGGTTCTGAGAAAACTCCATGCAACATATAAAGCTTTACATACTAACAGCAAACATTACATCACCAAAAGAACGTGGACACTTTTTATTCCAAAGCCATGGGCATTCCTATGCTGCCGTAATAGCCTGCACTCTTCTAGAAAGGCTTTTCTCAAGATTTTGGAACCTGCACAAGGTTTGCTCCCATTCAGCCACAAAAGTGATGTGAGTGAGGTCGATCACTTACTGTATGTTGGGAAATAAGGCCTGACTCGCAGTCTGTGTTCCAGTTCAGTTGGGTGGATGAGCTTGAGGTCAGCGCACTGTGCAGCCAGTCAAGTTCTTCCACACTGGAATCTGGTCAAATAATGTATTTCTTGACCTTGCTTTAGGCCTTAGACATTGTCATGTTTACCTTTCCCCAAACTGTTTGCCACAAAAAACTGGAAGTGTACTTTTGTCTGACATATTGTAGTATTGGGTTTTCCCCTAATTGGAACTTGAAACAACATGAAAACAGCCCCAGCTGTGGTCAGGGGTGTCCACATGATTGTGGCCGTACAATGTCGTACTTTTTTGCTTCTAGATTAGAAACAGCAATGTGAAAAGTATATGCAATACTCAAGATTGACCTCCAACTCTGTGGTTATAGTAAGTACAAAAACATGAAGTGCACAGCCATGGAATTAATTACATTGATTACATTCAGCAGGCTGTGGTCGGTCATACTCCAGGTAAGATGTGTGGCTGATGCTACTGGGTCTCCATTACTAAATAAAGAAAGGACATGAGCACAGGACATGAGCACAATTTATTGTGATCAGTGATCCTCATTTGATTAATGTCTTGTCTGCTCCCCCCTCAACCACTCAGGTAAACAAGAATAAGAAGTGGCGCGAGCTGTCTACCACCCTGAACGTGGGTACATCCAGCACCTCCGCCAGCTCGCTCAAGAAGCAGTACATCCAGTATCTGTTTGCCTACGAGTGTAAGATGGAGAGGGGAGAAGAGCCACCGGCAGACAGCAGCAGCAGTGGCAGCAGCGTGGCTGGAGGGGACAGCAGGAAGCAGGTCAAGATCCAGCCACCCTCACCTGGTAAGGCCCGATAACAGACACAGTTTTCCTTTTCTTTTTTTCACGACTCCACTCTCCCATCTGTCGGCAGCCAAACAACAGGTGCTGCTGATCAAACTACAGGTGTCAGGAATCTTCAGAGGAGGAGTGATCTGTATTCATGACAATGTGGCGCACAACATCAGCACAATAAAGGTCTTGCAGCTGAGTCAGAAACATCGTAGTGAAGGTAGCAGCCATGCTAGTTTGTTGGCGGACTGGGAACTGGCAGACATATGGTTTTGTAAATTTCTTCCCCAGTTTAGGTTTTGGTGGCAGACAAAGTTTCAAGAGTCAACTCATTCGGCCGAAACAAAGAGTGCCATTTGATTTAGCAGCTTATTAGCTTTTAGCTATTGAATAAAAGGTAATGCTAATGTTGTATTATCAGAAGTTAGGTGATTAATGATTAATTCGAGCCCAAAACATAAATTATCCATGTCTATCCAACACTGCAAAGACATTTCATAGAGGCACTGACAGTTAAAGGGTCAGTTTACCCAAATTACAAAATCGACATTGTAAATACCGCTAGATCTTAGAGAGAGCATGTTTTCTGTAATTTGGCTGTAATTAACCCTTTAACAACTTTCAGTTTCATGGCCAGCCAGTGTGTGCTAGATGATTAAAAATAGCATACATGAACACACCTTAAAACTCAAGAGACATTTGTGAACGTTAGCACTGTTTTGAGATGGTTCTCAGTTTAATGAAGTTGAGCTACGATACGATCAGCACTTACACCTCAAACTCGGGACTTGCCTTTATTTGATTACAGGGCTTTAGAGGTTAAGTAATATTGTTTTGGCACAGCACCACACAGTTGTGTAAACTGCCTGTTCACACCGAATCAGAAGAGAGGAGGGAAAAAGTTGGAGTGATATAAAGCGTTAAGGTCACGTCTCTAATTTGCAGCGGAGATGAGAAAAGTGACCCTGGCTTTTAAATAGAACATCAGAGCACCTCACCTGCCTGAGACACGGCAGATTGCTTTTCCTGGTGGGTGAAAAAGAGCATCTGCCTTCATTTGCATACACACACACATACGTACAGTACACATAACACATCCATATATATATTTATACATACAAATCATATTCCCTCTTGCTCATAACACTTCATAATTCTCAATTCAGCCCCCTCTCATCTATTCAACGGGACCTAACCACGCCAATTTCACAGAATCTCATTTTGCCCACATCGGCTGATGGGACCGCGGCGCACATAATCAGAGATAGCGTCTATATTGTGAAATATGGAAAGGTCAATACTTGGGTTGTTTGGACGGCTTGTTGGATATGCCGCATTAAAGTGTAAAGTGCTTATGCTGCAACACTTGATTGAAGTGAGATCTGCTGCATAATTTGTATATCACCTGCTCATGTAAAAAAGGATGGCCCTCGTGATATTTGAACCTCTACATCTAGTACTGCAATACTGACGGCAGACAAGAACATAAACAAGTATTCTTCAAGTGCTAAAGTGGATTTCATAGTTTGGGCTATCATTCTTTCCATTAAAGTCATCAAGTTCACTGCTGACAACACAGAAACATTGATTACAAGAAGTCGGACGGGGAAAGAAACACGAGCAGTGTTGTTATAAATCTTCAGATTAGCTGAAACTGAACTAAAAAGAGACAACAAAGGCAAACAGTAAAATCTTCACACTTAACATGTGAACTGTAGCTGTGAAATAATTATTACTATAGTTTAATCAATCAAATGATTCTGTATTGTTGGCTTTGTGATTTTTTTTCTATCTCAAAGTGTACTTTTAAGGAGAATTGTTCCTCTACTAAAACTATTATATATAATTTAATGAATATGAAAGAACAACGTCAGAATATGAGATACATTGTCTGCATTGCTGTTTTTGACCTCAAACTTAATCAATGGTAAGATATCCCAGGAAACCAGGGCAAAGATGGACATATTCCTGTGTAATAATCACAGGGAAACGGTCCACCCTAATCTGGGTACTGTTGACTTGTTTACAACCTGTATGGTAACAGTAACAATAGTGGTGCCTTGTTCCCAGGTTTTAGCAGTTATTTTGAACTGTACAATATTATCATGACCTATAGAAATGATGGTCAAAGCTGTGATAATAATAATAAAGTAAACCATCATTTTATTTTAAAGGAGCAGTGTGTAGAATGCAACACGGCGAACTCCATGAAGAAGACATGACGAGCTCAATCTAAAATAGGATTTAACTAAATTTGTTGAAAGATGGACACTTGGAGTTGAGGCTTGGAGACATTTTTCTTTAACACAGAACTTGGTGGAGAGGGTTTTATTTCTGACACACATCAATTCTAAAACTTTAGCTGTTTAGGGTTAATTCTGTTACACTGCAGGAACAAAATGCCATCCATTTCCTTTTCATGCCTAGTTTTGATCTCGTAGCTATGCGTTCCTGCTCCAAAGTGCAAACTGCCCTACTGTCACACTACTTGCTTATATAGACTGACGGCCCAGTGATGCCACTGAGGAAGCTTGTCCGGCGAGCTGGTGGGGGTGGAGAGGGTGTGTGTGTGTGTGTGTGTGTGTGTGTGTGTAGTGGTGGGGGGGATGTGGGGAGTGATTAATGAGGACTGGAATGTAGAACGTAAACAAACTCGACCTCGCCGTCACCTTTCATTCACAAAACTGGCTTGGCTGACTGACTCCCCCCGCCCAATCACCACCACCACCCCTCTGGATTATGTCACCCACTGACACACACACAGCCTCTCGTGCGCACACATCAAACGTCAGCCACATGGCTTTTGCACACGCACTTTATTTTTCCTCATCGCCTGCTCTGTCATTCTTCTCTCCCTCTAAATGTGGAGCAGAGGGCAGTTGAGTTCACGCTCTCCTCCACCTCCCCTCCATCTTCGTAACCCCACTGCTCGGTATTATGTATCAGTCTGCTCTTGAGGAATGGTAAACCTGTTAACCCTCGCTAACCCCACCATTGTTTGCACTTCCCCGTGTGTGTGTGTGTGTGTGTGTGTGTGTGTGTGTGTGTGTGTGTGTGTGTGTGTGTGTGTGTGTGTGCGAGTTGGTGCTCGTCTGAAGCAGGCATATCCCAGGAAGTGAAGAATCCCTAATGCTCACTGCCCCTTCCTTGCCCTCTCTTCTACCTCTGCTCATCATCATGGCATAACTCCCCCCTCTCTCTCTCTCCCTCTCTCTCTCTCTCTCTCTCCCCTCTCTCTCTCTCTCTCTCTCTCTCTCTCTCTCTCTCTCTCTCTCTCTCTCTCTCTCTCGCTTTCTCTCCATCTCCTATGATGTAGAGGCAGGGGGTATTATTGAATAATTCAGAATTAGCATGAATTTTTAAAGCTTAAGTCTTTCTTTCTTTTTTTTTCCCGTGGAAACGTGCGGTGCAGGGAAAGGCCACTGAGGCTTTTCCAGAGAAAGTCTCCTTATGCTAAATGCTCATTAGGATACTTTCATAGTCTCTCTTCTTCTGTCTTTGTCATCTTTTAGCCGGAACGGTCCACATTTTCTATTAAACCTGCTTCTGGGAATTTGTATCCCTTGGTTTTATCTGGTCGAACTGAGAAATTCACAGAAATGTGGTGTCATAACAAGAGAGCACACTAACCCAGTTTTAACCTCAGTTGGAGTCTCTGTGTGTGGGAATGTATTTCTTCTAGAAGGAGGTTACAAGCATGTGATTTCTCAAGCTCCTCACTCATATTTAGGGGATGTTTGCTGAAATATTAGCTTGCACATAATTGACTCCACCCAATACTATATCTATATAGCACTATATCTTCTTCAAATACACGCGTGTCCTCCAGCTTCGCCGTCCACATGAACCCGTCGTTTAGTCTATGGCACACCTAAAAAAAAGCCAGATAAGCCATCTTCAAACTGCTTCCAAATAAAGAGCTGTGCTGCGACCGCCCAACTGGGCAATTCCCTCTGAGAAATCCTTCCCTTCTCTTCGCTGTGTCCTCTCCCCTTGCTTCCTTTCCCTTCTTTTCACTTGCCCCTCTTAAACAGTCCTTCTGTACTCGTCTTCACTGCCGTCATGTAGGCTGTTTGCTTGAGCTCAGGTCTCATGAAGGGTAACACTGTCAGTGCTTTGGCCTTAAGTCCAAAGTTATCTCTCTAATGCAGCACCGAGCTGCAGCGAAAAGCCCAGTTTGGCCGCTCTGACTCAAACCAGCTTCAAGATCCTATCTGAAGACAAAGGAGCCCTGCGGTCTGAATGTGTTACAGTTTTTACTGCGGATCCTGTGAATCGTCCAACTATATTGATAATAAAAAAGGATGCTTGTGTCTTCCAGCTAATTCAGGCGGCTCCCTCCAAGGCCCACAGACGCCCCTGTCCTCTGGCAGCAGCTCCACAGCAGAGGCAGTGGGGGATCTGAAACCGCCCACACCTGCCACCACCCCCTTGGGACAGGTCACACCACTGCCGCCCAACAGGTACCACCCAGACATACTGCACGACTAACAATACTACCGCAGTACTGTGATGCTGCTGCTTTTCCTACTGCTGTACTGCTATTACTGCGTACATTCATACTATTGCTGCCTCTACCACACCTGCCACTACAGGAGTGGTAGTTCTTTATTTTATATGATACATTTAGCAAAAACTAACTGCAGTGTGATATTTGTTCCTTCTGTATGAACAAGGATTGTCTGTTGATAAATGGTATAAACCTAAACTGTGAAGCAGGATTGAACAAAAGGACACAAATCTTTATGTGCACCGTTATGTTCAGATCCACCATTAGCATTATTTTGATTAGTGATTTAGGTGAGATTAAAGACAAAATGTAGATATTTGTAGATATAAAAGGCTTTTATTTTGTAAAATGTTCTTCATCTGCAGCCTAGGAAAGTAGACAATGTTATTTTCTTTCTATATTTGTGACATCATGTGTGCATAACGAGATAACATATAACATATAAGTGGTGTAAAGTAATTAAATAAATCTACTTAAGTTTTTGAGGTGCTTGTACTTTACTAGTATTTTTCTTTTTTATGCTACTTTATACTTTTTACTCCGCAAGATATATTTGACAGTTACTAGTAAGTTTTACATACAAACTATAGTACAGTTCATGAAGTATGAATTGTTAGAGATTACACTGCCCTAACTGTGCATAAAGTCGTTTACATTTGCTTTACTTTAACCAACTACAACATAAAGTCCTGCATACAGGTCTACAGTAATGCATCTGTAATAATAATCCAATATTATAATATCACAGGGGCATTTTGCTGCTGATACTTCTTTACTTTAACCATGAGTTATTTTAAATGCACCACTGACAACAAACTACTACCACAATAACTATTTTATGTAATATATTAAGTATTTTATATAAAAATGATTAAACATCCTTCATTGAAAGAATTTTTTTTTTAAATCCCTGAAAAATAAGAGCACTGAACTCCTTCACAGCACACATCATATCAATGTTTTCAGTTTGTGCAAGTCCATGGTTCCCCTTTTCTCACACAGCTACCACTCTCTCTCTCTCTCTCTCTCTCTCTCTCTCTCTCTCTCTCTCTCTCTCTCTCTCTCTCTCTCTCTCTCTCTCTCGCTCTCTCTCTCTCTCGCTCTCCCTCACCCTGTCCAGGAGCAGTGTGAGCATACAGGACCCCTTCTCGGAGGTGAGCGACCCGGCCTTCCAGAAGCGTGCTGCCTCCCTGCCCCCCTCAGCTCCTTACCAGCAGGGCCTCAGCATGCCTGACATGATGATGAGGATGCAGTACGACGCCAAGGACCCCTTTGCCGGGATGAGGAAGAGTGAGTGAGCCACACGATACACCCTTATTCCCCAATTTCACAGAACATTTTGAGACGGATGTGAATAAACAGTTTTTCACGCCGACCATTTGAACAAACTACTTTACATTGTCAACTTTAAATTAGTATATTTTAATTTATAATTTCATCTCAAAACGTACATGACTCAAAATTGCTCATGTATCCCAAAGCCATTGTTCTTTCGTCTGTCTCGTTGGACTAATTAATTGTCTAGTCAGGACAGATGTGTGTGTGTGTGTGTGTGTGTGTGTGTGTGTGTGTGTGTGTGTGTGTGTGTGTGTGTGTGTGTGTGTGTGTGTGTGTGTGTGTTTTACTACTGGAATTATGAAAGGAGATGAGAACTGTTTGTTACGCCACACATCCCTTTATCGAAAACACACCAGCTCTTCTGATGTTCTTGTAGCTTAGCCTTTGTCTCATCCTAACTTTGTTCATCCTTTTCATCCTCCCCATATTCAACCTTTCATCCTTCCCATCCTGCTGAGAAGCACCTGTTTCGACCAACTCATGCGGTTTAGTTTTCAGAAAGGATGGTGGCTCCTCTGAAGGCTGGAGAGAATGGAGTCTGAATGAATAATATGGTGAATGTTAGCTGCATAACAACAGTTGCAGCCTTAGAACAATAGATTTAATCATGTAAAGTGGTGACTATTCATGGAGGAATGCTGCCACCTGGTGGTTACCAGGACACTGAGACAGATAGTACTGCATTGTTTTGCTTGTTGCCTGTTCAGATCTTATTTTTTTCTTTTTCTTCATGTTGATTCAGTTACTATATATAATATAGTCTGATGCATCTACCTCATTTGTTTTCCTCCTACGCAGTGGCAGGAGCTGATCCATACATACCAGGCCAGATGCCCGGTGGTGGCATGCAGGACATGTATGGTCGGCCCCCGTCAGCCTTGAGCATGAGCCAACGGTCGCAGTATCCATATGGACCGGGCTACGACAGGAGGTAGGCACACTCATCTGCAGAAGAGGGGGGGAACCTGTATATCTCATTATATATTTAGCATTTCCCTAACATGAGCCGTCAGGCCCACTGTAGTTGGGATTGTTAAAAATATATGTTTACAGCAGATATTTTGTCAGCGATGTTCAGTCAGAAGCATGAAGACTTTGCTGTTGTTTGATCCTCAGACCGGACCATGTCATGGGGATGGAGGGGAACATGGGTCCCCCTGGGAGTCAGAACAACATGGGACCTTCGAACAGTGAGGGCAGCATGTACTCTCCCAGTAGATACCCTTCACAGCAGAGGTCAGCACCCATGTGTGTAGAACTGTCTATTAGAGTACACTTGTGGAAAGTGAAAGCAATAGCAAAATGACATGTATTCATGTTACTTTCCTCATCATTTTTTAACCAGCGAGTGACATATTCCTCCTCTCCCCTCCGTTCTGTTTCAGACACGATGGCTACAGCCAGCAGTATCCCAGCATGCCATATGGGATGCATCCATCTGGGATGTACCCTCAGCAACAGGTGAGAGAGAGAGATGTAAATACAGCAGTTTCACACTGTTCACTGTGGCTTCATGTATTGAAGGAACACAATATATGACAGCCTAGTAAAACAAAAACAAAACACATTTTGAACAGGAACATATTGTGACAGTTTAAACCACAGATAATGTACTGCACAAGTACATTATCAGAGTAATATATGTATTCCATTAAGACATTTTCGTCTTTCCAATTTAAATAAAGGGGGCAATGTTTTTTTTTCATTTTTAGCATTGCAAAAACATGTAAAAGGTTATTTTTATTATTAGTAGTAGTAGTATTACTATTATTGTTGTTGTTGTTGTTGTTGTTGATATGTTTATTATAGAACTCTACTGAAGCAGTGGAATGATGAGAATAAATTCTCCATGGCTTTGTGTTTTAACTAACTATCTACATCTTTCATCAGCAGGGCTACAAACGGCCCATGGACGGCATGTACGGCCCCCCACCCAAGAGACACGAGAGCGACATGTATGCCATGCAGTACGCCAACCAGCAGCCGGACATGTACAACCACTACGGTGGAGGTTACTCCGGCCCTGAACACAGACCCATCCAGGGACAGTTCCCCTACCCCTACCCCCGCGACCGCATGGGCCCCTCCGGTCAGAGCCAGCACAGTATGATGGGTGGGGGGCCCACTCCTAACCATGCCGCCGATGGCCCCAACATGTGGCCATCCAGGACAGAGCTCGGCTATCCCTACCCCAACCGACAGGGGCCGCCATCACAAATGCCTCCTTACGGCTCAATGGGCAGAGATGACATGGACGGACGTCCGGGGCAGGAGCAGTGGCACCGTCAGTCTGCCTACATGTCGTCATCAGGAGGCATGACTCCCCTGTCCTCACGCCAGCCATCTTCTTATTCCAACTCTCCATCCATGGCCAACCACCTGTCCAGAGCACCCAGCCCAGGAGCCTTCCAGCGCTCCATGGACTCTAGGATGTCACCCAAAGGACCGTTCATGTCACCCATGAAGATGCCTAAGCCTGGGATGACCATGATGGGCTCACAGGGAGGTGGACCCCTTGGTCACTTTCCTCCCAACTTGAGGCGGGACCTTAACTACCCACCAGGATCAGTGGAGGCCACCATGCCGATTCTCAAGCCCAGACGCAAGCTCACCTCCAAGGACACTGGTGAGATGAAGTCACATTATTTTATGAATTACTATTTTGACGAGAAGATGCATTACTGATTGTTTAATTCTAGTTTTGCGTTTGACTTGAAAAGGGAAAGTGAATTTATTGTACTTTCATGCTCTAAAAAACTCTGTTATCTCTGCCTTATATGAAGAGCTAAACCTAATTTGCAGGTTGAACTAGCACAACATGAGGCACATTTTATGAAAGGAATTACAATGATCCCATTTTATCATTTGGACCATGTCTGATCACTACTTTCTTTTCTTCCGGGTTCCAAAAATCCCCTTGTTTTAACCCCAGGAACGCCTGAGGCCTGGCGCGTGATGATGTCTCTGAAGTCCGGCCTGCTGGCAGAAAGCACATGGGCCCTAGACACCATCAATATCCTGCTGTACGATGACAGCACTGTGGGCTCCTTTACCCTCTCGCAGGTAAAACCAATTTCACGACTACACCTCACTGCTGACTGCGATTAATTCAGCCTGCTGGAGCACGCTGTAAAAGCATGCCAATGTCTCTTTGAATCCGATCTTCCAGATTAACCTTTTTCTGTTGTCGTAAAGATTTGTAAAATTCACATTGAAATAATCAGAAGACCATTATGTCGCCATGTCGTCCAAATGATTCAAGATATTATTACAAAAATGGATTAGAATTAGATTTATTTCTGCTTAAATTGCTGACATTCATTTTATCAATGTCTGAACAGTTGCCAGGATTCCTCGAGCTGATTGTGGAGTACTTTCGCCGTTACCTGATTGAGATCTTTGGCATCCTGGAAGAGTTTGAGGTGGGGACAGTGGCCCAGAAAAGCCTTTTGGACCCCACTACTGAACAGAAAGAAGAAGTCATCCCTGACCAGGAAACGGACTCTAACGCCCATCCTGAACCTGAGTCAGCTCCGGCAGAAGCGATGCAGGTGGAGCAAGCAGGAGGCATCGTGGAGGAAGCTCAACCGCTCACTACTGCAGAGCCAGAGTCAGCTGAGGTGAGCAGTGAGAAGGCGGAGTCTGAGATCAATATAAAGGAGGAGGACACAAATGACGAGGACCGAGAGAAAGAGGGAAAAGAAGAAGAGAGTGAAAAAGGAGCAGAGAACAAAAAGGAGTGTGTTGACCAGCCTGTTGCAGAACTCAAATCTAAACTCAAGCAAGCCAGTAAATATGATAAGCTCCCCATCAAGATTGTCCACAAAGAGGACCTGTTTGAAGACATGACAGAGCACTTAGGTTATGTCACTGAGTTCACTAGCGGGTTGCTACACTGGCAGGCTGGCGGAGGGGACTCCACCGCACACATTCAAACACAATTTGAACCCCGGAGTGAAGCACCGCCCAGGGCAGATGGAAAGACAGGGAAAGAAAACAAAGAGGAAAATACGGTGGACGATGGGAAGAAACAACCGCTGAAACATATCACTGCTACTATAGATGATGTTCTGTGTGCTCGGGTTGACGCCCTTTCTTACGCCCACCCTGCGCGCTCCTTGCCATCCTACCCCTTCAGGGTGCATCAGGATGGGGAGCAGGACTACATCACCTTGCTGGAGGATGAGCCTCGCTGCCTGGACGAGCCTCCGCTCTCCACATCCTCCGCCTGGCAGGACTCACTGGCCAAGCGCTGCCTCTGCGTCTCCAACATCGTCCGGAGCCTGTCCTTTATCCCCGGGAATGACTTGGATATGTCCCGCCACCCTGCTCTGGTTCTTCTTCTGGGCCGGCTGCTCCTGCTGCACCACCAGCACCCGGAGAGGAACCGGTCGCCCCCCAGCTACCAGAGAGACGAGCAGAAGGAGCAAGGGCTGTCGAGCAGCAAAGAGGAGTGGTGGTGGGAGTGTCTGGGTCTGCTCAGGGAGAATGCTATGGTCAGTCTGGCCAACATCTCGGGTCAGCTGGATCTCTCCACCTATCCAGACACTATCTGCCTCCCCATCTTGGATGGCCTGCTCCACTGGATGGTGTGCCCTTCGGCTGAAGCCCAGGACCCCTTCCCATCAGCAGCCCCCCACTCCCAGCCTACTCCCCAGAGGCTGATGCTGGAGTGCCTCTGCAAGCTGAGCATCCAGGCCGGCAACGTTGACCTCCTGCTAGCTACGCCACCTTTCACCCGACAGGAGAAGCTCTTCACCATCTTGGTCCGCTACGTGGGTCAGAGGAAGGCCCAGGTGTACAGAGAGATGGCTGTGGCTGTGCTCTCCCACCTGGCACAAGGAGATCCCACAGCGGCACGTGCCATAGCCATGCAGAAGGGCAGCGTGGGTAATTTGGTAGGCTTCTTGGATGATGGTGTTAGCATGGCACAGTACCAGCAGAACCCTCACAGCTTGCTGCACATGGGGCACCCCCCTATGGACCCACCTAGCATAAACATGATGTGCAGAGCAGCTAAAGGTCTGTTGGCTATGGCTAAAGTGGAAGAGAACAAGAGAGAGTTTGCGTTGTACGAAAGCAGATTATTAGACATCTCCATTTCCTCTGTGCTCAACGCGGGGGTGGTGGCTCTCATTTGCCAAGTTCTCTTTCACCTAGGGAAATTATGACAAGAGGAGAGGCGGGACTCACACAGCAGACGCTAAGGCAAACAAGATGCTTCTGTGGTTTCCTATTTTTATTTATCAAAATGACAGAAAATGTTTGTTTTTTTAATGACATATCCACAAAATATCTCTATATATGTATAGCTTCTGGGCCCTGTTAAAAAAAAGTGGGTTTGGCATTTGAAAGCTCATTTTAATACAAATATTTAATACCTGCTGGTGTTGGATTGCTGATTTTGTTTGGCATTTGTTTTTGTTTGTTTACTTTTTCAGCCAAAGCTGCCACCAGATGTTGGTGCTGAATTACGTGGTTCCTTTTGAGTCGATGAGTCGTGGAGATGTTTTTCAGTTTTATAAACGCTAATATACTCATCAACATTTTGTTAATGGAGAGTATTTATTTAAGATGTGACTCTGTACAGTAGTTTGAACTTTTTTGCCAACAGTTGTGGGGGGAAAAAAAAAACACTGACTTTTCAAATTGAAATGTATATGTCTCCATCGCTGGAAGATAAATTGTGCAATAGGACTCTAGAGCAAGTTGTCCCTTTTTGAGAACAAGAAGAATCTTAAAAGATACCTGCAGTGTGTGCTTTAGGCCATGAGGAGGCAGCATTGCACCAGCCAATCAACATGAGAGGAGAGCATCTGTTACAATAAGTGTCTAATTTATCATATCCTCAATGACTTTCACAGATGAACTTTTTGTTTCCTAAGCACTTGTGTTATGTCTGTATTTTTTCATCACTGTGTATATAAACCGTTGTACAATGGACGCACATGATTCTTTCAGTCTCAATCAAGCATAGCAAGAGGTGGGACTTTCTGACTATTATAACAAATGCTTTTATTGTTGGTAAAATTTGTTATTGTTATTATACATATTTTGTTAATGGGGTAAAATATTTGAACATGGCAGATGTAACTGGTGTTTCAATGTAAAAAAAATCCTGTATGCATTGTATTATAGCTGAGAAAACAATCGCTTTGGTAATCAAACGTGAAAGTGCCAGGGTGAGAGGATATCTAGGCGAGGCTACGTGAGAAAACTGAACACATTTCTGTTCGTTACTGTCCTACATTCATGTCAATGGGCATATTTTTGAATCTAGATGATGCTCTAAAAAGAAACGTGTGAAAATAACCTTCAAAATGTCATGAAAGCTCATTGTAAAATTTGCCTTTTTTCGTATGACTCCATGTCTCTTTTATTCAGTATACACATTTATACTCTGTGCTGCACATGTCACAAATAAATGTATGATGAACATCGTTACGCACCGGAAACGTTGCATTATGTCCAGACAATCTTAGGCCAATAAAACAAACATCAACTGCTTACATGGACTGCCTTTATTGATGACATTTAAAATAGTTTAATCCTCCGGCCTTACAATTCAATTACACAATGAAATGCTGCAAGAGTCCAGAGGGCGCGTGATAAGATAAATAGATGGCCGCTATTCAGGTGTCACTTCAGAGGTCTCTGATGTATGTTCAGAACATTACAAACCATCAATCATTTGAAGAGGAAAGACAGTCTATCTGAAGATGAGACACACATCATCCAAGACGCTGAAGGTGAAGCCGTTTGCATTTTGGACCAAAAAAAAAAGGATATGCAGCAACTCTCTGAACACATATGTGTAATGTGAAACTATGACACTGAGCAGATCGCAAGAGTGACTCAAGTTGTATGAAAGAAAATACTTTATGTTAAGATTTACTTTTATAAATAGGTAAATTAACATTTCCAGTTTAATTGGATCCAGGACCAACTCATACAGCTACGTAGCATAGTCTGCTCTTAATCCCTTGATACTGATATACTCTAAAATAATGAAAAACGCATCTCTTCTTCTTTGTACAAGGTATAGGCGGATTTAAAAAGGAATGCAATAATGAATTGATTAACCCATTTATTGGTGACCTGGTACTCCTGGTCTGCGTCCAATGGAAAACTAAATATATTGAATACCTATCGTACTCATGGGACCCCAACCTCAATTTGAACAGCTCCTCTCAGAGCATCAATTTTCATAATCCCCTCGTTAAGACAGAGGTGCCTGACCTTTCTGCAGCCATTCTCAGCACGTTCCCGTCCTCCTCACAACCTCTAGCAGCCAACTCTTCAGGTGTTCTTGTATTCGGGAAGGACGTCACCTAAATCTTTAGAGAGGGCTCTGGTGAGAAACAGAGGGACTCTTACCAGGCACCACTGATTAAAACTGCATGTCTTCTCTGCACTATGCATCATGCATCATAGGCCTTTTTCACAGAAGACATCTTGACTTATCATAGTAGGAAAAGCACAGGGGTCACTAATAACATTATTGATGGCTCTGTTCTATTCAAGTGCCCCAGTAAACAGGGACAGTGTGACATTAATTAGCATGAACAATACCAGGACCCAAATACGGAAGCAGCGAAATGGAATTCAGCTGTCGTTAATTCTATTATTTACACCTGTGCTTTTCCTTCTGTGACATGTCAAAATGTTTCTCTCACGAGGGGCCTCCCCTCCCCCGAGCTAACCGTGTCCCAGAGTACGGCCACTTTGTCACATGAGCTAAACTCTGGTCATTACGGACGGTTGAGACCGCATCAGGGCTGAGGAACACCACAGATTCTGCACCCGGCTCTCCTCAAAGACACACAGGGGATTTTTTGGTAAGTATGAGTACCATAAGTGTTCCTCCGAGTACATTTGGAATAATATATTTGTGTCTGTTTTGTTACTCCATTATGGTAAATGAACGTGTTTTATCGCGCCTTCTCTGCATATCATTTTGAATTGTTTTCTTAGAGAGTACGATTTATTTTTGTGTCCCATATGAGCTCCTCTTTGTTTCCTCTCTGCGCCCTGAAGAGGAGCACTGAGTTATGGACACACGTATCTATGTTAACTATTGTAAGTATATGACCTGCTCTACTCGATCTAAGCATCCCTGAAGACAAGACTTTTGATTCCTAATTGAACAATACAATCCATGTCCTTTAACAGACACGGCTTTATCACAATTTTAGAAATGTTGTTTTTGCTAATCCCTAATTAGAGATTTTCCAATATAAAATATAAAGACTATTGTGATGAATGGGTAGCACACTTGTAGTTTCATATTCACTTTTGCTCTCTATCAGTAAAGGCATGCAAGCTGTCGCAAATCTAAACATAGACATCAGATAGGAATTGTTTTAAAAGCAGACATAAACACAAGACCACCTCTATACTACGGTATACACTCCCTCTTGCATCGGTTCCTAGCATTGATTTGTAAGCATGTAAGTGTTGAAAGAAGAAACAACTGCCAACCACCCGTTTTATTATCTTAGTTCAACACACAAGGCGCTACATTAACATTGGATGATACTCGTATAGATATAGTCATTTCTTTTGACTTTGACCAGAGTCCCCAGAAGTTATACTTTCTCTTCAGTTGGAATTTGAAATCTTTCTCCCAATTTTCCTTTGCCCGGGGAAATGTGGGCACTATATCAAGTCCTATTTTAAGCTTCCTTTAATAATAGCATTCCTAATGTTGACAACACAGGCAATGAACAGGTTGGGTTTCAAAGAATGATGTTTAGCCGGGTTGCTTGGCTGCTGGTACAATCCCTCATCTTGATCTTATTAAAATCCTACCGACACTTTAAAACAAATTACAACCGCCTGAGAGGTGGTTGATTGGTTTTTAACTAAAGCGCCTTTCTGCGGCAAAAGAAGCTATTCACATGCTCTCGGGTATGTCCTGGCATCTCAAGCTGTAATCACCTGCACATGACAAACGGAACCTTAGCCCACATACCTCAGAGCGTTTTCGATTCCATTCATTTAGAGACCGGATGGAAAGTGGGTTTGCTGTACTTTTTCAGTGATGGAGGATGCATTTCACGTAGGCAGCCAACCGCAAGAGAAAACCTCCCACACTCCTGTGCCTCCTGTGAAGCTGAGTCATCGAGCTCTGACAGAATGATGTGGTGGCTGAGAGGAAGCCAGACAAGTCATTGGCTACCACTGGCCTGGGTACCATACCCTGCTGCCTCTCACCGCTAACGTAGGGAGATGAATGAGCATTGGGCGGACACAAAAAGAGACTGCTCTGACCTTTCCAGGGAAGTGTTTTATGTGTGGGGTGAACTGTGTTTACCCGATCAGGCCAAGTCCAATAGCTGTGGCTACGGACAGTATTGGCCTCTTGATGAGGCTTTGATGTCGCTATGTGCTTTCATCCAGTCCAGCTTTCTAAACGAAACAATATTGCATGGAAGAGGCCTTGGCAGGATGTGATCCAGGCCCATGTTGTTCTTGGATTAGTTACTGAAAGGCCCTATCATGTCCACTTTTTTCCCCAACACAAACACAGCTTCAGCCATATGTCATCACATCGCTTGACAAGCCCCACGGTTAAGGAATTAGACTGGAGGGCTTACAGATCATTAGCAACCATTGAAAACATCCACGGCTTTCCAACAGATTAAGTGAAACATGTGCCACTTGATAGCTTCACATGCCCAGCAGCGGCAGCCAATCGCGATCTCTGCCAGTTTTCATGACACAAGCGTCAACAGCGACAACTTGTACAGCACTGTACATGACCACATCCTTAGAAACGCTGCATCGTCAACCGACTCTGGGGATGAGGGGATGCAGTTTGAATGTGTGTGTGCTGATGTTTCTTATCCAAACCATTAAGATAAATGTGCTTGAATGCTAAATCCTAATTTTATACAACAAAGGTAAATATAAAAGTACAGGAATACATGTTTGATTCTTTCCTCCTCTCACGTTACATGACACTCAGACAGACTATATTTTTCACTGAAAGTGTGTGTGTGTGTGTGTGTGTGTGTGTGTGTGTGTGTGTGTGTGTGTGTGTGTGTGTGTGTGTGTGTGTGTGTGCGCTTGCGCATGTGTGGGTGTTAAGAGGAGGACAGATGACAGAAGAACTGTAGGCTGATGACACAATCATCAGCGTTGTCAGTAGAAAGAGCGTTAATGTGACTATTCGTATTGAATGATTTACAGTCAGTGATATTGTTTGTTTCGTTATTTAATTATCTTCCTAAATCATGTTGATTCGTGCAATACTTGTGCTTCCTGTTCCTGCTGCGTTCCAGGAAACATTACTAAAGAGCATTTTTTTGCAGGTGAGAACAGGTCAATAAAGGGGCATCATACCTTTTCTAGCTCCAACTGTACTCCTGTCCAAGTGTGAACTAATACTGCATTAAACTATAAATTGTTTTTATTCTGGGGGATACACACTATTCCACTGTCCTGTCTCATTTTTAAAGCATAATCACGACCCATCTTTCATATTTCTCTGGGGGCACCATGGTATCAGGGACAGTTCCATACGAAGAAAAATTCATAAACGTAACACAAGGAATATTAATTAGCAGTTTGAAGCGTCCTGTCAAGAGTTGTATAGACACAGTAACAATAGTAGTCCATGGGGAGAATCCTTTTATGTCTGCAAGAGATTTTGATGCAGTAACACAGTTGGCCACTGGAACAACAATCTCTGAGCCCATCTCTAAATACTGTCTGACTTCCCCAGTCCTAGTTAGTTCCTTTGAAAAGACATAACTCTTTAAAAACGAGTCCTAAGTACAGTATATAATTCAGTTTTTTTTTTTAAACTCAATAATTTACTAAGACAGCTGGCCACTAGTTTTTAGCAAACGTCACTCCAACAGGTGTAACTAGGGGGTCAGACTCGTGGCGTAAGGACTGGTGCGCTGACTGCGGTGTCCTCAGTTTGTCATCCCCATCTCGCTTTCACCTCAATTCCAGTCAACTCTTTTGTGTCGGCTATCAAAGGAATAACACGGCCAACAATATCAATAATAATCATTTGAAGAAACAGGGTGTAAATTGTGAAATTATTGGGGATTATTTTCTGTCGTAGAATTGGTGTGCGAGTGAATATATAACTCTACCAAGAAAGTGTATTGGAATTGACTAAATAAACGACACTGGTAAAACGGGACTATTTGAACTGGTTCTATTGTGTTTCTAATATTTTTTTGACAACAGTGTAGCTCTATGGCACACAGGGATATGTTTCATCTGGCACATTTGGTTTCGGTCTCTTCATGTGATTTGTCGACCGTAAGAAACATATCGTCACCTTCCTAAAATAATGGCTTAAGTCATTTTTTCAGGTTTTTCAGAAAACACAAAAAAACTAATACCAATGTAATAGGGGTGCACAAGCTGCCTCTAGACACTGCACAACAGGCATACTGTAATAACGGTCAAATTATGTTATGATTACTAATATTATGTTCGAGTGAGATTTTCATTGACAAAAATGCTAACTAAATTGCTAGCTTAAATTGCAAGCTTAAAAAGCTTGTATTGCCTAAGTCACATTGTCTTTTGACTTAGGCAAAATAAAATGTCCTAAGTCACACACTTGAATCAGAATCAGCTTTAATGGCCATGTAAGTTTGCACATACATGGAATTTGACTCCGGTTTCACTTTGCTCTTTGTACTTTTCCACACACAATAAACAGTAAACAAGATAACTATAAAAAAAAGATTTTAAAAAAAGACATTAAAGACAGTAGTAAAAAAAAAGTGCAGATAGTGCAGATTAAGAGTCTGGCCAGTGGGAAGAAGCGGTTTATGTGTCTGGTGGCTTTGGCATACAGTGCTCTGTAGCGCCTACCAGAGGGCAGGAGTTGAAACAGCTTGTGTAGGCGATTTTACCAGAGTGGCCAGTATCATGAGGAGATGATTTAAGCAAGAAAATAATTTTTGACAAAAAATGACTTTATTTTAGGAAGGTGACGACATTGAATATCACGTGTCCTACCCCTTAACCCCTGTGTTAGCAGCAAGCTGGCAGCCTGCATATGCAATGCCAGCTAACAAAGCAAGTGGCTGGCTTCATTGAATAATGATTCTCTATAATAATCAAACGCATAAGCTTCGACCACAGTAACCCCTGGACGCGCCCCTACTGACGGACGCCTGGAGGTCCCTGGACCACGGTTTGGGAACCCCCTTTAACAGCCCGTCCTCCCTTTGCACCTCCTCAGTTCAGCCTCGCTTGGAGGGGGAGGAGCAGGCAGCGAGGCTGTGCTCTGCTCCCATGTTGATGTTTGTTGTTTGCGAGGGTGGCAGCACTGTGTGAGTGTAGAGGGACACCATCGGAGGGGTTGCCGGCCTGCTTCTTGGGCAATGCTGCAACTTCCCCCCCTTTAAACCGCGGCCGAATGGTGAAGATTGCTGGTGATTATTGGCCGTGTGTTGCCGTGAACCACTCGGACATGAGGCGGCTCGGCTCGGCTCGTCTCTCGTGAGTCAGGATGCTGGAGCTGCTCTGAGAGCAGCCCCGTCGTGCAGTCTTGCCTCTGGATTTCCCTTTTTTTTTTTTTTGGTAATCGGCGACGAGCAAAAATTATTTATTTTTTCACCCATAAACTTACAAAAAAAGATGGTGTTCTTCGCTTTGTCGTCGGGTCGCAACAACCCTGGATAAGGAGAGGAGTCGCTACGCGACAACACCCCGCACGACGACCAGCGCTACTTTCCTTCGCCGAGGCAGCGCGTCAACCGCCGCTTTCAGCGGAGCGACACCGCCGGGTCTGTACATGTGATGAGGCTGACGTTTAAAACACCTTCGTTTCAGCTCCTCTCGAGCGGGAGAGTTGAAGTAAAAGAGCCAAGTGAAAGACTGGTGCTCGTGTTGGGGAAGCGAGGCAACCGTTAATTGCAAAGTTGGCCAACGTAACTTAAACCGATCACCTCATCAACTCGCTAGCTTGTTAGCCTGAGCGGCACTTTAGATTGAGTCGCCGTATCAAAAAGCTAGCCAAAAAAAAAAATGGCGCTATTAACGTGATGCTATGTTATGTGTGAGCTGCCAGTGAAGTTATTCCCCAAGTTAGCTGACGACAGAGCAGCTAAACTTGCTGTTCTGACTTAATTTTGTAGCTTTTATTGAGTTCACTGGAGACTATATTCGCCTTCCCGAAGCTACACAAGTGTGAGTGTTAGTTAGATATGAATAATATCAGGAAGTGTGGCGTGTACTTTTTCCACAAACTCCCCCCCTCTCTCACCCACATTCACCTCTCAGGCATTGGTCTGAAAAGTTGTGATCTGGGCCTGTAAACTGAACCGGCTTCTTCTCTCCACACAGGCACGTCTGCCCCGGGATTTATCCAGCTGTGGGGATTTGAATCAGCGATTGATGCATCTCGGGGTGTCCGAGTCCATGAGAGAGTGCGAGTACAGCCAAATAAGCACTCGCAGCTCCACACCGATGGAGACCCCTTACACGAAAAGGACCCCAAAGAGGAGGAAGTGGGAGTCCTTCCCGGGTCGGAATAAATTTTACTGCAATGGGAGGATTATGATGGCCAAGCAGACGGGGGTTTTCTACCTCACCCTTGTCCTTATTCTAGTAACTTGTGGACTTTTCTTCACCTTTGAGTAAGTATCGTTGTAAGCATGTTCTGTCTCTTTTCGTGCTCCCATCTGCTATTTACACACGCGCAATGACAATGTGGATTAGGGATTTCATTTCATGGGCTCAGCTGTCAGAGGAAAAAGTTTAGATGTAGGTCAGTTATGTCACTGGCATCACTCTGGAGTGGCTGTTTTTCCTCTGATCTCCTCAGGGGTTCAGGCAGATGTCAGAACAAACTGGTTGGCGACTAGGCAGACATTTCTCTGTATTCACAAGTAAGCTATAATATATTCAGTATCTTTAATGAAAGTAGTGTGTCGTGCCAGGGGGCTGTTGCTGATGGACATGGTGTTGGTCTCCTTATATTGCTTATGGTTTCTTCTTACAGTTGATTGTGGGATGCATCTTAGACCGCCTTCTGTTTTTATATTTACTGTTGTTGTTTTGGCATGCTGGCCTTGCATGTCTGGATCACCCCAGGTACAGGGTCGAACATCAACCTAACCAAAGTGTCTTTGCGCGAGATCGTGACCAGTTGCAGCGTTGCTGTTCTGAAGCAGATCAAGATGTCCAGTAACGGGATTTTATGCACAATGTGTTTGGTAATTTGACCTTTTTATAGTGACAACATGATAACTTGATAGCGGGTTACCTTCCACTTTTTGTTCCTCATCGATCTCAGATCAGTCACCCTTGACCTATGGAGCAGACTACACAGTGTGTGTGTGTGTGTGTGTGTGTGTGTGTGTGTGTGTGTGTGTGTGTGTGTGTGTGTGTGTGTGTGTGTGTGTGTGTGTGTGTGTGTTTGCCAGCCACTTGCACTCCCTTAATCACAACCTCACAATCCCCAAAGGAGCCTCTTTCTTTCGCCCACTGATGGAACAACCTGTAATCAACAGACAGAAAGTACTCCTTTCCACTGTCTCATCCAGCTCATTAGGCCCTAGTAAATGCTCTATCATCTCAGAAACCTCATCTACACTGGATAAGAATCCTGCTCCATCAGGAGATTTGTTGCTCTATCAGGCTAAAGTGCTTAATAGGCAAAATATGTGCTGTGGTTGATGGCTGCGGTTCAGTATCTGGATTGTAATTGTAGTACATCAAAAGACAGTAAATAGTATGCACACACACATTATTTAAATAAAACATGTTTACTTTATGTGATGTTTGTGTATAAAATTAGTTTTTTACATATAATTTCAAAAGGACTTACTATTATGTAATTCTGTGTGCCAGAGATATGTTGGGAAATACTAAAACAATGAGTAGATTAATCAAGCCACTCATTGACAGAAAAAATAAATCATCATTTTGATCATTGGCGTATCGTTTTACTTATCAGACAAAAAAAGAAAGAAATTTCAGTTTCTCAAATGTGAGGATTTGCGGTGTTTTTCCTCGTATATTGAATATCTTTTTGACAGTTGGTATGAGAAAAAACAATTGGGATCCTTCTATGTTTCATCCCAAACCATTGCCGGTATTCCGTTTTGTATGCTCTGTGTGTGTGAAGTCCTTCACAGACGCATCTATCAGCAGTGACCTCTGGACCACTTCATCTTTCAATATATTGTCACCTCAGCAGAGATACAGACATTACCCATGACCAAAGGGCAGACTGCTAGCAAGAGGGCATCTCATGCTAAAACTTCCAACCCTCTCTACTAAGGAGCAGTTAATACAAATATTGAAATGGGACTGGAAACGCACTGCAGTGTCCATTTGAACCTGGATGTTCCCCAGCACCCACATGGAGGATGCCTGATGCTTCCTGATGATGCCCCTTTTAGAGAGCTTCATTTCCTACACTGTGGCCTGTCAATGGGCCTGTGCCCAGTGTACGGTCCTGTTTGTTGTGACTACAGGGGACATTTTCAGGAACGCCACGCGACCACAAAGCCACTTTTCAGCTTGGCGTTGTTCTCCCTGTTCAACTGTTTATGGCCCCAGACTATATATATATATATATATATATATATATATATATATATATATATATATATATATATATATACACACACACACACACACACACACACACACACACACACACACACACACACACACACACACACACACACACACACCCATCAGATGAAAGGAGACATTTATCGGACAGGGCACGAGTCAGCAGACCTGCACATTGGCTTCTGTTGTCATTAAGAGTAATGCATTTCGATTAGATGTGTTTTTCTAACCCCACACGCCAGTTGTCAGCATATTGGAGAGCAGATCCTCATCCTGTTTGTAAGGGCTTATTCTTTGTTGAATTGCCTCTGTGTCTTATTATGGTATTTTGTACTTGATTATGGTATCATGACATCTGGTCCATGTTTGTTTAAAGATGATCTTTTGATATTTGGAGTCCAGAAGGAGTCAGCGGCTGTGTTTTAAGGATTGAGACAGGCACAGAACGTGTACCAGAGAAGGAGATCTTTCTACATCTCCATATTTCCTTTAGCTTGTTTTCTTTGTCTGTCTGAGGGGTGCTCAGCCATGCACAATAAACTCTGTTGGTGACCGGCAGACTTTGGTCTGCTTATTATTCTGATGCGGGCTCCCCCCAGATATCCATGTGTGCTGTTGTTGCACATGTTGCCATCTCTGCCTCATGCCTCGTATAAAAATGTTCACTCAAGCAGATGTTTGACGTCATGTTGCTGTTAGTGTTTTGTTTTGTTTGATCTTAAGAACTACAGTTTTGGGCAAAGAGAAGGCCTAACATTGGATTCAGTCGAATTTGAGGCTGACCACAGGATGTAATGCAGTCATTAAGACTAGGCAGTGACAATAAGCAGTGATTACTGGAGACGTGTGTTTTATTATTTTAGGACCTTTTTCCAAGTGCTGAAATGAAAGGTCTGCATAAGCAACCGGGGGTTCAGTGTCTTGCTCAAGGACACTTCCTTCGACATGCGAGCTATGGGGAGACTGGGGGTCGAACCGGCTACCTTGTGGTTACAGGAAGACCACTCTTCCCCATGAGCTGCAGCCGCCTCTTGATCAGATCAACGGAAACCTTTTTTTAAGCAAAGCCGTCAAACAGCCTCCTAAGTGTTAGGCTTTGTTTATGCTCGCGCTTGGCGTCTTCCGAGTCTGTCTCCGGAGGCGCTTATACTCTTATGCGCTTTGCACTCAATTATTCTCCGAAACATCAGAGGGCGTACAAACAAAATGTACTGTGAAGAATCAAAAAAGGCAACAAGTGTAATCCGTAGATATGCCCAGAGACTGTTGGTGTATCTGACAAAAGCCTTAAACTAAGCTCCACAATGCTGAGGAGGCATTATAATTATCTGTAAACTCATATCTCATGTGCATGGACGACTTTATTTCCTTTGTAATAGCCCTGTAAGGGAACCAGGCAAGTATGACATGCATTATGACAAAACGGAGGTTGAATATCCTGTAAACCTTTTGATTTGGCTGGCAAAATATTTACTCATTGAAAGTTTTTAGGACCACCTCTCTCTAAAGCATTTAAAAGTGGATTAGCCTTCTTTGTATAATCTCCATACATGTAAATAGATCTTTTTTCAGTTATCTATTTGTAACAGTCAAGTGATTATGTCATTTTATGGCGTGCCGGTTTTACTAGGGCTAGTATAAACTAAGCTTTAGGTCGTGCTTTCTTTTGCTTAAATTCAAATCCAATCTGATTTCCATACATTTGGGACCAACTGTGCCTGTGTACATTTAAGTAAATGGACCGTTGAGTTTTTTTTCTTCCATACAACAGGAATCAAACTGTAAAGGTTAATTTTTACCTTGATGACATGTTTGGTTGTTTGGGTTCACCCAAACTGCGCTTGTCGTCTGCAGCTCCTTTAACAGGTAAAACGGAATCTTAACTTTTCTTAGTGTTTACAAAAATTAATAATCTTTTGACAAACTGAGCTGCAGATTTTTTCTGTGAACAGTTCATGAACTTACCATGTAGAAATGCTCACATTCTTTGATTAAATACACTGAAACTAAAGATCAGAGCAGCGCATCTCCTTGATATAGGCATATGTCGGCTACAGCCCATTTCAGTGGTATAAAAATTGGGTTCGGCTTTGATTTAATGTCCCGCACGTTTAGTCATCTAATTCATGTTCTTCCGTAAAGCAGCCTGGGAGTGGGTGTTTGACCGGCTTCATTCAGGAGGAAATTCTACAACAAGACCAGTCCTACAGCCATCTTAGTCAGAATTCCGACGAACCTGATTTATGGGAAGTTGCCTAACCTGCTTTTTGACTGTTGGAGAGATTGCTTTTGAATCAGAAAAAAAACATGGCCAACTTTGGCAGGTGGTTTGCTCCAGGGATCCTGTCACATGGTTCTAGTTCATGAAGAAGACAGACTGGGTCCTACTCGCAAACCTGCGTTCACTTAACGTGGAAAGTTCTAAGAAAGCTTGATGAGTAATTCACTTGAAATGTAAACGGTGTATTAGGTGTTTTGATGACTATGTAGTTTTGACTAGTGAAGCCTCTGTAATGAATGGGGTGTTGTAAGGTTCTTACTCTCTGGTCACACCAATTTAGCACCTGCCCAATTCAATCTGCATTTGTACTCGTCATGATTTTGACAGGATAGAGGTGGGTGCCTGAATGTGTACCCTCTTCATAAAGCTCTTTAAGTATGTGATAAGTATCAACTAAAAGCTCAGCAGTTTTGGAAAGCGTCATTAAACTGTAGTGTGAAAAGGAGTGCCAAGGTAAAGGATGGGTAGGAAGAAAGCATAAAGGAACCAGGTTTTTTTCTTTCCACTATGGGATGGTATTGGCTGTAAATTAACAAAGAGTAAGGGTCTAATGTCCAAGAGTATTTGAGCGGCTGGTTGTAATGTAGACATCTTGTGTCATGGAGTCTAGTTTAGGTAGCTCATATGCTTTGAAGGTTGTTGAAAAGTAACCTGCTCAGTTATGGTAATCGCACAAAACCACTTTAAGAAGACATAATCATGCTTGTCCACAGGTTTAATAAAGTGGCTCATGTAGGCAGAGGTCAAGTTCCTCTCTTGTGAATAGAAAGAATTCCCTATTTTATGGATGGTGACTTCTTTCTTTGTCGTACAATGTTAGTTCTGCACAGTGCTCTAGAAGAGTAGTAAATACGTTTACTGCATGCTGGAGCAAAATAGTAAGTCAGCTTTTGGAGTGGCGTAAATCAAACTATTGCGAAAGAGTTACGATTATGCGGACAAAGAGTCTGCATAATTTAAACGGTCACACCCATGGTAGACGTGGTTTCCTAAGTCCTAAGCATTCCTGTCTACTCAAAACTCATATTTGACAGCTTGGCTTGTGTGCCATTCACAGGCTTGCACATAATCGAGGAAAATAAATGCATATTTTCACACACGAGCACAACATAAGAGTATGAATTGCGAGATGGAAACGCCGTACTTGGCCGTTTTTAATCATGCATAAATATCAGCTAGCCAGATTCTAGGCTAAGTGACTTTATTTCCTCGCATGACATTTTCGCAGAAGACTTTTGTGCCGCAATCTGTGTTGTAGAATCAAGAGGTATACGCTCATTTCAACCAGGAATCATGCCCAGCAGTTTACCTTTTCTAGTGCGATTCCTCTCCCAGACTAGTTCCAAGCCTTTAATCGACCCAGCACCCTCTGTTTGTCACACAGCTTTCCTGTGCTAGCACATCCACTCCCTGTGCCAGGAGTCATTGATTGCATGGCACATGTTGGAAGGTTATGCTGACAGATTTGCAGAGCTCTCAGATGCACACATGACTCCTGCATACCTCTGAGGCTGTGACATGCATCAGGGATCTGTCTGAAAGGTGGCAGGAAATTAGGATTCCATGAAGTGGTTTGTAACTTTTTGCAAAAGCATGTCATGTTCAGTTGTTTCATTGACTTGGCATGCAGCTAAGAGGAGGTTCATGTCTTGCCCCTGCCTGCCATCGGAAGCAATCAAAACATAATAAAAGGCAAAGCTGACAAAGCCGTGGATCCATGTAGCCCAGATGAGTAATGAGACTTTAGAGTGAGAGGCCACAAAGCCAAGTGCTTGAAATGCATTTTTAACACAACGCTAAGCACATTTTAAACACGTCCATGTATTCGGTACTGCATCACTGTTGAGTAATATCTCTTGGTAAACTATATCTCTTCTAAAGCAATAACTGGGGAGAATTGCACGCCCAGATGCTGTTAATGTCGGGGGATGGATGATCTATGTTTGACGGACCCCTTTTTCTGCAGATCACACGATATTGATTGCCTTCTGTATGGCTGAAGAAGAAAGTAAACAAGGGTACAGTTTATCCCAGGTGAAACTGAAAGGACAGCCAGTGAACAGTGCTGCAGGCTTCACATGGTTACCGGTACATCAAGTGGAGATGAAAGTCCCCCAAGCTTAACTCCCAGCTGAGTTTTGAAAAACGGGTTGGCATCATAAGAGGATTTAGAGGGAAATGTGATAACAGTAATCTGGATTGTTGTTGAGATTAATGCACCCTTTGGGAGGCAAATGAGTAGGGGAAACCTCGGGAGACCCTATTGAGGTAGGGTGACGGTACTGGCAGCTATTATGTTCAATTTATATTCGAGCTGCTGCATAGATTAATAAATGTCCCTGTACGTACGGCACGACGAAAAACGGAAGTTAGTCTTGGAGACGTCACAAAAGGGAGCTCAAGGAACTCAACGCACAAAAACGTTGAGGTAGACACGAAGATTTTTTATGTTTTCTTGCTGACTGCAATCCATCTGTAGCTGTTGCCTGTACTATGCTAATCATGATTGGATGGCAACTAGGGCTGCATGATATATTGTTTTCAGCATCGACATTGCGATGTGCGCAGGCAGCAATAGTCTCATTGCAAGACATGCAATGAGACTATTGCTGCATGCGCACATCGTAGACCCTAGGTAGACCTGTGTTTGCAAACATTTTGTATGCTACTTGTAAAGTAGGCCTACGGCTTTCCATTTATTCAACAGAGATGTTAATTACATAAAATAGTATTCATAAATACACCATGTCTGAATGGAGACATAATTATATGATTCAGCCAAGTTCACGGTCCATTCTAGCTCGAGAGTTGCTCCGAGAAGTCCTAATTGAATAATTGAGATTCAAAACCAAAGGCAGTGGTGTACTACATGATCTGATCTGCTAACCTTTCTGGTATCAGGCTCAAGTCTGTCTGTACCTACCAAGTGGTCCTGGCTCTCGGAGCAACATCCCTCCAACGGAACGAGGCAATGAGCCTTCCGTATGTAAATACAAAGCAAACATTAGGTTTTGCTTATGCCGACATAATGGATCCTGCTGCTGCCTACTGCTGTCTGAATGCTTGTAACCATTCTCTGATTAAAGTCCTTTAGGCATTTGTGCATTGTGCTATACTTTGCTCTGCTGAGACATGCATTAATAGCTCTTGCAGATGTGTTAACCATATATCATTATGGTGTTTACTCAAGGAATTAGCTATCATCGTTTCATCGTGCTGCCTTCAGCTGTCAATAATTTACTCCAACCTTAACAGTCATGCTGTAAACTTTTGTAAACGGGTACCTTTTTGGTAAGTAATTATCGGCACAGGCTATCAAAGAGCAGTTGTCTCAGACTGTGGCTTTACAGTAGATGTTTGTGCACTTGGCTTTTTCCATCATCATACTCAGCTCCAACTTTGATCGACTAGCAACAGTATTTTTATTGGCTTGATGCTCCAGGAACTTCAATGAGCTGGAAAAGAGTTTTGACAATCTTTCCAAGAGGAGTTTATTTTTAATATTTTCCATTCTGAATGTTTGGATAGGTTAATTTAAGATGATCCCACGGTAACCAATGATGGCTCTGCCTGCCTAGAGTTATGTGTGTTGTGTAATCTGTATATTGGATGCTCAGGGTACCATGTGTTTGTGCATAAAGCCGAGATCTCTGTTTTGTTACTTTTTTGATTATAGACCCATTTCTGGATCAAATCCAACAATACATTGTTCTCCTCCCCCATCAACAAGCCATTTAAAATGATTGTAATGAAAGCCATCATGCTGTCTCTATCTGGTTGAAGTTCTTTGTTTCTCTTTTTCTTCCTTTGCATCTTCAGCTCACTCATGTGGCTGTTTCCAGGGTAACCACATTCCCTTGGGAAATTTACCTTGTCCGATATTGGATACTGTACCATCTCCATGGCAACAAAGCCCTTAAATACCCAGTTACATATACTATTTGGTATCAAACTAAAAGGAAAATTAAGATGTAACTTTGGAAATATCCATTTCCTTTTCTATATCCACTCTTCTCTATAAAAGAGAAGATGGTTGCTGAAATTGCTTGTTGTCTTCGCCGGTCATATTCAGTGACTGATTTAAAAAAAATGGATTCCTGAGACATTGTCTTCAGAGGGATCTTAAACCAGGCAACATGTTGCCTACCTGCAGCTCGTCCACATGTGTTTTACTACATGTCTGTAGAAGAGGCAGGCTGGATGTCGCATCTATCTTCGCTCTCTAATGGCTTCAGTGTTTAATCTCTGTCCGTTCCTACAACACACGCCGGCCTTTTCATTACGTTCCTGATGCCCGACGCATTGCAACACAGCTGAGGATGAAGGCAGCGGTTTGTTCTGCTCGCTCAGCCATCTCATCACCACTTGCCAGATGACCAGTTATTAAATATAATGTTTTTTTGGAAGAGAGCACAAATATGGTAATCCCTACATGTCAGCACATAATGCTGGGGATTTGTGACCGTTGCATATATTGCATTACATTTCATTTAGCTGAAATCCAAAGCGACTTACAATAAGTGCATTCAACCACGAGTACAAACTCAGAACAACGAGAATCGAGAAAGTACAATTTCTTCAAGAAAGCAAAACTACAAAGTGCTATAAGTAAGTGCCATTTAGGTGCTACTAAGGTGCAACTTTCTTTATTCAAGGTACAGTCGGAAAAGATGTGTTTTTAGTTTGCGGCGGAAGATGTAGAGACTTTCTGCTGTCCTGATGTCAATGGGGAGCTCATTCCACCATTGAGGAGCCATGACAGCAAACAGTCGTGGCTTTGAGTGTTTAGCTCGCAGTGACGGAGCTACAAGCTAATGGCATGTTAGTGGTGGCCTTGACGTCCTCATTGATTAGCTACTTCAAAACTACTCAAGTCATAGCTTTGGGTTAATTGTTACCGATGTAGCACCCTCACTCAAGTTCTGCCAAGCTTTTTACAACTGCAGTGATTTCTCATTAGCGCCTCTAAATGGTGGATTCATTAATGTGATGTGTAACCAGTCAGACAAAATGGAGGACGGGTAAATAGATGTAGGGTAATAACATAAGACGTTAAAATGTTCTGCTTTTCTGGGGCAAACGCAGACAGACGGCGCCAAGCTTTGGAATGTACTCTTCAAGTGTTGATCCGCAGACGTGTACACTGGTTGTTTCATTGTGCTGTTTCTACCATCACTGCTGTTTATCATTTTATAAAAGCTCGATCAGTTTTCCCTGATTTAAAATTAGTAAATTGAATTGGCCGTTAGCTTTTTCTAATTAGTTTGACTAAACACAACATAAGAAATATAATAACAAAAATGTGATACGGTATTTTATTACACCCTCCCAGAAACGGCACTACGATAGTAACCCTCCCGTTTGCTGGAGAGGATGTGGGAATCAAAATGCAAACCATTACCATATTTTCTGGGATTGCCCTGCTATCACAGACTATTGGAGAGGGATGCACACCGCCCTACAGAACATGTTTGAAGGAGAGATACCTCTGGAAATTAAGACCATGTATCTGGGATATTTACCTGACACATTGTCAAAAAGAGACAAGTATTTAATAAATGTACTGCTTGTGGCCGGTAAAAAGACTCTCACCAGGAAATGGTTATCACAAGCGAGTCCGACTCTGAATAAATGGATGGACATTACAATGGACATTTACAACATGGAGAAGATAACCGCATATGTCAACCACAAACTGGAACAATTTTTGGGATATTGGAAAAAGTGGGTTGCATACGTGGCACCCTATAGACCTGATTTTGTTTTCATGGATCAATGAATAAGAATGAAAACAGATCGCTCCCTAGTTATACATTGTTTTTTCTTTTTGTTTCATTTTGTTTCTTTTTGTTTGTTCTGTTTTTTCACCCCTTGTATACGTACATGGCTAGTATGAGCATCATCAGGGAGGGCAATTGTCTGAAGAGCATTTGTAGATGTCTGATTGATGCCTAATACCAATAAAAAAAAAGAATGACACTTTTTTTTTTACCATCAGGAACTTGCGCAAATAAAAGTAATCACAATTATAACATTCAAAAACATTAAAAAGGGGGGAAATCCTATACTGTGAATATGTTTTGAATAACCAACAATAGGCTGGTTGTTTGTAATGTTGATACATTTTTAATGCACTAAGTGCAGACAGGAAACAATCATTTGAGTTCTTTCCCTGCATGTCTGGAGTAGTCCTCTCTTTTCAGCAATGGTCCTTTCAGCACTGCCTAAATGGTCAAATCTGCAGGCATTCTCTTATTTGTTTCCTCCCTGGCAGTCGAAGCAAACTGGTCTTTCTGAAAACATACTTCTTTCACAGAAGAGCAAGAAAACCGTTTGCTTATTTTTTTTCCAGCACTTCCTCAAGGTTCATCTCAATTGTGACTGTTGGTATTTGCAATACACAGCGAGACAACATTGACCACTTCACCTGTGGTCAAGACCGTGAATCAAGGTGGATGGAAATCCCCTCTGTAGGCTAATACTTTGTGGTTGTATGATCATGTCTGCTATTTGGAGACAAATGACAGCCAAAAGGATGACCTGCAACTGGTACATACAATGTTTGCAGTCAATGTTTTTTGAAGGCGCCTGATTTAAAAGATGACGACCAGAAAGATGATCCGTAGCACTGCCTCAGTCAAACATGGGAATATGCCCTGTATTAGACTACAATATTAGGACACAGTGCTGGGGCATGTGTCTCCACCAAGCCCAGTTGAGAAAACTGAGGGTTGTAAAATGGAAGCCCTGGGCCCCATTCCTCATACATGGTTCAACAAAGTCGATCAAATGTCCTATTATCCATCTTAAATTACCGAGATGATTGACGTCAGGCTATGTCGGTTCCTCAAAGGCGGATCCGCCCTCAAACAGTCTCGTTAATTCAAACAAGATGTCATTCATCTGGATAATTGCGCGTGCATGCTCCTCTTCAAAAGGGGGAGGAGTCGAACACAGATTCTATGATCTTCAAACGCTAAAATGGCAAATAAGAACAGAGAAAGAGCGTCTCTTTTCTCCCCTGACGAGCAGGAGATGATCATGAACGCATATGAGGAATTTAAGTCCATAATCGTGGCATAGTCTAATATTTGCAACACTAAATGCGTAGTTAAATGCGTAAGTGTTGAAAATTTATCGGCTAATTTTAAGTGCCTGATCTCCCAAATCAATCAGATTATATTTATTTAAATGTGCCTGCTGGTAGTAGTATACGAATTAATATATACTTATGAGGATATATGTACTATATATGTGTATATACATGTATGTGTAGATTACCATATAACTAGGAGTTTGAATATGTGTATGGGCGGATCAGTACCTTAATCATTTTCTACAATAATGATGAGTATGTATTATTCATAATCAGAAATTCAATCAATTGATGCAGTGAAAATAAATTGTGTGATTCTCTCTATTCTTATCACGACGCCACCTTAATCTTTTTCTACAATAATGATATGTATGGTGTACTAATTACACTGTCATAGTTATGAGTGCTTTAAACACATCCATAAGTTTCTTAAGCGCTAAATAAACTTTACGAACAGCACGCCATGCAGCGGCTTTCCTGATGTTCTCCACATCGCCGACACTACAAACATGTACCACTCGCAAAAAAGCGTAAGGCTGTGATCTAGTCTGCATATACAGTATGTGAGATGGTCAATGCTTGGCTGGGCGTGTGGTGTTCAATGTACGGCTCAAGGAGGTCTCGTAAATACATGATTCCTAGTCGGCAGAATCGATAGCGCTCGTCCAGGTCATCATGATGTGAGAACGGATCTTGGCGATCTGGAAGAACTCTCTCCCTATAAAACTGATATAACTAATATTGCTCCTTCATCTCTGAGGAAGGGAGCTGGATTTTTTGTCCGGTGGGAGTGGCCAGCTTATCCAGTGAATTTCAGTAAGCCTGCGCTGGAGCAGGTTAAGCATGTGTTGCTATGGTGATTTTTTTTTAGTTCTTTTTTTCTTTTTTCTTCCAAACTTGCTTCATGGAACCAAAAAGTCTGACCTGCGTCATCTTATCCTTTAAAATTATCCAGCTAACTCAGTAAACCAGGTACGAGGAATAGGGCCCTGTTAGCTAGTGGCTAACACAAGTGGTGTATTTTGTACATTGACTCAGTCATTGTCCAATACAATGACGTTGGGAAGAAATGTTTGTGTGGCTCAGTGTTGTCCTGTCTGCCTACTGATGTCCCCAACCACCCGGTGTGTTTTGCTTTGCTCAGTCTCACTCCAGATGTTGAAGCAGCAGGACTGGCCAGTGTCCACTCAGATGGGATATTGGCATGAGTTGTAGTAGGTAGGGGGTTTAGCACAGCTTAGACATTGTTCAAAACAGCTCAAGAATTGTGCGCGTCCGATTCAGTGTCTTCTTTTTTTTCATAAAAAATAGTTAACTGGCTTACTAGCTAGATGTATCTTTGAGGCACCTGAGAATGTGGAAGTATGCCAGCCACTTGTGTTTATGAAATAAGAAACTTGTGCACTAACACATTTGTAAGCCTTTGTGTTCTTTTCTTGGGTCTCAAATATTTGCTGATCTTTTCCCCTGCCTGATGTGCACATGATGCTAGAACTAGGGATGCATCGATAGCACTTTCTTTTTTTAATTTTTTTCTGGCAAAGTACAAGTAGGCCTGCCTACATTTTTACAACCTCTCCATCCGCTATTACTGCAGGGACCCGACATGGCAAGCCTAAATATAGTTTGGCTTGGTTTGTCGAATAACTGCTGTTGGCATAGATCAGCGGATGTAACTGCCCTCCCGAGGTGTTACCATCTGAAGGCTGGTTAGATAGGAGGACAGTGATGTGATGTCTATCAGCAACTTAGAATACATTCTACTTGGTGAAAAAAACCCTCATATTGCCTTGATGCAATTAAATAGGGGCAGTACAGTGTGACATTTTTAGTGCAGCATTTCTGTAACATTAGTTATAAAATAGGATTGAACACCTTATGATTTACAGAAAGGGCAACCACAATTGTTGACCTCTATTCCTTATTATAGCTATCGGTGTCACTTTAAGCGTCCTCAGCTCATTCGTGATCTGTAGTCATTGTTTCTCTGCATTGATTTTTAAATGGAAGTCAATCATGTACTGCAGTCCAATACACTTAGTGAATGGCCGTAATACATATCCACAAACCAGCTCCTCTTTGTTTTCTTCAGCATTCAATGTAATTTAGCCTCTGTGCAAAACGTTGTTTCTCCTGAAAGAGTCAGTAATGCATTATAGTTCAGTACATATACAATAAATACTCCCCTATACCTTCACTAAAAGGAGGCACTTTCGAGATAGATATTCAGATTTGTTTTAAACATTTGCTCTTTATTTTATTCTAATAAAAGTCACTTGACAAAAGTATTTGATACAGATGGATTTTCAGCAACAACAACAAAAGAATCCATACTTGAAGGTGCGATCAACCCAACCTGTTTGCATTTGTCCCGTCATTTCAATAGATGAGTAGATGAACAAGAGCCTTTATGTAAACACTGGCATTGTGAACCTTGGCTCAGTCTCGCAGTGCTATTTTACATTCCTCAACAGCATCCCTGATAACATATGGTTACCGCATGTTCATTTGGTTTCCTTTGTGTGGAATGGCACCTCTTTGCTGACCCCAAACTCAATCCAATAGACCAGAGACTAATGGATGGAACGGGATGCGGCAGCCTGTGCTCCACCTCTATGGGACTAAATGTGATTACAGTAATAACCACCTGCACTGTTGGACGTTTAATGGGATTAAGCCAAATTATCTCAATAGAACGGATTACATCAAGGGGGATGGACCCTTATGTGTGTCCCCGTCTGTATATCCACTTACTGTCAAGTCACGGGTATTAACACTTCCTATCTTCATGGTTGGTCTAGAATACAAGTTCAGTGTCTTTTATGGGCTCGTGTGTACAAACATTTATGCTTAGATGAGCAGGTTATATTTGGGGAGACACACGCCCCTCGGGTCATCAGCTGATGTTTGTCCAATAATCCTCAAAAATTCTGACTATTTGAACTTTCAGGTTTTTACTACTAAACTAAGCATTACTGGTCAGACAGAACCCTGTGTCTCTTTGCTATTTGCTTATTTTTTATTCCTCTTTCCATCTCTTCCTGTCCTACCAGTTGTCCGTTCCTGGCCCAGCAGCTGACCCCAGTTATCCCAGTCATAGGAGGTGTGCTGTTTCTGTTTGTATTGGGTACTCTCCTGAGAACCAGCTTCAGTGACCCAGGGGTGCTGCCCAGGGCCTCCCCAGAGGAAGCAGCTGACCTGGAGCGGCAAATAGGTAAGACTCTAATTTAATGGTTTTAGATATGAAAATATCTTCTCAATATGTCAGTGTTCTCTGACCACCCCTGTTTATTATTTTACCTACCACTATTTTCAGTTGATGTATTTTGTATCTCCAAGCTCTTCCTCCCGGTCTGAGCCAGTGGATACCTTTTTTATCTTAAATACTGTGTTTGTCTTTGAGTGAGCGCCTTTGCATGGTACTGTTGGAAAGGGAGCTAGTGTGTGCCTTTTACAACCTCCGATAAAGAGTGCCAGATTATCTTGCTGATGTGTTTGGAGTGTGTCTGTGTAGCCAAAGAAATGAGGATCAAGCTTTCACTGACTTTGACTCTGCATTTAGGCTGAGGTGAAGTATTGGCGCTGCTTTGACCAAGTGGCATTTGTTCAGTGTAGTTCACTCCACTTTATCCAAGGGTTCCCACTTGATTTCGACATGCATAATGCATGAAACGCATTAGCTGGATGCAGTCTCTGGTTAGATATAGTTTTGTTACTACTGTGATATTTATTTTATTTTATTTATCATATTGAAGTTGTCCAATGGCCATTCAAGGCTTCTTTTCTCTGCAATTTTCACTATATGCGTGATATGTCCTGGATAATGGAATGATTTTATTATAAGATTAGGAGATATTGAAGTAGTGCTTCCTAATTTGATTAGTCAAAGCCAATGTTGAGAGACTGCATGAAAGCAGTGAAAAATAATTTACCTGTTCAGAATTTGTATGAGGCCACTACATAAATGCAACCATCAGCCATACTAGAAGCTGCTACGAGTGCAATACTTTGGTCAGAGTGTAGTCCGCTACATTAGGCCTCTTTCAGAGGAGGAGGAGATAATAAAGGGCACTTTAGACTTTACACTAGAAACAATGTCAGTTTAGTAAATTGCGTGACTAAATCAGCAGTCTCCAAAAGTGTCCTGCTGCCTTGTAGCTAGATGGCTTAACGCCACTCTCTCCATGGTTTAACTTTTTAAACCCTCTTTCTAAAGCCCCCTTCAAAGTTTTGGTCCTTTTTTTTTGGAATGTGAAGCTTGCCGTGCTTCAGGCCACCAGGGCCTCGTTAAACAAACTCTTGACTGGCTTAATTAATCTCATTAGGCGACTTAAAAGCTTTTGGATGGAAGGTAAAGCACAAAGAGCTTGGAGCAGTGGACTGTGCAACAACACCATGTTGTATTGGCAAGCATTGTTTTCAGAGGATAAACAAATTAAAGGTTGAAAATATGAACAATGTTGACCTAAATACCACACTCTGCCATAATTTCATCCCAATTGGCTTTTTGTGCTCCGCATTTTTGGTGTATGTATGTATAAACATAACGCAGCAAACTATTAACGGCGTTAATTATTTGATCATGCGTTAACTCGTTTGTTTCTTTTTTTTGCATTGGGAGGGGCTTAATGCTGCCGCACACAGGTGCTGCACTTTAAATCTCTCCCAGACAGCGCAGTTCAGACCTGGACATCTTACGGCTCTCCCAGTCCGGCCCGCGTGAGGTCAATCAAAAAATAAATAAATAAGATGCACGCCATAAATGCAATACAACGGCACTGCTTTTACTTTGAAGGCGATTTACGTATGCGCGTGCATATGTAAATCGTGACGGGAAAGCACGTCTTGTTCTGTAGTTTCTGTCCTCAGCGAGCAGCGGGTGCTGCCGCGAGCCGCTCCGCCTCAGAGCATTAATCGCGCATGCGCAAAGCCGCCGCTGAGATGCCTGACTGTCTTTCACGTCTCCACCTCATTCAACCAGACTTCAGTGCTCTTGTTCAAGCCAACACAGACTGGACTTTTCTCACTGAGTAAGAAAAACTGAACTGAACAAGATCAAAAGCACTGATAGCTTTTGTATAAAGTTAATCAATTGCTGGTCTTTAACATACATCTTTAAGGTAAGCAACAAACTGAACATGACAAAAGGAGGAGTGGCTTGTCCCTCACAGGGACCCTTACTACTGAACAGACTGATAAAAGACAAATGTTTCTTCTTCAGCATGATATTAAGCTGTTTTACATTAGAATAAAATAATCTATAACATCTGAAAATAAATCCAATATTTAATTGAATGACCAGTCATATAGAAGCATTAAAAAAATAAAATACATCTTTTTTTTCTTCCCTAGCATATCTTTTTGCTTTATATACTGTTGTTAACTTGCTGTTGCTCCAGAGTGCCTGTTATATTGTTCTGATAACATTACTTTAAAATAAAAGCGTGCAATACACTAGTTTTTACTTAATTATTGAATTTGGCGCATAATGCCATTAATCGCAATTAATCAGTTAAATTTTGCCCAGCCCTAAAATATTTTTGCCCAGCCCTAAAATATCTATCTATCTATCTATCTATCTATCTATCTATCTCAAAATCAAACAAAGATGTTTTGTGTAAACTTTGATATTTTGGGGGGAATGACTTTTGATGACTGTCAGCGGTGAATAATGGGGGGGAGAGGAGAGCCGATAACGCTCTGACCGAGCAGACTAATTAGCGGGGAGCGAGTGCGTAAAACCGGAAGCTAAGATGATGAATGAAAATGTTTTGATAGTTAATCACAAAATCGTGATGATGTCCAGTGAGAGATAATTACCGTCAGTAAATCACAGACTCTCTCTCTCGTGTGTGTGCCTCTATGCAACCGCCACACATATGGGACTATTTTCTCTATCGCTGAAATGTGATACACAACGTTTGGTGGCTACAACTATTTTCTGCTGAAAGGCAGCTTACTATTTACTTACTATTTATAATGTCGCAGGTAACAGTATTATAAAAGCAATAAGGTACTAGAGGCAGTACTGTATCTACAATAATGTACAGTTCAAGGGTGTTGTTCGGCCCGACGTGTATGCAAACGATACAGTACTGCCTCTCGTACCTCATTGCTTAAATATCTAACATGGTTCTTATTTTTGTAGCTTTTGCTGTCATTCCTATCGGTCATTCTCACCAGTTTAATTACACAGATGTTAAGAAGTTAAGCTTGTGTCAGTTGTAGAGTAGCATATAGCAGTAGACTAATAGACTTCTTTAATGTGGTGCCGTTATGGTTTCCATTGTCTTCCGTTTGAAAGAACCTAGCTTGTTATAGAGCAGTTAAACACACATCCTTCAGATGCTTTGTATCCTCCAGCTAGTAATGTTAGATTTAAGCCACTGGTAAAGGTCACTTTGTTTTCCCCAAGTGGTAAAAAGGCAGAAACGCGTTTTATTCATTGAGTTATTGCACTCTTGCTCTTTCGTTCCGTCAGTCTCCGGTAGTCCTTGTAATGTAGTGTCTCTACTGACACTCATTGCTCTGTCTTTGTAGTCAAACCACCTCCCTGGTTCCTTAGTCCAGACCTGTGCAGCTCAGTGCTGTTTAGTTCTAGCCGTGTCGTGGCAGCTTGTCATGCAAAACATGAGTAGCACATCTGTGAACTCTTAGCCTGATCATCCAAAGCCCCAACAGCAGCCTCACAATGTCTTCCAGGAGAAAACACACATGCCTGTACTCGATTTGCATAACTGTCCCACGTGTATCTCAAATAAAATGTTCCATACAAAAATCCTGATCATTTAGAGGGTATAACTAACATTTATTGTTGGTCTTACAAATGATGAGCTACCTATTTATTAGACTCAATTCTATTTTGCATCCTTCTTGTGCATATGCTTTCTATTTTGGTATGTAGCTGTATTAATTAAAACAGTCAAAGTGCTACAAGGCTCAAGTTTGATACCACTCCCATTGATCTGTTGCCTAAACAACGAGGAGGGACAAAATATCTGTACAATATGAGACACCAAGGCCGCTCACGCTCCCTGTCCTTAAGGAGGGAAAGCTGATAGGCCTCCGCTGTCATCACTGTGAGCAGATCTCCGCTGTCTGCCAAATGTCTATGGAAAGGAGGTTAGGTGGGTGGTCTAAAGTTTAGCCTACATCAGACAAATTCAAATATTGTTATGTTTGCATCATATGAAACATGATACCGTCTGTGTCATCCTCACAAAAGGATTGCACAGACGTTATTCCTGCGCAAATGGGACAAAAAGACACTGTAATTGTTAAAGTGCCAGTAAAGAGTGAGATAGTATATTGTCACAGTGTACTCCTAATGCAGCAGAAATGTGCACCTAATAAGGGCTGGGGGAAAGAGTGTGGGGTCAGGAAAGGTAGCACAGCTTGTTGCTTATCCCGGCTTGAGTTGATTTGTCTTTAGTGTTCTGCGTTTGATGTCTCTTCATGTCTGCCTGCCTGCCCAATATGTCGGGACCAGACAGGCTGGCATCGGTTTAGCTACCACTCGCCAAATCCAGAAGACTCTCTGAAGCATTAATCAGAGTGAGAGATGGTCATAGCTGCCTTCCTTCCACCTAATATTGTCCAAGCTAGCTGGTGAATGTCAGGGCAACCACGCTGTTTTTCCAAAGCTGCCAGCCAGACTCGGGGCCAGCAGAGGAAACGGGTTTTGGAAGGCTTAGCGCTTGTGCTGCTGGAGGAAGGATGGGCACATCAGTAGAGGCTGCAATGACATTTAGGCTGCAATGACTAGAGGAGCAGTCAATATGGGTGTTTGAGGGTGGCGCCTTCAGTGCTCTGAATAGGAATCTTTTTTTTCTTTTTATGCGTCTGTGCCGGCGACAGCCATGACCAGAGGCTTTATGGCACAAATTAGAATCTGATGGTCAAGGTCACAGTGACCTCATGCCATTTCCATTTTCTTGAACGTGATATCTTAGGAACGCCTTGAGCAAAGTTCTTCAAATTTGGCACAAATGTCCAATGACAGTCGAGGTGGAACTGATTAGAACTTAGTGGGGGAATAGGAATAGGAATTATGTTATATTTGCTCCCTTTTTTTCACTGTTGCTCCGATCGGTGACTCAAAAGGGTGATTCAATCCAAACCATGAGTTTTGTGATCCTTTGCACCCCTGTGGTCAAAGGTCACTGTGACCTCATAAAACACATTTTGGGCCATAACTCAAGGATTCCTATGCCAATTTTGACACTCGCACGAATGTCGAATGGGATAGAATTAAGAACAAAGGACATTCTGGACAGACGGATGTAAACTATATATGTTGTATACATATCGGAGTATATGTTCTCAATAGAAGCTCATGCATGTTAAAAGCCAATAAATGCATCCATGCAGTATGTGTGTGTGATGACATACTGCATGGATTTTCTAAAACTCAACTGTGATAAATCTCTCACCAAAACCAGTCACAACTTCTCCCTCACCATCGACAACTCCACTCTGTCTCCCTCCCCACACATCCGCAACCTCGGAGTCATGTTTGACAGCAACCTCTCCTTCGAACAGCACGTCAAGCAAATCACCCGAACTGCCTTCTTTCACTTAAAAAATAATCGCCCGTCTCCGCCCATCACTCTCCTCATCTGCTGCCAAAACCCTGATCCACGCCTTCATCACCTCCAGAATAGATTACTGCAATAGCATTCTTTATGGCACATCATCCAAAACCCTCAATAAACTCCAGTACATCCAGAACTCTGCTGCTCGCCTGCTCACCCGCTCCCGTGACCACATCACCCCTGTTCTCCAGAACCTCCACTGGCTCCCCGTCCCACAACGGATTCAATATAAAATCCTTCTTCTCACTCACAGAGCCCTCCATAATCAGGCCCCCTCCTACCTCACCGACCTGCTCCACCACCACATCCATCCCGTCAGCTCCGCTCCTCTGATGCCAACCTCCTATCCATCCCCCATAGGACCAAGCACCGGACATGGGGTGACAGAGCCTTCTCTATAGCGCCCCCTCCCTCTGGAACTCTCTCCCCAAACTCATCCGTGACTGCACTGTCCTCACCACATTCAAATCCCAAATCAAAACCCACCTCTTCAGAACTGCTTTTAATGTTTGACTGTGTGCTCTTATTGTTTTCATTTATTTTTATCTGTTTTATTATTCTATTATTATTGTTTTATTGCATAGTTTTTATAGGACGTTGTAAATGTTGTGTAAAGTGACTTTGAGTACTAAGAAAAGCGCTATATAAATTAAATGCATTATTATTATTATTATTATGATGACAATGGTAGTTTCTGCCTTGGGGCTTGGAGTTCGAGCCACTGCTTTGTTTCTGACTTGTGGTTGGCGCTGCACCGTGACACTTTTCTCTCCAAGTGTATAGTGTCATATCAAACTGTGCTTTGCTGCTGTGCTAGACGTGTGCTGCTTGTACAAAGCTTGAGCTTCGCTAGGGGGACAAGCGCAGGACACGCTGTTGCTGATGCAATCAGAGATATTTCACTGTGTAATGTGATGACAACAATACAAATCCTAGGTCCTATGGTAGTCCGGCAACTGCTGCAAATTAAATGGATTTCACTGCAAAGTAATAAACTCTTCTTGATTCTGAAAATAAATAAGTGACCTAGGTAATGGACTCACCTAACCAGGGTTTGTAATCAATAGAGATGTTTCTTAATGTAATATTAGGGGCAAAGCAATTAATTAAACTCACATTATTCTCTATCTTGCACCCTGTTTTAATTACATTGTGTATCACTTTTATTTGTTGTTGTGAAATATTTAGTTGGGATTGGCTTTGTCAGTATACTTACCAGAAAGTTAATTCAGAGGCCAAACTCAAATACAAGGGAGGGCGAGAGAGGGAGAGAGATCTGAGATTAGATCGAGCCTAATCGCATTAGACCCAGCCTCCTCTCCCTGTAGCGATAAGACACTGTGGACGGGCTCGCTGGACTTAAAGGTCTGCCTGTACCGCTGACTTTGGTTCGGCTGCAGGCAAATGTGAGCGTAAACTAAGGCTCTTTTCATTATAAGCCGTGTCTTGAACATCACAAGATGTTAGAGGTGGCTACTTATTTCCATCTTGGCCGGCGTATTTCTTAAAGGCTGACCACTGCATTGATTCATGCCATGAAACGGAAAAAGAAGAAAAAAAACGGGCACCAATTTGCATTCATCATCATAGATCGTGCGGTTCACAGGGCTGTATTGATTCTGCCCTCCTCTTGGTCTCCAACTGTCGAAATGAAATATATAAAATACAGCAGCCAATGCTGCAGTGACTCCCAGATGTGGTCTCCCACAGTGACGGGTGTATCGGAAGCACAGTCTCTTGAACTCGTGTCAACACCTCTTTTGCCCTTGCCACGGAAATATACTGTGTGTCTGTTTGACAAAGCGCTGAGATGTTTGTCCTGTTACAGTAAAGAATGGATTAATACCTTGTTTTGAATGGCTGTCCAATCGTAATTCATGCTGTTACATAAATCGCTACCATGACCCACTCCCTCCCTCCTCTCCCGTCTCTGTTTACCCAACCGCCCTGGGTCACATTCATGTTTGACTTCCTTGTTATTGGCTGAATAATACGTAATAGGTGTGCAGCCAGTGGAAGGAGGCTCTATTACTAAGCCACTTGACATCTCAAGTTGTACATTTGTGAATTGCTTGTACATGGACCCCAGCCTGTCCTCTCTTCTTATGACGGACAGAGGGGCATGTCGGCAAGGGAGGAAGAGTTTAACAGAGTTCAACATGACATGGAGACAGAGGAAAAGGAAGGCAGGAAGAGAGAACGAGAGTGTAAATGGCTCACTTACAACAAGCAGAATGATTAACACGTGCAGAGGATACAGGTTCTTATGGTATTGTACTATTTTTTTTTTTATTTAATTTAATTCCCCATGGGAAATTCAAAGTTGCCAGTGTATTGTGTGTATTCATCAGAAGGAAACTATCGTTGATTTCCTTGCTGAGGAGAAGCTTTCTTCATTTAGCATCTGCTTGCAAAACCCCAAACATCCAGGACAAGGTTATGTAACGTAGTCGCACGTTTATCCACACTCCTTACGCCTTTATGTTAATTTGACCATGTGTAGAGTCATTTTACACTCTTTGAAGAACCTTTGGCAAAATAGCTTCCTCCTCTATTCTTCTCGGTCTTCCTTCATTCTTGGCATGTCCCCAAGCATACAGTGGCACGGCCTTGAAAAAGACATGGATAAAGAAATGATATTCGGGGGATTATAAAGCTGCAGGGGGCAGCGACAGAGGAACAGAACTACAGGAACAGAGCCGTCACTGTAGAGCTGTTTTATTGGAGACAATGAAAAACCAACTTGTGGAGGAGTAATTACTCTGGCCTGGATTGACCCAATATGCTGATCATCCACTCTCTCTTGCTCCATCCATTATGCCTGCATTAAGCCATCTTTCTCTTGCACTCATATACACACACACCTTTTATCTTAATGCACTTCAATAACATAAAATATATATGTATGCAGGAAACCTAACGGTGTATGCTGTGTCCTGTGAAGTTCAAATGAGGTCATAGTAGAGCCACTACCACATGAGCCACAATACCTTTAGTAATAACTTTCTATTAGTTATCTGTGCCCAAGATTGCCTTGTTGTGGAATAGAGAACAGTTGAGAGATGTTGCGCTAATTCTTTCAAACAATGCATCACAGAATAAAATCCAGGAGTAGAACAGCAAATTAAAAGTGTACTTTTATCATCATTTGTAAATTGTCAGGATTGGTTTTGCATTTAATTGCTTCTATACTACCAATTTATAGCTGCCACACTATATAGTATGTGTGATTCAGTAATAGAGTGCTGCAGGAATGAGTCCTAAGACCCAGGAATGTGTTAGCATTTTTGCTGGATGGCTAGATGCCTGAAATAAGATCTGTTGTCAACACAAGCTTAAGAGATTTTCACATTTGGTTCTATGCCATAAATACGTCAGTAAATATCCCACTAGTGAGTTTGTAGGCTTTTGAGTGGCTAAATGAAACTACTAAACGTCATCACTCGAACACTAGTCTGTCTTTAGCCTCATGGTGGTGACGTGAAGTCATGTGACCGTGTGTAGTTTGTTTATAGCCCAATGTTTTTAACCTTTTTTTCATGTTTTTTATTTATTTATTTCCCCTCAAAGTCAGTGATGTCTGCTGGTTTTTGAGCATCTGTGCCCACGGACTGCTCCACATATTTTACACGGTGTTGGATTTTACTGACCACACATTTAACATAACAAGAGTCAGTTGTAGTTGAGCTGGTTTCTTAACAGATATTCAAATAACTCTACGCTCCTGAACAGTAACAGTGGAGCAGCACATCATCAGAATAGAACATTGGAAACACTGCAGTGTTTTGTAGGGCCATACTAATGCTGCTGTTTTATGTTGTGGCCACCTCCAAAATTATGCTCAGCCGAAAAACTCATTTAATACAGATACAAAAGTCCCATGATCTGGCACGTCTATTTAAATGGCATGCACAGCTCGTTGGCTTCTGCTGTTTTAACCACGTGACAGACGGATAAACTGATATTACCAACTGATCATCTCTGTATATCTCACTCCTTCTCCCTACTTTTTTGATGATTATCCACATGTGAATTTAGTTTTTCAATGAAGTGATTTATTATTTTTCAAGGCAGTCTAGTGTTCTAGGCTCTGTAGTTAGACCAAATACAAAAACAAGCTGCTTATTTAGTTGGTAAACCAGTGAATCTCCTCCATTTAGCCATCAGCTAATCCTTACTTGGCAATTGTTTTAAAAAATTGGAGCGACATCAATATAAATTGGAGTGGTATAAATGTTTTCCTATTTCATGGCTTGAATACAATAATAATTACTCCTATTTTGGCCTTCAGAGCCATGCTAAGCAAGTCGAGATGGAGAATAATAGCCCAGATATAAAGAAATGGACCCTACCTATATGTTGGTGGGGTAACATTGACTGTGTATAAAGTTGGGTGGGCGATGGATTGGAAGTAGCACCTGATCTAGCATTACCACTACTCAAATTGTACCTGAAATAACAGCGTTTTCTTGAAAATATGTGTACTACCTCCGTTATTCATAAAGTAACACCTCATTGTGTTGTGACCATATATCTGTCATTGAAACGTTGGGTAAAAGCAATCACGCCATGTTTTCTTGGGAAATTCTGATGCTTTGGACAATTAGTTTTTGCTCCAGAGGGACTGTTCTACTCTTCTGTACTTTTGACTTGGCTGTTCAGTGTCATTGTATTAATTTCCCGTTCATGAGAAGAAAAAAAGACTGTTTAGACTGTTATAAGTGTTCATGGCCTCCATCTTGTGAGACATGTTGTTGTTCCCCACCAGGTGAGTGGTAATTGCAGTGGAAGTGAAACTTAAGCTACCAAGCATTGACATAAAAAATAAAATAAAAAAAGTATTCATCAAGTAATGTCTTCCGACACCTTTTGTACCTGCACTGGAGACTGCAGTAGGAGCTTTTCCTTTGTAGCGTGTGCACAAAACAACTCACCCTCAACTTTCCACACATTTTTCAAGAGTTACAAGTTACAACATTGGGCATATGTTCCATTTATATGGTTTGTAACCACTGTTTAACACCAGCATCAGATAGACTGCACTGCTAATTGTCCGTTTGCTGTCAAACTTACAGAACTCACTACAGTCTTTGTGTTTTTACAAAGTGCTAGTCTTATTCTTAATTGGGTAAATCCTTTATTTGAAATGGGTTTAATATCTTTAATTTCATGATCGCTAATTCACACTTTTTGATGGTGCGGTTGAAACCGTTTTTTGTCTAGTCAGCTGTTGTGTGCGAGACCTTAAACTCGCTGCTTGACTGAACAGAATTAGCTGGTGCCTCATACCTCTTGGCAGGCAGGTTGAGGTCAGTACTTCTGTATGTTAGCCAATAGCCATCATCATTGTACACTTTTCCATCTGTGAAGGTAAAGGTCCCTGTTTTCTCTCTACACATCCACAGCAGGATGGCAATTAGTTTCCCATTATACCTCAACAGGCAACGCCTTGCACAGTTTGGCTGACATTGAATCCTCATTTAGCTTCGTGGATGAGGGTGTGAGTGGGCACGGTGTGTGTATGTGTGTGTCTGTATGCATGTGTGTTCTGTTACTTCCCTTCCTAGTCTACCTAGCTTTATTTTAGCTGCAAGCTGTCAGGCGTCTAAGGAATCTCCCACTAGACACACTGGTGCAAGGCTAAGCTTTGGTGGGCAGTTACAAATAACTTTGTCTAGCAGAAAGGCTACTTTGACTCTGCTTTTACAGTAGTTGAAAAGTAAAATATCAACCTGTGACAACTGAGTGTTTATGACGGTTGATGTTTAAGAACGGCACTAGGAGGCTGACATCGCTTTTTCCCACTCGGCTGCATCTAATTGCTGTCTGCTTGATATGACTTTAACACATCATTTGTATCTTCACCTTCCTGACAGCTATCAGAATACTATTCAAAGAGGTTTCCTCTAATGCTTCAGAAGGAACCGACAGTTTGTTCTCATAGCTCTTGATTTCACCCGAGGTGCTAATATAGCCAGAAATGTAACCATGAACACCTAAACAATTGGACTTCTCCTGGTGGTTTAACACTGTAGGAGCTGGATCGTGCTCCAAATTGTTCACACTCGCCTCATTTGTTGTCTCCCTCGGTGGAGTCAGAGGAACAGAGGGAGTATGGAGGAGAGTGGAGGGCAATCTGTAGGTATTGATCACAATATAGCTGAATTCAATACAACAGAACTGACTGGCTACGTTTCCTCTGCTCTCCTTTAGAAATGTCAAACACCCACACAATCCTCTCAGTCCCTATACAACCCCTACTAACGCACATATACCACTCTGTTAGCAATACTACGGGCCTCTGTGTAAATTCTCAGAATGATCTTCCTACACACTGTCTCCTACTCTCAGGGTGCCGAGAGTCTCAAAGCAAGCTGAGCAATACCATGATGCAGGCTCTACCTTTTTTATGGCTTCAAAATCACTATCATTGCTCACACCCTCACCATTTAGCCTGTCATCACAGCTGTCTTACTCCACCAAAAGCCATGTGATGCCACCGTTTTCTCTTTTGTATTATAGTCTGATGATCGTGGTGTTAAGTGCATGTTAATTTCCAGACTCGGTCATATTATTACCTGAGCTAGGTTTCAAGTGAAGTCGCTGTCGCAGCTGATTTCATGTTATTCAGAAAAGACGGGGCCGCTTATTTTAGGTTGGTTGTGTTTTATCAGCAGCACAAAAGGTTTGACACTGAATCTGTAAAGCTCATCCAAAAGAGCTATAACTGGAGGAACTAATTAAATATAATGAGCTGTGTGGGTTGTCCATGTTCGAACCGTTTAAGCTATGGATATCATGACGTATACCTTTTCAGAGCGAGAGATAATTGCATATCAGTAAAGATTTCACTTTCCCGTAGCCTTGTAGAGATTCAACAGTCTCCAGACAACCTGAACACATCGCTCCGAGACAGTACAATGTAGTGGATTCTATTGGCTCATCTTATAAATAGTGACATGTCTTATCTATACTTTTAGAATGCCTCGAGTCTTTACATACTTCATTTCATTATGCTGAAGAAATAATGATTCAAGCATGAAATTCTTCACATGTTATGTTTTGAGGTTCCGAAGGGAGCATGACATTTATTCTAGTACTATTTTACAAATAACCCCCTTTATTGAAATAGTTGTTGGGTAATCGGATAGTGCTTGACCACATGCACCCAAAACACATTGAGGACCAGATTGTTATAAACAGCACACTAATTAAAGAGTACATTGAAAAATGGTTTTAAAACTCCAGTGAGGTAATAGTTTATAATCTTTTTTACTTTACAGACTGTTCAGATTTTGGTATTTTTCCTCTTGACATGCTTCAATTCATACTGTATCCATCCAGAAGTTTGCCAAATAAATGTATAGTGTTTTTATATTCACAATGCCACATGCACACTATGTATAGTACTGCATATAGGAGTCCATTCGGGCCTGAGTGAAGCCTGGAGAAAGCCGTGTGTTTTAACAGTCGTATCACTTTGATTCTTATGTTTCTCTCTTGTTTCTCTCTCTTTGATCTTTCCAAGATGTGGCTAATGGCAGCACAGGCTACAGGCCTCCTCCCAGGACCAAGGAGGTGGTCATCAACGGGCAGACAATCAAGCTGAAGTATTGCTTCACCTGCAAGATCTTCAGACCGCCGCGTGCCTCCCACTGCAGCCTCTGTGACAACTGTGTGGGTGAGTGAAAATTATATTTGTGGTACTGTGAGTTTGTATTTTTGGCTGACACTTTCTGTGAGCACTGTAATTTTTACTACATTCATTTTTAGAAATTTGTATTATTAACATAAACAGGAAGACCATCACCAAACCATCCTTTTTATACAATTTGTAAATTGTTCCACCTTAACCACTTCACTCCATATCTGTGTAGATGGATTTAAAATAAAAGGTCAACATAAATCTGACAAACAGATAGATTTCTGCCTCACTTAATTCAGGGTTTTACCTGATTTAGCAAAAATGCATCACAAGGTGAGAATACAAGATAAATGTTTAGTTTATGATGCATATCTACATGGGATATACAGCGCACATGCTGAGAGGCATTCACATCCACACAGAGGAAAAGGAGGGAATAGTTACCACGAGAACAACAAAAAGACAACAGCAGCCTAATGGTTGAGTTTTACTGCTCTTCACAACTGCATTCTCCGTCTCTGGAGACAAAGGGAAGAACACAGCTAGACAATTACTAAAAGATAGAGACGGAGATACAGAGACCTGTGTCTGTATCTTTCTCATCAGGACGCTCACTCATCAGAGACCACTCCTTCTTTGAATGTCTATTTCCTTGTCAGAAAACCTGGGACACAAAGATGAGGAAGTAGTAAACACATAAAAAAAAGATGAGGAGGTGGTTGTCAGATGTGGCAGATGCACGCTGACAGGAAGGAAGACGGGGAGAAAAAAAGACGGGAGGGTAGTAATTTTGACTCGCCGGCTACGTTCTCTTTTTAAGTGAATTATTATATTCCCATTTGAAACTGGTGATGCTCACTTTTTGTTTGAAATTGAATTTAAATAGATATCCTGCCATAAAGTAAGTAATTGGCCGACCGATTTTAAACCAGTGCAATCACAGGAGATGCTTTTGATTTGTTTCAGAAACAAACATGGACACAGTATTGTGTGATCTTCTTCATCCAAATCATTGGGGATGAGGTTTAAATATTATGTTTAGATCAAAGTTGTTGTGAGCCACAGATGGGAGGGAAGTGAACAACTGGGAATACACACATAGTTGGTCTGTCCATGTGGTGGAAGAGATAAACTCCAGTGATGAATGTCAGATATAACGCTCCACACAACATGGCTGCATATCCCAAAGTGAAATCTGGAGTCAGTCAGTCCAGGGTTTATTATGAAGCTTCAGAGATGAACTGTATGAATAATGGCACAGGGAAAAAGATAATATGCAGGAGGACCAACATGCACATATACTGTATGGTGAGTTTTCTCCAGGGAAATCTTACTGATGTTTGGTCATAAACCCTGCCATGTTTTTTGTTTTTGTTTTTTTTAAGTCGGTAATAATCCATATTAGTAGATTGGATTGGCACTGGAAATGGGATCGCATTTAAAAAGTGGTACGAGTGCTTCCCATGTCTCTGTCTACCTTTGGTGCTGTAAACGCCAAGAGGCTAACAAGCTCTTAAATAAGTTAACAGCCAGAATGGATAGGGCCTCTCTTGTGGAAGGACAGGAAGGGAATATAGTAGAGTCACTTCCTTTTTAAGAGGGTTATCCCCGTGGGAGCGATGGAAGAATCTTATAAGAGTGCAGAATTGTGACACACACGGATCTTTTTCTTTTTTTCCTCTATATATCAGGGAGTAAAATGAACATGTAGGGGTTATTTGCTGAGGCTGCATTTACCATATCATATGCAGTTAGAAACTAACTTTTACAATTAAATGGTTACACATAGCCATAAGACCTAGTAATATGTTTGCCAATAAAAGGTACAATTTTGGTATTAAAACTGCCCCTGGAAATGGTGTGACCTGTAATTTTATAATAATTTTCATAGATATTGGTGCGGAAAGGATGTGCTACTCAGATTTGACTAGTGGTGCAACAGATCATAAAACTCACGGTTCGGATTGTATTACGGATCGGAGTCACAGATCGGATCAGCACCAGAAAAAAAGAGAGCGACTATTACTTTTATAGACTGTTGATCACACTGTCTTTTTTTTTTTTTTCATTGATCATTGATGACCCATATTGGCAGATATAGATCCCTTTGTTGTTTTGATTATAGCAGCGGATCTAAAAGTCTTCAGGCAATACATTCTTTGAAACCGTCCCAAAAATAATTTCAACCGCTCTGAAATCAGTCAACCATAAAACATTCTACATTGTATCCTTTTTCTTTATTATATATTGTATTGTGTTCTTTCGTCAAGTAAAAGGTTAAAGAAATAAAAGATTGTATTTTTATTGATTAAAACAAATCTTGACATTAGTATAATTTTGTTTTATACGCTGCTTAAAGCTAATGTACACCGCTCATGATTCATCTCTAATATCTATTTATAACAATTTTAACTTGATTTAGTCAAGTTTTTCACCAACACTACGTTTTACGCATATTACTCAAAACTTTTCACTATACAGAGCTTGAAAGCATTATAATGTAACTTGAACCTTCGTTCGTTGGCCTTTTGATGCTGCCGTCATTACTATATCTGTCAATTTAAACTTGGTTTGGTTGTTTACGTTGTTACATTATCCGATCACATGCAATGGTCCGTTGCGCCACTAGATTGGACTAGTAGTGCTCATCTTTACTGACTAGCGGCTGAACTGAATTTCCCAGACACACTTTAACTAGGCATTGATTAGTGAAGACAAAAGCAGGTCATCTCACTTCACTAAACAAATAATTGCTCTGATTAATAAGTTAAGGAACTACCACCATGCACAGCTAGCAGTCCACCCTCAGAGATAGGATTGTAGAGTTCGGACTGATTGAATAACCACGCTAAAAATAAGCTCTCTGTTCTCGCAATCAGTGAAAGGATAAGTACGCTGCAGTACAGTTTCTTGAATTAAAATACCACTGATTCATTTTCATCTGAAAGCATTTCACAGTCAATGTATGAAGTAATTGAACCTATCAGACTGCATTCAGATGCATGTTTTGTCTTTCGAGTACACTGCATTACGTATTTCTGAGTTTCAGACATTTTATTCACTTAAACAACACAGGTTTTCAGATGAAAGAGGCTCCTCTGTGCAGCACAATAATACTTTGTTCAGACGCGTACTCTTTACCAAGGTGGCTGACAGGCTCGTGTCAGGGGAACTGTTTCAGCCATACGCAGTCATGTTGAGCCTTTTATTGGCTTTTAATAAATAAATAAAAAAATAGCCAGCTTACGCAATGTGAAAAATGTCTATATTGTTATGCCGAGACCCAGAGGAACACTTCCCCTTTCCCCTAATTTCCTCGGGCTCCGGACTCCTAATTGGTGTTCGCATACACTGAAGTAACCTTTTTTTAAATGTATTTATTTTTTTATAAATGTGCTGTAAATAAAAAATCCTGGTTTCACTAATGGAGCGTTGACAAATCATAGACGTCTTCTGGAGAAACCAGATTTCTAAGCCATGTGTGCATAACCTGGTTTCTGGCCGGGTTTTTACAAGACTTCAGACAGGAGGAATATCCCTGTGTCAGCAGCCTGGTGATGGACTTGTGTGAGTTCTTGTATCCAAAATACTTTCCCTCCATCTGTCTCTCTCCCTCTCCATGCAGAGCGTTTTGACCACCACTGTCCCTGGGTGGGGAACTGCGTGGGAAGGAGGAACTACCGTTTCTTCTACATGTTTATCCTCTCGCTCTCCTTCCTCACCATCTTCATCTTCTCCTTCGTCATCACACACATCATTTTACGTAAGTAGCTGAGAGAGGGGGGGAAAAGGACACGTGCTCAGGCATGACAGACACACACACTCACTCCTGGCTGTGCTCTTGGTGTGTTTCGAGCCAGCAGGTTGTGAACATCTTTAGCATTCTGGCTTGTTACCATCTTCATGCGTGCACCTCCGTCCGTCAATGTTGCTCTGGGAAAGAAATAATGGGCAAAGGTTATCTGGTAGACAATTGTATTGCTGATGGTTCTCTCTTCTTAGATTGTAACACTACTGTGTTCAGTCAGATTTGGAACGTCACTGTGATGTAATACTCTGTTCATGTTGTAAGCAGACAGAAGACATGCAGTACAATTGTGCTCAAAGGTAGTTGCAGTGCTAACTTATCAGCTGATTGACCAGTGACTGGCTGATCTTATCAAAATCGTCACGCATCATGAACTAGATATCGTGCGCATAGCGGCCTTGACTCACTCACTCTCACACACACACACACACACACTCAAACACACACCATGCAAATCAAACACACCGGCAGCACACAGTACAGCGACACACACGCATGACGTCGGGTGTGGAAGTTCTTCAGCGGGAGTGAAGAGGACATGAAGCTTACAGTTTGTATCACCTGGAAGTCCAAAAGAAGCCTTGACAGAACAACCTTGAAAACATTTGGAACAACTAACCTAATCAGACACTTAATCTATTATCATGTCATTCACTTCATGCATGCTGCTCAGACTAATTGGCTCTTCTGCCAACAACAGCACTGGGTCTCTCTCCTCTCGCACCGTGGGTCAGTAGGTAGGTGCGGAGCAGGCAGGACGACGGAGTGGGAGATAATATAATAAGCACACTTTACATTCTTGTAAATAGATGATAATTTATCAATAGTTTTGTCGAAATAAATAGTTAAATGAATTATTTTAGATGATAGATTGTTGACTCTATAATAAGCATTACACAGTATAGAATAATACATTCTCCATGTATGAACATTAGTCACATTATCTCATTTTCACTACACTTGACTTCATGTGGCCAAAATAATTAACGATAATGATATTATCGTAATGTGTATAGAACATTTATTGTTTGTTTTTTCTCCTTTTAGCACATTATTTAGACTCACAATACAAGTGCAGGTGAAGAGTCTCTACCTAGAACTCTATGAAAAGCAAGAATGTAAAGGCACAGAAATTATCCAAGAGATTCAAGATTATTTACAAGAAATCCTTATGTGTATTATTAACATGATATAAATATTTTTTTAAATGTATCACAGTTATTGTAGACAATTGTATATTGTGACGCCACTAGTGAACATGAAATCAATTTTCCATCACAGAAAAGTTTCAAAATTATTTGTGTATGCTCAAAACAAATTGCCGAGAAGACTGCAATTGGTGCATCTCTAACAGCCGCATATAACAGCCTGTTTACTATTTCTTCTGACTCTGTCCTCCTTATACATTGGACTTAAATTGGAAATAATTGAAGTGGTCTTGCGCTGCCCTGCTCAGTTGATCTCGACACTTAAACGTGAACCAAGAAAGGGACTTCAGCAAGTTGTGTGTGTGTGTGTGTGTGTGTGTGTGTGTGTGTGTGTGTGTGTGTGTGTGTGTGTGTGTGTGTGTGTGTGTGTGTAAGTAATGGCAAACACAATTGTACAATGTTCTAATGGAAACTCGTCTTTCTCTGTTCACAGGCTCTCATCAAAGCAGGTTCCTCAACGCACTTAAAGAGAGTCCTGCCAGATATCCTTTCACTGAAATTGGCATTTACTGTACAATACGTGCCCATTAAGTGTTTTTTTTGCTGCTGTCTTTCTTTATATACTTTTCTGTCCATAGTGGCAAGATTAACTATCCCGATGAGGGCTCATACAGGTCATTCTGTAGTTCATAATTACTGGCATAACATGCCTTTTCAACGCGTTCACATCAATCACTCCTGCCATTTTCTGTAGAGTTGTAGTACTTTAATAACTTGTAGTGCGTGTGATTAGTGTTGTTCAATCAGGGTAACGCATCACGCAAGGCAGCTCCTCACGCTGTCGATTGACTTGCTCCCTCTACAGAGATGTCGTGTGAGGGGGATTTGATATGAGCACTGCCATGTCGGTCTGTGTGTAGATGCCAAGTGTGTGAGAGACGTCTTAAGCTGCCGCTGTTACAAATACCCTGACAGTCAGCTTATTGTCTCGGCACAACATCAGTGATAATCATGTGGACTGTGGTAAACTCGAGTAAATCAAATGTTTTATTTTGACATTGCTGTTGAGTTTTCCTCCACTTGGTTTTTAACTGTAAAGTAAAGGTTGGAAGTCCTAATGTCAGACTTAAAATGTATCGTCACCTCCCCAACACAATATCTCTGAGTAGAGCGGGACAGTTACTTCAGCCTGAATCTACTGAAGATAAAGGTGTTTTTTTGCTTTCAACATATCAATTCAATGCAATAATCTGAACAAGTATCCTCTAATAACTCAAATCAATAGGCATGTTGATTGGCCCTCTCTCTCTCTGCCTGAGTGAGAACTGTTTCTCTGGCCAAGCTGATAATGGTCTGTGTCCTACAGAACTTAAATAAAGGGGAGTTGCACTCGATAGTATCGTAGCAGTCCTTTGTACTTGGGGAATGATGACATGTTTTGTCCTTGCTAAGGAGGAAGAGGAGGATTAAGAAAGAGAAAAGGGTAGATTGTGGGCATTTTGTTAATTTGTACAGTTTCACAGACAGACTCATGGTCTTTGAGTAGGTAATATTGTACTGACTTACCAATATGCCTACAGGGACGTGGTGGTTGGGTATTTGTAAGTCTTATTTCCTGAAATAATATATTCTTCTAGCGGCTGTATCCTAAAATGTAGTCGAGGGCCGCTGTGTTTTTTTCTTTTTTCATAAAGACAGGATTAATCGGTGTCTGTTTTTATGTGGAGCAGAGAAATTTAGCAGTGTCCTGCAGTCCCAGCCAGATGAACTGGTAACTAGGAACTATTGGCAAGAGGAGGACAGCCCTGAGGCTGTAGGTCAATAGGCTGGCTGTTAGGACTCGGGGATATTTTGTCCATGCTGGCTCCGTATGGGTCTATCATGTATCTTTCACATTACCGTCTTTGTTGAACCCATTATTACATTTAGTGAAACAATTATTCCTTGACGTTATTGTGTCACTGTGCTGGAGGTGGTGGTGTGTTTCTTTTCTGTCTGGTCCATAGTGGGCCTCTCAGGCTTCCATACCTACCTGATCAGCTCCAACCAGACCACCAATGAAGATGTGAGTATGAAATAGACATTGTGACGTGTACTGAAAAGAAACCGAACCAAACATGTATTGGTGGTTATTTTTTATGATTTTACAAGTAGTCACAAGGTTTTTAATTCAAACATTTATGGCGCCAATGTCAAGAGTTTGATTCCCGTTCGTGCCATAAACATATTTGGCCCTCGGCAAGACACGACACTAAAACATTATCTCTTTGTTGCACAGAGTTGTGATTTTTCTAGCAGTGACACTTATTGATATGATAATTATCTGTTGCATGGTCTCTTCCAGATAAAAGGTTCATGGTCTTCTAAAAGAGGGAAGGACAACTATAACCCCTACAGCCATGGCAATATATTCACCAACTGCTGTGCAGCACTGTGTGGACCCCTGCCACCAAGGTACGACTTGTGTGTATTTTAACGTGGTGATTTATTAGTTCTTGGATGCCCACATAATGACGTAAGCTCCGTCATTCACTCCTCTGAGAGAACCTGTTCAGTAACGTTTCAGCTTGACTGTAATGTCACAGCACCTGTTATTCCTCCCCCCTCATTGTAATTTTGAGTTTTGTCCAAAGGCTAAAATAGAACTCTTAGTCAAGACTCCTTTTGATGTGAAGAGCTGCTTTGAAACCAGTCAGCCTGCAGCCTTTTCTCTATACATAGCTACTAAGATACAGCAATAGTGCAAAGGATTTCAAGCCCATTTGAACCAAATCCAAGATCAAAGTTGGCTTGATCTATTCGATTTCACACTTCTGCTGTTCATGTGATTTAATAAAAAATACAGGCCAACTGTCACGGCTTCATTCTCGTGTCCATGTGACTGTGAATGTCAGTACACATTGCACATTCCCTCACAGCTTCTTTCACTTCAGCATTTTGCCAAACAATTCTCATTACTCATCCGTGAAACTGTAGTTCTCGATTCCTGCGACTGAAACTGTTCTTTCTTTTCTGTCATCGCGGTTCAAAATGTGTTTGTGCTCATCCACTCGACAGAGATACATACTATCTGCTCTTACTTTTACTGGCAGTAACAGTTTTGTGTCTATAAACTTTTACTTTGTGACGTGTTGTATCTACAAACGGCTCTTAGCCTTTGGAACTTGCAGCCTTTACCTTTTGCCTTTGCACTCATTTAAGAGCACACGTTCTCTAGTTCAGCACATGTATAAAGTACCATCTCAACGTACTAAATACATAGAGGCAGATACACTCACACAATGTCTAAAAAGAGCAGTGATGGAGGCTTTTGCCATCTTTCTGTCCGTGTATCTGGCTGTGCTGTGGCCATCACAATCCATAAATCCCCAATAATGATGCCAGTGAGCGGTAAAGGAAAGTCCTTAGTGCACAGGTGGCTGCCATATGGGCGGGCGTGTGTGTGTGTGTGTGTGTGTTTGTGTCTTTTGTGGAAAGCCACAGGCACGGCACAGCTGGATCCACCGGTAAGAAAGGAATGTTTCACCTCAGCCTCGGATTATGCAAGCAACACTGACACACACACTCACACACACTCTTCCACCTGAAACCAGCTCAGTCCCACTGGAACACACTGGCAACACACTTCCTGTTAAAGTGTGTGAAGATTAGCGTTTTCAAACTCCGATGTCGAGGCTTGTAATACAGCACTACCACTGACGCGCTGCTATCTCTTAACGGTGTAGTACCACCGACACACAAGGTCATTGCCACTTTGCTCATCCTTCCCACCTTGCATTGAGTCAACCTGGCTGTAGATACCGTGCTAGCCTGCTGTTGCAGTCAAAGTGTCCGAGCATTTCGTTTGTACGTCTGTGCTTTAAGGCTTTCAGTGCTCCAAAGAATTTAATGGTTACTGTTTTCTACTGTGTGAAATCTGTGACTGGGTAATGCTCTTCGGTCTGTTTAATATTTGTGAATGAATGCTTTTCTACCCTCTTTGTTTCTCTCTGACTAGCCTCATTGACAGACGGGGCTTTGTCCAATCGGACGCACCGCATCTGGCACCACCAACCAATGGCATCACAATGTACGGGGCCACCCACTCTCAGCAGAGCCACATGGTGAGACCTGACCTGACTCATTTCTCCACATTATGATCCGTCTCGCCTTCGCTGTTCTCTAAAGCTTAGTGATAATCCTGAAGACTTGACCTGGGGCTCCTGGTGGTTGGACGAGTGGGTTAATACTGGAGGATAGCTACAACAGAAGAGCAACAGATGTTTCTGTTTTATAAATGCAGCCAAGCTGTGCAACAAGCTCATGTTGTAATAAACATGTCAGCCAGGAACTGGAATCTTGCATGGGAATAGTGGACTAACAATGAAAACTACTAAATAGAGAAATAATTACAGAAGGTCGGTCTTTTTTTAGGACCAAAACTCTGTGTATCCAGACCTGGGAAAGAAAGTCTTTCTCATCCCACCAGATTGAAACGGACGAAATTGCAACGAGCGAGTCGGTGATGTTTTAAATTTTGCACGCGTCGCTCTGTGTCGTCTGTAAATTAGGTCAGCGTTAATAACAAGGAGGGATCCTCTGTGTGTGTGTGAGACTGTCTGTGCTGCAGTGGCCATGACTGTATAATTTAACTTTCCCTGATTTCAACGAGTCTGCTGTCAGAATACTGAATGTAAGATTTAGGGTTTCCTCATCATGACGATCATCCAAGTCGAGCAGTTGGCCCAAGAAAAACCAATGAGAAGGAATCGGACAAAGATAAAAAATCTAATTAAGTGAAAGTACAGCACAGTCAGTAAACAGAGATCTCTTGTAATGTCTCTTAAGGTGTTGGAGAGAAAGAGGTCATTGTTCTGACCTCACTGTCCCTCTGCTGCCTGACTAGAAGCAACAAGTCCACCGTTGTTCCGTTCAGCCGTTAACCTCACACATTACATGCTAGATTCAAGGCCTGTTCACACGCAGCCACTAAACGTCTCTCACTGGTGCCCTCCTCCCTCTGCTCCACAGCCATCTCCTTGTTCTCGTCCATACTCGACCTCATCCTGTCAGTTCTCATCAAGGCGTCGAACACGGATGTCATCTGTCTCCGGGTCCTAAATGTGTGGACTGCTTGTCCGAGAGCCATAAGAGCTTTCCCTTTTACTTTCGCACATTTAGAAATAACTGTTTTCCGTAGCGGCCCTGATGAGCATCCAGAGTTGTCCTATCGTGCCGGCTGCTGGCCGTGTACGTGCACACTGAAGCAGAGCTCGTCGTTTGCTTAACGTCCTTTTTGTTCGACTCAGTAACACGCCACTTTGGGAACACAGGAGTGACTATTTGATTTCATCTTCCCCCTACGCCTACCGATGTAACTCGCGTCATTGCGATTAAAATCCAATCTTTAAAAATCCAATGCGGGCGTGTCCACATTGTCCACATTGTATTGTGACGTCAAGTAGGTTTGAGAGGCTGCTGCCTTAACTTAGTTCAATCGTTCAACCCGCGATGAGTAGAAGTCTTCCATCACTTCAATTTGATTACTGCAGAGGAGTGTAGGGCTGTGCGTGTTTATTATAAAATGGAAATGTATTGCATTTGATTCATGTTTAGAAAGGTATTACAGTTTTAGCTTTTCTTTAGGTAACACTCATTGTGTCAAACACGGTACAGTAGGTCGGCCACGTGACATCTTGGAATCTCTTGACGTTGTAAAACAAGTTGCGGATAGATTTTTTTTAAATATATACATGAATGAATAAACACACACTCGCCTGGCTACAGTGATGTACGGGTGTACTCCGGGCCACACCACTGTTGATTTAGACATTCTGTACATTCTTATCTCTACTTGTATTGTTGACTTGTGCATCAAGACTCTGTTTCTATAGTCGTGTGCTGGTTAATGCACTGAGGTTGCATTTGGGAATTGAAAGCCCTGTTTCTTTGTGAGGTACTTCTGTCTGTGATGCAGCTGAAAACTGCAGCCTCAAAAGCAGTTGCCATGGTAACAGTGTAACCTCGATAACATAAAGCCTCCATCTGCGACTGGAGGTGTGGGCGGGACTTGATTGACAGCCGTCATCTTAGCCTCCAGTGAATGGGTTAGTTTACAAAGATTACAAAAATACCAGATATTTTCTGGTTTCAGCTTCTCATAAGTGAGAATGTGTAGATTATCTCTGTTTTTATATAATTGTAAATGTAGTATTTTGGTTTTAGGTTGTCCCTAAAGAAACAATTTGATAACATCCTTGGGCTCTGGGAATATTCCACTTTTCTATAGTTTGATATTTTCCGGATGAAACAATCGAAAAAACTAAGAATTGACAGATTAATAAAAAATAATGATTATTAGTTCCAGACGTATTTACAAATGAGATTTTTGTCTCTAACCCAAGACAATGTAGGTGAAAGGAGTTAGGAGTGACATTGTTTTTGGAAAGAGCTATTAAGGAATGAAAATGTATTTTATATTTCAATGCTGTGAGCATTAATTTTATATATTTTAAACCAGCAATATCTGAATGGGCAAGTGGTAAATTATGTGTTATTGGGTTATAAAAGGTCTTTTATTTGTATTATACACTATTTGCTTCGGCCTTCTAAATCTTTCTAATTGTGGCCTTGTCTCTTCATCTGTCCTTTTCCTTTGAGTTGTGAGCTATTTTAATATAATGCACGCACGCACACACACACACACACACACACACACACACACACACACACACACACACACACACACACACACACAGTGCAACTCCATCAACCCCCATTTCACACTGAGTGACGAGTGACTGACAACCCACAGCCTCGTATCCAGTTTGACCACAGTCAGGTCAGTTTATTAAAGATACATGGTGAACAGAAAGGTGGTAGCTTCCTGTTTTTCGTAATCAGGCCAATTAAACCAAATGTACCACACTAAGTGCAAACCAAACAGACAACGTATTATCAGTCAAAGCAAGCAGTGGGTTTTGGTAGGATTTAACAGCTACAGGTTGGCAGATTCCATCTATCTCATCAAAGATGGAACATAAATGGTGCCAGCTTTGGGACATTCTTTTTTATTTGAACACTATCGTGTTCATCCTCCTTAAGACCGTACAAATATTGAATTAAACTCTGACTGGCTGGAAAATTGAAGGATTCCCTCACCGGTATGAAATCTCAGAAAATCTCAATGAAATGGCTAATCTTGCACAAACTGACTGGAAAGTAGGACTGCAACTAATCATTGATTATGTTGATTGTCAATTAATGATTTGCCCTGTAACATGTGAGAAATGGTGAGTGAAACATTTCTATAGCAAGTTCCCAGAGCCGGATATGATGTCTGTCCAGCTGACCTGCCAGATATTTACATATTACAATAAGCGTCGAACCTGAGTAGCTGGAGGAAATAAATGTTGTGGCAACGTGATGGCATTTCTGCCTTGGAAATGACTTCAATGATCAAAATAGTTGTTTTCTATGGATCGAATAAATTAATCAAGCAATGGTTTCCCCAATATTGTATTTCTGTCTCTACAAATGTTGTTTGTCGAGCCGCTGACATTTTGTAAATACTACATTTTCCTTTTACAAAATGACTCCACCACTAGAATGATATATAATCCTGCTACTGTTGACTACTGTACACAGTTCTATCATGAAATCGAGGTATAAAATGCAAATGTAGGATTTTTTTTTTAAATCTTTCTTATCGTTGTTGTCTCATCACTGTTATGTGTGAAAGACAACCAACAAATGTTCCAAGGTTAGTCCATCAGCAGTCTACGTACATATTGTTCCTTGTAGTTCTGCGTGTGGGGGATGGACCGCGCTGACTCAGACTAGCGATGACTATGAAACATGAGTGGGCCTGAAAGTAGAAAGGAAAAAGGACAAAGTGCTGTATCCCTTTTTACCCCCTCTCAGTTTTATTTTCTGTCCAACCCTCTGCTGATGATGTAGCGCTGCGCTAACGTGGCTGTGAGCGAGGTTTCCCCGTCATGTCGGTCCAGTAACCCTTGCTCACAGTAGTCCTGAGTGAGGCCGAGCTCATAAAGGTGATAAGTGCAGAGCAGCCGATACGTGCAGCTGATGATAAGATTAAGAATTCTTGGAAAGTCATCGCTTCTATGTATCGCAACTTCTTAAACCACCTCTGTAATCTGCTCTTTTTAGGTCAGTGAGATTGAAACGGAAAGGTGAGAAGTTCGGGAACATTTTTTATTTATTTTTGTATTTCTTTGGGAGTGGTGTGTGCAATGGAAGGAGGCATCTTAGTACTTAATTGTTTGTTTGGCTTCTCAACTTTCCTCTGTAGCTGGTCTCTAATATTCATGACTGCTCTGTGGGGATGAGGGGCCAATCGGGTAAACGCTAGCTAATGTGTGGTATTGATGACTTGCTGTGTCCTGACCCAGTTACTCTGCTACAGTTTTAGATGTGTAGTTTCCACTCTAATGCAAGACAATAGAGATCAATAGGTCATGAGGCTGTGACTTCATAGTCCTTCAACTCTTGTCTACTGACCTCAGCTCTATGTTTTCACTGTGGCCGATGCACAAACTGGTTTAGGTTGTGCATTCTAACAAGGGTACTAACCTCTTTTTTTCTTTCTCTCCCTCATCCAATCACCAACCCCCTCCTCTGTTGTCTTTCCACATACTCTATTCTTTGATCCCATGTGTCGTGTCTTCTCTCATCCATCTCATTTTTAACACTGCCTCGCTGTTATTTGTTTGTCTTCATCTCCGGCCTCGTATCTCTCTCTCTCTGACTTTCACATCCCCGTTCCTATATTCTTCTTTCTCCTGCTTTCCGCTGCATCCTCTCAGTGTGATCAAGACCAGTGCATTCAGAGCACCAAATTCATTTTGCAGGCCGCCGCCACACCTCTCCTCCAGCAGCAGCAGAGCAGCGAGCCAGTCATCCTGACGGCCTCCCCTGAAAACGGAGGCGTTTTCCCCGGCCGCACCTCCCTCACCCTGGGCGTCCCGTGCACCTCGCTGCCCCTCGGCCAGCCCACCCCTCCAACGTCCACCCAGAGCCTCAGCTGCCACGAGGCCACGGACACGCTGCCGATCCACGGACACGGACACAGCCACACACACAACCACAGCCACGGCCACCCGCTCCAAGACCCAGTGGCCCACCACTACTTTCTCACCCCGGAGGAAGTGCCCTCACCACCAGGTATGCTTCCCTGCGGCAGCCCCCTGGGTCACAGCCACGCTATGCAGGCAGGCTTCTACAACCCAGCCAGCCAGGACTCATTACACGAGGACTCTGTCAGAGGATTGGTAAAGCTCAGCTCGGTCTGACAATGGGATGTAACCCCCCCCCGCCCCCCTCCTCCCTCTTGAAACATGTGTCCAACCCATGAACGTTTGGACCAGCTCACTTCACCTGGAATCGGCTTTCCTTTCTCTCCTCAGCAGGACGTGAGAACTGAAAAGGGCTGTGGTTTAAATTCAGCTGCTCGAAAACTGAATGGAATTTAACTGAGCCGAAGTGAAACCAGTTGTCCTCAGCCAATGTCTTGCCAGACGTCTCCGTTGGAACAGGGGAGCGATGTTTTCTAGTGTGGTGACCTGCAAGACAACTCCAACATATGCTTCCCTTTTTCTTTCTTTTCTTTTTTTTTACTTCAAGGGAAGCTTATGCCATGATCTCCTGGAAACTGGACTGAAGAGTTTATTTGTCAGAGTAGGCATACGTCTGTGAGCCATGTCAGGCAAAAACATATGTTTTGACAGTACATTACAGTACATTTTTGGTCAAAATTATGAATTTCTGTCAATGTCTGACATTTTTTTTTGTAAAACAAACTTTAGCCGTTTTGCCTGTTGCTGATTGGACGATGTCTTTTGCCTTTTTTCTTAGACATTCTATTCTCAACAGTGAAATGGTTGATGTCATCATGTTGCATATCATCCTGCTTTTTCTATGTAAAAAAAACAACAAAAAAACAGAGACTGTTGTACTGTATCATGATTATTACAAATCTTACAAATTATTATATTTCTTGTGGATATTAATAAAACACCAACTTTTATCAGATAAGACTGCATTAATATTGAAGTTTAAAAAGCATAATGTGTGCTAATGTGAGTCATGTGGCGATGACATGTCCTTTAAAGTTCATCCTGTGACTAATGCCTGTGGTCATTAGGCGTAAATGAGACTCAATTAAAAAACAAGCATGTCCGATGAATGTTGCTAAACATTTATGGCTGTTTAGTTGAGACTTTCTGTAGACTTCTGGCTCTCATTCATCCTGACAAAGTCCTGGTAAAACAATTCTCGGCTCGCACTAATATTTATTAAAGGTTCTTTTGGGTGCCTCAAGGAAAAAAAGATTAAGAGTCACCTGAGTAGCAGTCATTGGTGAAGGTGTCTGGCTAGTAAAAGGCAGTAAATCAACATTTAATTATCTTCTACCACCTTGTGGTTGTATGGGAGTACTGCAGATGAAAGTGTAGTTAATTTCATTTATCTACATATTACTGCACATTAAAATATCAGACTTCAGTAGACACCTACCGACTCATGTTTAAGCTGCAGTAACCAATATCCCTATATTACACATAGATCAAATGACATAATGTGAAGGGGTTGTTATATTGAGGGACTTACTGAGATTGTTTAGCTTATTGTTTTGGATTTTCCCAGCCTGTAACTTCAAACTGTGTTTGGTTAATCCTGTCTGCTCTTATCAACCTTGTTTCCAGATGTAGCAGGCAGCTGTTTTCACTTTTAAAAACTGTTAAAAACACGTTTTGCCACTCCGCACCAGATGGTTGTCAAAGTTAGCTGGAGCATAAAGTGACGTATTTAGCTAAATGCCCAAAAGGGCTATGAGAGTGAATATTAGGCTTGCATTCATCTGGTGGACACGGCACTGACTCCAAATGAATGCTAATGTTGATATGATAAAAGGCCTTTTTTGCCAACAGGTTCACTCATCAAGATCAATGTGGAAATATCTTAGTTACGTTTACGACGTGTTTTGCTACCCCCTAGTGGTCATTAATATAGATTAATGCAGGTTTAACTCGAACCATCTACACATGTGAAACAGTAGAATGATAACACATTTATTTGTTATTAAATCATTTATGATACATAGGCAAGTTTTTTTTTCTTCATACATATTTTACAACAATTACGACAATGCAAAAAAAGACATCGACATTGGAAAAGAAATATCCCAGATGTTCTTTTCCTTAAGACAAGACATGGTCACAGATGCAGTATTTTACTATATTCTACAGCTTACATACAAATTGCAACATGTCATTCACTAGGTTATTGAAATAATATTTTAAACTGACCCTGTACTGCACTGTGCTTGAGTTCAGCTGCACCATAATGTTAAATGGATTTAAATGTCGAGTGCACGGGACGCTTTCATATGTTAAAGAATCCTGAGGATTCTGATTTATAGCAGATTGAATTGAAAAGTAAAGAATGAAACAAAGACATGTCCTATTAGATAAAAAGAAAAGCAATTTAGAAATGTCTTAAATTCCCCCCCAAATAGTAATCATTTAGTAATGAGAAAGGTTTCAACGTCTTTAAATTATCTGTGCAGTAAATAAGTCTACATTGGGCCTTGCTCCAAAAGCATGGAGCCCTTCAATTGAGTTCATTGTTTGTATTTTTGTCTGTCTTGGCATTTAAACCAAGCCAAGTGCTTATTACCATTTGCAATATTTCCAGTTTTAATTATACAGTGCATTAAGGGTGTATCACAGCAGAGATTCACTAGAGACAGTATAAGAAATTCAACCAAGGCAAACTTGATTTGTAGCCGTAAACGATCGTGGCGCCTCACGGCCTGATGCTCAGCTAACTTTCATGCATCAGTCGTCTCGCCAGGGCTGGAAACATGGACCATAATACTCCATGGAAGGGCCTGTCCATGCTCCTGGGTCACCAAAATGCTAGACTAGCTTAAATCAGTGACCTGTGGTTGCTGCAAATCCTAACCTGACCTGAGGTCAGTACAGGATTTGCTGTTTTCAGCATCCATTTTCTGGGTCATTGTGGCTAAGCTAATGTAGCATCGATAACCAGAACACGACAGCATCTGTAACGCTGGCTTCCGTGGAAGTCTGGAGTCCCAAGTCACCACAGTTTCACATCATTGAGGTCCAGGTCCCCCATGATCTCCAGCTGGTCAATGCTGCTCAGGTCCTGCACCCGGTGTCTGAACTCAAACAAGTGGGAGCCGTTCACTGCCAGCTTGAACTGATGAGGCTGACAGAGGATGAGAATCTGAGGACACAAAAACACTGCGGAATAGTCAATCGTTACGGAGCTCGCTGGCATATCGAGAACGAATGAGAACTTGTGATTGCAGCGGAGTAGGTGGCAGGCGGGTCATACCTCGAAGTACTCCCCTGACGAGAAGGGAAAGAAGGGCAGCTCCCGCTCCTCCTGTCCCCAGGATTCACTCAGGTACGAGTTCCTGATGAACGCGCCTGACTTGATGCGAGGGTTCAGATGGAGAGCGATGTTCTCCGTCCTGCTGTTGCGGAGGTTCACTGTGAAACTGGAAGAAACGTGGATTAAAAAAAAAAGGTAAATGTTTTTTGTTTTTTAAAGAAAAGTTGAGTTACCGGAGGGAAATTGTTACGTCGAGGTAAATTCAATGAGTTATGACTTTACCTGTGAGGGTACATGCTGACCTGTCCTTTGATTGTGATGTGCTGTCCGGGGCTCAGTCCTTTGAGGACACTGCCTTTATAAGGGAGGCTCTGGAATGAGAATTAGATGAAACATTTTATATCATTGGTTTTATTATCGATAAATCTGCAATTATTTTCTCAGCATTTTTCATTACAAAAATAGTGAGAAATGCCAGATATAACTTAAAGATAATGTCTTCAGAGGCCTTTATTTGCAACAATCCAAAACCCAAAGACATTCAGTTTACCATCATATATCAATAGTATATGAAGTAGTAAAATGTGTCACTTTTCCTGAAGAATTACTTAAACGATTAATTGATTTGCAAAAGCCAGTTAATTTTCTGCCGATAATTGAATCAAATAATCAACTAATCGTTGCCCCTCTGACACCGAAACCTCTTTAAAATCCATTTTAAATAATCAACTTTTTTTTATCTCGATTTTGGCACCATTTAAAATATTTTATGAAGTTAGTTTATGTAACGGGGGCAACACAGACTAAAATTACACAGCGAGAAGCAATGCAACCGATTATGTATAAAGGACATCTAAGGTCTGGGAATGTGTCTTTAATGCTAAAAAGAACTGAAACATGAATAGTCCGATTATTACCAACATTTCGGCTGCTTTCCCTTCAGGTTTTAACCCAAATAAAGTGGTTTAGATCATGCAAACCGTCTTGTTTACAACCCGACAGCTTTTGCCCAACGGGACTTTGTTGTTACGATGTTGGTGTTTTCCCAGACCTAAAAAATTACTTTAAGAAACCAGAATTTCCTTTTAAGCATTTAACTGCTGCATGCTGAATTGATAATTCTTCAGCGCACAAACAAAGGAAACATTCAGAGAAAATGATCCAGTTTTCATGGCATCCCAAGACGCATTTAGGCACCGAGGCTTTAAGTAGATGAAAGGAACAACTCACCAAGTCACCTGATTCTGAATATATTGCCTGACAGAAAGAAAAGAAATGATAATAACACATTTAGAAATTATTAAATCAGATATGCATTTAAAAGAAACATATTGAAGCCAACAACGAGGACAATGTTCTTACTGAGTTTGGGATGTAGCCAATCGCGTGCACCCTGACTTTTCCAGAAATAGAAAACGTGTCCACCCTGTTTAGTGGCATTTTGTGCTTGTATTCCAGCAGGTGAGTACCATTTACTGCCACCTATGGGTGAAGACGAGCATTTTAGTATTCTGTTTTTCTATGAATCAAATTCCTTTTTGTTTTAAAAAAAAAGGTACAACATGGGTTCATTGATGCCTTCGTCCTACACAGCATGTGCTCACTGACCTTGAATGCGTCTTCGTGCACCAGGATGATGGTCTCGAAGGGGGCTCCGCGCTTGTAGGGCAGCTGATGGAGCGTTTCCTCCTTGCCCCAGCTCTCCTGCATCAGGGAGTTACACACCACACTGGGCGAGCCTTTGAAGCGAGGGCTGAAGTGGAGGGCGACGTCGGAGCGCGGCTTGGTGCTGCAGCCGCTCGACAGGTCGACCTGAAACCTGCCGAGAGGGAGCACAAAGAGGCCGGATTATTAACGAGGCATTATGACTTCATGTCAAACGGTTGGGGAGCTTGCACCTCTTAAAAAAGAAAACTTGATTTTCAACCATCTCTACCTATCGGAGTGAGGTGGATATATTGTGAAAAACGCCTGCACTTGTTACTGATGTTGATGTCGCTGCAGAATGTCTTGTTCCTCCGTATCCCAGAATACTCGGCATATGGAAGAACTACAGTGTGCTACTGTCCGCTAAGGTAGCTTCCTTGTTCTCGTCGCTTGTATTACGTTTCCAACAGCAAAGTGGCATCCTAAAATATGAGTACAGAAGATTTGTTACTGTGTAAATTTGACAGTGTTTTGGCTGACTCGAATATTCAGCTGTATTCAGCTGGAGGATGCAGCGGGATGGACACGACGGGGCCCTGAGCCCTCAGTTTGAATGACGTGTGTTTCATGAGTCAAGTTAAGCCTGTCCTTAGTTCTGTGTAAACGTTTGGATTCAGAGGATGTGTGGTTGTATTTTTCGTTTTAGGTGCAAGAATAGTTCCTTCATTGAGTATATTTAAAGATGCCGGGAAATGAATCTCTTCATTGGACTACATTTACCATCAGCACTGAGTGGACATCGGAATAAAAAGGTGGCGAATGTTCTCTTAAGTGCCATATCAACAAAGGCAGGTGCTCATACAGAGGCCTCGTGTCTAAATCTAGTTCTAGATCTTTTTGACCAAAACATTTATCTGACGTAAGTGTCTGGAAGGTTCCTCGAGACAGTAGTGTTAACAAGGTGAGGAATTAACTTCTTAGCTCAACTTGATTGTTTCGATTTGCGCTCTCGTGGTGCATATTCATGAGTGGGGTTGTATTTAATTAATCTACCATTACTGACAATGTTGTTGGATGGTCGGATGGTTTAAACCACCTTCAGCAGGAGTACGCACACATTTATCATGCTTAGGTTTCTATGTATCTTTGATATGATATTTTTAGGAGCTTTTGATATTCCACTGTGTCCACACAAGACCAGTGGTTCCCGTAGGGGGAGGCTCCAGGTGGACTTTTTACGTTCATTTTTTTTTATTGTGTATTTGTTTTACTGCCTGAAAAAACAAGCCACCATCGACATGAAGCCAAAAGAAATACATTTACCAAATTAACTTAATTGGAATATATATATCTGATAATATATACATACATTTGAGTTAATATTGATGCCACATTGTTATTATTGGTTGTTATTCATGAATGTATTCATTTGCCAGCGTGTGTGTATTGTGGGTGCTTCAAAAATAAATCACTATGAGGTATTGCAATGGTTTAAAAAAAAAAAAATCCAGACCAATGAACTAGACACAACAGAATAAAGCATCACATGTTTGGAGTTTACCAAGCAGATCTTTGACATATCCATAAAGGTGTCTCTTCATCTGTGCATTGCGCTCATTCAACCAGCATCTTACCTGTCAGCATCCGGGGGCACAGTGCCCTGGATGATGATGATCTCTCCAGGGTGCATACCTCCAGGTATGGGCCCTGTGTATGGGATCACCTGAGGTGGAGAGTTGACGTTAAAGCACCGGGTACGTGTGCACCAGCAACTGAAGACATGCTACCAGAAGCGGGAAGCTAGACGGAAACGCCTCTGGCTGCCATAAGGCCCACTGGCCGTCACATATATCTAATACATATATTAGTTATCGTCCAGTGTGATAGACAGCTGCTGCTGCACATGCCCTAATGTTTAGCTGTGTTGTAAGCTACATGAGGGTGTATTGATCCTTCCATGATGGCAGCAGAGGGCTGCTGTGGAGAATAATAATAACAATAATAATAAGCCTCTTACCGGGTTCAGGACCGTGTGTTTCGCATTGGCCACAGACATCGGGCTTCTGGTGTCGGACTACCGCATGCAGCTCCGCTGAAAGACAACAGTGTCTGCGCTAAACACGAGCGGGTTGTGGCGCTCCTGCGCTACACGGGGGTGACGGCAGTGTGCATCTTCACTCCATCAGCCCTGAACACCGCGCGCATGCGCGAATCCTACCACGTGATCAGGTCCGCCGAACAACAACGGAGGCCCATTTGAGGTTCACGTTTACTGTTGAATATTGATCGAACTTTTTTTATGAGCTGATTTATGGACAAAATAAGATTAGCTATTAAATCAACCGTCTTCAGTAAATGTGCTGTTCATGAATGCGAAAATTGTTCAAATTACTTTTATCTGTTTTATTTCAATACCGGTGGGCTACTAGCAAATTAAATAATATTCATTTAATTGGAGAACAACTGGATGGCATTTGCATGCACTACATGTTCAGAAACACAATAATAATAATAATAATAATAATAATAATAATAATACAATGAAAAAGAAAAGGAGAAGTTAGTATTTGTTAATAAGTGCAGTATTTTAAACTTGTATTACACTTTAAGAATAGTTAATAAACTGAATTGCTTTGGTGCGGCTCTCTATTTACACAGCTATGATGAACGGTTGGCGCCATCTTGTGTTCAGATGTATTATTGCACACATAAAGGACATGCAGGCCTGCATGGGTTTTAAGAACGTCTTTACTTCTCTGAAAGCACATTAATACACACACATCAGCGCAACGCAGCCGCATGTTGTGATGCCCGTGTTTCATGTAGTCTTCTAGCTTGAGAACAAGACTCTCTCAGCTTCTCTGTACTCCATACACTGAGATATAACCTGTGATCTTGCTCTAGGTGTAGCTGGTCTGTCAGGAGCCATGACAGCTGTGTGACAACTGAAATGTGTTTGTTCTCTGCTTCCGACACAATCTATCCCATCAAGCTCTCCACTACATGCATGGACATTGACATCAACCCCTGCGTATGCCATTGGATCTGGAGCTTCCTGTGGGAAAGGAGTCATGGGTTGAGGCCCAGGCCTGTGTCCGATCACACAGACTCTTCTCTTCATACACCGACGGTTTCACATCATTTTCATTTATAATCCTTGCATTGTAATATATTCAACATGTGTCGTACGTCTGTCCGGTCCATAGTCGTGAATGTGAGACAAGCAACGCCTGGAGGGAATTTCTTTAATGTGCCATAATTTAATTTTAATACCAATTGCACTGTTGTTTTCGTTGATTGTTGATTGTTGATTGTTGTTTGTCTCGTCTTACGTCCCATGTCCATGTCCAATGTATGCACCTTCCGCCTCAAAAAATTCCTTGTTTGTGTGAAAACATTCCTGGCAAATAAATGGTTTCTGATTCTGATTCTGATTCTGATAAACGTCCACCTGGGTTCAAGGTTCAAGGATGAACTGATTAGAATTTGGTTGTCAAAGATCACGGTCACTGTGACCTGGAGGTAAACTGCAGCTTGACTTGTTAGTGGAGGCATACAACTACGAGGCGATAATTCTAGTTATCATGCTGTACTGAAAACAAATTCCACTAATTTTGAATGTGTGGCTTTTAAAGTGAAGTGAAATGTTATCCCTGTAGTGGCGCTAGAGGAAAGGTCAGGAGAACTCCAAAGTCAGTCTGCTTCATCCTCTAGGGGCCCTGGATATGTGTACAACAATTAATGGAAATACATCCAACCAGTGGCGGCTGGTGGATTTTTTTTTGGGTGGGGCCAGCCAATCAATTTCAGCAAAAATCATAGTATGATTCAATGCAAAAAAGGTATAAAAAACACATTACTACTTTGCAGTTGAATATTTAAACATTTATTCCAACACTGACATAATAAGGACATTATTCATACAATTCAGTATTTTTTTCCCCATACACACATATATATATATACACACATCTATATATATATATATATATATATATATATATATATATATATATATATATATATATACACACACACACATACACAGTCTAATATAACAAGTTTATATTTTAAGATTCCCCATATGAACCTTGTTTGTTGGGGAAACACAAATCAGTGTGGTGAGGAAACCTGCATATTTTTTTGAGACAGATTATTTGTAAAGAAACTTTGCTCTTCTGTCCTTCTGAGTGGCAAACCTCTCAATGGCCTTCTGATTGAAGTCAGGTATGTCCCTGACAAGTTTCTTCTCCATGGAGAGCATAGCCAGAGCATTAAGGCGATCCTGTGTCATGGTGTTTCTCAGGAAGGTCTTGATCCTCTTCAAAGTACAGAAACACCTCTGGATTCAGCTGTTGTCACGGGTGTGGTGATGAGGATCCTGAGAAGAGTGACAGTCTCTGTGAAGGAGAACCGCTCCTTGGCTTCATCAGGATGGCATCACATACCTGTAAAAGATAAATCAACTTACATTATCAATAAAGCTATTTTGATGAAAGTGATTCTGATTGAACACTTATGTCCAAGTCAAGTATTTCTACAATACAATGTATGTAAAATCTTACAAATAACTTTAGATGATGAGAAATTATAACTACATCATCAAATTGTATCAGACGGTCAGTTACCAGCGTGTCCTCCCTTTCAGAAAACAGTCCACTATGTTATTGAATAGTTGCCAACTTGCCATCTTCAAAAACAACTAGGCCTCTTCTAGACATTGACTTGGTGGACACCTGAATAAACATGTTATTAACTACCCGCATTTTTATAGAAATCTGATTTTTGTTCCTTTTAAAATATTTAAACAAATATCATTGTGATGTTTTCTATCATATTCATTCACTTTGATGACTAGGCCCATGTAGGCTTTTACAGACTGTTGGACGTGAGCAACTTATCACTCCCTCCAGGAAATACACGACCCCTTGGTTCTTCTGTTACTGATGGATTTATTCTTAACGTGCGCCTCAGTCAACACCACCGTCATCAATCCACCGTCCAACTGTATAATTACATTTCAACAGACAAAACAAGTTGGCGTTCACGTTACACAGTAAACTGTTTGCACGTAAATATGCGCGACGAATCATTAACATAACAACATACCTCGCTGCTGCGCACAACTGAGAGGGAGACGGTCCACTTGGATAACAATATACTTCGACAAATCACTACACGTTGTTGTCACTTTAACTTATATCTTTTAAACTAGCTTTTAGCGGAGTAAAAACTTCTACCGCGGCACATGTTTTCAGGAGCAACACAAACATAGGACGTAAAGATGGTTCCTATCACATGTAAATACGAGACGTTAGCTTGCTTATTGTGTGTTTATTCGCTAACAACAGAACAGGCTACTGTGGGCCGTAGCCTAGCCCAGAACAACAGTGAAAACTCCACCACAACAACAACATCCCACCTCACTCGCTCTGCCGATCATAGGTAGACAAGCTACAAGCTACAAGCTACACAGCTCATGAGACATTCACTGACCTCCTGAACCCAGTAATTACAATAAACAGTAATCTTATCTAGAACAACTTCTTCCTGTAAACACAATAACACTTTAAACATAACAGGTTAACATGACATGTCACTCAGTCCGTTACAGTATAGTTATTTACCTGCTTTTTGTAATGCTGTCTGTGAACCTCTGGATACGTCCTTTAATGAAGACAGGGTCGATGTTCCTCTTCTGCAGCTGGTTGAATAGCATGTCCACATTTGGGATGATGTTGTTCCGTCTGTCACTAAACAACCGTTTTCTCTTTGTGTAGCAGTGCTAGCGGGCTAACGTTAGTCCGCTAGCTAACGGTAGCACGTTGAACCGCTAGCTAACGTTAGCCCTGGCCTCTCCCTCCCCGTCACCGCTGCTTAGTTCTGGAGGGCAATGCCAGGAATAAAGCTGCACTGTGGCTCCCCTCATTACAACAGCCAGTCATAAGCGCTGGACCTATGGTGTCCGTGGCGTTCTGGATAGTGATGTACCGTTAGCGCCGATGTAGCTTAGCATGAGCATCAGCTGGACATATCAGTTGACTCTTCTCGTCCACTTGGCGATACAAATCAGCTTTACTTCCTCCAGAATGTAATCCCTTATAACCAACAGCAGCATGCAGTCCAAGTCTGGAGGAGAGATTTGATCTAGTTAGGCTTGAGTCTTAGGGCTCCATTGTCATGACGTTAAAATGGCGCTGAGAGAGACGGGCAGACGAGAATACAAGCGAAGAGAACGAGAACACGCGAGATGAGAACGAGAGACTAGCTGTGAACGCGCACCCGGGGCCTGGCCCCGCAGAAGTCCTTTTTAGGGTGCGGATTGGATAAATGATATGTCCATCATATATATCTTTAATCAGTGATTGGCTAAACTGCGTATTAGACCCGACTTTCTTGGGCCAAATGCTTCGGGGCCCCGGCATGTGCACGAGCATTAGAGACCAGCAGACAAGTGCATGAGCAGCTCAGAGCAGAGAGGACGAGCAGGAAAAGCAGATATTTACCGCAGATATCCTATTTTACAAATATTACTGGGTACATTCCATAGCTCAAACACATAAATATTGACAATTATAATAAGTTATTAATATTTTTATAAATTTTTTATAATTAAAATTATAAATAATGTTTTTTTATTTGTTTGTTTTTTCTGGCTCAAGGTGGGTGGGGCCAGGCCCCGCGGCCCTCTATTGGCCGGCCGCCACTGCATCCAACACTTGTTGAGATATTTCAGACTTGATATACAGACTTGATATCAATGCAGTTATTAGTTATAGGTCTAGTTAAACAGAAAATAATTCCGATATTGACCTTGAGAAGATGAGCTTGTGTATAAAGGCACTTTGACCTGAGGAAGCTTTGCTGCTACTGATACCTTTCCTTTAGCAGGGCGGTGCCGTCTTTCACTGATAATGGTTCAGTTTACATCAAGCTGTTTTCACAGAGTCGTTCATCATATGAATGAGAGGATGGAGAATTACAGAATGATGTATTCAGCCATTAGATATGCCTCATATGTTTAAAAGTGTCGACGTTTTCATTCGATTCTCCACTCGTATTGCAATCAGCTGTTGATATATGGACATCAAAGGAAAGAGCGCGCAAGTTTTGTTAATTTATTAAAACAATAAAAGAAAAGTTCAAATGACAGACATGCCTCATGTAAATACCCTTCGATACTGTCCGTCAGACTTAGATAAAATACACGAAGCTGGTTTTCGTGTTGGCTCCTGCGTTTTCTTTCTACATTATAAAGACGTGCTTTTATTTTTGAAGGGTAGGGGAAATAGCTCATACGGAAGCTGTGTCGTCCCAAAGAAACTGCTTTTTGAGATAAGGGAATTCGGTTTGTCTATATTTCATTTCCTATTGTTCTTGATATTGAGCCTTTTAGTTTTCCTTAGTATGGTGAACGTGTGTTTAAAATAAGCTACAAATGGTGCTTTGTGGGTTGAATGTACTGTAATCGTACTGCGTCACGCTCGCGAGCTGGTCCTGGATCAGTCCTTGGCTCAGTTGCGTCTCTCTCAGTCTGTTGAAACGCTGCATCATGTAAGTGTCGTAGTCACTCCTGCAAAACAAGTCAAGTACCCGTAGCAAGCAGCCTGTCTGAGCTTATCGTGTTATTAAGTTCGAACAAATAATACCTTGTATTGTTTTTACTCTGACGATGTGTTCAAGGCGTGGTTCAACGAGGTGTACTACTAACTACACCATCAGTAAATGATTTTTAGTTGAGTTTCACTTTCTGTTCTTTGATTACTCAAGTGTTAGGTCCAATTGATAATCATTATTAATAATCAGCGTGCTTGAACAATTTTGTGTGACGATAATGAAGTATTACGAGGTCTGTGTGAAGCGAGCACAGCTGTCCAAGGGAGTTGGGAGTCAGCAGGAGATAGTGCAGCCTCGGCTGTGACTGTGAGATCTAGGTTGATACATTCCAGCAGCCGACGGCACACTGCACATTTTTTTGTTCATATTAAACAATTAGATACGAGAGAGACATACAGCGTTGTACGCGATGTGCCTTGAGTCGGTGGGGATAAAAACGTGATCGCAATCACTGCTTTTCCAATCGCTGCGCTTGTTACTTTGTTGTGACCAGGGTAAATTAATGATGAGAACGAGAGACGGTGTTTGGCTGAATTCTTCCGGAGGCTCTACCAGGCATCCAATAAACGATACACGATTTCACAATACAAGTTATTCCTGGGTTTAATAGAGGAAGTATAAGTGATCGTCTGTCGTCCTCTTTTGTCCAGATTTGAACCGTGCGTCGTCTCTCCAGAGACTGAAGGAAGACATATGGGTCTAAGTGAGCATCTGTTCCTTTGGCAATAATATATTTAATCGACAGTACTGATTATTTAACTTGTATTGTGTCCGAATAAACATATACTGATGGTATTAACCATGACACATGCCGTTGATTAATCCAGATGTGTATCTTGTGTTTCAGTGAAGTTTGCGGTCATTGGAGCGGGAGCAAGTAAGAAAGTGTTTACTTTTTCAACTGATCTTAACACACCTATGTGTTTACTACACTTGTATCGTGAATGATCCATCTTGAAGTGACCAAACCTGGCCTCTTCTGTGCTGTTGCCCATGCGCAGTGGGTGCTGTTGCCCTGGCTCCTGTTGCTCTGGGAGCAGCAGGTTTCACCGCAGCTGGAGTAGCAGCAGGCTCCATCGGTGCGAAAATGATGTCGGCTGCTGCGATCGCTAACGGAGGAGGAGTGGCAGCAGGAGGGCTGGTGGCTGGTTTGCAGGCAGCAGGTACACAGCATAACTAGATATTGTTATGGTAGTTTTAACTGTTGCATCATAATGGTGACATGATCAGTGCTGCAACAATAACAAAAGGAGGATCACGTGCTGTGTTACTTCTAATGTCTTTTCAAAGTGCAAAAAACACGAGAGCCCAGGAGTGTTTGGCACACCTGGAACAGGAACAACTGTAATGTAGCATTGTATGTAGTTAGTTAGTGCATCAACAAAATGAAATGTTTTGGTTCTATTGAATAATATACTGTATACGCTGTGATGACAATAGTTCCTCTGTTTCATTCAGTCTTCTCGCTTGAGAACAAGACTCTTACTTTTTGTATCTTAATGGTGGGATGACAAGCACAGGCGCATTATGTGCCCTATTACGTCTTTCTGAAGTATCTCCACATCCCACATGGTGTCTGTCTCTGTAGCTCCACATTATACAACCTGTTAAATTGTGTTTGTAGGTGCAGCTGGTCTGTCAGCAGCTGCCACTGCCGCTGTGGCCGGCACCGGAGCAGCAGTGGGATGGCTGGTGAGCGTCTTCCGCTGAAGAAAACCACACCAGTGTACCGAACAGCACTCATGTGATGTCAGACAACTACAATGTGTCGGTCAATAAATCTGTGCAACCTGCGAAAGACTCTGGTTCATGTGTGTCGTCTGTAAACATTTACTTTCCTCATCATGTCCACCAAAAATGAGTAATTGGAAGGTTCATTCACTTTTTGAAATGAAAGGAGCATTTTTTTTTTCTGGCCACAGTTAAGTTGTGGACCGTAAAACCCAAACACCAATCTGAAAGATGCTATAACGCTTGTACAGCTGAGGGGAGCTGCATAGTCCAGGCATTATCAGCTGTGGGTTTATATGATCATGTCATATAAAGAATATTGAATTGGCTCCTCTCCTTACACACCAACAACTTCACATCCCAAGATAATTCAGTCACCATTCTTAAGTATGCTGATGATGCAAGCATATACACCTCATACGCAAGAAAAAAGGAGGAAATGCTTCGACTCAAATTGCAGATTTAATTAAAGTCTCCTTTTTTATGTTTTTATAAACTAGGTACACATGAATATAAATGTTGAAGACATTTTATCCTCACAGTAGCTGCAGGCTTTACATGCAATAACATTATTATGATCTCTTAAATAGAAATACTTAACATTGTACTTTACTCTTTACTTTGATCTTGATAAAGCCACCACCTCTGTCTTAAAGATGAAAGTTAGTCCTGAATGCAGGTTTGAAGGAGCAGTCAGAACTAAACTGGTTGAGCAACTCTTTAGTGTTTCTGTCTTTTGTCTTTGTTCTTATGTTCCATAGGGATGACCTCCCACCTCAGGAATGGTAAATACGTGAGTCTATTTGGATTAAGTGGAGTCTGTGACGCCTTTTATTGTTCAGATTTAAAGAAGATTTTCATTTTTGAAGAAACGATACCTAACTAACCTTCAGGATATAAAACCAGCACAGTCCAAGGCTCATCAGAACCAGAGCAGACATGGACTTTGGTGAGTATCACTGCTCTTTGACAATACTGATATATGTCTTTGAAAGTACTGATACTTTTATTGATATTGGCTTTTCTTATTAAAAAACAAGTAATGATAGTGACCATGGCAAATGTGCAAAATGAACTGAAAAAGTTTATCTCAATGTTTATCTTGTGTTTCAGTGACAGGTCTCGCCATTGTAGCCGGAGCAGGTAAGACTTTAGCCTTCATGGATCACCTGTCTTTACTGTTTCAACTGATTTAAACAGACTTTAATGTAAAGTGCCATTTACATGCTAAACGTATCATGCATGATCCATGTTAAAGTGGCCTGACTTTAGACTACCATGAGCAACACGGTTCTCTCTGCTCTGTGGTCCTCTTGCAGTAGGTGCTGTGGTCGGCGCTCCTATTGTTCTGGGAACCATAGCAGCAGGTTTCACCGCAGCTGGAACAGCAACAGGTTTCACCGCAGCTGGAACAGCAGCGTGCTCCATTGCTGCTGCTGTGATGTCGGCTGCAGCAGCTGCTAACAGAGCAGGTCAATATTTTTGATCTTGTGATTTTCATTTTTTTTTTAGCTCATAATCTCCACCAGGAAAAGGTTTCCTGCTTTTCTCTCATAGATTTCCCACCATATCAAACAGCTGTTTTGTATTTTATATTTTATAATGTGTAATCTTGCTCTAAAGGTGCAGGTGGTCTGTGAAGGAGCCACAGCAGCTGTGGCAGGAGGAGGAGGAGGAGCAGTACTGGGATGGATCGCTACTGCATCGTCTGAAAGTCATGAAGGAACAAGAAGCGTTTAAAATACTTTTACCAAATGTAGAAGGCAATAACAACTGACATCAGCCTGTTACATAAGGAGCACTTTTGTCATCTCAGACAACTGAAATGTTTTGTTCAATAAATTGATGCAAACTGTGAAATATTCTGGTTCAGTCTTTTGTTTGTAAATATTTCAATTTCTCATGATCTCCACCTGAAGCAGGTTTAATGCTTTTCTCTGATAGATTTCCCACCGTGTCAAACAGCTGTTTTGTATTTTATACCTTAAAAACAATGGGGAAAAAAATAAAAGAATAAACGCTTAATTTACATGAGAACTTGACAACAATACTATAAACAACCTGTTATTATGAGATCAGGATTCAGAACTAAATAACATTCAAACTCATGTTGAGCTGCAGGATGTCTCCATAAGCCTCAACGCAGAACCATCAGCATCATCTCAGGAATGAGGCTGGAGAATCATTTTCAGAACTTTTCTGATTGCACATCTTCATTCAACACTTGTTTTGTCTCCTCACTGGAATGTGAGTCATCACATGGTGACAAAACACAGAGCAAACAGGACCCCGACCCCTAGTGGAAGGGAGGGGTCGTCACACATGGGACCAACGGCAGTGCCAGAAAAACACTTCTAAACATATTTAGTACTTTTTCATAAATTGATTAATCAAGTTTTTTAAATCAATATTTTGCTATGAATCTTTGCATTCATCACTTCAGTCATGAAATGATCATACAGATGGGATTTTAACTTCAGAATAATGTAGACATTTTATTGGATTCTTCAGTGATTTCCTCATTTGAAAATGGTTGTAAAAACAATATAAGCAAATATGTATATGATGGTTTGTAAACTATTCCAGGATTACTCATTTTCTACCTCAGAAATTGTAAATATGTGAGTCTATTTGGGTGAAACGGACTCTGGGGCGCCCTCTTTAGTTCAGATTTATAGTTTCACTTTTTAAGAAACGATACCTAACTATGTATATAAACCCCACCAGCACAGTCCAAGGCTCATCAGAACCAGAGCAGATAAAGACATGGGTTCTGGTGAGTATCACTGCTCTTTGACAATACTGATAAATGTATTTGAAAGTACTGATACTTTTATTGATATCAGCTTTTCTTATTAAAAAATAAGTAATGATACTGAAAAGACTACCATGTACAACAAAGTTCTCTCTGCTGTGTTGTCCTCGTGCAGTATTTTGTTTGGGCGAGAGTCCAGCTGATCTGGGTTTCACCTCAGCTGGGATAACAAAAGGCAGCAGAGGAGCTGGTATGATGTCGTCTGCTGCAGTCTCTAACGGAGGAGGAGTGTCAGGAGGAGGTCTGGTGTCTCGTTTGCAGAGAGCAGGTAAAGAAAATTATTTAGTTTTTAAAATATTTGTAATCTTGTGATTTTCATTTTGTATGTATCTCATAATCTCCAGCAGAACACGTTTTCCTACTTTTCTCTCCTTGATTTCCCACCATATCAAACAGCTGTTTTGTATTTTATATTTTATAATGTGTAATCTTGCTCTATAGGTGCAACCGGCAGAAGTGGCAGAAAGTCATGAAGGAACAAGACGCATTTAATTAAAAATACTTTTGCCAAATGTAGAAGGCAATAACAACTGACATCAGCCTGTTACCTAAGGAGCACTTTGGTCATCTCAGACAACTGAAATGTTTTGTTCAATAAATTGATGCAACCTATGAAATATTCTGGTTCAGTCTTTTGTTTGTAAATATTTCAATTTATCATGATCTCCACCTGAAGCAGGTTTAATGCTTTTCTCTGATAGATTTCCCACCGTGTCAAACATCTGTTTTGTATTTTATATCTTGAAAACAATAACACAACTAAAATGATAAAAGCTTGATTTACATGAGAACTTGACAACAATAATCAACAACCTGTTATTATGAGGATTCAGAACAAATAAACATTCAAACTCATGTTGAGCTGCAGGATGTCTCCATAAGCCTCAACGCAGAACCATCAGCATCATCTCAGGAATGAGGCTGGAGAATCATTTTCAGAACTTTTCTGATTGCACATCTTCATTCAACACTTGTTTTGTCTCCTCACTGGAATGTGAGTCATCACATGGTGACAAAACACAGAGCAAACAGGACCCCGACCCCTAGTGGAAGGGAGGGGTCGTCACACATGGGACCAACGGCAGTGTCAGAAAAACACTTCTAAACATATTTAGTACTTTTTCATAAATTGATTAATCAAGTTTTTGAAACCAATATTTTGCTATGAATCTTTGCATTCATCACTTCAGTCATGAAATGATCATACAGATGGGATTTTAACTTCAGAATAATGTAGACATTTTATTGGATTCTTCAGTGATTTCCTCATTTGAAAATGGTTGTAAAAACAATATAAGCAAATATGTATATGATGGTTTGTAAACTATTCCAGGATTACTCATTTTCTACCTCAGAAATTGTAAATATGTGAGTCTATTTGGGTGAAACGGACTCTGTGACGCCCTCTTTAGTTCAGATTTATAGTTTCACTTTTTAAGAAACGATACCTAACTATGTATATAAACCCCACCAGCACAGTCCAAGGCTCATCAGAACCAGAGCAGATAAAGACATGGGTTCTGGTGAGTATCACTGCTCTTTGACAATACTGATAAATGTATTTGAAAGTACTGATACTTTTATTGATATCAGCTTTTCTTATTAAAAAATAAGTAATGATACTGAAAAGACTACCATGTACAACAAAGTTCTCTCTGCTGTGTTGTCCTCGTGCAGTATTTTGTTTGGGCGAGAGTCCAGCTGATCTGGGTTTCACCTCAGCTGGGATAACAAAAGGCAGCAGAGGAGCTGGTATGATGTCGTCTGCTGCAGTCTCTAACGGAGGAGGAGTGTCAGGAGGAGGTCTGGTGTCTCGTTTGCAGAGAGCAGGTAAAGAAAATTATTTAGTTTTAAAAATATTTTTAATCTTGTGATTTTCATTTTGTATGTATCTCATAATCTCCAGCAGAACACGTTTTCCTACTTTTCTCTCCTTGATTTCCCACCATATCAAACAGCTGTTTTGTATTTTATATTTTATAATGTGTAATCTTGCTCTATAGGTGCAACCGGCAGAAGTGGCAGAAAGTCATGAAGGAACAAGACGCATTTAATTAAAAATACTTTTGCCAAATGTAGAAGGCAATAACAACTGACATCAGCCTGTTACCTAAGGAGCACTTTGGTCATCTCAGACAACTGAAATGTTTTGTTCAATAAATTGATGCCTATGAAATATTGTGGTTCAGTCTTTTGTTTGTAAATATTTCAATGTATCATGATCTCCACCTGAAGCAGGTTTAATGCTTTTCTCTGATAGATTTCCCACCGTGTCAAACATCTGTTTTGTATTTTATATCTTGAAAACAATAACACAACTAAAATGATAAAAGCTTGATTTACATGAGAACTTGACAACAATAATCAACAACCTGTTATTATGAGGATTCAGAACAAATAAACATTCAAACTCATGTTGAGCTGCAGGATGTCTCCATAAGCCTCAACGCAGAACCATCAGCATCAACTCAGGAATGAGGCTGGAGAATCATTTTCAGAACTTTTCTGATTGCACATCTTCATTCAACACTTGTTTTGTCTCCTCACTGGAATGTGAGTCATCACATGGTGACAAAACACAGAGCAAACAGGACCCCGACCCCTAGTGGAAGGGAGGGGTCGTCACACATGGGACCAACGGCAGTGCCAGAAAAACACTTCTAAACATATTTAGTACTTTTTCATAAATTGATTAATCAAGTTTTTGAAACCAATATTTTGCTATGAATCTTTGCATTCATCACTTCAGTCATGAAATGATCATACAGATGGGATTTTAACTTCAGAAAAATGTAGACATTTTATTGGATTCTTCAGTGATTTCCTCATTTGAAAATGGTTGTAAAAACAATATAAGCAAATATGTATATGATGGTTTGTAAACTATTCCAGGATTACTCATTTTCTACCTCAGAAATTGTAAATATGTGAGTCTATTTGGGTGAAACGGACTCTGGGGCGCCCTCTTTAGTTCAGATTTATAGTTTCACTTTTTGAAGAAACGATACCTAACTATGTATATAAACCCCACCAGCACAGTCCAAGGCTCATCAGAACCAGAGCAGATAAAGACATGGGTTCTGGTGAGTATCACTGCTCTTTGACAATACTGATAAATGTATTTGAAAGTACTGATACTTTTATTGATATCAGCTTTTCTTATTAAAAAATAAGTAATGATACTGAAAAGACTACCATGTACAACAAAGTTCTCTCTGCTGTGTTGTCCTCGTGCAGTATTTTGTTTGGGCGAGAGTCCAGCTGATCTGGGTTTCACCTCAGCTGGGATAACAAAAGGCAGCAGAGGAGCTGGTATGATGTCGTCTGCTGCAGTCTCTAACGGAGGAGGAGTGTCAGGAGGAGGTCTGGTGTCTCGTTTGCAGAGAGCAGGTAAAGAAAATTATTTAGTTTTTAAAATATTTTTAATCTTGTGATTTTCATTTTGTATGTATCTCATAATCTCCAGCAGAACACGTTTTCCTACTTTTCTCTCCTTGATTTCCCACCATATCAAACAGCTGTTTTGTATTTTATATTTTATAATGTGTAATCTTGCTCTATAGGTGCAACCGGCAGAAGTGGCAGAAAGTCATGAAGGAACAAGACGCATTTAATTAAAAATACTTTTGCCAAATGTAGAAGGCAATAACAACTGACATCAGCCTGTTACCTAAGGAGCACTTTGGTCATCTCAGACAACTGAAATGTTTTGTTCAATAAATTGATGCCTATGAAATATTGTGGTTCAGTCTTTTGTTTGTAAATATTTCAATTTATCATGATCTCCACCTGAAGCAGGTTTAATGCTTTTCTCTGATAGATTTCCCACCGTGTCAAACATCTGTTTTGTATTTTATATCTTGAAAACAATAACACAACTAAAATGATAAAAGCTTGATTTACATGAGAACTTGACAACAATAATCAACAACCTGTTATTATGAGGATTCAGAACAAATAAACATTCAAACTCATGTTGAGCTGCAGGATGTCTCCATAAGCCTCAACGCAGAACCATCAGCATCATCTCAGGAATGAGGCTGGAGAATCATTTTCAGAACTTTTCTGATTGCACATCTTCATTCAACACTTGTTTTGTCTCCTCACTGGAATGTGAGTCATCACATGGTGACAAAACACAGAGCAAACAGGACCCCGACCCCTAGTGGAAGGGAGGGGTCGTCACACATGGGACCAACGGCAGTGTCAGAAAAACACTTCTAAACATATTTAGTACTTTTTCATAAATTGATTAATCAAGTTTTTGAAACCAATATTTTGCTATGAATCTTTGCATTCATCACTTCAGTCATGAAATGATCATACAGATGGGATTTTAACTTGAGAAAAATGTAGACATTTTATTGGATTCTTCAGTGATTTCCTCATTTGAAAATGGTTGTAAAAACAATATAAGCAAATATGTATATGATGGTTTGTAAACTATTCCAGGATTACTCATTTTCTACCTCAGAAATTGTAAATATGTGAGTCTATTTGGGTGAAACGGACGCTGGGGCGCCCTCTTTAGTTCAGATTTATAGTTTCACTTTTTGAAGAAACGATACCTAAAAAACTATTTATATAAACCCCACCAGCACAGTTCAAGGCTCATCAGAACCAGAGCAGATAAAGACATGGGCTCATCACTGGATATGTTTCTGTAAACCTAAAATGAGCTTTCATTTTGACCCAAACACAACATGAAGGGACCTTGAACTGAGGAAGCTTTGCTGCAGGTGATTACTTTAATATAGAATGAAATACCACCCTCCACTGATAAGAGTTGAGTAATACATCAAGGTGTTTCACAGTTAAGAGTCATCCACAATTTAAATGAGAGAATGGAGAATTATGTATTTGAACATTAACCGTTGGTACATATTAATATTGAAGACATTTTAAAGATTATTTAAAATGTTGAAGACATTTTATCCTCAAAGTAGCTGCACGCTTTACATGCTGGAATAACACTGTTATTATCTAAATACTTAACATTGTACTTTACTCTTTACTTTGATCTTGATAAAGCCACCACCTCTGTCTTAAAGATGAAAGTTAGTCCTGAATGCAGGTTTGAAGGAGCAGTCAGAACTAAACTGGTTGAGCAACTCTTTAGTGTTTCTGTCTTTTGTCTTTGTTCTTATGTTCCATAGGGATGACCTCCCACCTCAGGAATGGTAAATACTGAGTCTAATTGGGTGAAGTGGACTCTATGACACCTTTTATTGTTCAGATTTATAGTTTAATTTTTGAAGAAACGATACCTAAATATTTAGTATATAAAACCCACCAGCACAGTTCAAGGCTCATCAGATCCCGAGCAGACATGGACTCTGGTGAGTATCACTCTTTGACAATACTGATAGATTTATTTGAAAGTACTGATACTTTTATTGATATCAGCTTGTCTTATTAACAAATAAGTAATGATGTTGATCATGGCAAATGTCGTTGATTTAGCTAAATTAACTGCAAAAAGACTAAACAACAAAGCTCTCTCTGCTGTGTTGTCCTCTTGCAGTACTTGATGTGGACGAGAGTCCAGCTGATCTGGGTTTCACCTCAGATGGGATAACAAAAGGCAGCAGAGGAGCTGATATGATGTCGACTGATGCGGTCTCTAACGGAGGAGGAGTGGAAGCAGGAGGTCGGGTGGCTGATTTGCAGAAAGCAGGTAAAGAACATTATTTAGTTTTTAAAATATTTGTAATCTTGTGATTTTTGTATTTATCTCATAATCTCCAGCAGAAAAAGGTTTCCTACTTTTCTCTCATTGATTTCCCACCATATCAAACAGCTGTTTTGTGTTTTATATTTTATAATGTGTAATCTTGCTCTATAGGTGCAACCGGCAGCAGTACTGGCAAAAAGTCATGAAGGAACAAGAAGCATTTAAAATACTTTTGCCAAATGTAGAAGGCAATAACAACTTGCATCAGTCTGTTACCTAAGGAGCACTTTGGTCATCTCAGACAACTGAAATGTTTTGTTCAATAAATTGATGCAACCTATGAAATATTCTGGTTCAGTCTTTTGTTTGTAAATATTTCAGTTTCTCATGATCTCCACCTGAAGCAGGTTTAATGCTTTTCTCTGATAGATTTCCCACCGTGTCAAACAGCTGTTTTGTATTTTATACCTTAAAAACAATGGGGAAAAAACTAAAAGAATAAACGCTTAATTTACATGAGAACTTGACAACAATACTATAAACAACCTGTTATTATGAGAACAGGATTCAGAACTAAATAACATTCAAACTCATGTTGAGCTGCAGGATGTCTCCATAAGCCTCAACGCAGAACCATCAGCATCATCTCAGGAATGAGGCTGGAGAATCATTTTCAGAACTTTTCTGATTGCACATCTTCATTCAACACTTGTTTTGTCTCCTCACTGGAATGTGAGTCATCACATGGTGACAAAACACAGAGCAAACAGGACCCCGACCCCTAGTGGAAGGGAGGGGTCGTCACACATGGGACCAACGGCAGTGTCAGAAAAACACTTCTAAACATATTTAGTACTTTTTCATTTATTTATTCTAGTTAATAAAGTTTTTGAAACCAAGATTTTACAGATGGGATTTTAACTTGAGAAAAATGTAGACATTTTATTGGATTCTTCAATGATTTCCTCATTTGAAAATGATTGTAAAAACAATATAAGCAAAGATATATATGATGGTTTGTAAACTATTCCAGGATTACTCATTTTCTACCTCAGAAATTGTAAATATGTGAGTCTATTTGGGTGAAACGGACTCTGGGGCGCCCTCTTTAGTTCAGATTTATAGTTTCACTTTTTTAAGAAACGATACCTAACTATGTATATAAACCCCACCAGCACAGTCCAAGGCTCATCAGAACCAGAGCAGATAAAGACATGGTGGACCCTGGTGAGTAACACCGTTCTTTGACAATACTGATATATTTATTTGAAAGTACTGATACTTTTATTGATATATATATATAATGTGGATTTCGATGTTGGTCCTCTGTTTCAGGGACTGCAGCGATAGTTGGAGGAGGTAAAGCCTTCATGGATCGACTGTATTTACTTTTTCAACTGATTAAAACTTAAATGCAAAGTGCCATTTACTACATTTACATCATTCATGGTCCATGTCAAAGTGGCCTGACAAGTTAGACTACCATGAGCAACACGGTTCTCTCTGCTGTGTGGTCCTCGTGCAGTAGGTGCTGTGGTCGGCGCTCCTTTGCTTCTGGGAGCAGCAGGTTTCACCGCAGCTGGAGTAGCAGCAGGCTCCATTGGTGCGAAAATGATGTCGGCTGCTGCGATCGCTAACGGAGGAGGAGTGGCAGCAGGAGGGCTGGTGGCTGGTTTGCAGGCAGCAGGTACACAGCATTCTTTAGTTTTAAAAATATTTTGAATCGAGTGATTTGTATTCATCTTAATAATGATTTGCTCATTGCTGGAATGATAATCACATCTGCATTTATGTGTTCTATTATATCTCCTTGAAGTATCACAAAACCCTACACAGGTGTCTTGCAAACCTGGAACTGAAAGAAACTTCACGTCGTCATAACAGAATATAATGCCACTACTGTGACTAATATCAGTGTTTTATATGCTTTTCATTTGAGAACAAGACTTTCTCAGCTTCTCTGTAGCTCCATATTCTGATATAAAATGTGTAATCTTGCTCTAAAGGTGCAGCTGGTCTGTCAGGAGCCACGGCAGCTGTGGCAGGTACCGGAGCAGTTCTGGGATGGATGGCTAGCTTCTTCGGCTGAAAGTCATGAAGGAACAAGAAGCGTTTAAAATAGTTTTACTTTTGCCAAATGTAGAAGGCAATAACAACTGACATCAGCCTGTTACATAAGGAGCACTTTGGTCATCTCAGACAACTGACATGTTTTGTTCAATAAATTGATGCAAACTGTGAAATATTCTGGTTCAGTCTTTTGTTTGTAAATATTTAAATTTCTCATGATCTCCACCTGAAGCAGGTTTAATGCTTTTCTCTTATAGATTTTTCCACCATATTAAACATCTGTTTTGTATTTTATATCTTGAAAACAAAAACAAAACTAAAAGAATAAAAGCTTAATTTACATGAGAACTTGACAACAATACTATAAACAACCTGTTATTATGAGAACAGGATTCAGAACTAAATAACATTCAAACTCATGTTGAGCTGCAGGATGTCTCCATAAGCCTCAACGCAGAACCATCAGCATCATCTCAGGAATGAGGCTGGAGAATCATTTTCAGAACTTTTCTGATTGCACATCTTCATTCAACACTTGTTTTGTCTCCTCACTGGAATGTGAGTCATCACATGGTGACAAAACACAGAGCAAACAGGACCCCGACCCCTAGTGGAAGAGAGGGGTCGTCACACATGGGACCAACGGCAGTGCCAGAAAAACACTTCTAAACATATTTAGTACTTTTTCATAAATTGATTAATCAAGTTTTTGAAACCAATATTTTGCTATGAATCTTTGCATTCATCACTTCAGTCATGAAATGATCATACAGATGGGATTTTAACTTCAGAATAATGTAGACATTTTATTGGATTCTTCAGTGATTTCCTCATTTGAAAATGGTTGTAAAAACAATATAAGCAAATATGTATATGATGGTTTGTAAACTATTCCAGGATTACTCATTTTCTACCTCAGAAATTGTAAATATGTGAGTCTATTTGGGTGAAACGGACTCTGGGGCGCCCTCTTTAGTTCAGATTTATAGTTTCACTTTTTGAAGAAACGATACCTAACTATGTATATAAACCCCACCAGCACAGTCCAAGGCTCATCAGAACCAGAGCAGATAAAGACATGGGTTCTGGTGAGTATCACTGCTCTTTGACAATACTGATAAATGTATTTGAAAGTACTGATACTTTTATTGATATCAGCTTTTCTTATTAAAAAATAAGTAATGATACTGAAAAGACTACCATGTACAACAAAGTTCTCTCTGCTGTGTTGTCCTCGTGCAGTATTTTGTTTGGGCGAGAGTCCAGCTGATCTGGGTTTCACCTCAGCTGGGATAACAAAAGGCAGCAGAGGAGCTGGTATGATGTCGTCTGCTGCAGTCTCTAACGGAGGAGGAGTGTCAGGAGGAGGTCTGGTGTCTCGTTTGCAGAGAGCAGGTAAAGAAAATTATTTAGTTTTTAAAATATTTTTAATCTTGTGATTTTCATTTTGTATGTATCTCATAATCTCCAGCAGAACACGTTTTCCTACTTTTCTCTCCTTGATTTCCCACCATATCAAACAGCTGTTTTGTATTTTATATTTTATAATGTGTAATCTTGCTCTATAGGTGCAACCGGCAGAAGTGGCAGAAAGTCATGAAGGAACAAGACGCATTTAATTAAAAATACTTTTGCCAAATGTAGAAGGCAATAACAACTGACATCAGCCTGTTACCTAAGGAGCACTTTGGTCATCTCAGACAACTGAAATGTTTTGTTCAATAAATTGATGCCTATGAAATATTGTGGTTCAGTCTTTTGTTTGTAAATATTTCAATTTATCATGATCTCCACCTGAAGCAGGTTTAATGCTTTTCTCTGATAGATTTCCCACCGTGTCAAACATCTGTTTTGTATTTTATATCTTGAAAACAATAACACAACTAAAATGATAAAAGCTTGATTTACATGAGAACTTGACAACAATAATCAACAACCTGTTATTATGAGGATTCAGAACAAATAAACATTCAAACTCATGTTGAGCTGCAGGATGTCTCCATAAGCCTCAACGCAGAACCATCAGCAGCATCTCAGGAATGAGGCTGGAGAATCATTTTCAGAACTTTTCTGATTGCACATCTTCATTCAACACTTGTTTTGTCTCCTCACTGGAATGTGAGTCATCACATGGTGACAAAACACAGAGCAAACAGGACCCCGACCCCTAGTGGAAGGGAGGGGTCGTCACACATGGGACCAACGGCAGTGCCAGAAAAACACTTCTAAACATATTTAGTACTTTTTCATAAATTGATTAATCAAGTTTTAAAAACCAATATTTTTTAATGATTTCCTCACTTGAAAATGGTTGTAAAAACAATATAAGCAAAGATGTATATGAACGGTTTGTAAACTATTGCAGGATTACTCATGTATCCACCTCAGAAATAGTAAATACGTGAGTCTATTTGGGTGAAACGGACTCTGTGACGCCCTCTTGAGTTCAGATTTATAGTTTCATTTAACTCACCAGCACAGTTCAAGGCTCATCAGAACCAGAGCAGATAAAGACATGGGCTCATCACTGGATATGTTTCTGTAAACCTAAAATGAGCTTTCATTTTGACCCAAACACAACATGAAGGGACCTTGAACTGAGGAAGCTTTGCTGCAGGTGATTACTTTAATATAGAATGAAATACCACCCTCCACTGATAAGAGTTGAGTAATACATCAAGGTGTTTCACAGTTAAGAGTCATCCACAATTTAAATGAGAGAATGGTGAATTATGTATTTGAACATTAACCGTTGGTACATATTAATATTGAAGACATTTTAAAGATTATTTAAAATGTTGAAGACATTTTATCCTCAAAGTAGCTGCACGCTTTAGCTGCACGCTTTACATGCTGGAATAATGTAACACTGTTATTATCTAAATACTTAACATTGTACTTTACTCTTTACTTTGATCTTGATAAAGCCACCACCTCTGTCTTAAAGATGAAAGTTAGTCCTGAATGCAGGTTTGAAGGAGCAGTCAGAACTAAACTGGTTGAGCAACTCTTTAGTGCTTCTGTCTTTTGTCTTTGTTCTTATGTTCCATAGGGATGACCTCCCACCTCAGGAATGGTAAATACTGAGTCTATTTGGGTGAAGTGGACTCTATGACACCTTTTATTGTTCAGATTTATAGTTTCATTTTTGAAGAAACGATACCTAAATATTTAGTATATAAAACCCACCAGCACAGTTCAAGGCTCATCAGAACCCGAGCAGACATGGGCTCTGGTGAGTATCACTGCTCTTTGACAATACTGATAGATTTATTTGAAAGTACTGATACTTTTATTGATATCAGCTTGTCTTATTAACAAATAAGTAATGATGTTGATCATGGCAAATGTCGTTGATTTAGCTAAATTAACTGCAAAAAGACTAAACAACAAAGCTCTCTCTGCTGTGTTGTCCTCTTGCAGTACTTGATGTGGACGAGAGTCCAGCTGATCTGGGTTTCACCTCAGATGGGATAACAAAAGGCAGCAGAGGAGCTGATATGATGTCGACTGATGCGGTCGCTAACGGAGGAGGAGTGGAAGCAGGAGGTCGGGTGGCTGATTTGCAGAAAGCAGGTAAAGAACATTATTTAGTTTTTAAAATATTTGTAATCTTGTGATTTTTGTATTTATCTCATAATCTCCAGCAGAAAAAGTATTCCTACTTTTCTCTCATTGATTTCCCACCATATCAAACAGCTGTTTTGTGTTTTATATTTTATAATGTGTAATCTTGCTCTATAGGTGCAACCGGCAGCAGTACTGGCAAAAAGTCATGAAGGAACAAGAAGCATTTAAAATACTTTTACCAAATGTAGAAGGCAATAACAACTTGCATCAGTCTGTTACCTAAGGAGCACTTTGGTCATCTCAGACAACTGAAATGTTTTGTTCAATAAATTGATGCAACCTATGAAATATTCTGGTTCAGTCTTTTGTTTGTAAATATTTCAGTTTCTCATGATCTCCACCTGAAGCAGGTTTAATGCTTTTCTCTGATAGATTTACCACCGTGTCAAACAGCTGTTTTGGATTGTATACCTTAAAAACAATGGGAAAAAAACTAAAAGAATAAAAGCTTAATTTACATGAGAATGTTCATTCAACACTTGTTTTGTCTCCTCACTGGAATGTGAGTCATCACATGGTGACAAAACACAGAGCAAACAGGACCCCGACCCCTAGTGGAAGGGAGGGGTCGTCACACATGGGACCAACGGCAGTGTCAGAAAAACACTTCTAAACATATTTAGTACTTTTTCATAAATTGATTAATCAAGTTTTAAAAACCAATATTTTGCTATGAATCTTTGCATTCATCACTTCAGTCATGAAATGATCATACAGATGGGATTTTAACTTCAGAATAATGTAGACATTTTATTGGATTCTTCAGTGATTTCCTCATTTAAAAATTATTGTAAAAAACAATATGAGCAAAGAGGTATATGATGGTTTGTAAATTATTCCAGGATTACTCATTTTACACTTTATCAAATTATGAAATGGTTTGCTCGGACATGAGTGTGTCATGCTGGTGGCTCTGTGAAGCTGTTCTTAAGCACAGTGGTGCTTTGAGCTAAATGATGACATCAGCATGCTCACATCCTCACCAAATAATGCTGACATCCGCATGTCAGCATTATTTGTTGTTTAGCAGGTATAATGTTGACCATGTTCACCATTTTAGTGAAGCGTAACAGCCTGCTAATATTAGCTAATCAGCACTAAACACAAACAGCTGAGGCAGATGGGTAATTTGTTTTGCAGATGTTTAGTAATGAACCAAAGTATTGAGCAATACTCCTAAATCAAATATGAACTTAGACCACATCAACAAAAAGCTCAGCAGAGACTGTTCTCCCGTGAATCACAGAATCCTCCTATAGTTTTATACAGACACATCTTTTCTCTAAATCTATAACAGCTTGATGCTCATGACTGGATATGTTTCTGTAAACCTAAAATGAGCTTTCATTTTGACCCAAACACAACATGAAGGGACCTTGAACTGAGGAAGCTTTGCTGCAGGTGATTACTTTAATATAGAATGAAATACCACCCTCCACTGAAAAGAGTTGAGTATTATATCAAGGTGTTTCACAGTTAAGAGTCATCTACAATTTAAATGAGAGAATGGAGATTTGAAGAATTATGTATTTGAACATTAGATCAAACAGAAGGTTTCAATAAATTATCCCTTTTTCTATGCAATTAGCCGTTGGTATATGAATATAAATGTTGAAGACATTTTATCCTCACAGTAGCTGCACGCTTTTTATGCTGGAATAACACTATTATGATCTCTTAAGTATAATTACTTAACATTGTACTCTTTATTTTGATCTTGATCAAATCCACCACCTCCAGGGACAAAACATTATTTTCTTCCATGTCTTAAAGATGAAAGTTAGTCCTGAATGCAGGTTTGAAGGAGCAGTCAGAACTAAACTGGTTGAGCAACTCTTTAGTGTTTCTGTCTTTTGTCTTTGTTCTTATGTTCCATAGGGATGACCTCCCACCTCAGGAATGGTAAATACTGAGTCTAATTGGGTGAAGTGGACTCTTTGACGCCCTCTTTAGTTCAGATTGGCCAGTTTCATTTCATGAGAAATGAGAAATGAAACTCACCCTCAGTATATAAACCCTGCACAGCTGGTCCAGGCTGCAGGCTAGTCAGTCAACTACAGACTACAGCAAGAAATGGGGCTCTGTGAGTATCAGTGTCCCTTTCACAATACTGATTTATTTAAATGTGCACTTTTACTTCTATGCTTTTCTTATAAAACCACAGCAAGTGTCTTTGACTGTAAATGTTGATTTCGGGTTTCATCTTGTGTTTCAGTAACGTTCATCGCTTTAGGCGGAGGAGCAGGTAAGACTTTGAACAGCCTTTATGAATGAACTGTGTTTACTTTCCCCACAGATTTGAACAGTAACAGTAATTGTAAAGTGGCCTTGACGAAGTATCACACTATAATTAACAACAAATTGCTGTCCATGTGCAGTGGCTGGTGTGGTCGGGGCTCCTATTGTTCTGGGAGCCATAGGTTTCACCTCAGCTGGCATAGCAGTAGGCTCCATTGCTTCTGGCATGATGTCGTCTGCTGCGGTTGCTAACGGAGGAGCAGTGGCAGCAGGAAGTCTTGTAGCTGTTTTGCAGGGATTCGGTAAACACCGTTACTTAGTTTTTTAAAAGTACTGTGTATGCTATAATATTGTTAGTATCTTTAGCTTGAGGACCTTCCCTGTAGCCCCATATCCTGATGTAATACCTCTTATTGCAGGCGCAGCTGGTTTGACAGCAGCTGCCAATGTAGCCGCAGCCACCGCGGGAGCAGGCGTCGGAGGAGCGGCGTTAGGACTGGCTGCACTTATTTGAAAATCATGAAGGAACAAGTTCAATTTAAAGCACTTTTTTTTCTCCAACTTTTGCCAATTCGGAGGCAATTGGAAATTGCACCATTGACAGCACTTTGGACTCACAAACAACTGAGATGTTTTGTTCAATAAATATGTGTAACCTGTGAAAGATGCTGTTTCAGTGTGTCTTCTGTAAATGTTTTCTGTTTCTCATAAGGTCCACCAAAAGGTTTTGTGGTGGCAAATTTACCGTTGAGTCTTTTTGAGGTGAAATGACGAATATCGTAAAATATAACTCATCTATAAAATAATTTAGTCTTGCAAGACGAGGCACAGTTATACAGAGTTGCAAGGAGACTGTAGAAGTGAACACTCCAGATAAGAAGTCACACAGAAACAACAATTTTCATCCAGGGGCTAAAGACAAGGGATTTAAACTATGGGCAGACAAAGGTATTGGCCAAATAGCAGATCTCTTTCAGGAGGGTGTTCTCATGCCATTTGAAGATATTAGAAGACAATTTGACATACCTGCTAAACATTTCTTCAAATACCTACAAGTCAGAGACTTCATCTATGAGACCCAAAAAAAGCTCTCAATACCGGTCCTCTCAGCAGTAGAAAACATTATGGTAAGCCCTCACCAGAGAAGACTTATTTCCATCTTTTATAAGATTTTGTCTGCTGGGTCACCAGAGACATCAGACTTGCTTGGTGCGCAGACATAGGGGAGGAGATAACGGAGTCTGAATGGCAAAATATTTGTACCCAATCACAAACACAAACATCTAATTCAGGTTTCAGACTGTTACAGTACAAATGGTCTATGAGGCTGTATATTACTCTTGAGCTTTTGAATCGTTTCAATGTTAATATTCCTGATGTATGTATTAAATGTGAAACACATAAGGGGACGCTTTTCCATTGTTTATGGTCCTGTTCAAAAGTACTGGAATTTTGGAGGATGGTTGTTGAGACACTCTCAAATACATCAAAGGTGGCTCTCCCTATGTGCCCAAGATTGTGTGTTTTGGGACTCATACCAAAGGACATTAATCTCAGCAGAGCTAACAGAAAGATGGTTACCCTATGCCTACTACAAGCCAGACGGACTATTGCAAAATGTTGGAAATCTATACAGAAGCCGACTACCAAAGGCTGGCTAGAGGACATTGTACAAGTTATAGCCATGGAAAAAATAACATATTCACTGAAAGGAAAATATGCACAGTTTGAAGAAATGTGGACTTCCTTCTTGGACTTTGTAAAGGGCCCTCAATTTCTTAGGGCTCTAAAGTGACCATCCAGTCATTACCCCTGTACAATCGCTGAGCAACCCACAGTCTAAATACCCCTTGCCAATGTACCAATGAGTGTGCCATCTAGTTTTGAGTGTCATTTTATATAATTTATTTTATTTTTATCATTGTTTGTATTTGTATTTATTATTGTCTGGTAGCTAGTTTCTTATGTTTACTGTATTTGTAACTTGTTCTTCCTTGAAAGGGAGAAAAAAAAAGAAAATCAAATAAACACATTTTGAAAAAATTAAATAAAAGAAGTCACACAGATGTACACTCATCTAAAGGATTATTAGGAACACCTGTTCAATTTCTCATTAATGCAATTATCTAATCAACCAATCACATGGCAGTTGCGTCAATGCATTTAGGGGTGTGGTCCTGGTCAAGACAATCTCCTGAACTCCAAACTGAATGTCAGAATGGGAAAGAAAGGTGATTGAAGCAATTTTGAGCGTGGCATGGTTGTTGGTGCCAGACGGGCCGGTCTGAGTATTTCACAATCTGCTCAGTTACTGGGATTTTCACGCACAACCATTTCTAGGGTTTACAAAGAATGGTGTGAAAAGGGAAAAACATCCAGTATGAGGCAGTCCTGTGGGCGAAAATGCCTCGTTGATGCTAGAGGTCAGAGGAGAATGGGCCGACTGATTCAAGCTGATAGAAGAGCAACTTTGACTGAAATAACCACTCGTTACAACCGAGGTATGCAGCAAAGCATTTGTGAAGCCACAACACGCACAACCTTGAGGCGGATGGGCTACAACAGCAGAAGACCCCACCGGGTACCACTCATCTCCACTACAAATAGGAAAAAGAGGCTACAATTTGCAAGAGCTCACCAAAATTGGACAGTTGAAGACTGGAAAAATGTTGCCTGGTCTGATGAGTCTCGATTTCTGTTGAGACATTCAGATGGTAGAGTCAGAATTTGGCGTAAACAGAATGAGAACATGGATCCATCATGCCTTGTTACCACTGTGCGGGCTGGTGGTGGTGGTGTGGGGGATGTTTTCTTGCCACACTTTAGGCCCCTTAGTGCCAATTGGGCATCGTTTAAATGCCACGGCCTACCTGAGCATTGTTTCTGACCATGTCCATCCCTTTATGGCCACCATGTACCCATCCTCTGATGGCTACTTCCAGCAGGATAATGCACCATGTCACAAAGCTCGAATCATTTCAAATTGGTTTCTTGAACATGACAATGAGTTCACTGTACTAAAATGGCCCCCACAGTCACCAGATCTCAACCCAATAGAGCATCTTTGGGATGTGGTGGAACGGGAGCTTCGTGCCCTGGATGTGCATCCCACAAATCTCCATCAACTGCAAGATGCTATCCTATCAATATGGGCCAACATTTCTAAAGAATGCTTTCAGCACCTTGTTGAATCAATGCCACGTAGAATTAAGGCAGTTCTGAAGGCGAAAGGGGGTCAAACACAGTATTAGTATGGTGTTCCTAATAATCCTTTAGGTGAGTGTAAATAGGGAGTGACCAGGGTGGGGGCTGCATTGGACCTCTTGCTTTAGGCAATGGCCGACAAAAGAAATGCCAGGTCATCGTGGTCACAAGAAATACTGATTATACATCCTGCCCTGAAGGTATGGCACATGTCCACATAACTACTTTATTACTTAACAACAGGTAGTACTTTATTACTTAACAACAGGTAAGCCATTACACAGCTGCTGCATGACCCACGAGTCACCCAATGCATTGATATGCACAACAGCTTGTATACCAGTTCACTAAGATAAGAATATAAAGAACAAATAAGAATATTGAATTGTCATTACAGTCGACCAAAAGCTACTGGGTGAGTAAATGAATGAAAGTGTTCACCGATTAATTTACCTTTTAAAAGATAAAGTAGCTTCTTTTTTTTCTGGCCACAGTTAAGTTGTGGTTCCTCAAACCAAAACACTGAGCTGAAAGATGCTATAAAGTTCTAAAGCTGTGCGGAACATTATAGTTCACACACTTGATCCATTGTTATATAGTGATATTATTATGAATGCTACTTTGCGGTAACAGCAACAAACAACAAAAAGTGTATTTAATGTTTAAAAAAACGTCATTCAGTCAGGAACACTCTCGTCATAGATTTGTATCCATTTATTGCAACAAATGGAAATACAGTTTTACCCCCTCTCTTTTTCCCCTCTTCATTGGTTTTTATGTTTTGCGCAGCGTAGTGAAGGTGGAATAGTATTTTAACTATTGACATTTTGAGACTTTATCTAAAAATGCGTAACATGCATCACTGTATTCATGAGTGGTCGTCCCGCAACCACAAGGTAGCTGGCTCGATCCCCAGTCCCCCCCATAGCTCACATGCCGAAGTGTCCCTGAGCAAGACACTGAACCCTCAACTGCTCCCCGGGCGCCTCACAGGGCTGCCCACTGCTCCCTATCCAGGGATGGGTCAAATGCAGAGAAGAATTTCCCCAAGGGGACTAATAAAGTGCATGTTTCTTTTTTTTCTTTCTATTTTAATACTGTAAATGAATAACAGTAAAATAAGTATGTACTGTAAAATGAAGACACCGTTTTTTTCAACAAAGGTCATTTATTTTAATATTTCAACATTTTAAATAAAACATTTACATTTTGTTTTTAGTTTGTAAAAAAAAAAAAAAGTAAACAACAACATTTTTTATGGTATTCTTGAACATGCAACATTTTAAATGTTCCTCTTTCTTCAAGTTACTATGACAATTTAAACATGTTTTAAAGTAATTTGACAGTAAACAGTAAAAAAAGGACTGGAAGCAATAACATATTCAGGTCAAGGGGGAAATCTATAAAAACAATTTGAACTGAAAAAAGTAATTGTAGTACAATAAAATGTCCATGACTGACTTTATTGTTACTGTATTGAACTGAATCCTTTCCCTGGGTGGTCGTCTTCTCCATGACCTGAGTCTCTTCCTGAACTGGAGTCTCTTCATGAACTGGAGTCTTCTTCCTGGGCAGGAGTCCTCTTCCCTGCAGTGGAAGGACAGAGAGACATTGGTTACCGATTCCCATTAGAAATACCACAATATGTTTCTACTATGACGATGTCAGCCTATGTTGTGTTTTGTCTGGTACTGGGATCTTACCAACATGATGAGCCTTGGCGCGCTCAGTAGGGACACCTGGGCCTCAACATAATAACAAAATAAACAGACAATAGTACCGTATTTATTAGGAGGGACGTGAAAGAAACCCTTACTTTGATGTTCCAGGTGTATTTAGGGGGAAAGTGAGAAGATAAGCATTGTTTAGTCTGGAAGGTGTGGTTCACGTGGGGGATGGGCACATGAAGCAGGATAGAGATGGTTCCCATAACATGCCCCGTGTTTTGCGCGATTTCTCGCCATGAGTTCAATGTCATTTTGCAGTCTTTGTAGTCCCTCGAAGAAAAGTTATAAAGGTGGTCGTATTTCCTGACCTCCTCGATGATTCGTTCTTCTGTTTGGTCCATTGTTACTAACGGTCTACAAGAACTTTAAAAATGGCGGTGTAGGAAGACAAACCGGAAAGAGCAACCGCCGGAAATTACGTTCTGAGCGGACCAATCACAGCGTTGCGGTCCGCGTCAACGCGCTAGCAGCAACGTATCAACGTTATACCAGCTGTTGCAATCTGCCCTGCCATGTAGTTACCTCAGAAAACACACGCCATGTTGTGTGTGTAAAAGTCTGACCTGTTGTGGCGTTCTGGTTCACTCACAACGTTCTGGTTCACCTCCAGTGGTGCTCGGTAACGTTACTCGTGCCACGGTAGCTAGCAAGAGAGAAAAGAGTCAACACTTCTCCAAACGGAGCTAGCCTTAGCTAACGAGCAGCAACACACACACACACACACACACACACACACACACACACACGGTGACGGCCCCACACATAAACGATTCCAATTCATTTACACGTTAAACTAAACGCATGCCATGTATCAACTATATGAAGCCAAATGATTTAAATCACAATTTTAAAGTGCTAATACTATATTTTGGTCATATTAGTAACACTAACATTAGCTTACTAGTGCAGGAAAGTGTGTCCCTACTTCCCTCTTAAAGTCACGTAGCGTTACCGGTAACTTTACTTGAGAAAACTGTGCTGTCTGTAATTAATGTGCATTTGCAAAATGCCTGGCAAAAAGGAAATATGACGGAATAATAATGAGCTTATACCTTGCTGTTGCTGAAGTTGAAGTGAGGACGGGTCAGAAATGTTGTAGCTTTTGCTCCAAAATTGTGTGAGAGAAGCTTCTCCTTCCTCTCCTCGTCGAGAGAAACAAGTGTCCATCGGCACACAACGTTATAGTCTACTGTCATCTTTTGTGTAACACAACGGAGGATAACAATGTCTCTTTCCCCTCTGTCTGCGTGACAGCTAAACCTACATCTGTGTTGAAAATAATGTTTAAAAGGATTATGGTGTATTCCCGCTCAAAATTACTGTAGTGTGATTCACAGCAACATTTATTTACAGTAAGATTCACCCGGGAATGAATTTTGACCATGATGCATTGCAGATCTACAGCAACATGCTGTATAGGAGTTCTACAGTAACAATATGGCCAGTATACAGTAATATTACTGTGAACACTACAGAAACTTGTTACAGTGTTAGTATGAATGAATGAATATATACTTTATTAATCCCCAAAGGGAAATTTGGTGTTGAGTAGCAGCAATTTACAGACAGAAAATAAGATATCAAAACAGCAGGGATGAAAGATATATACAAGAATAATATCAATAAAAATAAAATAAAAATAGCTGGGATGAAAGAAAAGAAAAAAGAACAGAGTATTAATTCAGGAATTAAATTAAATTAAACTTAAACAGTAGAAGTGCAAAAGTGCAAGTATGTATGTGTATATTAAGTGTGTGAGGTGTAAATAAACAAACAAACAATAACAACAATAGGAGAGTGCAAAAATGCAATGTATGTAATATGTGAAGTGTAGATAAACATAAACATGTACAGTGATTAATCAGTCAGAGGATCTGGCAAGCGGTGACTTATTGTAAAGTCTTAATGCCGTAGGCAGGAATGTTCTCCTGTAGCGGTCCTTTTGACAGCGGAGCGTGAGGAATCTCCTCGAGAAAGTGCTCCGCTGACCCTGCAGTAGGTGGTGGAGAGGGTGGTCCGGGTTGTCCAGTATGGACAAAAGTTTCTTCAGCGTCCTCCTCTCCACCACCTGTTCCAGAGACTCCTGCCTGCAGCCAATGATGGAGCCGGCCTTCTTAACTATCTTGTTAAGTCTGTTGGTGTCACCAGCTCCAATGCTGCTCCCCCAGCAGACGATGGAGAAGTACAGGGCGCTGGCCACAACCGACTGGTAGAACATCTCCAGCATCTTGCTGCACACATTAAAGGATCGAAGCTTCCTCAAGAAAAAGAGTCGACTCATCCCCTTCTTGTACACATCGTTGATGTTGTTCTTCCAGTTCAGTCGGCTGTCGATGGAAACACCCAGGTACCTGTACTCCTCCACCATGTCCACGTCCTCTCCAAGAACACTCAGAGGACTCTGAGCCGTCGCCTTCCTCCTGAAGTCCACCACCATCTCTCTGGTCTTGGTCACGTTCAGCAGCAGGTGATTCTCACCGGCCCACTCCACAAAGTCACTCACCACTGCCCTGTACTCCTCCTCCTGTCCATCCCCAATACACCTGACCACTGCAGAGTCATCAGAGTACTTCTGCAGATGGCATGACTCTGTGTTGTACTGGAAGTCAGTGGTGTACAGGGTGAACAGGAAGGGAGACAGAACAGTTCCCTGAGGGGAATAAACATGTTGAAGACATTTCATCTTCAAAGTAGCAAGCTTCACATGCTGGAATAACACTATTATGATCTCTTAAGTATAAATACTTAACATTGTACTCTTTATTTTGATCTTGATCAAATCCACCACCTCCAGGGACAAAACATTATATTTCTTCCGTGTCTTGAAGATGAAAGTTAGTCCTGAATGCAGGTTTGAAGGAGCAGTCAGAACTAAACTGGTTGAGCAACTCTTTAGTGCTTCTGTCTTTTGTCTTTGTTCTTATGTTCCATAGGGATGACCTCCCACCTCAGGAATGGTAAATGGTGGAGTCTGTGACGCCTTTTATTGTTCAGATTTAAAGTTTCATTTTTGAAGAAACGCAATAACAACTTACATCAGCCTGTTACCTAAGGAGCACTTTTGTCATCTCAGACAACTGAAATGTTTTGTTCAATAAATTGATGCAAACTGTGAAAGATTCTGGTTCAGTCTTTTGTTTGTAAATATTTAAATTTCTCATTATCTCCACCTGAAGTGTTTCCTGATTTTCTCTTATAGATTTTTCCACCATATTAAACATCTGTTTTGTATTTTATACCTTGAAAATAATAACAAAACTAAAAGAATAAACGCTTAATTTACATGAGAACTAACGGTAGTGTCAGAAAAACACTTCTAAACATATTTAGTACTTTTTCATTCCTTTATTCTTAATCAAGTTTTTGAAACCAATATTTTGCTATGAAGCTTTGCATTCATCACTTGGGCCTCAGTCATGAAATGATCATACAGATGGGATTTTAACTTGAGAAAAATGTAGACATTTTATTGGATTCTTCAGTGATTTCATAATACCAAAATGATTGTAAAAAACAATATGAGCAAAGAGGTTTATGATGGTTTGTAAACTATTCAAGGATTACTCATTTATCTATCTTACACTTTTCATCAAATTATGAAATGGTTTGCTCGGACATGAGTGTGTCATGCTGGTGGCTCTGTGAAGCTGTTCTTAAGCACAGTGGTGCTTTGAGCTAAATGATGACATCAGCATGCTCACATGCTCACCAAATAATGCTGACATGCGGTTGTTTAGCAGGTATAATGTTGACCATGTTCACCATTTTAGTGAAGCGTAACAGCCTGCTAATATTAGCTAATCAGCACTAAACACAAACAGCTGAGGCAGATGGGTAATTTGTTTTGCAGATGTTTAGTAATGAACCAAAGTATTGAGCAATACTCCTAAATCAAATATGAACTTAGACCACATCAACAAAAAGCTCAGCAGAGACTGTTCTCCCGTGAATCACAGAATCCTCCTACAGTTTTATACAGACACATCTTTTCTCTATATCTATAACAGCTTGATGCTCATCACTGGATATGTTTCTGTAAACCTAAAATGAGCTTTCATTTTGACCCAAACACAACATGAAGGGACCTTGAACTGAGGAAGCTTTGCTGCAGGTGATTACTTTAATATAGAATGAAATACCACCCTCCACTGAAAAGAGTTGAGTATTACATCAAGGTGTTTCACAGTTAAGAGTCATCTACAATTTAAATGAGAGAATGGAGATTTGAAGAATTATGTATTTGAACATTAGATCAAACAGAAGGTTTCAATAAATTATCCCTTTTTCTATGCAATTAGCCGTTGGTATATGAATATAAATGTTGAAGACATTTTATCCTCACAGTAGCTGCACGCTTTTTATGCTGGAATAACACTATTATGATCTCTTATAGTATAATTACTTAACATTGTACTCTTTATTTTGATCTTGATCAAATCCACCACCTCCAGGGACAAAACATTATTTTCTTCCATGTCTTAAAGAGGAAAGTTTGTCCTGAATGCAGGTTTGAAGGAGCAGTCAGAACTAAACTGGTTGAGCAACTCTTTAGTGTTTCTGTCTTTTGTCTTTGTTCTTATGTTCCATAGGGATGACCTCCCACCTCAGGAATTGTAAATACTGAGTCTAATTGGGTGAAGTGGACTCTTTGACGCCCTCTTTAGTTCAGATTGGCCAGTTTCATTTCATGAGAAATGAGAAATGAAACTCACCCTCAGTATATAAACCCTGCACAGCTGGTCCAGGCTGCAGGCTAGTCAGTCAACTACAGACTACAGCAAGAAATGGGGCTCTGTGAGTATCAGTGTCCCTTTCACAATACTGATTTATTTAAATGTGCACTTTTACTTCTATGCTTTTCTTACAAAACCACAGCAAGTGTCTTTGATTATGCCAGATGAACTGTAAATGTTGATTTCGGGTTTCATCTTGTGTTTCAGTAACGTTCATCGCTTTAGGCGGAGGAGCAGGTAAGACTTTGAACAGCCTTTATGAATGAACTGTGTTTACTTTCCCCACAGATTTGAACAGTAACAGTAATTGTAAAGTGGCCTTGACGAAGTATCACACTATAATTAACAACAAATTGCTGTCCAAGTGCAGTGGCTGGTGTGGTCGGGGCTCCTATTGTTCTGGGAGCCATAGGTTTCACCTCAGCTGGCATAGCAGTAGGCTCCATTGCTTCTGCCATGATGTCACCTGCTGGAGGAGCAGTGGCACCAAGTCTTGTAGCTGTTTTGCAGGGATTCGGTAAACACCGTTACTTAGTTTTTATTTGTACTGTGTATGCTATAATATTGTTAGTATCTTTAGCTTGAGGACCTTCTCTGTAGCCCCATATCCTGATGTAATACTTCTTGTTGCAGCTGGTTTGACAGCAGCTGCCAATGTAGCCGCGGGAGCAGGCGTCGGAGGAGCGGCGTTAGCACTGGCTACCCTTATTTGAAAATCATGAAGGAACAAGTTCAATTTAAAGCACTTTTTTTTCTCCAACTTTTGCCAATTCGGAAGCAGTTGGAAATTGCACCATTGACAGCACTTTGGACTCACAAACAACTGAGATGTTTTGTTCAATAAATATGTGTAACCAGTGAAAGATGCTGTTTCAGTGTGTCTTCTGTAAATGTTTTCTGTTTCTCATAAGGTCCACCAAAAGGTTTTGTGGTGGCAAATTTACCGTTGAGTCTTTTTGAGGTGAAATGACGAATATCGTAAAATAGAACTCATCTATAAAATAATTTAGTCTAGCAAGACGAGGCACAGTTATACAGAGTTGCAAGGAGACTGTAGAAGTGAACACTCCAGATAAGAAGTCACACAGAAACAACTATTTTCATCCAGGGGCTAAAGACAAGGGATTTAAACTATGGGCAGACAAAGGTATTGGCCAAATAGCAGATCTCTTTCAGGAGGGTGTTCTCATGCCATTTGAAGATATTAGAAAACAATTTTACATACCTGCTAAACATTTCTTCAAATACCTACAAGTCAGAGACTTCATCTATGAGACCCAAAAAAAGCTCTCAATACCGGTCCTCTCAGCAGTAGAAAACATTATGGTAAGCCCTCACCAGAGAAGACTTATTTCCATCTTTTATAAGATTTTGTCTGCTGGGTCACCAGACATCAGACTTGCTTGGTGCGCAGACATAGGGGAGGAGATAACGGAGTCTGAATGGCAAAATATTTGTACCCAATCACAAACACAAACATCTAATTCAGGTTTCAGACTGTTACAGTACAAATGGTCTATGAGGCTGTATATCACTCCAGAGCTTTTGAATCGTTTCAATGTTAATATTCCTGATGTATGTATTAAATGTGAAACACATAAGGGGACGCTTTTCCATTGTTTATGGTCCTGTTCAAAAGTACAGGAATTTTGGAGGATGGTTGTTGAGACACTCTCAAATACATCAAAGGTGGCTCTCCCTATGTGCCCAAGATTGTGTGTTTTGGGACTCATACCAAAGGACATTAATCTCAGCAGAGCTAACAGAAAGATGGTTACCCTATGCCTACTACAAGCCAGACGGACTATTGCAAAATGTTGGAAATCTATACAGAAGCCGACTACCAAAGGCTGGCTAGAGGACATTGTACAAGTTATAGCCATGGAAAAAATAACATATTCACTGAAAGGAAAATATGCACAGTTTGAAGAGATGTGGACTTCCTTCTTGGACTTTGTAAAGGGCCCTCAATTTCTTAGGGCTCTAAAGTGACCATCCAGTCATTACCCCTGTACAATCGCTGAGCAACCCACAGTCTAAATACCCCTTGCCAATGTACCAATGAGTGTGCCATCTAGTTTTGAGTGTCATTTTATATAATTTATTTTATTTTTATCATTGTTTGTATTTGTATTTATTATTGTCTGGTAGCTAGTTTCTTATGTTTACTGTATTTGTAACTTGTTCTTCCTTGAAAGGGAGAAAAAAAAAGAAAATCAAATAAACACATTTTGAAAAAATTAAATAAAAGAAGTCACACAGATGTACACTCATCTAAAGGATTATTAGGAACACCTGTTCAATTTCTCATTAATGCAATCATCTAATCAACCAATCACATGGCAGTTGCTTCAATGCATTTAGGGGTGTGGTCCTGGTCAAGACAATCTCCTGAACTCCAAACTGAATGTCAGAATGGGAAAGAAAGGTGATTTAAGCAATTTTGAGCGTGGCATGGTTGTTGGTGCCAGACGGGCCGGTCTGAGTATTTCACAATCTGCTCAATTACTGGGATTTTCACGCACAACCATTTCTAGGGTTTACAGAGAATGGTGTGAAAAGGGAAAAACATCCAGTATGCGGCAGTCCTGTGGGCGAAAATGCCTCGTTGATGCTAGAGGTCAGAGGAGAATGGGCCGACTGATTCAAGCTGATAGAAGAGCAACTTTGACTGAAATAACCACTCGTTACAACCGAGGTATGCAGCAAAGCATTTGTGAAGCCACAACACGCACAACCTTGAGGCGGATGGGCTACAACAGCAGAAGACCCCACCGGGTACCACTCATCTCCACTACAAATAGGAAAAAGAGGCTACAATTTGCAAGAGCTCACCAAAATTGGACAGTTGAAGACTGGAAAAATGTTGCCTGGTCTGATGAGTCTCGATTTCTGTTGAGACATTCAGATGGTAGAGTCAGAATTTGGCGTAAACAGAATGAGAACATGGATCCATCATGCCTTGTTACCACTGTGCAGGCTGGTGGTGGTGGTGGTGTAATGGTGTGGGGGATGTTTTCTTGGCACACTTTAGGCCCCTTAGTGCCAATTGGGCATCGTTTAAATGCCACGGCCTACCTGAGCATTGTTTCTGACCATGTCCATCCCTTTATGGCCACCATGTACCCATCCTCTGATGGCTACTTCCAGCAGGATAATGCACCATGTCCAGTGGTGTATAGTAACGAAGTAGAAATACTTCGTTACTGTACTTAAGTAGTTTTTTTGGATATCTGTACTCTACTTTACTATTTATATTTCTGTTTACTTTTACCTTTACTTCACTACATTTTGCAAAGAAAACTGATACTTTTACTCCGATACATTTCCCCTGAAACCTTCGTTACTCGCTACAAAATCAAATCTATCTCTAGAAAGAAAAAGAAAAAAACACACCCGGGACTGTGGTGGAACACAGACTCCACCAAGCAGGTTTTGCGAATCACAATATTCTGCATTTTCCCTCTACATCCTCTCGTCCAGCGCTCCCGAACCTTTATGCGTCACAGACCGGTTACGTGAAGACAATATTGTCACCGACCGGGTCCGACCTCGGAGAGACAGGAGACAACGACACCTGACGTGTGTTCGTTATGTCCAGTCTACTGACTCTACTGCTAACTAAACCTTTAGTCCAGTCTACTGCTTAACTTATAACCCGCTGCACAAAGAGGATGTTGGAATGGAAGCAGGTTTTCATGCTTTTTTGGCGATCTCAGGATACTCTGCCTTGGTTTTAATCCAGAACACCGGCAGAGTTGAAACAGACTTAAGTTTCATTTTTAGGGTAACGTAACATATTGACATGTGTCAAGAGGTTCCGTCTGAGGTCACCACAGACGGATGTATCTGGTCATTTTTCACAATAAAACATTTTTACGGACTTGATTTTTTTAATTTAACTTACATTTTTCATTAATTCTTTCTGTTCCGGGCGGAATGAGCATACTTATAACCACACTAACTCCTTCATAGTGTCATATTGCTTTTTGGAGAATTATGATGATACGTTCATAGTAGATGCAAAAGTATACTTAGGTACAATATATTATGTTGAACATAATATATATGGATGGATCACAGCCAACCCAGTTATTTTATCAACACAACTCCTGGTCCTTGGTCACGGTGACCACAGCACTTCTCAAAATTCGGACCCATTGCTTTTTTATTAAAAGCATGTACTTGTACTTTTACTTTCAATACTTAAGTACATTTTATATCAGAAAAATACTTTTGATACTTAAGTACAGAAAATATCAGATACTTTAAGACTTTTACTCAAGTAGTATTTTATTAGGTGACTTTTACTTTTACTGGAGTAATTTTCCAGTAAGGTATCTTTACTTTTACTCAAGTACGGCTTTTGGGTACTTTATACAACACTGACCATGTCACAAAGCTCCAATCATTTCAAATTGGTTTCTTGAACATGACAATGAGTTCACTGTACTAAAATGGCCCCCACAGTCACCAGATCTCAACCCAATAGAGCATCTTTGGGATGTGGTGGAACGGGAGCTTCGTGCCCTGGATGTGCATCCCACAAATCTCCATCAACTGCAAGATGCTATCCTATCAATATGGGCCAACATTTCTAAAGAATGCTTTCAGCACCTTGTTGAATCAATGCCACGTAGAATTAAGGCAGTTCTGAAGGCGAAAGGGGGTCAAACACAGTATTAGTATGGTGTTCCTAATAATCCTTTAGGTGAGTGTATATAGGGAGTGACCAGGGTGGGGGCTGCATTGGCCCTCTTGCTTTAGGCAATGGCCGACAAAAGAAATGCCAGGTCATCGTAGTCACAAGACATACTGATTATACATCCTGCCCTGAAGGTATGGCACATGTCCACATAACTACTTTATTACTTAACAACAGGTAGTACTTTATTACTTAACAACAGGTAAGCCATTACTGTGGTAAGCTGCATGACCCACGAGTCACCCAATGCATTGATATGCACAACAGCTTGTATACCAGTTCACTAAGATAAGAATATAAAGAACAAATAAGAATATTGAATTGTCATTACAGTCGACCAAAAGCTACTGGGTGAGTAAATGAATGAAAGTGTTCACCGATTAAATTAAAAAAAGTAAACAACAACATTTTTTATGGTATTCTTGAACATGCAACATTTTAAATGTTCCTCTTTCTTCAAGTTACTATGACAATTTAAACATGTTTTAAAGTAATTTGACAGTAAACAGTAAAAAAAGGACTGGAAGCAATAACATATTCAGGTCAAGGGGGAAATCTATAAAAACAATTTGAACTGAAAAAAGTAATTGTAGTACAATAAAATGTCCATGACTGACTTTATTGTTACTGTATTGAACTGAATCCTTTCCCTGGGTGGTCGTCTTCTCCATGACCTGAGTCTCTTCCTGAACTGGAGTCTCTTCCTGAACTGGAGTCTTCTTCCTGGGCAGGAGTCCTCTTCCCTGCAGTGGAAGGACAGAGAGACATTGGTTACCGATTCCCATTAGAAATACCACAATATGTTTCTACTACTGACGATGTCAGCCTATGTGGTGTTTTGTCTGGTACTGGGATCTTACCAACATGATGAGCCTTGGCGCGCTCAGTAGGGACACCTGGGCCTCAACATAATAACAAAATAAACAGACAATAGTACCGTATTTATTAGGAGGGACGTGAAAGAAACCCTTACTTTGATGTTCCAGGTGTATTTAGGGGGAAAGTGAGAAGATAAGCATTGTTTAGTCTGGAAGGTGTGGTTCACGTGGGGGATGGGCACATGAAGCAGGATAGAGATGGTTCCCATAACATGCCCCGTGTTTTGCGCGATTTCTCGCCATGAGTTCAATGTCATTTTGCAGTCTTTGTAGTCCCTCGAAGAAAAGTTATAAAGGTGGTCGTATTTCCTGACCTCCTCGATGATTCGTTCTTCTGTTTGGTCCATTGTTACTACCGGTCTACAAGAACTTTAAAAATGGCGGTGTAGGAAGACAAACCGGAAAGAGCAACCGCCGGAAATTACGTTCTGAGCGGACCAATCACAGCGTTGCGGTCCGCGTCAACGCGCTAGCAGCAACGTATCAACGTTATACCAGCTGTTGCAGTCTGCCCTGCCATGTAGTTACCTCAGAAAACACACGCCATGTTGTGTGTGTGTAAAAGTCTGACCTGTTGTGGCGTTCTGGTTCACTCACAACGTTCTGGTTCACCTCCAGTGGTGCTCGGTAACGTTACTCGTGCCACGGTAGCTAGCAAGAGAGAAAAGAGTCAACACTTCTCCAAACGGAGCTAGCCTTAGCTAACGAGCAGCAACACACACACACACACACGGTGACGGCCCCACACATAAACGATTCCAATTCATTTACACGTTAAACTAAACGCATGCCATGTATCAACTATATGAAGCCAAATGATTTAAATCACAATTTTAAAGTGCTAATACTATATTTTGGTCATATTAGTAACACTAACGTTAGCTTACTAGTGCAGGAAAGTGTGTCCCTACTTCCCTCTTAAAGTCACGTAGCGTTACACGGTAACTTTACTTGAGAAGACTGTGCTGTCTGTAATTAATGTGCATTTGCAAAATGCCTGGCAAAAAGGAAATATGAAGGAATAATAATGAGCTTATACCTTGCTGTTGCTGAAGTTGAAGTGAGGACGGGTCAGAAAGGTTGTAGCTTTTGCTCCAAAATTGTGAGAGAAGCTTCTCCTTCCTCTCCTCGTCGAGAGAAACAAGTGTCCATCGGCACACAACGTTATAGTCTACTGTCATCTTTTGTGTAACACAACGGAGGATAACAATGTCGCTTTCCCCTCTGTATGCGTGACAGCTAAACCTACATCTGTGTTGAAAATAATGTTTAAAAGGATTATGGTGTATTCCCGCTCAAAATTACTGTAGTGTGATTCACAGCAACATTTATTTACAGTAAGATTCACCCGGGAATGAATAATGACCATGATGCATTGCAGATCTACAGCAACATGCTGTATAGGAGTTCTACAGTAACAATATGGCCAGTATACAGTAATATTACTGTGAACACTACAGAAACTTGTTACAGTGTTAGTATGAATGAATGAATATATACTTTATTAATCCCCAAAGGGAAATTTGGTGTTGAGTAGCAGCAATTTACAGACAGAAAATAAGATATCAAAACAGCAGGGATGAAAGATATATACAAGAATAATATCAATAAAAATAAAATAAAAATAGCTGGGATGAAAGAAAAGAAAAAAGAACAGAGTATTAATTCAGGAATTAAATTAAATTAAACTTAAACAGTAGAAGTGCAAAAGTGCAAGTATGTATGTGTATATTAAGTGTGTGAGGTGTAAATAAACAAACAAACAATAACAACAATAGGAGAGTGCAAAAATGCAATGTATGTAATATGTGAAGTGTAGATAAACATAAACATGTACAGTGATTAATCAGTCAGAGGATCTGGCAAGCGGTGACTTATTGTAAAGTCTTAATGCCGTAGGCAGGAATGTTCTCCTGTAGCGGTCCTTTTGACAGCGGAGTGTGAGGAATCTCCTCGAGAAAGTGCTCCGCTGTCCCTGCAGTAGGTGGTGGAGAGGGTGGTCCGGGTTGTCCAGTATGGACAAAAGTTTCTTCAGCGTCCTCCTCTCCACCACCTGTTCCAGAGACTCCTGCCTGCAGCCAATGATGGAGCCGGCCTTCTTAACTATCTTGTTAAGTCTGTTGGTGTCACCGGCTCCAATGCTGCTCCCCCAGCAGACGATGGAGAAGTACAGGGCGCTGGCCACAACCGACTGGTAGAACATCTCCAGCATCTTGCTGCACACATTAAAGGATCGAAGCTTCCTCAAGAAAAAGAGTCGACTCATCCCCTTCTTGTACACAGCGTTGATGTTGTTCTTCCAGTTCAGTCGGCTGTCGATGGAAACACCCAGGTACCTGTACTCCTCCACCATGTCCACGTCCTCTCCAAGAACACTCAGAGGTCTAGGAGCAGTCGCCTTCCTCCTGAAGTCCACCACCATCTCTCTGGTCTTGGTCACGTTCAGCAGCAGGTGATTCTCACCGGCCCACTCCACAAAGTCACTCACCACTGCCCTGTACTCCTCCTCCCGTCCATCCCTAATACACCTGACCACTGCAGAGTCATCAGAGAACTTCTGCAGATGGCATGACTCTGTGTTGTACTGGAAGTCAGTGGTGTACAGGGTGAACAGGAAGGGTGACAGAACAGTTCCCTGAGGGGAATAAACATGTTGAAGACATTTCATCTTCAAAGTAGCAAGCTTCACATGCTGGAATAACACTATTATGATCTCTTAAGTATAAATACTTAACATTGTACTCTTTATTTTGATCTTGATCAAATCCACCACCTCCAGGGACAAAACATTATATTTCTTCCGTGTCTTGAAGATGAAAGTTAGTCCTGAATGCAGGTTTGAAGGAGCAGTCAGAACTAAACTGGTTGAGCAACTCTTTAGTGCTTCTGTCTTTTGTCTTTGTTCTTATGTTCCATAGGGATGACCTCCCACCTCAGGAATGGTAAATGGTGGAGTCTGTGACGCCTTTTATTGTTCAGATTTAAAGTTTCATTTTTGAAGAAACGCAATAACAACTTACATCAGCCTGTTACCTAAGGAGCACTTTTGTCATCTCAGACAACTGAAATGTTTTGTTCAATAAATTGATGCAAACTGTGAAAGATTCTGGTTCAGTCTTTTGTTTGTAAATATTTAAATTTCTCATTATCTCCACCTGAAGTGTTTCCTGATTTTCTCTTATAGATTTTTCCACCATATTAAACATCTGTTTTGTATTTTATACCTTGAAAATAATAACAAAACTAAAAGAATAAACGCTTAATTTACATGAGAACTAACGGTAGTGTCAGAAAAACATTTCTAAACATATTTAGTACTTTTTCATTCATTTATTCTTAATCAAGTTTTTGAAACCAAGATTTTGCTATGAAGCTTTGCATTCATCACTTGGGCCCCAGTCATGAAATGATCAAACAGATGGGATTTTAACTTGAGAAAAATGTAGACATTTTATTGGATTCTTCAGTGATTTCATAATACCAAAATGATTGTAAAAAACAATATGAGCAAAGAGGTATATGATGGTTTGTAAATTATTCCAGGATTACTCATTTTACACTTTATCAAATTATGAAATGGTTTGCTCGGACATGAGTGTGTCATGCTGGTGGCTCTGTGAAGCTGTTCTTAAGCACAGTGGTGCTTTGAGCTAAATGATGACATCAGCATGCTCACATGCTCACCAAATAATGCTGACATGCGGTTGTTTAGCAGGTATAATGTTGACCATGTTCACCATTTTAGTGAAGCTAATATTAGCTAATCAGCACTAAACACAAACAGCTGAGGCAGATGGGTAATTTGTTTTGCAGATGTTTAGTAATGAACCAAAGTATTGAGCAATACTCCTAAATCAAATATGAACTTAGACCACATCAACAAAAAGCTCAGCAGAGACTGTTCCCCCGTGAATCACAGAATCCTCCTACAGTTTTATACAGACACATCTTTTCTCTAAATCTATAACAGCTTGATGCTCATCACTGGATATGTTTCTGTAAACCTAAAATGAGCTTTCATTTTGACCCAAACACAACATGAAGGGACCTTGAACTGAGGAAGCTTTGCTGCAGGTGATTACTTTAATATAGAATGAAATACCACCCTCCACTGAAAAGAGTTGAGTATTACATCAAGGTGTTTCACAGTTAAGAGTCATCTACAATTTAAATGAGAGAATGGAGATTTGAAGAATTATGTATTTGAACATTAGATCAAACAGAAGGTTTCAATAAATTATCCCTTTTTCTATGCAATTAGCCGTTGGTATATGAATATAAATGTTGAAGACATTTTATCCTCACAGTAGCTGCACGCTTTTTATGCTGGAATAACACTATTATGATCTCTTAAGTATAATTACTTAACATTGTACTCTTTATTTTGATCTTGATCAAATCCACCACCTCCAGGGACAAAACATTATTTTCTTCCATGTCTTAAAGATGAAAGTTTGTCCTGAATGCAGGTTTGAAGGAGCAGTCAGAACTAAACTGGTTGAGCAACTCTTTAGTGTTTCTGTCTTTTGTCTTTGTTCTTATGTTCCATAGGGATGACCTCCCACCTCAGGAATTGTAAATACTGAGTCTAATTGGGTGAAGTGGACTCTTTGACGCCCTCTTTAGTTCAGATTGGCCAGTTTCATTTCATGAGAAATGAGAAATGAAACTCACCCTCAGTATATAAACCCTGCACAGCTGGTCCAGGCTGCAGGCTAGTCAGTCAACTACAGACTACAGCAAGAAATGGGGCTCTGTGAGTATCAGTGTCCCTTTCACAATACTGATTTATTTAAATGTGCACTTTTACTTCTATGCTTTTCTTACAAAACCACAGCAAGTGTCTTTGATTATGCCAGATGAACTGTAAATGTTGATTTCGGGTTTCATCTTGTGTTTCAGTAACGTTCATCGCTTTAGGCGGAGGAGCAGGTAAGACTTTGAACAGCCTTTATGAATGAACTGTGTTTACTTTCCCCACAGATTTGAACAGTAACAGTAATTGTAAAGTGGCCTTGACGAAGTATCACACTATAATTAACAACAAATTGCTGTCCATGTGCAGTGGCTGGTGTGGTCGGGGCTCCTATTGTTCTGGGAGCCATAGGTTTCACCTCAGCTGGCATAGCAGTAGGCTCCATTGCTTCTGGCATGATGTCACCTGCTGTAGGAGCAGTGACAACAGGAAGTCTTGTAGCTGTTTTGCAGGGATTCGGTAAACACCGTTACTTCGTTTTTTAAATGTACTGTGTATGCTATAATATTGTTAGTATCTATAGCTTGAGGACCTTCCCTGTAGCCCCATATCCTGATGTAATACCTCTTATTGCAGGCGCAGCTGGTTTGACAGCAGCTGCCAATGTAGCCGCAGCCACCGCGGGAGCAGGCGTCGGAGGAGCGGCGTTAGGACTGGCTACACTTATTTGAAAATCATGAAGGAACAAGTTCAATTTAAAGCACTTTTTTTTCTCCAATTTTTGCCAATTCGGAGGCAATTGGAAATTGCACCATTGACAGCACTTTGGACTCACAAACAACTGAGATGTTTTGTTCAATAAATATGTGTAACCTGTGAAAGATGCTGTTTCAGTGTGTCTTCTGTAAATGTTTTCTGTTTCTCATAAGGTCCACCAAAAGGTTTTGTGGTGGCAAATTTACCGTTGAGTCTTTTTGAGGTGAAATGACGAATATCGTAAAATAGAACTCATCTATAAAATAATTTAGTCTTGCAAGACGAGGCACAGTTATACAGAGTTGCAAGGAGACTGTAGAAGTGAACACTCCAGATAAGAAGTCACACAGAAACAACAATTTTCATCCAGGGGCTAAAGACAAGGGATTTAAACTATGGGCAGACAAAGGTATTGGCCAAATAGCAGATCTCTTTCAGGAGGGTGTTCTCATGCCATTTGAAGATATTAGAAGACAATTTGACATACCTGCTAAACATTTCTTCAAATACCTACAAGTCAGAGACTTCATCTATGAGACCCAAAAAAAGCTCTCAATACCGGTCCTCTCAGCAGTAGAAAACATTATGGTAAGCCCTCACCAGAGAAGACTTATTTCCATCTTTTATAAGATTTTGTCTGCTGGGTCACCAGAGACATCAGACTTGCTTGGTGCGCAGACATAGGGGAGGAGATAACGGAGTCTGAATGGCAAAATATTTGTACCCAATCACAAACACAAACATCTAATTCAGGTTTCAGACTGTTACAGTACAAATGGTCTATGAGGCTGTATATTACTCCAGAGCTTTTGAATCGTTTCAATGTTAATATTCCTGATGTATGTATTAAATGTGAAACACATAAGGGGACGCTTTTCCATTGTTTATGGTCCTGTTCAAAAGTACTGGAATTTTGGAGGATGGTTGTTGAGACACTCTCAAATACATCAAAGGTGGCTCTCCCTATGTGCCCAAGATTGTGTGTTTTGGGACTCATACCAAAGGACATTAATCTCAGCAGAGCTAACAGAAAGATGGTTACCCTATGCCTACTACAAGCCAGACGGACTATTGCAAAATGTTGGAAATCTATACAGAAGCCGACTACCAAAGGCTGGCTAGAGGACATTGTACAAGTTATAGCCATGGAAAAAATAACATATTCACTGAAAGGAAAATATGCACAGTTTGAAGAAATGTGGACTTCCTTCTTGGACTTTGTAAAGGGCCCTCAATTTCTTAGGGCTCTAAAGTGACCATCCAGTCATTACCCCTGTACAATCGCTGAGCAACCCACAGTCTAAATACCCCTTGCCAATGTACCAATGAGTGTGCCATCTAGTTTTGAGTGTCATTTTATATAATTTATTTTATTTTTATCATTGTTTGTATTTGTATTTATTATTGTCTGGTAGCTAGTTTCTTATGTTTACTGTATTTGTAACTTGTTCTTCCTTGAAAGGGAGAAAAAAAAAGAAAATCAAATAAACACATTTTGAAAAAATTAAATAAAAGAAGTCACACAGATGTACACTCATCTAAAGGATTATTAGGAACACCTGTTCAATTTCTCATTAATGCAATTATCTAATCAACCAATCACATGGCAGTTGCTTCAATGCATTTAGGGGTGTGGTCCTGGTCAAGACAATCTCCTGAACTCCAAACTGAATGTCAGAATGGGAAAGAAAGGTGATTGAAGCAATTTTGAGCGTGGCATGGTTGTTGGTGCCAGACGGGCCGGTCTGAGTATTTCACAATCTGCTCAGTTACTGGGATTTTCACGCACAACCATTTCTAGGGTTTACAAAGAATGGTGTGAAAAGGGAAAAACATCCAGTATGAGGCAGTCCTGTGGGCGAAAATGCCTCGTTGATGCTAGAGGTCAGAGGAGAATGGGCCGACTGATTCAAGCTGATAGAAGAGCAACTTTGACTGAAATAACCACTCGTTACAACCGAGGTATGCAGCAAAGCATTTGTGAAGCCACAACACGCACAACCTTGAGGCGGATGGGCTACAACAGCAGAAGACCCCACCAGGTACCACTCATCTCCACTACAAATAGGAAAAAGAGGCTACAATTTGCAAGAGCTCACCAAAATTGGACAGTTGAAGACTGGAAAAATGTTGCCTGGTCTGATGAGTCTCGATTTCTGTTGAGACATTCAGATGGTAGAGTCAGAATTTGGCGTAAACAGAATGAGAACATGGATCCATCATGCCTTGTTACCACTGTGCAGGCTGGTGGTGGTGGTGTAATGGTGTGGGGGATGTTTTCTTGGCACACTTTAGGCCCCTTAGTGCCAATTGGGCATCGTTTAAATGCCACGGCCTACCTGAGCATTGTTTCTGACCATGTCCATCCCTTTATGGCCACCATGTACCCATCCTCTGATGGCTACTTCCAGCAGGATAATGCACCATGTCACAAAGCTCGAATCATTTCAAATTGGTTTCTTGAACATGACAATGAGTTCACTGTACTAAAATGGCCCCCACAGTCACCAGATCTCAACCCAATAGAGCATCTTTGGGATGTGGTGGAACGGGAGCTTCGTGCCCTGGATGTGCATCCCACAAATCTCCATCAACTGCAAGATGCTATCCTATCAATATGGGCCAACATTTCTAAAGAATGCTTTCAGCACCTTGTTGAATCAATGCCACGTAGAATTAAGGCAGTTCTGAAGGCGAAAGGGGGTCAAACACAGTATTAGTATGGTGTTCCTAATAATCCTTTAGGTGAGTGTATATAGGGAGTGACCAGGGTGGGGGCTGCATTGGACCTCTTGCTTTAGGCAATGGCCGACAAAAGAAATGCCAGGTCATCGTAGTCACAAGACATACTGATTATACATCCTGCCCTGAAGGTATGGCACATGTCCACATAACTACTTTATTACTTAACAACAGGTAGTACTTTATTACTTAACAACAGGTAAGCCATTACTGTGGTAAGCTGCATGACCCACGAGTCACCCAATGCATTGATATGCACAACAGCTTGTATACCAGTTCACTAAGATAAGAATATAAAGAACAAATAAGAATATTGAATTGTCATTACAGTCGACCAAAAGCTACTGGGTGAGTAAATGAATGAAAGTGTTCACCGATTAATTTACCTTTTAAAAGATAAAGTAGCTTCTTTTTTTTCTGGCCACAGTTAAGTTGTGGTTCCTCAAACCAAAACACTGAGCTGAAAGATGCTATAAAGTTCTAAAGCTGTGCGGAACATTATAGTTCACACACTTGATCCATTGTTATATAGTGATATTATTATGAATGCTACTTTGCGGTAACAGCAACAAACAACAAAAAGTGTATTTAATGTTTAAAAAACGTCATTCACTCTCGTCATAGATTTGTATCCATTTATTGCAACAAATGGAAATACAGTTTTACCCCCTCTCTTTTTCCTCTCTTCATTGGTTTTTAAGTTTTGCGCAGCGTAGTGAAGGTGGAATAGTATTTTAACTATTGACATTTTGAGACTTTATCTAAAAATGCGTAACATGCATCACTGTATTCATGAGTGGTCGTCCCGCAACCACAAGGTAGCCGGTTCGATCCCCAGTCCCCCCATAGCTCACATGCCGAAGTGTCCCTGAGCAAGACACTGAACCCTCAACTGCTCCCCGGGCGCCTCACAGGGCTGCCCACTGCTCCCTATCCAGGGATGGGTCAAATGCAGAGAAGAATTTCCCCAAGGGGACTAATAAAGTGCATGTTTCTTTTTTTTCTTTCTATTTTAATACTGTAAATGAATAACAGTAAAATAAGTATGTACTGTAAAATGAAGACACCGTTTTTTTCAACAAAGGTCATTTATTTTAATATTTCAACATTTTAAATAAAACATTTACATTTTGTTTTTAGTTTGTAAAAAAAAAAAAAAGTAAACAACAACATTTTTTATGGTATTCTTGAACATGCAACATTTTAAATGTTCCTCTTTCTTCAAGTTACTATGACAATTTAAACATGTTTTAAAGTAATTTGACAGTAAACAGTAAAAAAAGGACTGGAAGCAATAACATATTCAGGTCAAGGGGGAAATCTATAAAAACAATTTGAACTGAAAAAAGTAATTGTAGTACAATAAAATGTCCATGACTGACTTTATTGTTACTGTATTGAACTGAATCCTTTCCCTGGGCGGTCGTCTTCTCCATGGACTGGAGTCTCTTCCTGAACTGGAGTCTTCTTCCTGGGCAGGAGTCCTCTTCCCTGCAGTGGAAGGACAGAGAGACATTGGTTACCGATTCCCATTAGAAATACCACAATATGTTTCTACTACTGACGATGTCAGCCTATGTGGTGTTTTGTCTGGTACTGGGATCTTACCAACATGATGAGCCTTGGCGCGCTCAGTAGGGACACCTGGGCCTCAACATAATAACAAAATAAACAGACAATAGTACCGTATTTATTAGGAGGGACGTGAAAGAAACCCTTACTTTGATGTTCCAGGTGTATTTAGGGGGAAAGTGAGAAGATAAGCATTGTTTAGTCTGGAAGGTGTGGTTCACGTGGGGGATGGGCACATGAAGCAGGATAGAGATGGTTCCCATAACATGCCCCGTGTTTTGCGCGATTTCTCGCCATGAGTTTGTAGCGAGTTTGTGGCGAGTTTTGCAGTCTTTGTAGTCCCTCGAAGAAAAGTTATAAAGGTGGTCGTATTTCCTGACCTCCTCGATGATTCGTTCTTCTGTTTGGTCCATTGTTACTACCGGTCTACAAGAACTTTAAAAATGGCGGTGTAGGAAGACAAACCGGAAAGAGCAACCGCCGGAAATTACGTTCTGAGCGGACCAATCACAGCTCTGCGGTCCGCGTCAACGCGCTAGCAGCAACGTATCAACGTTATACCAGCTGTTGCAGTCTGCCCTGCCATGTAGTTACCTCAGAAAACACACGCCATGTTGTGTGTGTAAAAGTCTGACCTGTTGTGGCGTTCTGGTTCACTCACAACGTTCTGGTTCACCTCCAGTGGTGCTCGGTAACGTTACTCGTGCCACGGTAGCTAGCAAGAGAGAAAAGAGTCAACACTTCTCCAAACGGAGCTAGCCTTAGCTAACGAGCAGCAACACACACACACACACACACACACACACACACACACACACACACACGGTGACGGCCCCACACATAAACGATTCCAATTCATTTACACGTTAAACTAAACGCATGCCATGTATCAACTATATGAAGCCAAATGATTTAAATCACAATTTTAAAGTGCTAATACTATATTTTGGTCATATTAGTAACACTAACATTAGCTTACTAGTGCAGGAAAGTGTGTCCCTACTTCCCTCTTAAAGTCACGTAGCGTTACCGGTAACTTTACTTGAGAAGACTGTGCTGTCTGTAATTAATGTGCATTTGCAAAATGCCTGGCAAAAAGGAAATATGACGGAATAATAATGAGCTTATACCTTGCTGTTGCTGAAGTTGAAGTGAGGACGGGTCAGAAATGTTGTAGCTTTTGCTCCAAAATTGTGTGAGAGAAGCTTCTCCTTCCTCTCCTCGTCGAGAGAAACAAGTGTCCATCGGCACACAACGTTATAGTCTACTGTCATCTTTTGTGTAACACAACGGAGGATAACAATGTCTCTTTCCCCTCTGTCTGCGTGACAGCTAAACCTACATCTGTGTTGAAAATAATGTTTAAAAGGATTATGGTGTATTCCCGCTCAAAATTACTGTAGTGTGATTCACAGCAACATTTATTTACAGTAAGATTCACCCGGGAATGAATAATGACCATGATGCATTGCAGATCTACAGCAACATGCTGTATAGGAGTTCTACAGTAACAATATGGCCAGTATACACTAATATTACTGTGAACACTACAGAAACTTGTTACAGTGTTAGTATGAATGAATGAATATATACTTTATTAATCCCCAAAGGGAAATTTGGTGTTGAGTAGCAGCAATTTACAGACAGAAAATAAGATATCAAAACAGCAGGGATGAAAGATATATACAAGAATAATATCAATAAAAATAAAATAAAAATAGCTGGGATGAAAGAAAAGAAAAAAGAACAGAGTATTAATTCAGGAATTAAATTAAATTAAACTTAAACAGTAGAAGTGCAAAAGTGCAAGTATGTATGTGTATATTAAGTGTGTGAGGTGTAAATAAACAAACAAACAATAACAACAATAGGAGAGTGAAAAAATGCAATGTATGTAATATGTGAAGTGTAGATAAACATAAACATGTACAGTGATTAATCAGTCAGAGGATCTGGCAAGCGGTGACTTATTGTAAAGTCTTAATGCCGTAGGCAGGAATGTTCTCCTGTAGCGGTCCTTTTGACAGCGGAGCGTGAGGAATCTCCTCGAGAAAGTGCTCCGCTGACCCTGCAGTAGGTGGTGGAGAGGGTGGTCCGGGTTGTCCAGTATGGACAAAAGTTTCTTCAGCGTCCTCCTCTCCACCACCTGTTCCAGAGACTCCTGCCTGCAGCCAATGATGGAGCCGGCCTTCTTAACTATCTTGTTAAGTCTGTTGGTGTCACCAGCTCCAATGCTGCTCCCCCAGCAGACGATGGAGAAGTACAGGGCGCTGGCCACAACCGACTGGTAGAACATCTCCAGCATCTTGCTGCACACATTAAAGGATCGAAGCTTCCTCAGGAAAAAGAGTCGACTCATCCCCTTCTTGTACACAGCGTTGATGTTGTTCTTCCAGTTCAGTCGGCTGTCGATGGAAACACCAGGTACCTGTACTCCTCCACCATGTCCACGTCCTCTCCAAGAACACTCAGAGGACTCTGAGCCGTCGCCTTCCTCCTGAAGTCCACCACCATCTCTCTGGTCTTGGTCACGTTCAGCAGCAGGTGATTCTCGCCGGCCCACTCCACAAAGTCACTCACCACTGCCCTGTACTCCTCCTCCTGTCCATCCCCAATACACCTGACCACTGCAGAGTCATCAGAGTACTTCTGCAGATGGCATGACTCCGTGTTGTACTGGAAGTATGTGGTGTACAGGGTGAACAGGAAGGGAGACAGAACAGTTCCCTGAGGGGAATAAACATGTTGAAGACATTTCATCTTCAAAGTAGCAAGCTTCACATGCTGGAATAACACTATTATGATCTCTTAAGTATAAATACTTAACATTGTACTCTTTATTTTGATCTTGATCAAATCCACCACCTCCAGGGACAAAACATTATATTTCTTCCGTGTCTTGAAGATGAAAGTTTGTCCTGAATGCAGGTTTGAAGGAGCAGTCAGAACTAAACTGGTTGAGCAACTCTTTAGTGCTTCTGTCTTTTGTCTTTGTTCTTATGTTCCATAGGGATGACCTCCCACCTCAGGAATGGTAAATGGTGGAGTCTGTGACGCCTTTTATTGTTCAGATTTAAAGTTTCATTTTTGAAGAAACGCAATAACAACTTACATCAGCCTGTTACCTAAGGAGCACTTTTGTCATCTCAGACAACTGAAATGTTTTGTTCAATAAATTGATGCAAACTGTGAAAGATTCTGGTTCAGTCTTTTGTTTGTAAATATTTAAATTTCTCATTATCTCCACCTGAAGTGTTTCCTGATTTTCTCTTATAGATTTTTCCACCATATTAAACATCTGTTTTGTATTTTATACCTTGAAAAGAATAACAAAACTAAAAGAATAAACGCTTAATTTACATGAGAACTAACGGTAGTGTCAGAAAAACATTTCTAAACATATTTAGTACTTTTTCATTCATTTATTCTTAATCAAGTTTTTGAAACCAAGATTTTGCTATGAAGCTTTGCATTCATCACTTGGGCCCCAGTCATGAAATGATCAAACAGATGGGATTTTAACTTGAGAAAAATGTAGACATTTTATTGGATTCTTCAGTGATTTCATATTACCAAAATGATTGTAAAAAACAATATGAGCAAAGAGGTATATGATGGTTTGTAAATTATTCCAGGATTACTCATTTTACACTTTATCAAATTATGAAATGGTTTGCTCGGACATGAGTGTGTCATGCTGGTGGCTCTGTGAAGCTGTTCTTAAGCACAGTGGTGCTTTGAGCTAAATGATGACATCAGCATGCTCACATGCTCACCAAATAATGCTGACATGCGGTTGTTTAGCAGGTATAATGTTGACCATGTTCACCATTTTAGTGAAGCTAATATTAGCTAATCAGCACTAAACACAAACAGCTGAGGCAGATGGGTAATTTGTTTTGCAGATGTTTAGTAATGAACCAAAGTATTGAGCAATACTCCTAAATCAAATATGAACTTAGACCACATCAACAAAAAGCTCAGCAGAGACTGTTCCCCCGTGAATCACAGAATCCTCCTACAGTTTTATACAGACACATCTTTTCTCTAAATCTATAACAGCTTGATGCTCATCACTGGATATGTTTCTGTAAACCTAAAATGAGCTTTCATTTTGACCCAAACACAACATGAAGGGACCTTGAACTGAGGAAGCTTTGCTGCAGGTGATTACTTTAATATAGAATGAAATACCACCCTCCACTGAAAAGAGTTGAGTATTACATCAAGGTGTTTCACAGTTAAGAGTCATCTACAATTTAAATGAGAGAATGGAGATTTGAAGAATTATGTATTTGAACATTAGATCAAACAGAAGGTTTCAATAAATTATCCCTTTTTCTATGCAATTAGCCGTTGGTATATGAATATAAATGTTGAAGACATTTTATCCTCACAGTAGCTGCACGCTTTTTATGCTGGCATAACACTATTATGATCTCTTATAGTATAATTACTTAACATTGTACTCTTTATTTTGATCTTGATCAAATCCACCACCTCCAGGGACAAAACATTATTTTCTTCCATGTCTTAAAGATGAAAGTTAGTCCTGAATGCAGGTTTGAAGGAGCAGTCAGAACTAAACTGGTTGAGCAACTCTTTAGTGTTTCTGTCTTTTGTCTTTGTTCTTATGTTCCATAGGGATGACCTCCCACCTCAGGAATTGTAAATACTGAGTCTAATTGGGTGAAGTGGACTCTTTGACGCCCTCTTTAGTTCAGATTGGCCAGTTTCATTTCATGAGAAATGAGAAATGAAACTCACCCTCAGTATATAAACCCTGCACAGCTGGTCCAGGCTGCAGGCTAGTCAGTCAACTACAGACTACAGCAAGAAATGGGGCTCTGTGAGTATCAGTGTCCCTTTCACAATACTGATTTATTTAAATGTGCACTTTTACTTCTATGCTTTTCTTACAAAACCACAGCAAGTGTCTTTGATTATGCCAGATGAACTGTAAATGTTGATTTCGGGTTTCATCTTGTGTTTCAGTAACGTTCATCGCTTTAGGCGGAGGAGCAGGTAAGACTTTGAACAGCCTTTATGAATGAACTGTGTTTACTTTCCCCACAGATTTGAACAGTAACAGTAATTGTAAAGTGGCCTTGACGAAGTATCACACTATAATTAACAACAAATTGCTGTCCATGTGCAGTGGCTGGTGTGGTCGGGGCTCCTATTGTTCTGGGAGCCATAGGTTTCACCTCAGCTGGCATAGCAGTAGGCTCCATTGCTTCTGGCATGATGTCGTCTGCTGGAGGAGCAGTGACAGCAGGAAGTCTTGTAGCTGTTTTGCAGGGATTCGGTAAACACCGTTACTTCGTTTTTTAAATGTACTGTGTATGCTATAATATTGTTAGTATCTATAGCTTGAGGACCTTCCCTGTAGCCCCATATCCTGATGTAATACCTCTTATTGCAGGCGCAGCTGGTTTGACAGCAGCTGCCAATGTAGCCGCAGCCACCGCGGGAGCAGGCGTCGGAGGAGCGGCGTTAGGACTGGCTACACTTATTTGAAAATCATGAAGGAACAAGTTCAATTTAAAGCACTTTTTTTTCTCCAATTTTTGCCAATTCGGAGGCAATTGGAAATTGCACCATTGACAGCACTTTGGACTCACAAACAACTGAGATGTTTTGTTCAATAAATATGTGTAACCTGTGAAAGATGCTGTTTCAGTGTGTCTTCTGTAAATGTTTTCTGTTTCTCATAAGGTCCACCAAAAGGGTTTGTGGTGGCAAATTTACCGTTGAGTCTTTTTGAGGTGAAATGACGAATATCGTAAAATAGAACTCATCTATAAAATAATTTAGTCTTGCAAGACGAGGCACAGTTATACAGAGTTGCAAGGAGACTGTAGAAGTGAACACTCCAGATAAGAAGTCACACAGAAACAACAATTTTCATCCAGGGGCTAAAGACAAGGGATTTAAACTATGGGCAGACAAAGGTATTGGCCAAATAGCAGATCTCTTTCAGGAGGGTGTTCTCATGCCATTTGAAGATATTAGAAAACAATTTTACATACCTGCTAAACATTTCTTCAAATACCTACAAGTCAGAGACTTCATCTATGAGACCCAAAAAAAGCTCTCAATACCGGTCCTCTCAGCAGTAGAAAACATTATGGTAAGCCCTCACCAGAGAAGACTTATTTCCATCTTTTATAAGATTTTGTCTGCTGGGTCACCAGAGACATCAGACTTGCTTGGTGCGCAGACATAGGGGAGGAGATAACGGAGTCTGAATGGCAAAATATTTGTACCCAATCACAAACACAAACATCTAATTCAGGTTTCAGACTGTTACAGTACAAATGGTGTATGAGGCTGTATATTACTCCAGAGCTTTTGAATCGTTTCAATGTTAATATTCCTGATGTATGTATTAAATGTGAAACACATAAGGGGACGCTTTTCCATTGTTTATGGTCCTGTTCAAAAGTACAGGAATTTTGGAGGATGGTTGTTGAGACACTCTCAAATACATCAAAGGTGGCTCTCCCTATGTGCCCAAGATTGTGTGTTTTGGGACTCATACCAAAGGACATTAATCTCAGCAGAGCTAACAGAAAGATGGTTACCCTATGCCTACTACAAGCCAGACGGACTATTGCAAAATGTTGGAAATCTATACAGAAGCCGACTACCAAAGGCTGGCTAGAGGACATTGTACAAGTTATAGCCATGGAAAAAATAACATATTCACTGAAAGGAAAATATGCACAGTTTGAAGAAATGTGGACTTCCTTCTTGGACTTTGTAAAGGGCCCTCAATTTCTTAGGGCTCTAAAGTGACCATCCAGTCATTACCCCTGTACAATCGCTGAGCAACCCACAGTCTAAATACCCCTTGCCAATGTACCAATGAGTGTGCCATCTAGTTTTGAGTGTCATTTTATATAATTTATTTTATTTTTATCATTGTTTGTATTTGTATTTATTATTGTCTGGTAGCTAGTTTCTTATGTTTACTGTATTTGTAACTTGTTCTTCCTTGAAAGGGAGAAAAAAAAAGAAAATCAAATAAACACATTTTGAAAAAATTAAATAAAAGAAGTCACACATTGATGTACACTCATCTAAAGGATTATTAGGAACACCTGTTCAATTTCTCATTAATGCAATTATCTAATCAACCAATCACATGGCAGTTGCGTCAATGCATTTAGGGGTGTGGTCCTGGTCAAGACAATCTCCTGAACTCCAAACTGAATGTCAGAATGGGAAAGAAAGGTGATTTAAGCAATTTTGAGCGTGGCATGGTTGTTGGTGCCAGACGGGCCGGTCTGAGTATTTCACAATCTGCTCAGTTACTGGGATTTTCACGCACAACCATTTCTAGGGTTTACAAAGAATGGTGTGAAAAGGGAAAAACATCCAGTATGCGGCAGTCCTGTGGGCGAAAATGCCTTGTTGATGCTAGAGGTCAGAGGAGAATGGGCCGACTGATTCAAGCTGATAGAAGAGCAACTTTGACTGAAATAACCACTCGTTACAACCGAGGTATGCAGCAAAGCATTTGTGAAGCCACAACACGCACAACCTTGAGGCGGATGGGCTACAACAGCAGAAGACCCCACCGGGTACCACTCATCTCCACTACAAATAGGAAAAAGAGGCTACAATTTGCAAGAGCTCACCAAAATTGGACAGTTGAAGACTGGAAAAATGTTGCCTGGTCTGATGAGTCTCGATTTCTGTTGAGACATTCAGATGGTAGAGTCAGAATTTGGCGTAAACAGAATGAGAACATGGATCCATCATGCCTTGTTACCACTGTGCAGGCTGGTGGTGGTGGTGTACTGGTGTGGGGGATGTTTTCTTGGCACACTTTAGGCCCCTTAGTGCCAATTGGGCATCGTTTAAATGCCACGGCCTACCTGAGCATTGTTTCTGACCATGTCCATCCCTTTATGGCCACCATGTACACATCCTCTGATGGCTACTTCCAGCAGGATAATGCACCATGTCACAAAGCTCCAATCATTTAAAATTGGTTTCTTGAACATGACAATGAGTTCACTGTACTAAAATGGCCCCCACAGTCACCAGATCTCAACCCAATAGAGCATCTTTGGGATGTGGTGGAACGGGAGCTTCGTGCCCTGGATGTGCATCCCACAAATCTCCATCAACTGCAAGATGCTATCCTATCAATATGGGCCAACATTTCTAAAGAATGCTTTCAGCACCTTGTTGAATCAATGCCACGTAGAATTAAGGCAGTTCTGAAGGCGAAAGGGGGTCAAACACAGTATTAGTATGGTGTTCCTAATAATCCTTTAGGTGAGTGTAAATAGGGAGTGACCAGGGTGGGGGCTGCATTGGACCTCTTGCTTTAGGCAATGGCCGACAAAAGAAATGCCAGGTCATCGTGGTCACAAGAAATACTGATTATACATCCTGCCCTGAAGGTATGGCACATGTCCACATAACTACTTTATTACTTAACAACAGGTAGTACTTTATTACTTAACAACAGGTAAGCCATTACACAGCTGCTGCATGACCCACGAGTCACCCAATGCATTGATATGCACAACAGCTTGTATACCAGTTCACTAAGATAAGAATATAAAGAACAAATAAGAATATTGAATTGTCATTACAGTCGACCAAAAGCTACTGGGTGAGTAAATGAATGAAAGTGTTCACCGATTAATTTACCTTTTAAAAGATAAAGTAGCTTCTTTTTTTTCTGGCCACAGTTAAGTTGTGGTTCCTCAAACCAAAACACTGAGCTGAAAGATGCTATAAAGTTCTAAAGCTGTGCGGAACATTATAGTTCACACACTTGATCCATTGTTATATAGTGATATTATTATGAATGCTACTTTGCGGTAACAGCAACAAACAACAAAAAGTGTATTTAATGTTTAAAAAAACGTCATTCAGTCAGGAACACTCTCGTCATAGATTTGTATCCATTTATTGCAACAAATGGAAATACAGTTTTACCCCCTCTCTTTTTCCCCTCTTCATTGGTTTTTAAGTTTTGCGCAGCGTAGTGAAGGTGGAATAGTATTTTAACTATTGACATTTTGAGACTTTATCTAAAAATGCGTAACATGCATCACTGTATTCATGAGTGGTCGTCCCGCAACCACAAGGTAGCTGGCTCGATCCCCAGTCCCCCCATAGCTCACATGCCGAAGTGTCCCTGAGCAAGACACTGAACCCTTAACTGCTCCCCGGGCGCCTCACAGGGCTGCCCACTGCTCCCTATCCAGGGATGGGTCAAATGCAGAGAAGAATTTCCCCAAGGGGATTAATAAAGTGCATGTTTCTTTTTTTTCTTTCTATTTTAATACTGTAAATGAATAACAGTAAAATAATTATGTACTGTAAAATGAAGACACCGTTTTTTTCAACAAAGGTCATTTATTTTAATATTTCAACATTTTAAATAAAACATTTACATTTTGTTTTTAGTTTGTAAAAAAAAAAAAAAAGTAAACAACAACATTTTTTATGGTATTCTTGAACATGCAACATTTTAAATGTTCCTCTTTCTTCAAGTTACTATGACAATTTAAACATGTTTTAAAGTAATTTGACAGTAAACAGTAAAAAAAGGACTGGAAGCAATAACATATTCAGGTCAAGGGGGAAATCTATAAAAACAATTTGAACTGAAAAAAGTAATTGTAGTACAATAAAATGTCCATGACTGACTTTATTGTTACTGTATTGAACTGAATCCTTTCCCTGGGTGGTCGTCTTCTCCATGAACTGAGTCTCTTCCTGAACTGGAGTCTTCTTCCTGGGCAGGAGTCCTCTTCCCTGCAGTGGAAGGACAGAGAGACATTGGTTACCGATTCCCATTAGAAATACCACAATATGTTTCTACTACTGACGATGTCAGCCTATGTGGTGTTTTGTCTGGTACTGGGATCTTACCAACATGATGAGCCTTGGCGCGCTCAGTAGGGACACCTGGGCCTCAACATAATAACAAAATAAACAGACAATAGTACCGTATTTATTAGGAGGGACGTGAAAGAAACCCTTACTTTGATGTTCCAGGTGTATTTAGGGGGAAAGTGAGAAGATAAGCATTGTTTAGTCTGGAAGGTGTGGTTCACGTGGGGGATGGGCACATGAAGCAGAATAGAGATGGTTCCCATAACATGCCCCGTGTTTTGCGCGATTTCTCGCCATGAGTTTGTAGCGAGTTTGTGGCGAGTTTTGCAGTCTTTGTAGTCCCTCGAAGAAAAGTTATAAAGGTGGTCGTATTTCCTGACCTCCTCGATGATTCGTTCTTCTGTTTGGTCCATTGTTACTACCGGTCTACAAGAACTTTAAAAATGGCGGTGTAGGAAGACAAACCGGAAAGAGCAACCGCCGGAAATTACGTTCTGAGCGGACCAATCACAGCGTTGCGGTCCGCGTCAACGCGCTAGCAGCAACGTATCAACGTTATACCAGCTGTTGCAGTCTGCCCTGCCATGTAGTTACCTCAGAAAACACACGCCATGTTGTGTGTGTGTAAAAGTCTGACCTGTTGTGGCGTTCTGGTTCACTCACAACGTTCTGGTTCACCTCCAGTGGTGCTCGGTAACGTTACTCGTGCCACGGTAGCTAGCAAGAGAGAAAAGAGTCAACACTTCTCCAAACGGAGCTAGCCTTAGCTAACGAGCAGCAACACACACACACACACACACGGTGACGGCCCCACACATAAACGATTCCAATTCATTTACACGTTAAACTAAACGCATGCCATGTATCAACTATATGAAGCCAAATGATTTAAATCACAATTTTAAAGTGCTAATACTATATTTTGGTCATATTAGTAACACTAACGTTAGCTTACTAGTGCAGGAAAGTGTGTCCCTACTTCCCTCTTAAAGTCACGTAGCGTTACACGGTAACTTTACTTGAGAAGACTGTGCTGTCTGTAATTAATGTGCATTTGCAAAATGCCTGGCAAAAAGGAAATATGAAGGAATAATAATGAGCTTATACCTTGCTGTTGCTGAAGTTGAAGTGAGGACGGGTCAGAAAGGTTGTAGCTTTTGCTCCAAAATTGTGAGAGAAGCTTCTCCTTCCTCTCCTCGTCGAGAGAAACAAGTGTCCATCGGCACACAACGTTATAGTCTACTGTCATCTTTTGTGTAACACAACGGAGGATAACAATGTCGCTTTCCCCTCTGTCTGCGTGACAGCTAAACCTAACATCTGTGTTGAAAATAATGTTTAAAAGGATTATGGTGTATTCCCGCTCAAAATTACTGTATTGTGATTCACAGCAACATTTATTTACAGTAAGATTCACCCGGGAATGAATAATGACCATGATGCATTGCAGATCTACAGCAACATGCTGTATAGGAGTTCTACAGTAACAATATGGCCAGTATACAGTAATATTACTGTGAACACTACAGAAACTTGTTACAGTGTTAGTATGAATGAATGAATATATACTTTATTAATCCCCAAAGGGAAATTTGGTGTTGAGTAGCAGCAATTTACAGACAGAAAATAAGATATCAAAACAGCAGGGATGAAAGATATATACAAGAATAATATCAATAAAAATAGCTGGGATGAAAGAAAAGAAAAAAGAACAGAGCATTAATTCAGGAATTAAATTAAATTAAACTTAAACAGTAGAAGTGCAAAAGTGCAAGTATGTATGTGTATATTAAGTGTGTGAGGTGTAAATAAACAAACAAACAAACAATAACAACAATAGGAGAGTGAAAAAATGCAAGTTATGTATGTAATATGTGAAGTGTAGATAAACATAAACATGTACAGTGATTAATCAGTCAGAGGATCTGGCAAGCGGTGACTTATTGTAAAGTCTTAATGCCGTAGGCAGGAATGTTCTCCTGTAGCGGTCCTTTTGACAGCGGAGTGTGAGGAATCTCTTGGAGAAAGTGCTCCGCTGACCCTGCAGTAGGTGGTGGAGAGGGTGGTCCGGGTTGTCCAGTATGGACAAAAGTTTCTTCAGCGTCCTCCTCTCCACCACCTGTTCCAGAGACTCCTGCCTGCAGCCAATGATGGAGCCGGCTTTCTTAACTATCTTGTTAAGTCTGTTGGTGTCACCGGCTCCAATGCTGCTCCCCCAGCAGACGATGGAGAAGTACAGGGTGCTGGCCACAACCGACTGGTAGAACATCTCCAGCATCTTGCTGCACACATTGAAGGATCGAAGCTTCCTCAAGAAAAAGAGTCGACTCATCCCCTTCTTGTACACAGCGTTGATGTTGTTCTTCCAGTTCAGTCGGCTGTCAATGGAAACACCAGGTACCTGTACTCCTCCACCATGTCCACGTCCTCTCCCAGAACACTCAGAGGACTCTGAGCCGTCGCCTTCCTCCTGAAGTCCACCACCATCTCTCTGGTCTTGGTCACGTTCAGCAGCAGGTGATTCTCGCCGGCCCACTCCACAAAGTCACTCACCACTGCCCTGTACTCCTCCTCCTGTCCATCCCTAATACACCCGACCAGTGCAGAGTCATCAGAGAACTTATGCAGATGGCATGACTCCGTGTTGTACTGGAAGTCAGTGGTGTACAGGGTGAACAGGAAGGGAGACAGAACAGTTCCCTGAGGGGAATAAACATGTTGAAGACATTTCATCTTCAAAGTAGCAAGCTTCACATGCTGGAATAACACTATTATGATCTCTTAAGTATAAATACTTAACATTGTACTCTTTATTTTGATCTTGATCAAATCCACCACCTCCAGGGACAAAACATTATATTTCTTCCGTGTCTTGAAGATGATAGTTAGTCCTGAATGCAGGTTTGAAGGAGCAGTCAGAACTAAACTGGTTGAGCAACTCTTTAGTGCTTCTGTCTTTTGTCTTTGTTCTTATGTTCCATAGGGATGACCTCCCACCTCAGGAATGGTAAATACTGAGTCTAATTGGATTAAGTGGAGTCTGTGACGCCTTTTATTGTTCAGAATTAAAGTTTCATTTTTTAAGAAACGCAATAACAACTTACATCAGCCTGTTACCTAAGGAGCACTTTTGTCATCTCAGACAACTGAAATGTTTTGTTCAATAAATTGATGCAAACTGTGAAAGATTCTGGTTCGGTCTTTTGTTTGTAAATATTTAAATTTCTCATTATCTCCACCTGAAGTGTTTCCTGATTTTCTCTTATAGATTTTTCCACCATATTAAACATCTGTTTTGTATTTTATACCTTGAAAACAATAACAAAACTAAAAGAATAAACGCTTAATTTACATGAGAACTAACGGTAGTGTCAGAAAAACACTTCTAAACATATTTAGTACTTTTTCATTCATTTATTCTTAATCAAGTTTTTGAAACCAAGATTTTGCTATGAAGCTTTGCATTCATCACTTGGGCCTCAGTCATGAAATGATCATACAGATGGGATTTTAACTTGAGAAAAATGTAGACATTTTATTGGATTCTTCAGTGACTTCATAATACCAAAATGATTGTAAAAAACAATATGAGCAAAGATGTATATGATGGTTTGTAAACTATTCAAGGATTACTCATTTATCTATCTTACACTTTTCATCAAATTATGAAATGGTTTGCTCGGACATGAGTGTGTCATGCTGGTGGCTCTGTGAAGCTGTTCTTAAGCACAGTGGTGCTTTGAGCTAAATGATGACATCAGCATGTTCACATGCTCACCAAATAATGCTGACATTCGGTTGTTTAGCAGGTATAATGTTGACCATGTTCACCATTTTAGTGAAGCGTAACAGCCTGCTAATATTAGCTAATCAGCACTAAACACAAACAGCTGAGGCAGATGGGTAATTTGTTTTGCAGATGTTTAGTAATGAACCAAAGTATTGAGCAATACTCCTAAATCAAATATGAACTTAGACCACATCAACAAAAAGCTCAGCAGAGACTGTTCTCCCGTGAATCACAGAATCCTCCTACAGTTTTATACAGACACATATTTTCTCTATATCTATAACAGCTTGATGCTCATCACTGGATATGTTTCTGTAAACCTAAAATGAGCTTTCATTTTGACCCAAACACAACATGAAGGGACCTTGAACTGAGGAAGCTTTGCTGCAGGTGATTACTTTAATATAGAATGAAATACCACCCTCCACTGAAAAGAGTTGAGTATTACATCAAGGTGTTTCACAGTTTAAATGAGAGAATGGAGATTTGAAGAATTATGTATTTGAACATTAGATCAAACAGAAGGTTTCAATAAATTATCCCTTTTTCTATGCAATTAGCCGTTGGTATATGAATATAAATGTTGAAGACATTTTATCCTCACAGTAGCTGCACGCTTTTTATGCTGGAATAACACTATTATGATCTCTTATAGTATAATTACTTAACATTGTACTCTTTATTTTGATCTTGATCAAATCCACCACCTCCAGGGACAAAACATTATTTTCTTCCATGTCTTAAAGAGGAAAGTTTGTCCTGAATGCAGGTTTGAAGGAGCAGTCAGAACTAAACTGGTTGAGCAACTCTTTAGTGTTTCTGTCTTTTGTCTTTGTTCTTATGTTCCATAGGGATGACCTCCCACCTCAGGAATGGTAAATACTGAGTCTAATTGGATTAAGTGGAGTCTGTGACGCATGAGAAATGAGAAATGAATCTCACCCTCAGTATATAAACCCTGCACAGCTGGTCCAGGCTGCAGGCTAGTCAGTCAACTACAGACTACAGCAAGCAATGGGGCTCTGTGAGTATCAGTGTCCCTTTCACAATACTGATTTATTTAAATGTGCACTTTTACTTCTATGCTTTTCTTACAAAACCACAGCAAGTGTCTTTGATTATGCCAGATGAACTGTAAATGTTGATTTCGGGTTTCATCTTGTGTTTCAGTAACGATCATCGCTTTCGGCGGAGGAGCAGGTAAGACTTTGAACAGCCTTTATGAATGAACTGTGTTTACTTTCCCCACAGATTTGAACAGTAACAGTAATTGTAAAGTGGCCTTGACGAAGTATCACACTATAATTAACAACAAATTGCTGTCCAAGTGCAGTGGCTGGTGTGGTCGGGGCTCCTATTGTTCTGGGAGCCATAGGTTTCACCTCAGCTGGCATAGCAGTAGGCTCCATTGCTTCTGCCATGATGTCACCTGCTGGAGGAGCAGTGGCAGCAGGAAGTCTTGTAGCTGTTTTGCAGGGATTCGGTAAACACCGTTACTTAGTTTTTATTTGTACTGTGTATGCTATAATATTGTTAGTATCTTTAGCTTGAGGACCTTCTCTGTAGCCCCATATCCTGATGTAATACTTCTTGTTGCAGCTGGTTTGACAGCAGCTGCCAATGTAGCCGCGGGAGCAGGCGTCGGAGGAGCGGCGTTAGCACTGGCTACACTTATTTGAAAATCATGAAGGAACAAGTTCAATTTAAAGCACTTTTTTTTCTCCAACTTTTGCCAATTCGGAGGCAGTTGGAAATTGCACCATTGACAGCACTTTGGACTCACAAACAACTGAGATGTTTTGTTCAATAAATATGTGTAACCTGTGAAAGATGCTGTTTCAGTGTGTCTTCTGTAAATGTTTTCTGTTTCTCATAAGGTCCACCAAAAGGTTTTGTGGTGGCAAATTTACCGTTGAGTCTTTTTGAGGTGAAATGACGAATATCGTAAAATAGAACTCATCTATAAAATAATTTAGTCTAGCAAGACGAGGCACAGTTATACAGAGTTGCAAGGAGACTGTAGAAGTGAACACTCCAGATAAGAAGTCACACAGAAACAACTATTTTCATCCAGGGGCTAAAGACAAGGGATTTAAACTATGGGCAGACAAAGGTATTGGCCAAATAGCAGATCTCTTTCAGGAGGGTGTTCTCATGCCATTTGAAGATATTAGAAAACAATTTTACATACCTGCTAAACATTTCTTCAAATACCTACAAGTCAGAGACTTCATCTATGAGACCCAAAAAAAGCTCTCAATACCGGTCCTCTCAGCAGTAGAAAATATTATGGTAAGCCCTCACCAGAGAAGACTTATTTCCATCTTTTATAAGATTTTGTCTGCTGGGTCACCAGAGACATCAGACTTGCTTGGTGCGCAGACATAGGGGAGGAGATAACGGAGTCTGAATGGCAAAATATTTGTACCCAATCACAAACACAAACATCTAATTCAGGTTTCAGACTGTTACAGTACAAATGGTCTATGAGGCTGTATATCACTCCAGAGCTTTTGAATCGTTTCAATGTTAATATTCCTGATGTATGTATTAAATGTGAAACACATAAGGGGACGCTTTTCCATTGTTTATGGTCCTGTTCAAAAGTACAGGAATTTTGGAGGATGGTTGTTGAGACACTCTCAAATACATCAAAGGTGGCTCTCCCTATGTGCCCAAGATTGTGTGTTTTGGGACTCATACCAAAGGACATTAATCTCAGCAGAGCTAACAGAAAGATGGTTACCCTATGCCTACTACAAGCCAGACGGACTATTGCAAAATGTTGGAAATCTATACAGAAGCCGACTACCAAAGGCTGGCTAGAGGACATTGTACAAGTTATAGCCATGGAAAAAATAACATATTCACTGAAAGGAAAATATGCACAGTTTGAAGAAATGTGGACTTCCTTCTTGGACTTTGTAAAGGGCCCTCAATTTCTTAGGGCTCTAAAGTGACCATCCAGTCATTACCCCTGTACAATCGCTGAGCAACCCACAGTCTAAATACCCCTTGCCAATGTACCAATGAGTGTGCCATCTAGTTTTGAGTGTCATTTTATATAATTTATTTTATTTTTATCATTGTTTGTATTTGTATTTATTATTGTCTGGTAGCTAGTTTCTTATGTTTACTGTATTTGTAACTTGTTCTTCCTTGAAAGGGAGAAAAAAAAAGAAAATCAAATAAACACATTTTGAAAAAATTAAATAAAAGAAGTCACACAGATGTACACTCATCTAAAGGATTATTAGGAACATGTTAATGCGTACTAATTATTGGATGCCTGGTGTAGCGTCCGGAAGAACTTAGTCAAACAACTTCTCTCGTTCTCTGAATTTATTTTCCTTGATCACAAGTAGAGTAACAAGCGCTGCAATCGCGATAGCAGGGAGTCGTCCAGTCAACACGCAGGTTGACCGTCCAAAAAACACACCGAACAGCCGGAGGTTCGGCTCTTTAATACACGGTTTTCCGTCATGAACATCTAACATTTCTATTGGCTCTAACCTTTCTAAGAGGAGGAGAATCGTGTCCTCATCTTTTCTCACAGGGCTGGAACGTGCAACGACCAGTCTGCTTCCCTAATGTCAATATACTGATAAACAGGTGTGAGTGTTGTGGTGCAGAGCGTGGAACCTTGAGGGACAGACAACCGGACTGTTCTCACAGAAACAGAAGAATAATGAAATGAAGAATATCTACAGAATATAACGATTTATATTATCAAACACCTGTTCAATTTCTCATTAATGCAATTATCTAATCAACCAATCACATGGCAGTTGCTTCAATGCATTTAGGGGTGTGGTCCTGGTCAAGACAATCTCCTGAACTCCAAACTGAATGTCAGAAAGGGAAAGAAAGGTGATTTAAGCAATTTTGAGCGTGGCATGGTTGTTGGTGCCAGACGGGCCGGTCTGAGTATTTCACAATCTGCTCAATTACTGGGATTTTCACGCACAACCATTTCTAGGGTTTACAAAGAATGGTGTGAAAAGGGAAAAACATCCAGTATGCGGCAGTCCTGTGGGCGAAAATGCCTTGTTTATGCTAGAGGTCAGAGGAGAATGGGCCGACTGATTCAAGCTGATAGAAGAGCAACTTTGACTGAAATAACCACTCGTTACAACCGAGGTATGCAGCAAAGCATTTGTGAAGCCACAACACGCACAACCTTGAGGCGGATGGGCTACAACAGCAGAAGACCCCACCGGGTACCACTCATCTCCACTACAAATAGGAAAAAGAGGCTACAATTTGCAAGAGCTCACCAAAATTGGACAGTTGAAGACTGGAAAAATGTTGCCTGGTCTGATGAGTCTCGATTTCTGTTGAGACATTCAGATGGTAGAGTCAGAATTTGGCGTAAACAGAATGAGAACATGGATCCATCATGCCTTGTTACCACTGTGCAGGCTGGTGGTGGTGGTGGTGGTGTACTGGTGTGGGGGATGTTTTCTTGGCACACTTTAGGCCCCTTAGTGCCAATTGGGCATCGTTTAAATGCCACGGCCTACCTGAGCATTGTTTCTGACCATGTCCATCCCTTTATGGCCACCATGTACCCATCCTCTGATGGCTACTTCCAGCAGGATAATGCACCATGTCACAAAGCTCCAATCATTTCAAATTGGTTTCTTGAACATGACAATGAGTTCACTGTACTAAAATGGCCCCCACAGTCACCAGATCTCAACCCAATAGAGCATCTTTGGGATGTGGTGGAACGGGAGCTTCGTGCCCTGGATGTGCATCCCACAAATCTCCATCAACTGCAAGATGCTATCCTATCAATATGGGCCAACATTTCTAAAGAATGCTTTCAGCACCTTGTTGAATCAATGCCACGTAGAATTAAGGCAGTTCTGAAGGCGAAAGGGGGTCAAACACAGTATTAGTATGGTGTTCCTAATAATCCTTTAGGTGAGTGTAAATAGGGAGTGACCAGGGTGGGGGCTGCATTGGCCCTCTTGCTTTAGGCAATGGCCGACAAAAGAAATGCCAGGTCATCGTGGTCACAAGACATACTGATTATACATCCTGCCCTGAAGGTATGGCACATGTCCACATAACTACTTTATTACTTAACAACAGGTAGTACTTTATTACTTAACAACAGGTAGTACTTTATTACTTAACAACAGGTAGTACTTTATTACTTAACAACAGGTAAGCCATTACACAGCTGCTGCATGACCCACGAGTCACCCAATGCATTGATATGCACAACAGCTTGTATACCAGTTCACTAAGATAAGAATATAAAGAACAAATAAGAATATTGAATTGTCATTACAGTCGACCAAAAGCTACTGGGTGAGTTAATGAATGAAAGTGTTCACCGATTAATTTACCTTTTAAAAGATAAAGTAGCTTCTTTTTTTTCTGGCCACAGTTAAGTTGTGGTTCCTCAAACCAAAACACTGAGCTGAAAGATGCTATAAAGTTCTAAAGCTGTGTGGAACATTATAGTTCACACACTTGATCCATTGTTATATAGTGATATTATTATGAATGCTACTTTGCGGTAACAGCAACAAACAACAAAAAGTGTATTTAATGTTTAAAAAAACGTCATTCAGTCAGGAACACTCTCGTCATAGATTTGTATCCATTTATTGCAACAAATGGAAATACAGTTTTACCCCCTCTCTTTTTCCTCTCTTCATTGGTTTTTAAGTTTTGCGCAGCGTAGTGAAGGTGGAATAGTATTTTAACTATTGACATTTTGAGACTTTATCTAAAAATGCGTAACATGCATCACTGTATTCATGAGTGGTCGTCCCGCAACCACAAGGTAGCTGGCTCGATCCCCAGTCCCCCCATAGCTCACATGCCGAAGTGTCCCTGAGCAAGACACTGAACCCTCAACTGCTCCCCGGGCGCCTCACAGGGCTGCCCACTGCTCCCTATCCAGGGATGGGTCAAATGCAGAGAAGAATTTCCCCAAGGGGACTAATAAAGTGCATGTTTCTTTTTTTTCTTTCTATTTTAATACTGTAAATGAATAACAGTAAAATAAGTATGTACTGTAAAATGAAGACACCGTTTTTTTCAACAAAGGTCATTTATTTTAATATTTCAACATTTTAAATAAAACATTTACATTTTGTTTTTAGTTTGTAAAAAAAAAAAAAAGTAAACAACAACATTTTTTATGGTATTCTTGAACATGCAACATTTTAAATGTTCCTCTTTCTTCAAGTTACTATGACAATTTAAACATGTTTTAAAGTAATTTGACAGTAAACAGTAAAAAAAGGACTGGAAGCAATAACATATTCAGGTCAAGGGGGAAATCTATAAAAACAATTTGAACTGAAAAAAGTAATTGTAGTACAATAAAATGTCCATGACTGACTTTATTGTTACTGTATTGAACTGAATCCTTTCCCTGGGCGGTCGTCTTCTCCATGACCTGAGTCTCTTCCTGAACTGGAGTCTCTTCATGAACTGGAGTCTTCTTCCTGGGCAGGAGTCCTCTTCCCTGCAGTGGAAGGACAGAGAGACATTGGTTACCGATTCCCATTAGAAATACCACAATATGTTTCTACTACTGACGATGTCAGCCTATGTGGTGTTTTGTCTGGTACTGGGATCTTACCAACATGATGAGCCTTGGCGCGCTCAGTAGGGACACCTGGGCCTCAACATAATAACAAAATAAACAGACAATAGTACCGTATTTATTAGGAGGGACGTGAAAGAAACCCTTACTTTGATGTTCCAGGTGTATTTAGGGGGAAAGTGAGAAGATAAGCATTGTTTAGTCTGGAAGGTGTGGTTCACGTGGGGGATGGGCACATGAAGCAGGATAGAGATGGTTCCCATAACATGCCCCGTGTTTTGCGCGATTTCTCGCCATGAGTTTGTAGCGAGTTTGTGGCGAGTTTTGCAGTCTTTGTAGTCCCTCGAAGAAAAGTTATAAAGGTGGTCGTATTTCCTGACCTCCTCGATGATTCGTTCTTCTGTTTGGTCCATTGTTACTACCGGTCTACAAGAACTTTAAAAATGGCGGTGTAGGAAGACAAACCGGAAAGAGCAACCGCCGGAAATTACGTTCTGAGCGGACCAATCACAGCGTTGCGGTCCGCGTCAACGCGCTAGCAGCAACGTATCAACGTTATACCAGCTGTTGCAGTCTGCCCTGCCATGTAGTTACCTCAGAAAACACACGCCATGTTGTGTGTGTGTAAAAGTCTGACCTGTTGTGGCGTTCTGGTTCACTCACAACGTTCTGGTTCACCTCCAGTGGTGCTCGGTAACGTTACTCGTGCCACGGTAGCTAGCAAGAGAGAAAAGAGTCAACACTTCTCCAAACGGAGCTAGCCTTAGCTAACGAGCAGCAACACACACACACACACACACGGTGACGGCCCCACACATAAACGATTCCAATTCATTTACACGTTAAACTAAACGCATGCCATGTATCAACTATATGAAGCCAACTGATTTAAATCACAATTTTAAAGTGCTAATACTATATTTTGGTCATATTAGTAACACTAACGTTAGCTTACTAGTGCAGGAAAGTGTGTCCCTACTTCCCTCTTAAAGTCACGTAGCGTTACACGGTAACTTTACTTGAGAAGACTGTGCTGTCTGTAATTAATGTGCATTTGCAAAATGCCTGGCAAAAAGGAAATATGAAGGAATAATAATGAGCTTATACCTTGCTGTTGCTGAAGTTGAAGTGAGGACGGGTCAGAAAGGTTGTAGCTTTTGCTCCAAAATTGTGAGAGAAGCTTCTCCTTCCTCTCCTCGTCGAGAGAAACAAGTGTCCATCGGCACACAACGTTATAGTCTACTGTCATCTTTTGTGTAACACAACGGAGGATAACAATGTCGCTTTCCCCTCTGTCTGCGTGACAGCTAAACCTAACATCTGTGTTGAAAATAATGTTTAAAAGGATTATGGTGTATTCCCGCTCAAAATTACTGTAGTGTGATTCACAGCAACATTTATTTACAGTAAGATTCACCCGGGAATGAATAATGACCATGATGCATTGCAGATCTACAGCAACATGCTGTATAGGAGTTCTACAGTAACAATATGGCCAGTATACAGTAATATTACTGTGAACACTACAGAAACTTGTTACAGTGTTAGTATGAATGAATGAATATATACTTTATTAATCCCCAAAGGGAAATTTGGTGTTGAGTAGCAGCAATTTACAGACAGAAAATAAGATATCAAAACAGCAGGGATGAAAGATATATACAAGAATAATATCAATAAAAATAAAATAAAAATAGCTGGGATGAAAGAAAAGAAAAAAGAACAGAGTATTAATTCAGGAATTAAATTAAATTAAACTTAAACAGTAGAAGTGCAAAAGTGCAAGTATGTATGTGTATATTAAGTGTGTGAGGTGTAAATAAACAAACAAACAATAACAACAATAGGAGAGTGCAAAAATGCAATGTATGTAATATGTGAAGTGTAGATAAACATAAACATGTACAGTGATTAATCAGTCAGAGGATCTGGCAAGCGGTGACTTATTGTAAAGTCTTAATGCCGTAGGCAGGAATGTTCTCCTGTAGCGGTCCTTTTGACAGCGGAGCGTGAGGAATCTCCTCGAGAAAGTGCTCCGCTGACCCTGCTGTAGGTGGTGGAGAGGGTGGTCCGGGTTGTCCAGTATGGACAAAAGTTTCTTCAGCGTCCTCCTCTCCACCACCTGTTCCAGAGACTCCTGCCTGCAGCCAATGATGGAGCCGGCCTTCTTAACTATCTTGTTAAGTCTGTTGGTGTCACCGGCTCCAATGCTGCTCCCCCAGCAGACAATGGAGAAGTACAAAGCACTGGCCACAACCGACTGGTAGAACATCTCCAGCATCTTGCTGCACACATTAAAGGATCGAAGCTTCCTCAAGAAAAAGAGTCGACTCATCCCCTTCTTGTACACAGCGTTGATGTTGTTCTTCCAGTTCAGTCGGCTGTCGATGGAAACACCAGGTACCTGTACTCCTCCACCATGTCCACGTCCTCTCCAAGAACACTCAGAGGACTCTGAGCCGTCGCCTTCCTCCTGAAGTCCACCACCATCTCTCTGGTCTTGGCCACGTTCAGCAGCAGGTGATTCTCGCCGGCCCACTCCACAAAGTCACTCACCACTGCCCTGTACTCCTCCTCCTGTCCATCCCTAATACACCTGACCACTGCAGAGTCATCAGAGTACTTCTGCAGATGGCATGACTCTGTGTTGTACTGGAAGTCAGTGGTGTACAGGGTGAACAGGAAGGGTGACAGAACAGTTCCCTGAGGGGAATAAACATGTTGAAGACATTTCATCTTCAAAGTAGCAAGCTTCACATGCTGGAATAACACTATTATGATCTCTTAAGTATAAATACTTAACATTGTACTCTTTATTTTGATCTTGATCAAATCCACCACCTCCAGGGACAAAACATTATATTTCTTCCGTGTCTTGAAGATGAAAGTTAGTCCTGAATGCAGGTTTGAAGGAGCAGTCAGAACTAAACTGGTTGAGCAACTCTTTAGTGCTTCTGTCTTTTGTCTTTGTTCTTATGTTCCATAGGGATGACCTCCCACCTCAGGAATGGTAAATGGTGGAGTCTGTGACGCCTTTTATTGTTCAGATTTAAAGTTTCATTTTTTAAGAAACGCAATAACAACTGACATCAGCCTGTTACCTAAGGAGCACTTTTGTCATCTCAGACAACTGAAATGTTTTGTTCAATAAATTGATGCAAACTGTGAAAGATTCTGGTTCAGTCTTTTGTTTGTAAATATTTAAATTTCTCATTATCTCCACCTGAAGTGTTTCCTGATTTTCTCTTATAGATTTTTCCACCATATTAAACATCTGTTTTGTATTTTATACCTTGAAAATAATAACAAAACTAAAAGAATAAACGCTTAATTTACATGAGAACTAACGGTAGTGTCAGAAAAACACTTCTAAACATATTTAGTACTTTTTCATTCCTTTATTCTTAATCAAGTTTTTGAAACCAATATTTTGCTATGAAGCTTTGCATTCATCACTTGGGCCTCAGTCATGAAATGATCATACAGATGGGATTTTAACTTGAGAAAAATGTAGATATTTTATTGGATTCTTCAGTGATTTCATAATACCAAAATGATTGTAAAAAACAATATGAGCAAAGAGGTTTATGATGGTTTGTAAACTATTCAAGGATTACTCATTTATCTATCTTAAACTTTTCATCAAATTATGAAATGGTTTGCTCGGACATGAGTGTGTCATGCTGGTGGCTCTGTGAAGCTGTTCTTAAGCACAGTGGTGCTTTGAGCTAAATGATGACATCAGCATGCTCACATGCTCACCAAATAATGCTGACATGCGGTTGTTTAGCAGGTATAATGTTGACCATGTTCACCATTTTAGTGAAGCTAATATTAGCTAATCAGCACTAAACACAAACAGCTGAGGCAGATGGGTAATTTGTTTTGCAGATGTTTAGTAATGAACCAAAGTATTGAGCAATACTCCTAAATCAAATATGAACTTAGACCACATCAACAAAAAGCTCAGCAGAGACTGTTCTCCCGTGAATCACAGAATCCTCCTACAGTTTTATACAGACACATCTTTTCTCTAAATCTATAACAGCTTGATGCTCATCACTGGATATGTTTCTGTAAACCTAAAATGAGCTTTCATTTTGACCCAAACACAACATGAAGGGACCTTGAACTGAGGAAGCTTTGCTGCAGGTGATTACTTTAATATAGAATGAAATACCACCCTCCACTGAAAAGAGTTGAGTATTACATCAAGGTGTTTCACAGTTAAGAGTCATCCACAATTTAAATGAGAGAATGGAGATTTGAAGAATTATGTATTTGAACATTAGATCAAACAGAAGGTTTCAATAAATTATCCCTTTTTCTATGCAATTAGCCGTTGGTATATGAATATAAATGTTGAAGACATTTTATCCTCACAGTAGCTGCACGCTTTTTATGCTGGAATAACACTATTATGATCTCTTAAGTATAATTACTTAACATTGTACTCTTTATTTTGATCTTGATCAAATCCACCACCTCCAGGGACAAAACATTATTTTCTTCCATGTCTTAAAGAGGAAAGTTTGTCCTGAATGCAGGTTTGAAGGAGCAGTCAGAACTAAACTGGTTGAGCAACTCTTTAGTGTTTCTGTCTTTTGTCTTTGTTCTTATGTTCCATAGGGATGACCTCCCACCTCAGGAATGGTAAATACTGAGTCTAATTGGGTGAAGTGGACTCTTTGACGCCCTCTTTAGTTCAGATTGGCCAGTTTCATTTCATGAGAAATGAGAAATGAAACTCACCCTCAGTATATAAACCCTGCACAGCTGGTCCAGGCTGCAGGCTAGTCAGTCAACTACAGACTACAGCAAGAAATGGGGCTCTGTGAGTATCAGTGTCCCTTTCACAATACTGATTTATTTAAATGTGCACTTTTACTTCTATGCTTTTCTTACAAAACCACAGCAAGTGTCTTTGATTATGCCAGATGAACTGTAAATGTTGATTTCGGGTTTCATCTTGTGTTTCAGTAACGTTCATCGCTTTAGGCGGAGGAGCAGGTAAGACTTTGAACAGCCTTTATGAATGAACTGTGTTTACTTTCCCCACAGATTTGAACAGTAACAGTAATTGTAAAGTGGCCTTGACGAAGTATCACACTATAATTAACAACAAATTGCTGTCCAAGTGCAGTGGCTGGTGTGGTCGGGGCTCCTATTGTTCTGGGAGCCATAGGTTTCACCTCAGCTGGCATAGCAGTAGGCTCCATTGCTTCTGCCATGATGTCACCTGCTGGAGGAGCAGTGGCACCAGGAAGTCTTGTAGCTGTTTTGCAGGGATTCGGTAAACACCGTTACTTAGTTTTTATTTGTACTGTGTATGCTATAATATTGTTAGTATCTTTAGCTTGAGGACCTTCTCTGTAGCCCCATATCCTGATGTAATACTTCTTGTTGCAGCTGGTTTGACAGCAGCTGCCAATGTAGCCGCGGGAGCAGGCGTCGGAGGAGCGGCGTTAGGACTGGCTACACTTATTTGAAAATCATGAAGGAACAAGTTCAATTTAAAGCACTTTTTTTTCTCCAACTTTTGCCAATTCGGAGGCAGTTGGAAATTGCACCATTGACAGCACTTTGGACTCACAAACAACTGAGATGTTTTGTTCAATAAATATGTGTAACCTGTGAAAGATGCTGTTTCAGTGTGTCTTCTGTAAATGTTTTCTGTTTCTCATAAGGTCCACCAAAAGGTTTTGTGGTGGCAAATTTACCGTTGAGTCTTTTTGAGGTGAAATGACGAATATCGTAAAATAGAACTCATCTATAAAATAATTTAGTCTAGCAAGACGAGGCACAGTTATACAGAGTTGCAAGGAGACTGTAGAAGTGAACACTCCAGATAAGAAGTCACACAGAAACAACTATTTTCATCCAGGGGCTAAAGACAAGGGATTTAAACTATGGGCAGACAAAGGTATTGGCCAAATAGCAGATCTCTTTCAGGAGGGTGTTCTCATGCCATTTGAAGATATTAGAAAACAATTTTACATACCTGCTAAACATTTCTTCAAATACCTACAAGTCAGAGACTTCATCTATGAGACCCAAAAAAAGCTCTCAATACCGGTCCTCTCAGCAGTAGAAAATATTATGGTAAGCCCTCACCAGAGAAGACTTATTTCCATCTTTTATAAGATTTTGTCTGCTGGGTCACCAGACATCAGACTTGCTTGGTGCGCAGACATAGGGGAGGAGATAACGGAGTCTGAATGGCAAAATATTTGTACCCAATCACAAACACAAACATCTAATTCAGGTTTCAGACTGTTACAGTACAAATGGTCTATGAGGCTGTATATCACTCCAGAGCTTTTGAATCGTTTCAATGTTAATATTCCTGATGTATGTATTAAATGTGAAACACATAAGGGGACGCTTTTCCATTGTTTATGGTCCTGTTCAAAAGTACAGGAATTTTGGAGGATGGTTGTTGAGACACTCTCAAATACATCAAAGGTGGCTCTCCCTATGTGCCCAAGATTGTGTGTTTTGGGACTCATACCAAAGGACATTAATCTCAGCAGAGCTAACAGAAAGATGGTTACCCTATGCCTACTACAAGCCAGACGGACTATTGCAAAATGTTGGAAATATATACAGAAGCCGACTACCAAAGGCTGGCTAGAGGACATTGTACAAGTTATAGCCATGGAAAAAATAACATATTCACTGAAAGGAAAATATGCACAGTTTGAAGAGATGTGGACTTCCTTCTTGGACTTTGTAAAGGGCCCTCGATTTCTTAGGGCTCTAAAGTGACCATCCAGTCATTACCCCTGTACAATCGCTGAGCAACCCACAGTCTAAATACCCCTTGCCAATGTACCAATGAGTGTGCCATCTAGTTTTGAGTGTCATTTTATATAATTTATTTTATTTTTATCATTGTTTGTATTTGTATTTATTATTGTCTGGTAGCTAGTTTCTTATGTTTACTGTATTTGTAACTTGTTCTTCCTTGAAAGGGAGAAAAAAAAAGAAAATCAAATAAACACATTTTGAAAAAATTAAATAAAAGAAGTCACACAGATGTACACTCATCTAAAGGATTATTAGGAACACCTGTTCAATTTCTCATTAATGCAATTATCTAATCAACCAATCACATGGCAGTTGCTTCAATGCATTTAGGGGTGTGGTCCTGGTCAAGACAATCTCCTGAACTCCAAACTGAATGTCAGAATGGGAAAGAAAGGTGATTTAAGCAATTTTGAGCGTGGCATGGTTGTTGGTGCCAGACGGGCCGGTCTGAGTATTTCACAATCTGCTCAATTACTGGGATTTTCACGCACAACCATTTCTAGGGTTTACAAAGAATGGTGTGAAAAGGGAAAAACATCCAGTATGCGGCAGTCCTGTGGGCGAAAATGCCTTGATGATGCTAGAGGTCAGAGGAGAATGGGCCGACTGATTCAAGCTGATAGAAGAGCAACTTTGACTGAAATAACCACTCGTTACAACCGAGGTATGCAGCAAAGCATTTGTGAAGCCACAACACGCACAACCTTGAGGCGGATGGGCTACAACAGCAGAAGACCCCACCGGGTACCACTCATCTCCACTACAAATAGGAAAAAGAGGCTACAATTTGCAAGAGCTCACCAAAATTGGACAGTTGAAGACTGGAAAAATGTTGCCTGGTCTGATGAGTCTCGATTTCTGTTGAGACATTCAGATGGTAGAGTCAGAATTTGGCGTAAACAGAATGAGAACATGGATCCATCATGCCTTGTTACCACTGTGCAGGCTGGTGGTGGTGGTGTAATGGTGTGGGGGATGTTTTCTTGGCACACTTTAGGCCCCTTAGTGCCAATTGGGCATCGTTTAAATGCCACGGCCTACCTGAGCATTGTTTCTGACCATGTCCATCCCTTTATGGCCACCATGTACCCATCCTCTGATGGCTACTTCCAGCAGGATAATGCACCATGTCCAGTGGTGTATAGTAACGAAGTAGAAATACTTCGTTACTGTACTTAAGTAGTTTTTTTGGATATCTGTACTCTACTTTACTATTTATATTTCTGTTTACTTTTACCTTTACTTCACTACATTTTGCAAAGAAAACTGATACTTTTACTCCGATACATTTCCCCTGAAACCTTCGTTACTCGCTACAAAATCAAATCTATCTCTAGAAAGAAAAAGAAAAAAACACACCCGGGACTGTGGTGGAACACAGACTCCACCAAGCAGGTTTTGCGAATCACAATGTTTTGCATTTTCCCTCTACATCCTCTCGTCCAGCACTCCCGAACCTTTATGCGCCACAGACCGGTTACGTGAAGACAATATTGTCACCGACCGGGTCCGACCTCGGAGAGACAGGAGACAACGACACCTGACGTGTGTTCGTTATGTCCAGTCTACTGACTCTACTGCTAACTAAACCTTTAGTCCAGTCTACTGACTCTACTGCTAACTAAACCTTTAGTCCAGTCTACTGCTTAATTTATAATCCGCTGCACAAAGAGGATGTTGGAATGGAAGCAGGTTTTCATGCTTTTTTGGCGATCTCAGGATACTCTGCCTTGGTTTTAATCCAGAACACCGGCAGAGTTGAAACAGATTTAAGTTTCATTTTTAGAGTAACGTAACATATTGACATGTGTCAAGAGGTTCCGTCTGAGGTCACCACAGACGGATGTATCTGGTCATTTTTCACAATAAAACATTTTTACGGACTTGATTTTTTTAATTTAACTTACATTTTTCATTAATTCTTTCTGTTCCGGGCGGAATGAGCATACTTATAACCACACTAACTCCTTCATAGTGTCATATTGCTTTTTGGAGAATTATGATGATACGTTCATAGTAGATGCAAAAGTATACTTAGGTACAATATATTATGTTGAACATAATATATATGGATGGATCACAGCCAACCCAGTTATTTTATCAACACAACTCCTGGTCCTTGGTCACGGTGGCCACAGCACTTCTCAAAATTCGGACCCATTGCTTTTTTATTAAAAGCATGTACTTGTACTTTTACTTTCAATACTTAAGTACATTTTATATCAGAAAAATACTTTTGATACTTAAGTACAGAAAATATCAGATACTTTAAGACTTTTACTCAAGTAGTATTTTATTAGGTGACTTTTACTTTTACTGGAGTAATTTTCCAGTAAGGTATCTTTACTTTTACTCAAGTACGGCTTTTGGGTACTTTATACAACACTGACCATGTCACAAAGCTCCAATCATTTCAAATTGGTTTCTTGAACATGACAATGAGTTCACTGTACTAAAATGGCCCCCACAGTCACCAGATCTCAACCCAATAGAGCATCTTTGGGATGTGGTGGAACGGGAGCTTCGTGCCCTGGATGTGCATCCCACAAATCTCCATCAACTGCAAGATGCTATCCTATCAATATGGGCCAACATTTCTAAAGAATGCTTTCAGCACCTTGTTGAATCAATGCCACGTAGAATTAAGGCAGTTCTGAAGGCGAAAGGGGGTCAAACACAGTATTAGTATGGTGTTCCTAATAATCCTTTAGGTGAGTGTATATAGGGAGTGACCAGGGTGGGGGCTGCATTGGCCCTCTTGCTTTAGGCAATGGCCGACAAAAGAAATGCCAGGTCATCGTAGTCACAAGACATACTGATTATACATCCTGCCCTGAAGGTATGGCACATGTCCACATAACTACTTTATTACTTAACAACAGGTAGTACTTTATTACTTAACAACAGGTAAGCCATTACTGTGGTAAGCTGCATGACCCACGAGTCACCCAATGCATTGATATGCACAACAGCTTGTATACCAGTTCACTAAGATAAGAATATAAAGAACAAATAAGAATATTGAATTGTCATTACAGTCGACCAAAAGCTACTGGGTGAGTAAATGAATGAAAGTGTTCACCGATTAATTTACCTTTTAAAAGATAAAGTAGCTTCTTTTTTTTCTGGCCACAGTTAAGTTGTGGTTCCTCAAACCAAAACACTGAGCTGAAAGATGCTATAAAGTTCTAAAGCTGTGCGGAACATTATAGTTCACACACTTGATCCATTGTTATATAGTGATATTATTATGAATGCTACTTTGCGGTAACAGCAACAAACAACAAAAAGTGTATTTAATGTTTAAAAAACGTCATTCACTCTCGTCATAGATTTGTATCCATTTATTGCAACAAATGGAAATACAGTTTTACCCCCTCTCTTTTTCCTCTCTTCATTGGTTTTTAAGTTTTGCGCAGCGTAGTGAAGGTGGAATAGTATTTTAACTATTGACATTTTGAGACTTTATCTAAAAATGCGTAACATGCATCACTGTATTCATGAGTGGTCGTCCCGCAACCACAAGGTAGCCGGTTCGATCCCCAGTCCCCCCCATAGCTCACATGCCGAAGTGTCCCTGAGCAAGACACTGAACCCTCAACTGCTCCCCGGGCGCCTCACAGGGCTGCCCACTGCTCCCTATCCAGGGATGGGTCAAATGCAGAGAAGAATTTCCCCAAGGGGACTAATAAAGTGCATGTTTCTTTTTTTTCTTTCTATTTTAATACTGTAAATGAATAACAGTAAAATAAGTATGTACTGTAAAATGAAGACACCGTTTTTTTCAACAAAGGTCATTTATTTTAATATTTCAACATTTTAAATAAAACATTTACATTTTGTTTTTAGTTTGTAAAAAAAAAAAAAGTAAATAACAACATTTTTTATGGTATTCTTGAACATGCAACATTTTAAATGTTCCTCTTTCTTCAAGTTACTATGACAATTTAAACATGTTTTAAAGTAATTTGACAGTAAACAGTAAAAAAAGGACTGGAAGCAATAACATATTCAGGTCAAGGGGGAAATCTATAAAAACAATTTGAACTGAAAAAAGTAATTGTAGTACAATAAAATGTCCATGACTGACTTTATTGTTACTGTATTGAACTGAATCCTTTCCCTGGGTGGTCGTCTTCTCCATGAACTGAGTCTCTTCCTGAACTGGAGTCTTCTTCCTGGGCAGGAGTCCTCTTCCCTGCAGTGGAAGGACAGAGAGACATTGGTTACCGATTCCCATTAGAAATACCACAATATGTTTCTACTACTGACGATGTCAGCCTATGTGGTGTTTTGTCTGGTACTGGGATCTTACCAACATGATGAGCCTTGGCGCGCTCAGTAGGGACACCTGGGCCTCAACATAATAACAAAATAAACAGACAATAGTACCGTATTTATTAGGAGGGACGTGAAAGAAACCCTTACTTTGATGTTCCAGGTGTATTTAGGGGGAAAGTGAGAAGATAAGCATTGTTTAGTCTGGAAGGTGTGGTTCACGTGGGGGATGGGCACATGAAGCAGGATAGAGATGGTTCCCATAACATGCCCCGTGTTTTGCGCGATTTCTCGCCATGAGTTTGTAGCGAGTTTGTGGCGAGTTTTGCAGTCTTTGTAGTCCCTCGAAGAAAAGTTATAAAGGTGGTCGTATTTCCTGACCTCCTCGATGATTCGTTCTTCTGTTTGGTCCATTGTTACTACCGGTCTACAAGAACTTTAAAAATGGCGGTGTAGGAAGACAAACCGGAAAGAGCAACCGCCGGAAATTACGTTCTGAGCGGACCAATCACAGCGTTGCGGTCCGCGTCAACGCGCTAGCAGCAACGTATCAACGTTATACCAGCTGTTGCAGTCTGCCCTGCCATGTAGTTACCTCAGAAAACACACGCCATGTTGTGTGTGTAAAAGTCTGACCTGTTGTGGCGTTCTGGTTCACTCACAACGTTCTGGTTCACCTCCAGTGGTGCTCGGTAACGTTACTCGTGCCACGGTAGCTAGCAAGAGAGAAAAGAGTCAACACTTCTCCAAACGGAGCTAGCCTTAGCTAACGAGCAGCAACACACACACACACACACACGGTGACGGCCCCACACATAAACGATTCCAATTCATTTACACGTTAAACTAAACGCATGCCATGTATCAACTATATGAAGCCAACTGATTTAAATCACAATTTTAAAGTGCTAATACTATATTTTGGTCATATTAGTAACACTAACGTTAGCTTACTAGTGCAGGAAAGTGTGTCCCTACTTCCCTCTTAAAGTCACGTAGCGTTACACGGTAACTTTACTTGAGAAGACTGTGCTGTCTGTAATTAATGTGCATTTGCAAAATGCCTGGCAAAAAGGAAATATGACGGAATAATAATGAGCTTATACCTTGCTGTTGCTGAAGTTGAAGTGAGGACGGGTCAGAAATGTTGTAGCTTTTGCTCCAAAATTGTGTGAGAGAAGCTTCTCCTTCCTCTCCTCGTCGAGAGAAACAAGTGTCCATCGGCACACAACGTTATAGTCTACTGTCATCTTTTGTGTAACACAACGGAGGATAACAATGTCGCTTTCCCCTCTGTCTGCGTGACAGCTAAACCTACATCAGTGTTGAAAATAATGTTAAAACGGATTATGGTGTATTCCCGCTCGAAATTACTGTATTGTGATTCACAGCAACATTTATTTACAGTAAGATTCACCCGGGAATGAATTTTGACCATGATGCATTGCAGATCTACAGCAACATGCTGTATAGGAGTTCTACAGTAACAATATGGCCAGTATACAGTAATATTACTGTGAAAACTACAGAAACTTGTTACAGTGTTAGTATGAATGAATGAATATATACTTTATTAATCCCCAAAGGGAAATTTGGTGTTGAGTAGCAGCAATTTACAGACAGAAAATAAGATATCAAAACAGCAGGGATGAAAGATATATACAAGAATAATATCAATAAAAATAGCTGGGATGAAAGAAAAGAAAAAAGAACAGAGTATTAATTCAGGAATTAAATTAAATTAAACTTAAACAGTAGAAGTGCAAAAGTGCAAGTATGTATGTGTATATTAAGTGTGTGAGGTGTAAATAAACAAACAAACAATAACAACAATAGGAGAGTGAAAAAATGCAATGTATGTAATATGTGAAGTGTAGATAAACATAAACATGTACAGTGATTAATCAGTCAGAGGATCTGGCAAGCGGTGACTTATTGTAAAGTCTTAATGCCGTAGGCAGGAATGTTCTCCTGTAGCGGTCGTTTTGACAGCGGAGTGTGAGGAATCTCTTGGAGAAAGTGCTCCGCTGTCCCTGCAGCAGGTGGTGGAGAGGGTGGTCCGGGTTGTCCAGTATGGACAAAAGTTTCTTCAGTGTCCTCCTCTCCACCACCTGTTCCAGAAACTCCTGCCTGCAGCCAATGATGGAGCCGGCCTTCTTAACTATCTTGTTAAGTCTGTTGGTGTCACCGGCTCCAATGCTGCTCCCCCAGCAGACGATGGAGAAGTACAGAGCGCTGGCCACAACCGACTGGTAGAACATCTCCAGCATCTTGCTGCACACATTAAAGGATCGAAGCTTCCTCAAGAAAAAGAGTCGACTCATCCCCTTCTTGTACACAGCGTTGATGTTGTTCTTCCAGTTCAGTCGGCTGTCGATGGAAACACCAGGTACCTGTACTCCTCCACCATGTCCACGTCCTCTCCCAGAACACTCAGAGGTCTAGGAGCAGTCGCCTTCCTCCTGAAGTCCACCACCATCTCTCTGGTCTTGGTCACGTTCAGCAGCAGGTGATTCTCGCCGGCCCACTCCACAAAGTCACTCACCACTGCCCTGTACTCCTCCTCCTGTCCATCCCCAATACACCTGACCACTGCAGAGTCATCAGAGTACTTCTGCAGATGGCATGACTCTGTGTTGTACTGGAAGTCAGTGGTGTACAGGGTGAACAGGAAGGGTGACAGAACAGTTCCCTGAGGGGAATAAACATGTTGAAGACATTTCATCTTCAAAGTAGCAAGCTTCACATGCTGGAATAACACTATTATGATCTCTTAAGTATAAATACTTAACATTGTACTCTTTATTTTGATCTTGATCAAATCCACCACCTCCAGGGACAAAACATTATATTTCTTCCGTGTCTTGAAGATGAAAGTTTGTCCTGAATGCAGGTTTGAAGGAGCAGTCAGAACTAAACTGGTTGAGCAACTCTTTAGTGCTTCTGTCTTTTGTCTTTGTTCTTATGTTCCATAGGGATGACCTCCCACCTCAGGAATGGTAAATGGTGGAGTCAGTGACGCCTTTTATTGTTCAGATTTAAAGTTTCATTTTTGAAGAAACGCAATAACAACTGACATCAGCCTGTTACCTAAGGAGCACTTTTGTCATCTCAGACAACTGAAATGTTTTGTTCAATAAATTGATGCAAACTGTGAAAGATTCTGGTTCAGTCTTTTGTTTGTAAATATTTAAATTTCTCATTATCTCCACCTGAAGTGTTTCCTGATTTTCTCTTATAGATTTTTCCACCATATTAAACATCTGTTTTGTATTTTATACCTTGAAAAGAATAACAAAACTAAAAGAATAAACGCTTAATTTACATGAGAACTAACGGTAGTGTCAGAAAAACATTTCTAAACATATTTAGTACTTTTTCATTCATTTATTCTTAATCAAGTTTTTGAAACCAAGATTTTGCTATGAAGCTTTGCATTCATCACTTGGGCCCCAGTCATGAAATGATCAAACAGATGGGATTTTAACTTGAGAAAAATGTAGACATTTTATTGGATTCTTCAGTGATTTCATAATACCAAAATGATTGTAAAAAACAATATGAGCAAAGAGGTATATGATGGTTTGTAAATTATTCCAGGATTACTCATTTTACACTTTATCAAATTATGAAATGGTTTGCTCGGACATGAGTGTGTCATGCTGGTGGCTCTGTGAAGCTGTTCTTAAGCACAGTGGTGCTTTGAGCTAAATGATGACATCAGCATGCTCACATGCTCACCAAATAATGCTGACATGCGGTTGTTTAGCAGGTATAATGTTGACCATGTTCACCATTTTAGTGAAGCTAATATTAGCTAATCAGCACTAAACACAAACAGCTGAGGCAGATGGGTAATTTGTTTTGCAGATGTTTAGTAATGAACCAAAGTATTGAGCAATACTCCTAAATCAAATATGAACTTAGACCACATCAACAAAAAGCTCAGCAGAGACTGTTCCCCCGTGAATCACAGAATCCTCCTACAGTTTTATACAGACACATCTTTTCTCTAAATCTATAACAGCTTGATGCTCATCACTGGATATGTTTCTGTAAACCTAAAATGAGCTTTCATTTTGACCCAAACACAACATGAAGGGACCTTGAACTGAGGAAGCTTTGCTGCAGGTGATTACTTTAATATAGAATGAAATACCACCCTCCACTGAAAAGAGTTGAGTATTACATCAAGGTGTTTCACAGTTAAGAGTCATCTACAATTTAAATGAGAGAATGGAGATTTGAAGAATTATGTATTTGAACATTAGATCAAACAGAAGGTTTCAATAAATTATCCCTTTTTCTATGCAATTAGCCGTTGGTATATGAATATAAATGTTGAAGACATTTTATCCTCACAGTAGCTGCACGCTTTTTATGCTGGCATAACACTATTATGATCTCTTATAGTATAATTACTTAACATTGTACTCTTTATTTTGATCTTGATCAAATCCACCACCTCCAGGGACAAAACATTATTTTCTTCCATGTCTTAAAGATGAAAGTTAGTCCTGAATGCAGGTTTGAAGGAGCAGTCAGAACTAAACTGGTTGAGCAACTCTTTAGTGTTTCTGTCTTTTGTCTTTGTTCTTATGTTCCATAGGGATGACCTCCCACCTCAGGAATGGTAAATACTGAGTCTAATTGGGTGAAGTGGACTCTTTGACGCCCTCTTTAGTTCAGATTGGCCAGTTTCATTTCATGAGAAATGAGAAATGAAACTCACCCTCAGTATATAAACCCTGCACAGCTGGTCCAGGCTGCAGGCTAGTCAGTCAACTACAGACTACAGCAAGAAATGGGGCTCTGTGAGTATCAGTGTCCCTTTCACAATACTGATTTATTTAAATGTGCACTTTTACTTCTATGCTTTTCTTACAAAACCACAGCAAGTGTCTTTGATTATGCCAGATGAACTGTAAATGTTGATTTCGGGTTTCATCTTGTGTTTCAGTAACGTTCATCGCTTTAGGCGGAGGAGCAGGTAAGACTTTGAACAGCCTTTATGAATGAACTGTGTTTACTTTCCCCACAGATTTGAACAGTAACAGTAATTGTAAAGTGGCCTTGACGAAGTATCACACTATAATTAACAACAAATTGCTGTCCATGTGCAGTGGCTGGTGTGGTCGGGGCTCCTATTGTTCTGGGAGCCATAGGTTTCACCTCAGCTGGCATAGCAGTAGGCTCCATTGCTTCTGCCATGATGTCGTCTGCTGCGGTTGCTAACGGAGGAGCAGTGGCAGCAGGAAGTCTTGTAGCTGTTTTGCAGGGATTCGGTAAACACCGTTACTTCGTTTTTTAAATGTACTGTGTATGCTATAATATTGTTAGTATCTTTAGCTTGAGGACCTTCTCTGTAGCCCCATATCCTGATGTAATACCTCTTATTGCAGGCGCAGCTGGTTTGACAGCAGCTGCCAATGTAGCCGCAGCCACCGCGGGAGCAGGCGTCGGAGGAGCGGCGTTAGGACTGGCTACACTTATTTGAAAATCATGAAGGAACAAGTTCAATTTAAAGCACTTTTTTTTCTCCAATTTTTGCCAATTCGGAGGCAATTGGAAATTGCACCATTGACAGCACTTTGGACTCACAAACAACTGAGATGTTTTGTTCAATAAATATGTGTAACCTGTGAAAGATGCTGTTTCAGTGTGTCTTCTGTAAATGTTTTCTGTTTCTCATAAGGTCCACCAAAAGGTTTTGTGGTGGCAAATTTACCGTTGAGTCTTTTTGAGGTGAAATGACGAATATCGTAAAATAGAACTCATCTATAAAATAATTTAGTCTTGCAAGACGAGGCACAGTTATACAGAGTTGCAAGGAGACTGTAGAAGTGAACACTCCAGATAAGAAGTCACACAGAAACAACTATTTTCATCCAGGGGCTAAAGACAAGGGATTTAAACTATGGGCAGACAAAGGTATTGGCCAAATAGCAGATCTCTTTCAGGAGGGTGTTCTCATGCCATTTGAAGATATTAGAAGACAATTTGACATACCTGCTAAACATTTCTTCAAATACCTACAAGTCAGAGACTTCATCTATGAGACCCAAAAAAAGCTCTCAATACCGGTCCTCTCAGCAGTAGAAAACATTATGGTGAGCCCTCACCAGAGAAGACTTATTTCCATCTTTTATAAGATTTTGTCTGCTGGGTCACCAGAGACATCAGACTTGCTTGGTGCGCAGACATAGGGGAGGAGATAACGGAGTCTGAATGGCAAAATATTTGTACCCAATCACAAACACAAACATCTAATTCAGGTTTCAGACTGTTACAGTACAAATGGTCTATGAGGCTGTATATCACTCCAGAGCTTTTGAATCGTTTCAATGTTAATATTCCTGATGTATGTATTAAATGTGAAACACATAAGGGGACGCTTTTCCATTGTTTATGGTCCTGTTCAAAAGTACAGGAATTTTGGTGGATGGTTGTTGAGACACTCTCAAATACATCAAAGGTGGCTCTCCCTATGTGCCCAAGATTGTGTGTTTTGGGACTCATACCAAAGGACATTAATCTCAGCAGAGCTAACAGAAAGATGGTTACCCTATGCCTACTACAAGCCAGACGGACTATTGCAAAATGTTGGAAATCTATACAGAAGCCGACTACCAAAGGCTGGCTAGAGGACATTGTACAAGTTATAGCCATGGAAAAAATAACATATTCACTGAAAGGAAAATATGCACAGTTTGAAGAGATGTGGACTTCCTTCTTGGACTTTGTAAAGGGCCCTCGATTTCTTAGGGCTCTAAAGTGACCATCCAGTCATTACCCCTGTACAATCGCTGAGCAACCCACAGTCTAAATACCCCTTGCCAATGTACCAATGAGTGTGCCATCTAGTTTTGAGTGTCATTTTATATAATTTATTTATTTATTTATATGTATTTGTATTTATTATTGTCTGGTAGCTAGTTTCTTATGTTTACTGTATTTGTAACTTGTTCTTCCTTGAAAGGGAGAAAAAAAAAGAAAATCAAATAAACACATTTTGAAAAAATTAAATAAAAGAAGTCACACAGATGTACACTCATCTAAAGGATTATTAGGAACATGTTAATGCGTACTAATTATTGGATGCCTGGTGTAGCGTCCGGAAGAACTTAGTCAAACAACTTCTCTCGTTCTCTGAATTTATTTTCCTTGATCACAAGTAGAGTAACAAGCGCTGCAATCGCGATAGCAGGGAGTCGTCCAGTCAACACGCAGGTTGACCGTCCAAAAAACCCCCGAACAGCCGGAAGTTCGGCTCTTTAATACACGGTTTTCCGTCAAGAACATCTAACATTTCTATTGGCTCTAACCTTTCTAAGAGGAGGAGAATCGTGTCCTCATCTTTTCTCACAGGGCTGGAACGTGCAACGACCAGTCTGCTTCCCTAATGTAAATATACTGATAAACAGGTGTGAGTGTTGTGGTGCAGAGCGTGGAACCTTGAGGGACAGACAACCGGACTGTTCTCACAGAAACAGAAGAATAATGAAATGAAGAATATCTACAGAATATAACGATTTATATTATCAAACACCTGTTCAATTTCTCATTAATGCAATTATCTAATCAACCAATCACATGGCAGTTGCGTCAATGCATTTAGGGGTGTGGTCCTGGTCAAGACAATCTCCTGAACTCCAAACTGAATGTCAGAAAGGGAAAGAAAGGTGATTTAAGCAATTTTGAGCGTGGCATGGTTGTTGGTGCCAGACGGGCCGGTCTGAGTATTTCACAATCTGCTCAGTTACTGGGATTTTCACGCACAACCATTTCTAGGGTTTACAAAGAATGGTGTGAAAAGGGAAAAACATCCAGTATGCGGCAGTCCTGTGGGCGAAAATGCCTTGTTGATGCTAGAGGTCAGAGGAGAATGGGCCGACTGATTCAAGCTGATAGAAGAGCAACTTTGACTGAAATAACCACTCGTTACAACCGAGGTATGCAGCAAAGCATTTGTGAAGCCACAACACGCACAACCTTGAGGCGGATGGGCTACAACAGCAGAAGACCCCACCGGGTACCACTCATCTCCACTACAAATAGGAAAAAGAGGCTACAATTTGCAAGAGCTCACCAAAATTGGACAGTTGAAGACTGGAAAAATGTTGCCTGGTCTGATGAGTCTCGATTTCTGTTGAGACATTCAGATGGTAGAGTCAGAATTTGGCGTAAACAGAATGAGAACATGGATCCATCATGCCTTGTTACCACTGTGCAGGCTGGTGGTGGTGGTGTACTGGTGTGGGGGATGTTTTCTTGGCACACTTTAGGCCCCTTAGTGCCAATTGGGCATCGTTTAAATGCCACGGCCTACCTGAGCATTGTTTCTGACCATGTCCATCCCTTTATGGCCACCATGTACCCATCCTCTGATGGCTACTTCCAGCAGGATAATGCACCATGTCACAAAGCTCCAATCATTTCAAATTGGTTTCTTGAACATGACAATGAGTTCACTGTACTAAAATGGCCCCCACAGTCACCAGATCTCAACCCAATAGAGCATCTTTGGGATGTGGTGGAACGGGAGCTTCGTGCCCTGGATGTGCATCCCACAAATCTCCATCAACTGCAAGATGCTATCCTATCAATATGGGCCAACATTTCTAAAGAATGCTTTCAGCACCTTGTTGAATCAATGCCACGTAGAATTAAGGCAGTTCTGAAGGCGAAAGGGGGTCAAACACAGTATTAGTATGGTGTTCCTAATAATCCTTTAGGTGAGTGTAAATAGGGAGTGACCAGGGTGGGGGCTGCATTGGACCTCTTGCTTTAGGCAATGGCCGACAAAAGAAATGCCAGGTCATCGTGGTCACAAGAAATACTGATTATACATCCTGCCCTGAAGGTATGGCACATGTCCACATAACTACTTTATTACTTAACAACAGGTAGTACTTTATTACTTAACAACAGGTAAGCCATTACACAGCTGCTGCATGACCCACGAGTCACCCAATGCATTGATATGCACAACAGCTTGTATACCAGTTCACTAAGATAAGAATATAAAGAACAAATAAGAATATTGAATTGTCATTACAGTCGACCAAAAGCTACTGGGTGAGTAAATGAATGAAAGTGTTCACCGATTAATTTACCTTTTAAAAGATAAAGTAGCTTCTTTTTTTTCTGGCCACAGTTAAGTTGTGGTTCCTCAAACCAAAACACTGAGCTGAAAGATGCTATAAAGTTCTAAAGCTGTGCGGAACATTATAGTTCACACACTTGATCCATTGTTATATAGTGATATTATTATGAATGCTACTTTGCGGTAACAGCAACAAACAACAAAAAGTGTATTTAATGTTTAAAAAAACGTCATTCAGTCAGGAACACTCTCGTCATAGATTTGTATCCATTTATTGCAACAAATGGAAATACAGTTTTACCCCCTCTCTTTTTCCCCTCTTCATTGGTTTTTAAGTTTTGCGCAGCGTAGTGAAGGTGGAATAGTATTTTAACTATTGACATTTTGAGACTTTATCTAAAAATGCGTAACATGCATCACTGTATTCATGAGTGGTCGTCCCGCAACCACAAGGTAGCTGGCTCGATCCCCAGTCCCCCCATAGCTCACATGCCGAAGTGTCCCTGAGCAAGACACTGAACCCTTAACTGCTCCCCGGGCGCCTCACAGGGCTGCCCACTGCTCCCTATCCAGGGATGGGTCAAATGCAGAGAAGAATTTCCCCAAGGGGATTAATAAAGTGCATGTTTCTTTTTTTTCTTTCTATTTTAATACTGTAAATGAATAACAGTAAAATAATTATGTACTGTAAAATGAAGACACCGTTTTTTTCAACAAAGGTCATTTATTTTAATATTTCAACATTTTAAATAAAACATTTACATTTTGTTTTTAGTTTGTAAAAAAAAAAAAAAAAGTAAACAACAACATTTTTTATGGTATTCTTGAACATGCAACATTTTAAATGTTCCTCTTTCTTCAAGTTACTATGACAATTTAAACATGTTTTAAAGTAATTTGACAGTAAACAGTAAAAAAAGGACTGGAAGCAATAACATATTCAGGTCAAGGGGGAAATCTATAAAAACAATTTGAACTGAAAAAAGTAATTGTAGTACAATAAAATGTCCATGACTGACTTTATTGTTACTGTATTGAACTGAATCCTTTCCCTGGGCGGTCGTCTTCTCCATGAACTGAGTCTCTTCCTGAACTGGAGTCTTCTTCCTGGGCAGGAGTCCTCTTCCCTGCAGTGGAAGGACAGAGAGACATTGGTTACCGATTCCCATTAGAAATACCACAATATGTTTCTACTACTGACGATGTCAGCCTATGTGGTGTTTTGTCTGGTACTGGGATCTTACCAACATGATGAGCCTTGGCGCGCTCAGTAGGGACACCTGGGCCTCAACATAATAACAAAATAAACAGACAATAGTACCGTATTTATTAGGAGGGACGTGAAAGAAACCCTTACTTTGATGTTCCAGGTGTATTTAGGGGGAAAGTGAGAAGATAAGCATTGTTTAGTCTGGAAGGTGTGGTTCACGTGGGGGATGGGCACATGAAGCAGGATAGAGATGGTTCCCATAACATGCCCCGTGTTTTGCGCGATTTCTCGCCATGAGTTTGTAGCGAGTTTGTGGCGAGTTTTGCAGTCTTTGTAGTCCCTCGAAGAAAAGTTATAAAGGTGGTCGTATTTCCTGACCTCCTCGATGATTCGTTCTTCTGTTTGGTCCATTGTTACTACCGGTCTACAAGAACTTTAAAAATGGCGGTGTAGGAAGACAAACCGGAAAGAGCAACCGCCGGAAATTACGTTCTGAGCGGACCAATCACAGCGTTGCGGTCCGCGTCAACGCGCTAGCAGCAACGTATCAACGTTATACCAGCTGTTGCAATCTGCCCTGCCATGTAGTTACCTCAGAAAACACACGCCATGTTGTGTGTGTAAAAGTCTGACCTGTTGTGGCGTTCTGGTTCACTCACAACGTTCTGGTTCACCTCCAGTGGTGCTCGGTAACGTTACTCGTGCCACGGTAGCTAGCAAGAGAGAAAAGAGTCAACACTTCTCCAAACGGAGCTAGCCTTAGCTAACGAGCAGCAACACACACACACACACACACACACACACACACACACACACACACACACGGTGACGGCCCCACACATAAACGATTCCAATTCATTTACACGTTAAACTAAACGCATGCCATGTATCAACTATATGAAGCCAAATGATTTAAATCACAATTTTAAAGTGCTAATACTATATTTTGGTCATATTAGTAACACTAACGTTAGCTTACTAGTGCAGGAAAGTGTGTCCCTACTTCCCTCTTAAAGTCACGTAGCGTTACCGGTAACTTTACTTGAGAAAACTGTGCTGTCTGTAATTAATGTGCATTTGCAAAATGCCTGGCAAAAAGGAAATATGAAGGAATAATAATGAGCTTATACCTTGCTGTTGCTGAAGTTGAAGTGAGGACAGGTCAGAAATGTTGTAGCTTTTGCTCCAAAATTGTGAGAGAAGCTTCTCCTTCCTCTCCTCGTCGAGAGAAACAAGTGTCCATCGGCACACAACGTTATAGTCTACTGTCATCTTTTGTGTAACACAACGGAGGATAACAATGTCGCTTTCCCCTCTGTCTGCGTGACAGCTAAACCTAACATCTGTGTTGAAAATAATGTTTAAAAGGATTATGGTGTATTCCCGCTCAAAATTACTGTAGTGTGATTCACAGCAACATTTATTTACAGTAAGATTCACCCGGGAATGAATAATGACCATGATGCATTGCAGATCTACAGCAACATGCTGTATAGGAGTTCTACAGTAACAATATGGCCAGTATACAGTAATATTACTGTGAACACTACAGAAACTTGTTACAGTGTTAGTATGAATGAATGAATATATACTTTATTAATCCCCAAAGGGAAATTTGGTGTTGAGTAGCAGCAATTTACAGACAGAAAATAAGATATCAAAACAGCAGGGATGAAAGATATATACAAGAATAATATCAATAAAAATAAAATAAAAATAGCTGGGATGAAAGAAAAGAAAAAAGAACAGAGTATTAATTCAGGAATTAAATTAAATTAAACTTAAACAGTAGAAGTGCAAAAGTGCAAGTATGTATGTGTATATTAAGTGTGTGAGGTGTAAATAAACAAACAAACAATAACAACAATAGGAGAGTGCAAAAATGCAATGTATGTAATATGTGAAGTGTAGATAAACATAAACATGTACAGTGATTAATCAGTCAGAGGATCTGGCAAGCGGTGACTTATTGTAAAGTCTTAATGCCGTAGGCAGGAATGTTCTCCTGTAGCAGTCCTTTTGACAGTGGAGTGTGAGGAATCTCCTCGAGAAAGTGCTCCGCTGTCCCTGCAGTAGGTGGTGGAGAGGGTGGTCCGGGTTGTCCAGTATGGACAAAAGTTTCTTCAGCGTCCTCCTCTCCACCACCTGTTCCAGAAACTCCTGCCTGCAGCCAATGATGGAGCCGGCCTTCTTAACTATCTTGTTAAGTCTGTTGGTGTCACCGGCTCCAATGCTGCTCCCCCAGCAGACGATGGAGAAGTACAGGGCGCTGGCCACAACCGACTGGTAGAACATCTCCAGCATCTTGCTGCACACATTAAAGGATCGAAGCTTCCTCAAGAAAAAGAGTCGACTCATCCCCTTCTTGTACACAGCGTTGATGTTGTTCTTCCAGTTCAGTCGGCTGTCGATGGAAACACCCAGGTACCTGTACTCCTCCACCATGTCCACGTCCTCTCCCAGAACACTCAGAGGTCTAGGAGCAGTCGCCTTCCTCCTGAAGTCCACCACCATCTCTCTGGTCTTGGTCACGTTCAGCAGCAGGTGATTCTCACCGGCCCACTCCACAAAGTCACTCACCACTGCCCTGTACTCCTCCTCCTGTCCATCCCCAATACACCTGACCACTGCAGAGTCATCAGAGTACTTCTGCAGATGGCATGACTCTGTGTTGTACTGGAAGTCAGTGGTGTACAGGGTGAACAGGAAGGGAGACAGAACAGTTCCCTGAGGGGAATAAACATGTTGAAGACATTTCATCTTCAAAGTAGCAAGCTTCACATGCTGGAATAACACTATTATGATCTCTTAAGTATAAATACTTAACATTGTACTCTTTATTTTGATCTTGATCAAATCCACCACCTCCAGGGACAAAACATTATATTTCTTCCGTGTCTTGAAGATGAAAGTTTGTCCTGAATGCAGGTTTGAAGGAGCAGTCAGAACTAAACTGGTTGAGCAACTCTTTAGTGCTTCTGTCTTTTGTCTTTGTTCTTATGTTCCATAGGGATGACCTCCCACCTCAGGAATGGTAAATGGTGGAGTCTGTGACGCCTTTTATTGTTCAGATTTAAAGTTTCATTTTTGAAGAAACGCAATAACAACTTACATCAGCCTGTTACCTAAGGAGCACTTTTGTCATCTCAGACAACTGAAATGTTTTGTTCAATAAATTGATGCAAACTGTGAAAGATTCTGGTTCAGTCTTTTGTTTGTAAATATTTAAATTTCTCATTATCTCCACCTGAAGTGTTTCCTGATTTTCTCTTATAGATTTTTCCACCATATTAAACATCTGTTTTGTATTTTATACCTTGAAAACAATAACAAAACTAAAAGAATAAACGCTTAATTTACATGAGAACTAACGGTAGTGTCAGAAAAACATTTCTAAACATATTTAGTACTTTTTCATTCATTTATTCTTAATCAAGTTTTTGAAACCAAGATTTTGCTATGAAGCTTTGCATTCATCACTTGGGCCTCAGTCATGAAATGATCAAACAGATGGGATTTTAACTTGAGAAAAATGTAGACATTTTATTGGATTCTTCAGTGATTTCATAATACCAAAATGATTGTAAAAAACAATATGAGCAAAGATGTATATGATGGTTTGTAAATTATTCCAGGATTACTCATTTTACACTTTATCAAATTATGAAATGGTTTGCTCGGACATGAGTGTGTGATGCTGGTGGCTCTGTGAAGCTGTTCTTAAGCACAGTGGTGCTTTGAGCTAAATGATGACATCAGCATGCTCACATGCTCACCAAATAATGCTGACATTCGGTTGTTTAGCAGGTATAATGTTGACCATGTTCACCATTTTAGTGAAGCGTAACAGCCTGCTAATATTAGCTAATCAGCACTAAACACAAACAGCTGAGGCAGATGGGTAATTTGTTTTGCAGATGTTTAGTAATGAACCAAAGTATTGAGCAATACTCCTAAATCAAATATGAACTTAGACCACATCAACAAAAAGCTCAGCAGAGACTGTTCCCCCGTGAATCACAGAATCCTCCTACAGTTTTATACAGACACATCTTTTCTCTATATCTATAACAGCTTGATGCTCATCACTGGATATGTTTCTGTAAACCTAAAATGAGCTTTCATTTTGACCCAAACACAACATGAAGGGACCTTGAACTGAGGAAGCTTTGCTGCAGGTGATTACTTTAATATAGAATGAAATACCACCCTCCACTGAAAAGAGTTGAGTATTACATCAAGGTGTTTCACAGTTAAGAGTCATCTACAATTTAAATGAGAGAATGGAGATTTGAAGAATTATGTATTTGAAAATTAGATCAAACAGAAGGTTTCAATAAATTATCCCTTTTTCTATGCAATTAGCCGTTGGTATATGAATATAAATGTTGAAGACATTTTATCCTCACAGTAGCTGCACGCTTTTTATGCTGGCATAACACTATTATGATCTCTTATAGTATAATTACTTAACATTGTACTCTTTATTTTGATCTTGATCAAATCCACCACCTCCAGGGACAAAACATTATTTTCTTCCATGTCTTAAAGATGAAAGTTAGTCCTGAATGCAGGTTTGAAGGAGCAGTCAGAACTAAACTGGTTGAGCAACTCTTTAGTGTTTCTGTCTTTTGTCTTTGTTCTTATGTTCCATAGGGATGACCTCCCACCTCAGGAATTGTAAATACTGAGTCTAATTGGGTGAAGTGGACTCTTTGACGCCCTCTTTAGTTCAGATTGGCCAGTTTCATTTCATGAGAAATGAGAAATGAAACTCACCCTCAGTATATAAACCCTGCACAGCTGGTCCAGGCTGCAGGCTAGTCAGTCAACTACAGACTACAGCAAGAAATGGGGCTCTGTGAGTATCAGTGTCCCTTTCACAATACTGATTTATTTAAATGTGCACTTTTACTTCTATGCTTTTCTTATAAAACCACAGCAAGTGTCTTTGATTATGCCAGATGAACTGTAAATGTTGATTTCGGGTTTCATCTTGTGTTTCAGTAACGTTCATCGCTTTAGGCGGAGGAGCAGGTAAGACTTTGAACAGCCTTTATGAATGAACTGTGTTTACTTTCCCCACAGATTTGAACAGTAACAGTAATTGTAAAGTGGCCTTGACGAAGTATCACACTATAATTAACAACAAATTGCTGTCCATGTGCAGTGACTGGTGTGGTCGGGGCTCCTATTGTTCTGGGAGCCATAGGTTTCACCTCAGCTGGCATAGCAGTAGGCTCCATTGCTTCTGCCATGATGTCGTCTGCTGCGGTTGCTAACGGAGGAGCAGTGGCAGCAGGAAGTCTTGTAGCTGTTTTGCAGGGATTCGGTAAACACCGTTACTTCGTTTTTTAAATGTACTGTGTATGCTATAATATTGTTAGTATCTATAGCTTGAGGACCTTCCCTGTAGCCCCATATCCTGATGTAATACCTCTTATTGCAGGCGCAGCTGGTTTGACAGCAGCTGCCAATGTAGCTGCAGCCACCGCGGGAGCAGGCGTCGGAGGAGCGGCGTTAGGACTGGCTACACTTATTTGAAAATCATGAAGGAACAAGTTCAATTTAAAGCACTTTTTTTTCTCCAATTTTTGCCAATTCGGAGGCAATTGGAAATTGCACCATTGACAGCACTTTGGACTCACAAACAACTGAGATGTTTTGTTCAATAAATATGTGTAACCTGTGAAAGATGCTGTTTCAGTGTGTCTTCTGTAAATGTTTTCTGTTTCTCATAAGGTCCACCAAAAGGGTTTGTGGTGGCAAATATACCGTTGAGTCTTTTTGAGGTGAAATGACGAATATCGTAAAATAGAACTCATCTATAAAATAATTTAGTCTTGCAAGACGAGGCACAGTTATACAGAGTTGCAAGGAGACTGTAGAAGTGAACACTCCAGATAAGAAGTCACACAGAAACAACAATTTTCATCCAGGGGCTAAAGACAAGGGATTTAAACTATGGGCAGACAAAGGTATTGGCCAAATAGCAGATCTCTTTCAGGAGGGTGTTCTCATGCCATTTGAAGATATTAGAAGACAATTTGACATACCTGCTAAACATTTCTTCAAATACCTACAAGTCAGAGACTTCATCTATGAGACCCAAAAAAAGCTCTCAATACCGGTCCTCTCAGCAGTAGAAAACATTATGGTAAGCCCTCACCAGAGAAGACTTATTTCCATCTTTTATAAGATTTTGTCTGCTGGGTCACCAGAGACATCAGACTTGCTTGGTGCGCAGACATAGGGGAGGAGATAACGGAGTCTGAATGGCAAAATATTTGTACCCAATCACAAACACAAACATCTAATTCAGGTTTCAGACTGTTACAGTACAAATGGTCTATGAGGCTGTATATCACTCCAGAGCTTTTGAATCGTTTCAATGTTAATATTCCTGATGTATGTATTAAATGTGAAACACATAAGGGGACGCTTTTCCATTGTTTATGGTCCTGTTCAAAAGTACAGGAATTTTGGAGGATGGTTGTTGAGACACTCTCAAATACATCAAAGGTGGCTCTCCCTATGTGCCCAAGATTGTGTGTTTTGGGACTCATACCAAAGGACATTAATCTCAGCAGAGCTAACAGAAAGATGGTTACCCTATGCCTACTACAAGCCAGACGGACTATTGCAAAATGTTGGAAATCTATACAGAAGCCGACTACCAAAGGCTGGCTAGAGGACATTGTACAAGTTATAGCCATGGAAAAAATAACATATTCACTGAAAGGAAAATATGCACAGTTTGAAGAAATGTGGACTTCCTTCTTGGACTTTGTAAAGGGCCCTCAATTTCTTAGGGCTCTAAAGTGACCATCCAGTCATTACCCCTGTACAATCGCTGAGCAACCCACAGTCTAAATACCCCTTGCCAATGTACCAATGAGTGTGCCATCTAGTTTTGAGTGTCATTTTATATAATTTATTTTATTTTTATCATTGTTTGTATTTGTATTTATTATTGTCTGGTAGCTAGTTTCTTATGTTTACTGTATTTGTAACTTGTTCTTCCTTGAAAGGGAGAAAAAAAAAGAAAATCAAATAAACACATTTTGAAAAAATTAAATAAAAGAAGTCACACAGATGTACACTCATCTAAAGGATTATTAGGAACACCTGTTCAATTTCTCATTAATGCAATCATCTAATCAACCAATCACATGGCAGTTGCTTCAATGCATTTAGGGGTGTGGTCCTGGTCAAGACAATCTCCTGAACTCCAAACTGAATGTCAGAATGGGAAAGAAAGGTGATTTAAGCAATTTTGAGCGTGGCATGGTTGTTGGTGCCAGACGGGCCGGTCTGAGTATTTCACAATCTGCTCAATTACTGGGATTTTCACGCACAACCATTTCTAGGGTTTACAAAGAATGGTGTGAAAAGGGAAAAACATCCAGTATGCGGCAGTCCTGTGGGCGAAAATGCCTTGTTGATGCTAGAGGTCAGAGGAGAATGGGCCGACTGATTCAAGCTGATAGAAGAGCAACTTTGACTGAAATAACCACTCGTTACAACCGAGGTATGCAGCAAAGCATTTGTGAAGCCACAACACGCACAACCTTGAGGCGGATGGGCTACAACAGCAGAAGACCCCACCGGGTACCACTCATCTCCAGTACAAATAGGAAAAAGAGGCTACAATTTGCAAGAGCTCACCAAAATTGGACAGTTGAAGACTGGAAAAATGTTGCCTGGTCTGATGAGTCTGGATTTCTGTTGAGACATTCAGATGGTAGAGTCAGAATTTGGCGTAAACAGAATGAGAACATGGATCCATCATGCCTTGTTACCACTGTGCAGGCTGCTGGTGGTGGTGTACTGGTGTGGGGGATGTTTTCTTGGCACACTTTAGGCCCCTTAGTGCCAATTGGGCATCGTTTAAATGCCACGGCCTACCTGAGCATTGTTTCTGACCATGTCCATCCCTTTATGGCCACCATGTACCCATCCTCTGATGGCTACTTCCAGCAGGATAATGCACCATGTCACAAAGCTCCAATCATTTCAAATTGGTTTCTTGAACATGACAATGAGTTCACTGTACTAAAATGGCCCCCACAGTCACCAGATCTCAACCCAATAGAGCATCTTTGGGATGTGGTGGAACGGGAGCTTCGTGCCCTGGATGTGCATCCCACAAATCTCCATCAACTGCAAGATGCTATCCTATCAATATGGGCCAACATTTCTAAAGAATGCTTTCAGCACCTTGTTGAATCAATGCCACGTAGAATTAAGGCAGTTCTGAAGGCGAAAGGGGGTCAAACACAGTATTAGTATGGTGTTCCTAATAATCCTTTAGGTGAGTGTAAATAGGGAGTGACCAGGGTGGGGGCTGCATTGGACCTCTTGCTTTAGGCAATGGCCGACAAAAGAAATGCCAGGTCATCGTAGTCACAAGACATACTGATTATACATCCTGCCCTGAAGGTATGGCACATGTCCACATAACTACTTTATTACTTAACAACAGGTAGTACTTTATTACTTAACAACAGGTAGTACTTTATTACTTAACAACAGGTAAGCCATTACTGTGGTAAGCTGCATGACCCACGAGTCACCCAATGCATTGATATGCACAACAGCTTGTATACCAGTTCACTAAGATAAGAATATAAAGAACAAATAAGAATATTTAATTGTCATTACAGTCGACCAAAAGCTACTGGGTGAGTAAATGAATGAAAGTGTTCACCGATTAATTTACCTTTTAAAAGATAAAGTAGCTTCTTTTTTTTCTGGCCACAGTTAAGTTGTGGTTCCTCAAACCAAAACACTGAGCTGAAAGATGCTATAAAGTTCTAAAGCTGTGCGGAACATTATAGTTCACACACTTGATCCATTGTTATATAGTGATATTATTATGAATGCTACTTTGCGGTAACAGCAACAAACAACAAAAAGTGTATTTAATGTTTAAAAAACGTCATTCACTCTCGTCATAGATTTGTATCCATTTATTGCAACAAATGGAAATACAGTTTTACCCCCTCTCTTTTTCCTCTCTTCATTGGTTTTTAAGTTTTGCGCAGCGTAGTGAAGGTGGAATAGTATTTTAACTATTGACATTTTGAGACTTTATCTACAGTTTGGTTATTGGTCCCTGATCCCAGGGTGGTGCTCCATTATTGCTAATATAAATTAATAATCCTTTTGATATTAATACTTGTATTCATATCAATGATTTAGTTTTCATACTTGCTAATAAAAACACACTCTTGCCAGATCCCAATACCTACAATGTCTCTTCTTTTCCATTGCATGTTACACTCTATTTATTACCACACTATTTAATACATATTTTAAGTACTTTGTATCTTAAAATTATATTTCATATATGGTTGTGTCAGTTACTATTATTTTTCCTCTAAAGGAGTAATATTTCATCAGTTTGGAGCATAATTACTAGCCGTAGCCAGTAGAGAGAAAATATTCAGAATAAAATCTGTTGGAGTAAAACAGCGTGACCCCGCCCACTACGGCTCCTTAGGTCCGTTTCCATAAAACCTCTCGCTACGCTGGAGGAGCTGACGGTTTATGGGACGGAAGAGAGCTGAAGGGAGTTGAATCCAATTCTAAATAGAATTCTTTATAGAATTGAATCTAATTCTAGATAGAATTCTATATAGAATTTAATCTATTTCTATATAGAATTATATATAGAAATATAGAGTTGAATCCAATTCTAGCAAATATATCATCACGTAGAGTTAAATACACTAAATAGAGTAAAAACTATGAATAGTAAATACATTATTAACTCTGAGGCAAGAGTAGATTTTACTCTATTTAGACTGGACCAAATGTTATATTTAGTACTTTTTTTTTATTTGAGTCAAATTTACATTTGACAAATTTACTGTGTACTTTTTGTTTGTATTTTTTTTTTCTATGTAAAGCACATTGACTAAATAAACTTTCTATTTATATAGTATGTCATTAAAATGTCATGGTATAGTATGTCATAAAATATCTTTAAAAAGTGTCGTAAAATGTCACAATAATACATGCATGACATATCTACAAAACTAAGCAAGTTACACCAAAACAATTGATTGAAAGGACAACATCATGAGTCAACACCTACAAGATTTTCTTTTCTGAGAAACTAAACACTTACGAGCATCAATAATGTAAATAGAAACATTACTTTTTACCTAGAGTGCTACAATCAGCATAAATTCATCTGAATGGTATATGTTATTATTTCATTTTTGGATACTAATAGGTAAGTTCAATGACCAAATGGTCTTCATATGACCGTGAAGAGGTTGGAGGTCGCTGGTGTCTGTCGCCCCCTGCTGTCAGGAAGAATTATTTTAGCCACCGTCAACTATTATTTTAGCTCTTGCTTTTTATTCTCATTCTTGACTGTGAGAGTAAGAGATTACGACGTAGTTCACCTCTGCAACCAAATGAATAATGAACACTTTTTAGTGATGAAAATTACAGGAAAGAGTGCTTTTTGAATTTAGTCTTTTTTACTTCATATTTTGAAACAGAAACAACTTCATTGCATAACAGTCCACAATACTCATTTAGCCCAGACTTTCCCAGATCCCCCATCTATAGAGCCAGTTTGGTCTTTCAGCGCCAACAGTCCAATAACAACACCTAAATTACAAAATAAGACAGCAGGCAACAACCAGTGAGACACCGAACCTTCGGCACTTTTGGAACAAATAGCAGAAATACATATTGCACGTGATGCATGTTAATACATGCAGAATATGTTAAAACATTATTGTCTTTAACAAGAAGTATTAAATGAATAAGAGGTAAAATAATCAAATATTACCAAGTTGTTATCTTAAAATACATTCATATTCATACAACATACAACATACCAACGGCATGCAAGATTGCTGGAAAGCATCCAGCAATCGTGAGGAAAAAGGCACCGGTTTTAACACACACAAACAAGACAAGACACACAGACAAGCAGTAAAGTGATTTAATTATAAATCCAAATCGAGATTCTGCATAAAATGACTGATTGCATATCTTCATGTCTTCTCTCTATATGGCATCAATATAAATAGTGTTTAGAATAGATGTTTTATATGCCTAAAATGTGGTTTTGCTTGATATTAAATAGGCTTAACTTCGATAGGCTTATTTCCTTTCTAAATGGTAGTACGATGTTTATAGCGATGGGAAAAAATTTAGAAATAGAGAAAATAATGCCGATATGTAAGACAAATGTTCTAGTACTGGTGACAATATATTAACACAAATGGCATTGAATGCCACTTATTCTCATAAGGCGATCTTCTTCAAGGTGTTCTAAGTTTGAACTAATGGCTTTATTAATGGCTAAAGAATAATTTAGACATTCTTTATAGGACAATTACAGGCTAAACTAAGAGAAAAATGTATCTTTGTCCTCTCTTTTTTGTAAAAATATAGTAATTAATGTTAGTAAATCATTAAGAAATAGTTAATTTAAGTCTAGATCCTCTGCCTACTTTTTTACACAATGTGCTTGATATGGCACAATCAATAAAAACATTTTTTTTCACAAGCTGGCAACCCAAACATTGTTCTTATTGTTCCATTAGTTACAACTCATAAACAGTTTATAAATGGTTTATTATAACTCTTACTAGAAAGTTACTCTTTCTTAGCTGGGATTGTAACAACCAACGTATGGACATTCCCCAGAAAGGTCGTCAACTGTGAATGAAAGAATTGATCGATGTTGTCATGACACAGTCCCGCGACATCCCATTGCTTAGTCCCATGATTAGATAATATACAAGTCATATTGCATCCGCTGGGTAATATTACATTCCCTATCCATTTCCAGGACTATTTTTCATGGTCTTAAAGACAGTTATAACGTCCTCAGTTGTTCCTTTAGCCTCTTGTGCCTTTGCACATTGATGTTCAGGCTACTTGGGTGCTGAAGAAGTCTCTTTGTCATGAGTTTCTCTCTTGATAACTCTCTGAGCTATCCCATAGGGCACGTGGCACGCGACTGTCCCCATTTCTGCTGCCCCCTCAACATGAAACATCTGGTCATCAAAGAAAATGTGTGGCCTGATCTTCTCCAGCATGGGTCCCTTTGGTGCCCCGGCCAGAAAGAGAGCCTCATCGATCTCCAGACCCCATGAGCGCAGAGTTTTTAGGGCCCTGGTACCAGAGCTGGCTGCGCTACGAGCTGTCACCAAGTAGGTCCGGATGGGGCAGTCCATGCGCTGGCCTTTGCCATAGAATTTCTTCTGCAGCTTTCCTAAAGCCTCCAGGAAACCTTTCAATGGTCCCTGCAGAAAGAAGAAGGTATAGAATTAAGTCCACAGTCTCCATTTGGTAGCTTCTACATTTGTATGTGGCTCATTACGCAGTCAAATCTATGCAATTCTGGGCCAAAAGGCAAAGTTCATAACACACTGTGCGCTGTAAGCAGAGTTTGCCAGCTGCTTTATAATAACTTGGGGCTTACTTTCATTGTATTGTCTGTCATTCCTATTGGTATAATAACATTGTTATTACCAAGTGGGTTCCTGAGATCTGGAAATGTGGTGACATCATTAACAGAAGTCAGACGGGGCAAAAAATAAGCTGTCAGGCCTTTTTAGGACAACATTTGTTTGAATAAGAAAAAGCCAATGATTAAATTAGGCCAAATGCCTCGTTCATCTTTGACCGCTTCTACTCATGCTCAATGTTTTCCTGATGAATTACGGATTGTTGCCGACTTTTTCAGGTACGCTCACTTTGAGTTTTATCTCTAGTTGAGGTTCTCTTGATAATCTGATCATCTGACTGCTTGTTTCTTGCTCTGTTTGATTTTTGGGTGCAATTCTACATGAACCTTTTCCATGCACTACATTTTCAATCGAAGTGTGATACTGATAATTAATGTGTCACTATGTGTATACTGTACATGGTCCAGAAGCTTGTTCTCGTGTTCCTTCTCGTGCTCAAAGAACTTGTCCAGTCCATGGGCCTTGTAAATGCGCTCAGACTCATCAGAAAAGAGGACGGCATCGCCATCAAAGGCGACACGCAGCTGAGTCTCCGACACTTCCGACATCTTCTCTGGGGTGAACATGGTGGCTGCTGCTATTCCTAAATGAATTGTAGAGAAACACATGTGTTATGAAAGATACATTCATCTTACATAAGCGTGCAGCAGAGACACAAACGTTTGCCTCTTTAGCATTACAGCTTCTAAGTAATATACCTTCTTCCAGAGCTTCCCGAACCTTGACTGGATCAGCTGACAGGTAAAGGTTAGTGTGGTAGGCCTTCAAGTAGCCGATGGGACTGTTGCCCCCTGTCATGCAGAAGCGCTCAATGAACAACTCTGCAGAGAAGAAGAATTAAAAGATCAGCGAACAGCAAATGGGCATAAAATTGAAGATATGCAAGTGTCGCCTGATCACAATGGTGCGAAAGAATCGGGAACATGACTACCTATTTTTACATTTACAGCTGATTACCGCCAACATCAAATACTGATTGCTGGTGGTGTGTGGTTTTAGGAGGCAGAGCAGAGCAAATGAAGAGCAAACTCGGAGGGACATGAAAGGAAAGCGGTAGTTGTTTCTCTCTGTGCTAAGATAACCATATGCTGGCTTTAGGTTTATGTTAACAGAGGGGTATCAATTTGCTCATTTAACTCATGAAAAGAAAAGCATTTAAAAATGTTGAACTACTGCCTTAAGTCTCTCGTTTTATGGATGTCCTGTGAACACCACATATACGACAACTGTAGTTTTATGACAAGACATTTTTCAGAAACTTGAAAAGTAAAAAAATCATAAATCCTTTAGTTTATTTGAGTAATTAAAAATCCTTAAATATTGATGAAACATGGTGTAGGGTTTTTAGAACCTAGTTTGTCAAATTTGGACTTTGCACAATGTAAAATGAGAAGTTGTTTATGTGTACATTACAATGCATGGAATATGATAATTAATAAGGGATATTATTATGAAGGATTTGTAATTGTATGCATATGAAGGTCACTTTAATTTACTGTGAAATGATTAATGTATGAATGGATGTTAGATGCTGCATGCTGCATGTACTGTCGCTTTAAGGAATAGTAGTTCTCTTGTTCGCCTGAGGTGGCGGAGCTGAAGAATTGACTTTCGAGACTTGACCGGTCTGAAGAACAGGAAGTGCAGAAGAAGAAGGGGCTCCGTCACTTTAGTTGCGGGCCAATAGCGAGTTAAAGACGCCTGACTGTACTGAGAGTGCAGAGGTCATTTACACACAGGCCGTGGTTGGGGGTTTTACAAGGGAGCATTTGGTTTTAAGAACAAAGGGGACTGGACCACCTGTGGTCTGGGGATCTCCCTACTGTTCTTATCAGGCACAGTGGGGGGATTCGATTTGCATTTCAGCCAGCAAGCAGAGGTGAAGGGTTTCTGTGGGAGGATGAATGTAAGCTGTAGTAAGATTCTCATCAGCTGTAACATATAGAACTGAATAACAATTCCCTAGGTAAAATATGTTGTTAGTAAACACAGGAGGGCGGAGTGAGGACTTCAGGTACCGGAAAACAGGAATGTTATGGAGCCATCTTCAAACCCTGCGCCAAAGAGAGACTCCGCCCCTGTGGGACTTTTAGCCAATCGCATGCCGTAGAACTAACCAATGAGTGGCCTTAAGCTCTGTGAATGAGACCTATCCCCACGTGACTGGACAAGACCTGCGGTCTGGAGTTCGTTGAGGAAGGAGGGGCCCCGATCGGGTTTGCATAAGCTGTCTGTCTATCACTTTTTATTAAATATTCTTTTATCATAACTTCTTTGGACCCTGGACCTTATTCCCTGCATCCCCTCCCAGAATTTAAACCCAACAATGGTTTCACCAGACCTCAACGAGATAGTTATTAATATATGGATTTTGCTGATTTTCTGCAGTCCTTCTTTCCAAGAAGGTCAAACTGTCAAAAGATGAATTAAAGTCACAAAAACTGTGTCACCCACAAGTGGTACAATTAAAATTTCACGTGGATTGTCTCATATCTCTACACAAGCACAACATCATGACACTGACTAGTTGACATTCATTTACACATTGTGGCTCTAAAGAGCAAGCTAAAAGGATAAAGCCAGATTTTCCTCGTCCAGGTGTATAAGTAACTCACGGTGATGATTGATGGTATTGATGAGTCTTAGGCCGACGTATGCGTGGTTGTTGGTCATGAGCACGACATCAAAGAGCTCTTCGCTGTCGGGGTAAAGCTCCCTCAGTCGCGTGTTCACAGCCTCCAGAGCCTGGCAACACAACACAGATACGAGTTATAAAGAAAAAAGATCATGCTATATCACAGCAGCGGGGATGGATTTGATTGTGAGTGGGTTGATGCGTATTATTCATTCACCCCCTCCACAGACACGACCTAACACATAACACTGGCTCCAAGGAATCACTCTGCATTGGGTTCAATATTGAGTGTATGTGTTTGGTTCTCTGACCTTGACGAAGGAGAAGGCAGGTCCAGGGCTGAAAGGCTGCATTTCATGCTCCACCTGATACTTGATGTACTCCTCCATGCCTTGCTGCTCGTAGATTTGCTGCTCCTTCTCCATGTTGAAGAGGACTCGTGCAGACACGCCGATGGTGATGGCATTCTCCGGCTTGGGCTGGAGGACAAGAGTTCAAGAACATTTAATTTACATCCAGATTTGACTTGTTCTTCACAAACACAGTTGCTTTATTTGAGTAAGAATGTGTGTTATCCAATCGGGTTTAGAGTTGTAACTTTTCTGCTTGATGCTCCTCTGCCTATCATCTGAGCAGTAAGAATATTGGAAACAGTTCTCTGTGATAAGGAATTATTTAATAAAGGCTTTATTGCCAACGGTGGGTAAACTGAGTGAGCTGATGCGACAGAATAGAGGCAACAGTGTGATATGAAATACTTTCCTCTGGAAGACCCTGATAGTGAAGGCCCACATACCAGACTGGCTGACACATGTTAACTCTTGGGAGGCTGGGACGACAACACTAAATATAACACACTGTGTGTATAATAGTGCTTGAAAAGTTGATTACCACGACAAATGTTGAGATTGTTCTGGTTTTATAATACATTCTCATTGGTTATGAGTGGGCTGAACTTGAAATAGATATGACTGGAACGGCAGTTGCAGATTTAAAGACAAGACAAATCTATAGAAACTAAGATATGTCAGCCTTAAACATGGGGAGAAAATATGTATGGGATGAAAACTTACTTCTATTGCTTGAAGAGTATTAAACCAAGAGTTAATGTCACATTTTGCCCATACGAACATCCAAGACCATGCATCCTGCAAATTCCTGATAGTTGTAGTAGTTGGGTCTGTTTCTGCATTTTCTCTTGGGAAGAAATCGATAGCCTTTACGGAGAACCGTACACCTGATCTGAAACCAGCCCTCTGTGTGCTTTGCTCTGTTTCAGACACAATAAAGCTAATCCACTGTATCCTGTTTCACCCAACTACATCTCCACCTAACTTTCTTAAGGCTTCAAATGCAGCACTTGCTAGTAACCCTGGTATTAACCCTCCTGCTGTTACCAAGGCTAGACTTTGATCAAGTTGAGAGGCCAGATCAGTCATGGCCACTGTAAAATAAGCACAAGTGTGCCATGGCAGGTTTTATAGAAGCAAGAGCAACATAATTCTGCACCAAAGGTGATGACCACAAGTTCCATTTGACTTACATCTGATATGTGCAACAAGCGTCCTCTTTGCTGTCAACCACTCTGATACTTTACATGTGAATGGAAACTCGTAGAAACTGCTCCTGTAAGTGGATGCTGCATTAGGAAGGCTGTACTCACTGGTTTTCTGGTGGGGGTGGAGGGCTTCAACACCGTCCTAGCATCTTCCCAGCGGGCTCGGTTTCCGCTGTCCACAGAGTCCTGTCCGCTGGCGGGCAGAGAGTTGCTGAGACTCATCTTACCTCCTGGGCTCACCGCTCTCCTGTCTCCCTCAGATCCACACTGAGTTCCAGTGCTTACTCTAATAGCTCTCTTATCTCGTCTCTCTCTCTCTTTGGCAGGCGTTCCCAACAAAGTCCTTACTCACTCTTGTATATTCACAATTTGAATGCAGCCCTGGTACACTCAGGAGATGAGATCACTCTGACTGCAGCAGCAGAGGCTTTGCCAAATGCTCTAAAAGAAGGAAGGAAGAGAACGAGTGAGAGTGAGATGTCGCAGAATAAAATAGAGGTGGGCCGAGATAAATGTTTCCATATCTCGAGCATCATGCGCATTGTATTCCTTGTTCAGCCCTTCTGTGCTTGGCTTTTTCTGTGTTCTCCTGGTACTCACACACACCGATGACTTCAAGCCATAATGTATCCTCCCTCTTTTTAACGCTTTCGGTGTCTAATCTCCTGGAGCAGCAGCAGAGCATGTGATTTAGTGGATGTGACAACTGGTTGATGCACCCTATTGGACGAATCATGTCAGAACGCTGCTGTGTCATGATGCTTGTAATGCATTTATGCTTCAGTTCTCCTAAGAGAGAGTTGGAGTTGGGTATCTTAGAGCATATAGAAGGGTTTCTTATACAATGCACGGGTTTCTTATACAATGCATCAATAGATAATTTAAAGTGAAGGTGGTTGTTAATGTTTTATTATGTTACATTGTATCCCATGGACTCTAAACTCCCAATATTACCCTGCTGTTTCATATTCCTGCTCAGTAGTGTGGGAAATGGAGTCCATCCTGGGTCATTTGCTTCCCCCTGTGCATCAAATGATCATTTCTTCCTGTCCCTTCCCATATAAACCTCTGCAATATCATTCCATTGACTAAATGACTGAGCAGCAGTCCCAGTTGCCAGGCAACCGCCAGGGAGTCAGACTGCCTGGGAGGTCCACATCTTGGATCCGATTGGCTGCGGGGAAACCGGCCTGTATATATATAGCCCTCCAAATATGGCATGAATCAGAAACAGACCGGTGATGCCGGGAACAAAGATGAAAGGCTAGGTTTCTCTTTGAAGAGCATAAACGTAGAATAAATGATGTCAGATTTTATGAGAACAAACAGGCAATTTACCAACTACAGATGTTCGCTGGCAAGAAGCTACTGAACCAACATTCATGCAGGGACTAAGGAGTCAGAGATTAATTAAGACACAACCTTATGGGCACATCATCTCTATATACCTGTCAGCTTTACATTGTTAGTAAATACTGACTGTTGACATCAGGGGTATGCACACACAAAAAACACATTAGTGAACACCAGTCATTTTAAAAAGGGGTTTCCCTACTTTTCAGTGTAGATTTATAGTGTTGCTTCCTTTCCAGGTCCACGTCAAGACTGAATAAAATTACAAACCAGCAGGGGGCTATTTCACCTACCTGTCCAATATACGCATGAAACTAATAGTGCAAAGTGCCATTTGCAATTGTGCCCATGCATGTTACCGTCAGGATAATGTGTTTGGCAGGGACCACATACTCTGCTCCGGGCTCTCCAGAGACCAGACTCAAAGAGCTTTTATCGATTGACAGCTGAGGGATTGTATGTCTTTTATAGTGCGGAACCTGAGGAGCTACAATATTGTTGCTCCATTAAGTATTTGTATTATAATGATAAATGGTGAACATAATTAGGAATTACCAATGCACACTGCTTAGTGTGTCTCAACACTTGTATGTGTAAAAATGAGCACAGAACAATCCTGAGATCTATAGATTGAACACTATATTTAATTGAATCCTCATTAAAACATTCCAGTTGAGTCTGTCAGTAGTGTCATGGTACTGAACGCTAAAGCAGTCATCTCTTGTATTACATGACCACAGCCACTAGAGCGTAGTAGAGGATAAAGCTCTCCGCCCTGCAGTGTGGTCCTGAACGCTTCACTGCTTCATTCATTGCACTGGGCGTTGCAGACAAAGAGGACATGAAAGAGATACTCTGTGAGAGAGGAAGTGGGTCTAAAAAGAGGCGGTTTTGTGTCTTGAAAGGCTTTAAAATTGGGATTGTAGCTGTGTAGTGACTATACTCCTCTGTATAGTGTGTATGTGGTCATTACTATTTATTATTATGGGCTCAAACTTATTGGTTTACTAGAATAAACCTTATATTTTTAAAGAAAGACCAACATTCCGTTATATTAAGGAAAGGTTGGTAAAGTGTGACAATATAAAACTCCACTTAATGTCGAATTTGCACATTTCATTTCTATAAAGTGCCTCACAAGAATAACAGGATTTTAATCTGTTTCATAGATGAATAATAAAAAAAACATCACATTCTGCTGCATCTGTGGAACCTCAATTATATATTTACCATTGCTGTGGAAAAACTGTGAGCCCTTTTGCTCTCTGCCTTTGTGTCTCTGCTTTCTAGTCTGGGGGTTAACAGGACATGGAGACAGTTGGGCCGCACCCACTGAGCTGATTTGAATAAAGCCGGCATTTGGCGCGAGGCTCAGTGGAGCTAGCCTTTCTTCACACCGCCTGTAACACCACCCCCATGCACCTTGGAGTGGCGGGAAATAATAGAGAGAAAGAGGCATGGAGATAGTGAGAAAGAGACGGGGGCGGGTACTGCACCGGCCGGTTTTTTGCACGCCTTCTCTGTACCTGCAGTCACTGAGTTACCCCGCATGCATGTCAGACACTAAATGTACCTTGGGGGAGAGAAAAAAAAGGACAGTGAGAAAGGAAAGAGGAAGAAACAATCGACATGCCTCCCTCTCTGTTTTGGCGCGAGACGAATAGAGAGATAATGCTCTCTTGGTGGTAGGCTGTGGGTGGAGACAAAAGCAGGCATGAGTGGAGTAGGCCAGAACAAAGAGGGCAACAGCCTGGACTACCCCACCCCCCCAAACACACACACACACACACACACACACACACACACACACACACACACACACACACACACACACACACACACACACACACACACACACACACACACACACTCTTATCAGCCCCCACCCCTAACACAGCCCTAGGGCTTGAGGCAAGGCAGATGACTATTATAACCTTAATCAGTCCTTCAAAGCAACCACTCAGGCATGTTTGCCACCACCAAATTCTTTGTTCTAACTGGTTCTACTCAGTTTTGGCTTGAACCCTTTCCATGTATAAAACTCACAGACACACACACATGTGCTTTTACCAGACACGAGTCGAGGCCTTTTTCTTGCTGAGTTAAGAGCTGGCGATCATCTACCGCCTTGTAGAGGACCCATATGAAAGTAATTTGTTGAAGCCGCATTACCATTAATAGCACCCACAACGCTCTTCAAGTGACATCACTGGATTTGTTCTTATTGGCTTTCAGTGAGGCACCAGTCTAGATCCACCCCGACCCCCCCTAGATCTGTCGTTTAAGTAAGTGGCTGGCAGCTGACTAAGCACCAGCATCTTTTTGTCTGGCAAAATTCACCCATCAGAGAGCAAAAAGAGCAGAGCAGCGGTTCTTCTCACTTCCTGCCTCCAATGGGCGCAACACAAAAACAGGAAGTCTGTGCTGCCTGTGTGTTTCCTAGGCCTTATAACAGAGCCTCTCTCTCTCTCTCTCTCCCCCTCTCTCAATGTTTCACACACACACACACACACAGGCCTATAGTGGGGAAGAGGAAAGCAGGGCACTGATTATTACATAAGCTCCACAGTGGTGGTCACTCAAGCCCTGACTACAACAGCAGTCACATTCAGACCCATGCTGAAAAGAAGGAATTGTAACCATGAAAGACAGACAGAGGCATCTATGCACTATACATCCACCATCTGATAAGAGACAATGTGATAACACACTGCATGTGTGAATCTGCATTACAGCATTCAAATGTATATTCATCAAATACCCTCTATATACTCTCACACTGCAGTAATTGGTCAATAAATTGGCTTCTGATGGGGGTGGGAGGGGGAGGTCTCCCTGAGGGTGAGACAAAGAGCAGAAGCACTAAAGTGAAGATCTAGAGGGGGGTTGTAGTCGTGGTGGGCCGCTGTGAGGTCTGCAGGGGGTTAAAGGGGACTTGGGGGAGGGGTTAAGCCCCTCTCTGAGTAGCTTGGGGGGTGCAGACGGAGGTGGGGGTTGGTGGTGATGGCCCTCAATGGAGCTAAATTCAAAAGACGCAGTAAGTGACTCAACTTCAACTGAAGCAACCTTACATCGCAGAGCTAAACAATGGAACATCTGCTGGCTGACAAAGCTGTGAGAGCAGCAGTGGCTCTGATTTAAACTGCTACTCTCTGGACAAAACCCCCCCAACAGTAGCAACAGGTTTCAACAAATTTCTGAGATCATAGATACTTGGTATCAGCTCAATGCCTTTGGCAACTTGATTAGAGTGTTCCACTGTTTTTAAATGTGGGAAGTTGACTGTATTCAAAAGCAGTTTGGGAACATGTCATATTCTACATCAAATAGTGCATATACTTGTATCCCAGTTTTCCAGGTTATGTGTTGGCACATACGGGTCTCTGGTTTCACTTCTCCCAGTTTTGGGAAACTTACAAGCGTGGGTACCAAGATACAGTGGCACATACACATATTATCCTTGCGGTCTGCCATGTGTGCTGTGGCGTCTTTAACCTGAGTTGCATTGTTAAAACAAAAAAGTATGACCATAAACAATGCAATGATGATCAACCGGCTGAAACTAACATGCCACGGGTAATGTTAAACCTGCATTTATTGTGTTATTTTGGGTGGACATTTCATGGCAGCGCAACAAACTGCAAATAGCATTGACAGAGTATCATTGTCATTATAAATTTAATGAAGCTTCATTAACAAATCAGGTATAAATTTTGCTTGTATTTATTGTGCTAATATACTCATTCAAACACTTAAACAGTCAAACATAATGAACCATATGGACCATAATGAAAATAAGCTCTTTGGGTTTATTCTGTTTTATCCTTTTGACAAAATGTATACAATGATATAACATTGTGCATATATTATTTATTGATATATGGCATGAAGTATGTTTAGAATTTTATATTTTGGTAATAAAAAATGTAATTCAATATGGCCAATGTGTTAGCAAAAATGTTTCATTTACAAACGAACAGACATGGATTATCAATATGTTATTTTGGGGTTGTGTTTGTGTCCACCTGAAGAATGAGGTTAGGTTTAAAGTCCAGAAAACCTGAAACCCAAGGGGGATCCTATGTGAGGTCCTGGGACAGGGATGTCGTATGTGTACAGATTGTAAAGCCCTCTGAGGCAAATTTGTAATTTGCGATTTTGGGCTCTACAAAATAAACTGAATTGAATTGAAGTTTATCTTCACCGGCCAAGGCTACTGAGACAGCATGGAAATGACAAACAATGGCACAATGTTGACGAGTCACGAGTCATGTCAGCACAGAGTCAGACAATCAGAAATATGGACAATGTAGTCAGGCCTGTAAATACCCAGGTTTCACATCATATCCCCAATAAGAAAAATAACAATAATAATGATAATGAGAAGAGTCAACACCAAGATACTCATTGGGAGCATACTGCCAGCTTTAGTGACTCACTTACAAGCCATGTCACCCTCACGCATTTAGTGTGTGTGTGTGTGTGTGTTGAAAGGGGTGGTGGTGAGGGGTTGCCAGGGTGAGGGCAGCACAGCTGTCACTGTTGAGGCCCTTTCCCCCCTCTCTCCTTGTGCTTATCCATTAACCAGCGCCATGGTTACATCACCGCAGCTAATGCTACCTCTTAGGTCTCCAGTGGCCAAAGACCCTATAGAAACAGATTACTCATGTTTGTGTCTACAAACTCTCACACACAATTTGTGAGGCTTTTTTCTATAGTGTCCCATCCTAATTGCTTACTTCAGTAACATTGGCTCATTTGCATGGTTGGATATGCATTTGTTTGTTTACTCATCAGCTGTTGGACTCGCTGTCCATCCTCAGCGTGATTGTGTCATAAGTCCAGGTCAGAGAGTTTAACGCGAGCCACTGACAGCACACGCAGCGTGATGGTTTGAAGACCTTTTGATGGGTTCATTATAAGCGTAGCTGTGGTGTGTGTCTGGTCCCAGATGGCAGCGGTGTTTACACTAACGGGATTAGGATTAGCTCCAGATTAGACAGGCGAGTTGAAAGGCCGGCTCCGCTGACACGATATGGCCGCCTAGCCCCACGCTAACCCTACTGAATTTGTCTCAGATGCTACTAACCCACAACAGACAAGATAGCTGTCTGCTGAGGGGGGTAAGAAAGGTGCTTGTGGAAAAGTGCAACTAATAGAAGAAGAAAAACATGTGGCCACACAACAGGTGCTGCACAGGAGCTCCCAACACCTTGTGTGATTATTTGGCTTTAAGGGGGTCTAATTTGTTGTCCTGGCTGAGGTTTAAAGCAAAACACTGGTTTGACACCAGTCAGCTGTTGCCAGATGTATCCACAGAGAGGAACATATACAGCATGTTCCAACTGAATCATCACTGTTATGTAACACTGGCCGAAGGATGGGGAGGGTGAGCAGCAGCAGAGAGAGAGAGAGAAACTGAGCTCAGGAGGCTGACCTAGATCAGTAAATGGTGGAGATAAGTACCTGACTGGGTCTGAGAGGGATTGTCAGTGAACAAGGGGTGTAGCGAGAAAGACTGGGACACAAGAAGACAGCAGGAAAGGGAGATAAACAGGAACGCAGGGAGTCAAAGAATGTGATTTCTTGCAGCATAATATTTTTTTTCTCACAGCCTCATTGGGATCAGATGGACAGTAGCCGCCACAGCCTCGGCTGAGTCCCAGTGACACAACCAGGCTGGAATGTGGGTCAGTAGGCAGAGAGCTGGAGAACTAAGACCAGGGAAAGTTTCCTGCAATCAGTTGTGTGTGTGTGTGTGTGTGTGTGTGTGTGTGTGTGTGTGTGTGTGTGCCCTCAGAAGCAAGCCATGTGTATCTGCGTCTCTTCCCGCTTGTGTTTCCCCATCTTCCTTGACCGTCAGTCACTTCAAAATAAAATAAGGGGAAGGGTGTGTGTTGAGTGTTGAGTAAGAAAAAGGGATGACAGTGAGTCCACTTCTCCCACTACGATTCCCAGCAAGCACTGAACCGTCACAAATCTCTGAAACAAGCCACCTAATGGAAGATGATTCAGTCAACTGCAGATCTTTCTTACATGGAAGATCATAAGGTTATCCTAACATAAACCTCTTTCTCCTCCTTCTATATTTTATGTCCTATATGCACTTACATATAGGTCCGAGATATGCAGCCAGTTCAACCATGCTCTTAGAATCACAAACCAGTGCATTTAGCTCATGGTTCGTTTCCTCCTCTGCGCCACTGTGTAAACACGCAGTGTATACATGCTATACAAACCAGGCCAGTTAGAACACAACCAGTTGACATGGTGGAAATGTTGCTCAATGCGCTGCCTGTGTCAGTGTGCTGTTTTTATTTTAAAGTGCAGCGGTAAGAGATTCATCACATTGACAGCTGTGGGGTTTTAAAAGTTGCAAAGGTTTATCCTCCCACTAGCCAGGAACAAAGATGCACTTCATATGTTGCTCAATTAGACGCTTTTAAGGTTATGCGTAGTTATCCAAACTGCAGGTTTAGGAGCAAGACATGCCGGAGCAACGAGTATAACTGGTTGTGTTTCTTCTCTGTGAGACCTGCCAAAGATAAGACGCGGGCTTTTGTGTTTTTCCGCCATTGTTCTCCTGATCGCACACATCACACACACTTCTGTCTGACCACCAGTAAAGCTGTCACAGTCTGTCTTGTGCCCTGGGAATATGTAGACCTCTATGACACGGTCATGAACAGATCTCCTCTTACATCCGCCCCATATTTAATAAATAAAGGGAACAGCAACAGGTTGCAGCTGTTTGGGACTAAAAGGCTTATTTTACTGCAGAAAACAAATGTAGCCTGCAGATGTGAGAGAATAAAACACAGGTACTCTAAGAGGACACAGCCACAGTTTGAGCATGTGTGTGAAAGTGATCACATGTGCCCTTCAGAAGTCACGGCTCAGTGTGGGCGTTGCATGAATTTAAGAGCAGAAAAGCTGGTCCGGCAAGTTAACCGTCAAAGCACAGCACAACAGAGATGAGCATCCCACTGGGGCAAAAAAATTCTCTTACCTCATTATTTCCTTCAGGGAAAACCCAGTTTTTTTTCATAGGAACGTCATAATCACTGAGTGCTTATACTGTCAATATTAGCACACATGCAGCTGCTGTTTTGAACTACCTATCAATGTGGGGATTACATTTTTAAACTCCAACTGATCAAATCAGTGTAGAGAATATATAATTTATCTTTAGAAACACTGAATGAACTGTCGAATGTTGGGTATTTTAAAAACAAGCAGTTTTCAGTTCTTGAAAAATACAAACATGGAGATGCCAAACATCAGCAGTCCTCATTTTGCATCCCCAGAAACAAACTGCAGGCTAAATACTTTGCATGTTGGTGTTGGATAGTCTCTAACAGCACATCTCTTAAAGAAACGCTTTGAACCTTAACTATTATGAAATTAATAATTGATTTGTGTTGCATCACTTCAGATAAAGTTCATGCTCAGAAGGTAACAGGAAATGAATCAGACAGATTGTTCTGATCTGGAACATGACCTGATATCTGATTTCAGCTTTCACTTCCTGATGCAGTATATACTGTTTGCTGTGATTAGACTTCATCACCTTTCACTCAGTTTGCAGTCCCTCATATCTCAGTTTACCAAAGAAAATAGGATACTACGTTTTGCAGAAGAATGTTATTTCTTAATTAATTGTCAAAGCAAAGTCAATATTGTTGCATGGAGTTTCAATTATCTATTGTGCATAGATGGGGTCATTTAACTCCCTCAACTGAGCCGCCTGAGACTAAACGCAGATTTTGTAAAGGAAATATTCAACTGTGCCAGAAAATAGTGCCCTCAAGGCCGAAAATGGAACCCATAAAGTGACAACAGGGAGTTGGAACACCATATTCCTGCCGTAACAAAGGCAAGTGAGGTGTGAGACAGTTGGAGTTCAGGGCGTGCCTGGCTCGTCTGTCAGGCTGTACTTGAATTAAATGGTTGCTTAGAGCCTATCAAACAAATGACTGGCAGTCAAAACGGAGTCATCCAGGCTTGCAGAGACTCGTCTGAGAGGTCAGCGATGGGGCAGCAGCCTCTCACAGGAAGTTTGGTTATTGCACGAACCGTTGTGTGGGTTATGCTTTCCATTTTGCACTTCATTGATTTCCCGCACCCACATCAATAATGGGCAGGAAGTACCCACAACTACCTGTCTGCAAATGATATACGCCAGTGTGAGGATCTGAGCCACCGCAGGGTTATAAATCTACAGGGACTATGAATGGAAAACCTGTAGTGAGATTAGAGTTGCAGGTTACTGTTTAACACTGAACGCAGCATCTGCTGATAAACACGACTGTTCATCTATGAAAAATTAAGAAAATAAAACCCCTCAAGAAATCTATCTTCACTACAGCCCTCAGCTCTACTCTACCTATCTTTCGACTACACCTTGAATAAGGAAGGTAGCACTGTACTAGCACTCTAGTAGCACTTTGATGTCTCTTATTGATAGCACTTTTGTAATTTTCTGTAATTTTTGTAATTCAACTCTATTGAAGAAACTGTACTTTAGTGATTATTGATTATTGATTCTTGTTGTTCTGAGTTTGTACTCATGATTGAATGCACTATTGTAAGTCGCTTTGGATAAAAGCGTCAGCTAAATGAAATGTAATGTAATGTACCAACACAAGTAGCTCTCTGGAGAACAGCAGCTGCATGAATGACTGCCCCCCCCTCTAATTATGTTGAACACAAAGCAATAGAGTAAGGCCAAAGCATATAAAGGCTTGTCCCATAACAAATGCATGCCTTAGATTAGAGGACAAAAGAGAAGTATCATCCAATAATGAAGAAATTAGAGAGATTTAAACTTTTTTTCCATTTAATGGGCATTTTTAGGGCCACTTACAATGAAGCAGTGCTGCTGTCCCACTGAATACCTGTGTGAATAACTGCACCAGATCCAGGTAGCAGTCAACTCAACCCCCTCTCCGAACCACTGGGGACTGTTCTAAAGATACCGATTGTGTCCGTGTGTGAGTGTAACCTAGTTCGGCGCACATCAGTGGCCCAGCGTGCAGCAGCCACTGCAGAGGGGAGGATCCACAACAGTGTCTCACACACACACACACACACACACACACACACACACACACTCTTCAAGGGCAAGTCTCAAGGACAAGCCGGGTTAAACCTCCCGTAGACCAGCAGCTGGCGCACAAGACGCGTTCGTTTACACAACAGATACCGCAAACTGACACACGGGGGGGGGGAATCCAGCCGATTACTTTGTGTATGCTCTGCCCTCATGTACAGCCAATTTCAGGGTAATAGTGGATTGTTTTTCTGGAGAGGCACAGGGAGGATCTTACCTACGCTATACCTGTGAGACGTTATAAATGCGTTACTCCCGCCTCAAACATTTAAATCAAGGGTTCACTCTGGTGCAAGGTTTCGTTAGTTATTAGTTTCCAAGGCAACCTAATAACTAACTAAAGCTGTGGTAGCACAGAGTAATACGGCAACTTGCATTTTTGCATAATATATGAATAAAAACAAGACTACAGGGTTGTATGCAAATATGGTATAAAAATTTAATGGTGTCATCAATGTTAGCATGCTTTAAAAAACAAACCAAAAAAAAAAATCAATCAGGAGAAGCATTGAAATCACAAAGTGACGTGTGAATATAAAGTACAGCAGTGCTACTTATTTTTTCGCCCATTTTTCCTACTTTCTTAACAAAATAGAGATACCTCGATGCCTGGCGGCACGTCATAAAGAGGAGCAACGCTCGTTGAAAACTCTTGGTTTGGTCTCCGTCACCAGGAGTGATAAGCTATTATATACAAAACAATTTGTTCATCAAACACTCTGACGCATTCACTCATATGTACACAGAACGGCATTCACGCCTCCATTAAAACACACATCCTGAAGGCTACATGAACTCACTATCACACTTAGCATACCAAGAATCTTAGTAATAGCTATAAAAAATTAAAAAAAAGTAAAAAAATTCCATTACCCCTGTTCAAAACTAAAATACTGTCAAAATAAAAACAAAAACACAGCACACTCGCTGCTCCTCCTCCTCCACATATCTGGTTCATTGGCCAGCACAGTCAATTCAAAGGAAGCCCAGAGCAATATGAATGTTCTCCCAAACAGAAGTCACCGATATTTACATGAGCCTGTTATATAAAAACTGTAGCTTTCCAAAAGTGACAGACAACTTGAGAGTAAAGTTCCTGAATGTGAGTAATGAGGCAGTCTGTTTCACACGGTTCTCAAGAGCGCTTCAGTTCAGCTAATTTGCGGAGAAGCTGCTGCTGTCTGGTTTTGAGGCGTTTCTTCTCTTGGAGCTGCCGTTTCTCCCTGGTGTGCAGGTCCGACAGGTAATCCGTCGCATGGGTCAGGATGGCCACCTTCGGAGTCTTGGCCGACTCCAGGCCAGGGATCTGATCGCGTAGGGCGAGGAAACGGGACCGGAGATCGTTCCTCCTCTTCCGTTCAAGGAAGTTGTGGTTCCGCCTGCGGTCAGTGTCCTCTGCGTCGGAGTTTTGGGGACTCTCGGAGGGGGAGCCAGGCTGGGAGACGTCGGCCGAAGACCCCGGCCGCTGACTGGATGACGTGCAGGTACGCTTGCGTGGAGGTTCTTCTGCATACTCCTCTTCTTCTTCTTCCTCGTCATCGTCGTCGTCATCATCATCATCGTCGTCGTCGTCTTCCTCGTCTTCATCGTCAGGTTCACTGTCAGGGGAGCGAGCGGCGTAGTTGTGCTGCTGCCGATGGACAGACATGTGGAAGCGTTTGGGGCAGGGGTCGGCCCGGACCGTGATGGTCACCGGTTTTCTGACATTCAGCCGCACCCGGTTCTGCTTGCTCTCCACGGTGACAACGTCGATTTCCTCTTCATCATCATCTGTGATCACATATGAACAACTCATCAATACACATAGAAAAAAACGCCATCACAAAAGAATCAAAATGTAACCAAACTTGACTATAAGAAAAGTGTATGCAGAACCCTACGCCTCCATCTGAGGAGGGCAGAGTAGGAGCTGATGTGTTAACAGCAGTGGTCATCCATGCCAAAAGCTCGCAGGAATTCACCCATTTGTCTTTGAACACTGAGCTATGGAGGCAAATCAATGACAAAACTAGAGCGCGCAAGAGCTCAACGAGAGCGCGCAAATCAAACAGCCGCGCGCGTAATTTATTTGTTTGGTATTTATTAGGCGTATGCAACAAACTAAATGACATGCAGATCCCTTATTAAAGACAATATCAATAGAGATACTACGAGACTGACAAACAGTTTCTTCCTGCTGCTGTGACTTCATGTCACGGCCATACTTTGGATATTGTAGCAATGCATAGTGCACTTTATACATATTTTTGTGCAATACTGTCACTATATTTTGTGTCTTATTTTTTGCCTTAAGTTTATTGTAATTCTGTGTGTTAGGAAGACCCAGCAAAATAAGCTTTTCATTGTACAGAATAACTGCCTGTTATCTGTGCATATGACAATAAAAGAATCAATACAAGGTAAACTCACACATACACACTCAAAATAACAAATACAGAAATACATATAATTGTATATATAATGTTTAGAACTATGTTTATATATAAAATTGCAAACAATTTGGTCAAAAGTAATAAGACACCGCTGCAGTTTAAAGTAAAAGTTAAATTAAAATCTTAAGTTATAAATCTTAACCTTTCCCTCAGTCAAACTGATGTAACGTTACTGTGAATAAATAATAAACTAATAAAGATTGCTCGTTAGATCCTCAAAACCGAATTATATCTCATGTTTAACCGCTACGGAGAAATCGGAGCCAGCGGATCATTTCAAAAAGTCCTGCCGGGATCAGGCTGCTCTCGGTGGGCAGACAGAGCGCTGACGGTCCCTCAGCAGGAACTCAAACCGTCGGCGTATCTTTTTAAGTCGGCTGATTCTGGACAAACAGACCACAGATTTGATGCTTAAATAACTAACTTCTCGCCTGAAAACATCCTAAAATTACATTTTGTGACTCAATAACAGTAGTATTCAGAGAACGTCAACGTTCAGTTGTGTTTTCTCATCCGCCATTGTTCCCAGTGTGCCGGTGAGAAATGCATTCCAGCCAATCCGAAGCCGAGGATTGTAACCAATTAGATGTAGAGATCGATGGTGACTGGATCCGCCCACTTACTGTCAACTCGAGCGCGAGCAGGTAACAGACACGCTAGCGAGCAGGTTAAAGCTTCGAGAGCCAGCAGGTTCAAACTTTGAGAGGGACTTTTGCTCTCGTGAGCGGGGATTTTACTCGCGTAGTGATGTAAAAGCGCTCGTCAAAGTAAATTACGCGCGCAGCTGTTTGATTTGTGCGCTCTCGTGGAGCTCATTTGCGCTCTTTAGTTTTGTCACGGGTTTATCGTCATACTGAGCATTCACCAACAATTTAAATGAGGAGATCTGCTGGCAGGGGACACTCCCGAAGTTGGGAAATGTGAAAGAGTTACTCTCACGGTCTGTCGCTGGGAGAGTGTAGTAGCAATAAATCACCAGGTCTCGGTCACCCCGCCCCTCTAGCGCACTCGATTGTAAGTGCGCTAGAGGGGCGGAGCCAGAGAGAGATATTGAGAGGGGCCCATTCAAGTCAAAGTGACGGGGGCGCGGTTTTTAAAAGATTGCTCGGGTGTTCTGCGCAGCAAACATGTGGCGCATTATGAAAGTGAGAGTTAAAAAAAAAAAGCAGCTTTAAGGTTACTGACTGTTGAACTTGATAACCCCTCTGCACCAAAGACCACAGTTATGCAACAGCAGCCTAGCTTTCCAAATTACGCATTGTTAGAGGGCAACATAATCCCGAGGCAGGAGCAGGGTGGGGCAATTTAGAGCATGACTGCTTCCTTACCAGAGGAATCAGAGCGAGACTCGGAGCCAGACGACGCCGGCTTCCTGCAGCTGCTTGTCGGGAAGGTGAGAACCGCCGCGGGGTCGACGCAGTCTGTGGCCGAGGCGGCGAGCGGGCCACCGGGAGAGACGCACTGCGCTTTGCTCGGTCTCACGGAGACCTGGGCCACCGGGGGGACAGCGGTCTGTGCCGCAGCCGATACTCTCCCGTTGACCTTCTCCAGCTGCTTACTGGCAGAGAAACTACTCCACATGCAGTCCTGGATGATGATGGAGCTGAGGTTGCCGAACAGCGCCCCTGTGTCGGGGATGAACTGCCCCTCGCACTCCTCGTCCTGCCCCAGGACTTTGGACAGCCAGCTGAGCTTGTCTCCCGGAGAGAGCAGGAGAGCCCCGCCGCTCAGAGTCCGGGTGGGAGACATGGGAGGGGTGGGCAGCAGCTCGAACTTTTTCCATATGTCCTCGCTCGGTGCGGTCGACTTGTAAAAATCCTCCTCTCGGTCGAAGTCATCGAAAAAATAGTGCTGGTAGCAGTCGAACTCCATGTTCGCAGTTAATAACAATAAAACAATCCTCTGGGTTTATTTCCAGAAATGATCAAATGACACCAGCTGCCTCTGAGAAACGTCCTGAACCACCCTGAGGGGGAAATGTCACAGTGATTAGCAATGATCTTTTTAAAAGTAGTTCCCAGTATGATCACATTTCAAGTATCCATATAATGGGCCATTATGATATCACATCCCTTTAAAAGCCTACTTTCTCCAAACGGGACGACATTAATAATTGATTGCATCTTGCGGATGCTCCCTTTTGAAAAAGGGCTGGACTCAAGCTGTCCAGGACAACACATGTATGATATATTATGTACTAATATAGGCGTCCACTATGATTCAGTGCAAGCATTTTCTTTTTAAAGTAAACTACACGAGAGATCTCGGTCATGTACGCATGTAGAGAGATCTACATGCGTAACGTTACATGACTATCCTGCGTAAAAGTAACGCGCGTGGCTGCATTTCCTGAAACGCAGGCGGCGCTTTGTTCCACAGAGTCATGTGTACCGGCGAAGGAGGAAAGTGGAAAGCTTCGCAGCCACAGCGTGGGTTCTCCCTCACAGACGGCCCTCTATTTCCTCAACGGAAACTTCCAAAAAGGCACGCACTAGAATAAAACTACTCACCGGTTCTCCGCAAAATTCCACAGCGAAATTCTTCCGCAGCCAAAAGAGTCCACGGATCACGGGGATCAGACGGAGAAAAGCTGACCCGAGTTGTTGTTGGATACAACGGCGCGCTGTTCGGCCGCAGTCTTTACTTTTGTTGCAGTTTAATTTAAAGGTAAAGACCGGGGCTCACACAACTGGCACAGGGTCCGCCCCACAATGTGTTGTAGGAACCACACAGTGCGTTTTTCGCGCCAGTGAGATATCCTGTTATAGGAAGCTAAAAAGGTTCAGGGAGGAGCCTCAGAAATATCTGCAGCGGTAGATCCGGGTAAGCCCCACCATTTGCATCGGGGGCGGGGGGAGGCGCGCGGCCCCGCCCCGTTTACAACTCCAATTATGGTCACAATAGCTGGCAGATTTCATCATCGATATTTGTTGATCTTTGTAGTAGTAGAAGGAGAATATATGTTTTTTGTTTGTTAGTAATTTCCTTTTAGCTGAGAGATTGCTATTTCCACGTAGCCTCCTTTACTTGACCATCATTTGCTGCTTTACATTCGATACATTTTAATACATTTCATTTAATTTGACATTACTTATCTGTATATAAAGTAGCATTCAGTTCCACATTCACCTTCTACAGAAGTAAAAGAGCTCTGTCACATTGGTGCATTTGTATGAAACACAAAGCTGAAGTAGTTGATTAATTGTCTTTGTCTATTGTAATAATAATGAGCTGAATATTTTGTATTACACAAGACATTTAAAGATGTTGATTTAAGCTTCAGGAGATTGTGATCAACCCTTTTTTTTTTACATTTCATAGATCAAATAAGTAATTAATTTATGATAAATAATTATCACCAGGTTGGGCTAATAAAACGTCTCAATAGTAGGACATTATAATTTAAAAAATCCCAGAGGATTTTGTTCTGCATAATGAATACCTTTACTTGAAAGTACAATTTTAAACGCAGGACTTTAACTTGTAATGGTGTAGTTTTACATTGAAGTAGTTATGCTATTACTCATGCAAAGGATTCATCTTCCACAACTGCACCCCTGCATAATACACACTAAATCAATGTTTCACTATAACCACAAAATGCATTTGAGATGGGCCACGTGTCCAGTTTGCATTGCCGTGGCCCTCATCCTTAGGTAAAGTTGACATGGCTAAACCTTTAGGCCAAACATTAGTTTAAAGAGGATTCTCTTTTCCTTAATCCTGTAAAATCAGCAGATCTCCCGATCCTCTTTTTCCAACTGCACTTTTTTAATATGTCAATTATAACTGATAACCAGCTGCAGGCACATCAGATGGAAAGGGAAACAAAGCCGGTGTATAGCAGTTTCCTTGTATTTATGTTAAAAGTTGTTGATTCACAGCATCACAAACAATAATAATTCAATGTCCTTTATTTTCATATCCAGCACGACACGGGTGTATTCTATGCCAAGCCACTAAGCATTTCCACAGTGATGGGTGGAGTGCATCTTGGAATGACCTGCATTCAACACAAAAGACCACACTGAGTACACAAACAGCCGAGATCCAGCTGTCTGCAGGTGGTGGTGAAGTGAGTAATCTTCTTTACGGTGAGAGACGGCCTCTTCAGCAGCAAACAAGTTAATGTCTGAAACAAACACTATTATATTGGGTCTTAACTTCCCTGTTTACAGGACACAATAGCAGCTTTGCCAGAGAGAGAAAAGACCTCCCTTGTGCATTTATCGACCTGAAACATTTCATTATTTCAATCATGATATGACCATATTGAACAAGGCAATGATTAAGTAGACACGTGATTCGTTTATATATTGTCTGGTCAGAACAAATGCAGCCTCACTTTTGAGCAAAAGGTCAAAGTTCACCAACGTCTCATGACCAGACACCACCAGGTCAAAATGATTCACCAACCGAGGCCTCGACCCCACCCTTACTAACATATTGATTAGTTTGGTCCAGAGCATGCACGTCACCTCCTTGATTGAGCCTCTCTGCTGACAAGACAAAACCCCCAATATCTGTGGTCACACGGCCAAGTTGATGACACTGATTAGTGATGGGCATCTGTTGTCAGCAACCGGCCTGAGGTCACTCCCCTGATTGTGTTAAAGTGAACTAAAGGCAGCACCAATCATTACATACAGTATCTGTTTGGGAGCTTTTGATTGAATTGCAAGATCTCTATCAGCTGATGGAGTCTGCCTAGTTGCCATGGAATTAAAACAAAATTACATATTTTTTCTAATCTTTAGATTCCAAAAGAAACACAAAGTGGGATGGAATTGATTTAGAGCTATACCAGTCTTGACTAAAGACTTGTCTCTGAATTTCATAGCCAAGACTTTAGACTTACTTGTGACTTGTCATTTTGTCTGACTAATTACCAGGTACCATGTTTTATTTAGAAATTCAGTTTTTTTCCCCATATGCTCTGTGGAAAATATTTGATATATGATAACTCTGCAAGTATGGACTTGATTTACTTACAACGTCTTTTTCTTTCTTTTTTTTTTTGTTACATTAGACCAGCATTTTGTAAACCTTGTGAATCTTGACGGGACATTGTCTACACTTTTTATAGCCTATACAAATTGTCTACGCCTGTTATTTATTGTTGTAATATTAGTTTAATGTTGCCTTCTTGGCCCGATCTCTCACAAAAATATATTTTAATATCAGTAAGACTCTTACCTGGTTAAATAAAGTAAACATGAATAATGATAATGTGCATCAGGGAATTTTAATTGGATTGCATTCTGAATTTAAAATAAGTTCAAAAAGAGGCATGTTCATGCTAACTTTAAGCTTCACTTTTTGTGATGTTGGAGTTATTTCCCCCACAGTGCAATGAGCATAGCCTCTAGATCCTGTAACATCACATCCCATAATTACACAGTGGACCAACCTTCAATCTGCTATGTTGGGAGAATTGCATCCCTGCCAAAGAGAAGAAAGAAACATCTTTGGTCTCATAAAATTCAGATGAGGCCCTCCTCCTCCTCCCCCTCCTCTCTTCTGTTCCTTCATCAACACTTGGGGATCTTTTCCTCAGCAAGGACAATGCTTAACACTAACAATAGCCTGCTCCCCAAGTCATCTGCAGCTTAACTTCAAGTACCTGCCATTGTCCTTCATTGTCTTCGTAGCATATGTGCGAGTATCGTAAAAAGAGGGTGCGGGGGTCGGGGGTCGGGATCCACCTCAGCAGTCCTCATGTCTGCAACACCCACTCAACCGCCTGAGGGATATCGGTCACAATGCAGTGCAGGAATTTGAATGTTTTTTTGTATTTTGGGGACTGTGTGGAATTGTCCTTGTGCACTATACAAGGGGGCGTCCTCCTCTTCCCCACGACCTCTGTGACACGGGAACCCCCAAAACCCCGACCTCTCACCTTCTCCAACCAGCTAAAAAGATACAATCTGGAGTAAAAGTGGGGCCAGTCACCCGCAGCTCAGAGAAAAGACATGCAGATGAGAAAGACAACGTAAATAATTCACCCAAGTGTTATTGCCCCCCAGGGATGTAACACACCGTATTCTGACACCCCCCTTCCTAAAACACCACAGGAGTGTGATCAGTAGGGTGCCAGCTTTACCTGCTAACAGCTTTCACACACCAAAGATGTATTTCTAGCAATGCATGCCTTACAACAAGCCTTTACTGGTGATGTTATCACTTGTCTTTTCATTTCCTCCTCAGCTAAGATACAGAAAATATCATCAGATATGATTACAGTCTAAGATCCTGACCTTTCTTTAGAATTAAATGATAAACTATTGCAGTTAATGTTCAAATGGCAACTACACCTCTTGAGTTAATGATTACCACGGGATGTGCTCATGTCATAAATAAACTGGTTTCTTACACTTGTGCTGTGTTTACTGATAAAAGCGTAATGTTTATGTGACATGGCAAACTGAGATCAACACGTTAGGGACATGCTTTATACATGTTAACAAGGAGTAAGTGCATTATGGGAAATACTAACATGAGTGTAGCAGTTGGAGAGCCACATCCCTGACTGCAACCACGGCCTCACTACAGCACACATGGACTAAGTTAGGCTGCCACCTGGTGCCTGCTATGTGTAAATAACTCATCTCTTTACTCCCATATTACTGTGGAATGGCCCAGTGGTAGGTGAAGTGTTCATATTCTTTATTTAAGACAAAATAGAATTACAACAAAGTACACCATGACATGTAAAAGTCTTACATTCAAAATAGGGAACAGCACAGAAGTATAATATAGTTCAAGTGTTATTATATTATCACAGGTACACAGTATTTTTGTGTAAATAGTATATTGTATTGTTTTATCTGATCAGGGAGGGGTTAATTTTCCATATTTAAAATACTGTTGAGTACTAATCTATAGCAATTTATCATATTGTATACAATGATGTTGAGTTTCTTTATGTGAAATCTTAATCAGCAAGATTACAAACTACACTATAACTGAACACAAAGTACAGACATGAGGGAAAAAAGAAGTAGAAACTAGACTATAATAGTGGAATACTCAAAGTAAATACTCAAGGTGCAAGTATCCTAGATTTATATTGAAGTGCAGTATTTGAGTAAATGTATTAAATAAAGTAAATTCAGCCACTAGAACGGCCTGACTCTAAAAGATCTCACAAAGATTAACAGATGGCCCGTCTAATCAGTCTAATCAGTCTAATCAAACAATATATTGGACAGAATTACAGGTTATTATACCCTGTACAGCGGATGGTACTGATGGCATCGCTGTATCTAAAATCCCTGCCACTAAAACACTGCGATCAAGATTAGTGTTTTGTATTATGCACTGTTACTACTGTTTGATATAATATTTGTTGTTAATACACATGACTATCACACAGAGGAAAATATGTGTATCTAAATGTGTTCCTGCACAGTACTTTGTAATGTTACCTTGATGTCCAGTAGATGGCGCCATGGTGGCATGCTGAACTTAAGTTCAATTTTGTGGTACTTGACTTGAGTATTTTCATTTTATGATACATTGGAACTCTTCATTACTTTTCATGTTTAATTTTGTAGATTTTACACCACCTGATGTATCTGTCTGCTAAAGTGAATAATCACTTTGCAGATTAAGAGATACATCTGTACTTTACGGTTACATATCCCTAAGCTTGCTAACATTAGCCACCGTATTCATATCAGACCATGTAAGGACATAGCAACAACACCTCTGAGTGTACTGAATTTAGCATAGGTGTGTTTTAGTGATAGTGAAGTAATGTGTTAGTTACAACATTGCATTTGATCCCATGATGGTTGATTACATCACTATGTGGGTGTTTTTGTGTGTGATGTGATTAACTGGACCAATTGGCTTCAAACTATTTCAACTAGATTTCAACAGGTAAAAAAATGAAGTAAAGACAGGTGGTGATTCACTTTTACAAGATAGGCGATTGCACTTTGACAAACATAAAAGATTTGGTTAAAGGGAGAGTAAAAGTATGCTCAGTACTCATAGTTACTCATTTACACAAAGTGTAAAGGTTGTCTAAATACTTCCACTCTTGCTGGAAACCAATCTGCGGGATTAAGATGTTTTCGGTTAATGTTTGTCATAAAACAGAGTAAATTCCCCTTACCTCCGACAGGCCAAACATGTAGGCCTCGTTTCACTAGCTGGGTCAATAAACAACAAGGGGAAACCCAGAGAGTGTACAAGAAAACCTGCAGTGACTTAAACAGCCACACACTAGTGGGAGTATCCTTTTCTTCAGAGAAAGATGTCTGCCTGGCATCACTCCAGTCTCGTAGTGGCTGAGACGTTCAACAGATGACAAAGTTTGTATCTCTGTTTTCATACAAAGTCATGAACTTGACTCCCACTTTCTTCTGGATTCCCACATAACTTTGACAAACTATAACACTTCAAAGCTTTCCTCCTTCAGTCAACTTTAACAAGGTTGAATGGAAACAGTACGGGTGGCATGTATCAGACGTGTGTGTGTGTGTGTGTGTGTGTGTGTGTGTGTGTGTGTGTGTGTGTGTTTACGTGTCTTGTTTGAAGAAGGAGTAGCAACTTGGCATCGCATTTTAACTTTTTTATTTGCGGTGCTGTTGAATGATGAAGGTCAATAAGAGAGAGCAGATTAAATATTATAGGAAAGGTGAGCACATTTATTATTTCAGTTGCTTTTCCTTCTCTGTTCTATTTGATGGGTGTGTGCAAATAGACAAAAGGCGTGTGTGTTTAATTATATATATAGCCAGGGGACACAGGGCACAGGACCACGTTTTAAAGTAATAGAAAATAAAGGTACTCAGAGGTCTTAAAACATTGTTTATTAAAACAAAGACTGCCTATTTAACCTTAACTTACATTCATGACTTTCACTCTAGAATTGAAAAGGAAAAACACTTTAGTGAAAACTCAACTGCGACGTGCAAACAGTTTTTTTTATCATCACAGAGGTGGAAGTGAAAGCAATCAGGTGATCTTTGTTTTCAGATGAGTACACACACCAACTCGGTCAATATCACCATAAGGTGCCTTTGGGACTTCCCATCCCCCCCCAAAAATTTGAACTACCATTGAACTTCATATGCAGTGAATTACGTAGATGATCTCCTGTTAGAAATGCATGTTGGTCAAGCTCCCACACTTTTTTATAAATTAACTGCATGATGACAATGTACTTGCAAACAGCCACATATGTCTACCCTGTCATGAACACATTTAAAGTAGAGTAAATACATTGTAATTACATAGTGATTATAAATTGTACATTTTCAGAAAGATATTAAGTCCCTTTCTCAACAATATATTTTATTTGATGGGTAAAGTATTTGGATATTAACAAAATTATGCAAATAATGTCCACCCTGCAATGGAAAACTTGCTGACAGGGTAGACAATGACAGAGTTGATATTTTTGGCTAATGTTAGCATTTAATGAGGACATGGTGGACCTTCAGTTAGCAACATGATTCAGTTAGCAAGGTGACTGTGTACTGTTTAACGAATAGATTAGAATTTCTGAACAGTTTTTATATTAATTGATATTTCATTATGACAGAGTGGACATGATAAGCTTGACAACATATAATATGATGAAAACTACGAAATATAAGTGTAAATACTTAGTCTGCAACATGCCACTGTTTCAGCCTCCAGTGAAGAAAGACACATTGGTGGTAGTGATGTCACTGAAAACATTAGAGGCTTTCTTAAAGGGGAAGTTTCCCCATAATGACAGGGTGGACAGCAATGTCAGGGACACGTGAAAAATGTTCAATATGATTATGAAAATAGAATATACATTTTCAAAATGACTCATTTGATCAAATAACTTGTTGTAGACAACATACTGTACATATCATTTTTGAGGGGATTTAATATCATCACAGCCAGTGCCTCAGTCTCAGAGCAAAAAGAACATTTCATGCTGTCCATGTGATATTACACACACTGTAGTTAGCAGAGCAGTGTGTGGGACATGCCAAAATTACAGTACAACCAATGAAACAAAACCGTATAAAATAATGAAAACACATTTCAAGAGACTTATCATTGTATTGATATGTGTGTAAATGTTTGGCCACTTATAAAAGCACCTCAGAGTTTGATTATTCTGCTACATTTTCATAATAACTGAGTGATTCTGGTGAGGACACCAAAGGCACTTTATAGTGATATTGACCCAACTGCCAAGATTCAAGACAACTCTCCACCTAACTAGTCCAGTATCGACCTTTGTCTCCATATGGTCCAGTCTTTACTGTTACTGACGACTTCCTTATGGCCCGCATGTCATGGCCCGTTTAATAATCGCTATTCCCTTGGGTTATGCTTATGAGTGATGATTCAACTTGTAGTCGTCATGCTCTGATACTGTGCACGTGCCTGTTGTGTGAAAGGGTGCTGCTGAACAGGTTAGAAGTTATTTCCATGATACTGCTCGCTGTGTCGACAGAGCAAAATGTCCTTGGGATTTATTTGGTAAAAGTGACGTTTAATGTCGGTTTATACTGCGTTTTCTTGTTCTCCCTTCAGCACTTGAAGCAGCATTGGACACGGAGCACGCGATGACACGGCATTGCATTACATGACGTAGGCGTAGTGGAATGAATGAGCCGATGGAGGACACAGAGCACGAGACACGTTCACTCAGAGACCGTCAGAGCAATGCGCGCGACACGATGAAGCCCATGAAGCGGGTTTTATCTTCCGACGCCGATGAATATTACGATCTCTAAATAAAAAAGACATATTGATTGATTTCTCTTCCTGAAAGCACAATGGCACGAGGAGAGGGCGCCGAGCAGTACGCGGCGAGTTTACTGCCAGTCAAGCTTGTAAATACCGAGATCAAGACAGCAAAGGTAAGAGCAGGCCAAGTCTTTATATATTTTGATTAATGAGGTTATTAAAATGTATTTCACCCGTTTTATTCAGGGTGGTAAAAAGGCGCCTAAATTGAAATGAACGTTCCTCTCGGCGTCTGAAACGCGCTCCTTGAGTGACTTGTCCTCTCCATTTGAATCTCACCCGGTCTGTCCATCTGCTCGTGAGGCTGTTTATAACGTTACCGGCTTTAAAGGGACCACAGCTTAATTAAACTGGCCGTTTTTAAACACTTGATATTTGAACCGTTCAGTCTTCGGTCTAAAAATAGCAGCCTCGGAGATGTGCTGCAGAAACGTGGCGTGGCTGCTCCAGAGCTGTGGGCTTCATTTGGTTTGAGATTCTGAAAGAAAGTGTGTGTTCAATAATCATGTTTAAAAAGCATTTCAGCCAGCCTCCTCTATGCAGAGAATGGTGTGCGTATGTATGCCAGTCTGAAAGCCTCCGATGACTCAACCTGCGTCTGCCATGCAGGTCTCACACCTTTTTCTGTGAAATATATTATCTACAGCCGAAAACTCTTCCGCGTCCTTTGTCTGTGCTGTGATCATTCTTTTAACAGCAAAATCAGATGGCAGGGCATTTCACATCTACAAGAGCATGCAGCCTATACAATCAGCAAAAGCTAGTCAAATTTAAAATAATACCTTCAATTCATCTCCAGGGCTGACAGAAAATGAGTTGGCATTCCCACTGCGTTGAGACATTTCAACAAGAAGATGTGATTGATTTGAATTTAAATGAATCTGTAATGAAAATACTTGTCATTTGCTGCACACACAATCATTTCTCTTTTAATAAGAGGTTATTCAAATAGAAACAATTGTGTGTATTATCTTGAAGTTGTCTACAGTTATTTCCTAGAATCCTCTGTGTTGTTGAGGGGTTTTCCTTCATGTATCTTTAGTTCGATTTTCGCCCGATAATTATGCCATGAAGCGGGGTCTTGTTAAGGTGAGGGAAGAGAACATTGCTCATTCATGATTCGTGAGAAGGCAGCGATTTGCTCCCAACATGAGGTGGTGCCGCTCTTGTGTCGGTTGCGGATGTGAATCGTGGTGTCGAGACCCCCTTGCTGACACCATCCGACCGTTGCAGCTGATTGGCTGTGGCTGCCGGATGTGATGAGACTCTAAGCTGTCTGCTGACTGTTGGCTACTCAGCATGTAATGTCACCCTACCTCCAACATCCTATTGATGGAGCCAATGGCAGCGCTGGATTGTCTCTGGTGTAGTGCGAGTGTGTGTGTGTGTGTGTGTGTGTGTGTGTGTGTGTGTGTGTGTGTGTGTGTGTGTGTGTGTGTGTGTGAACTACAGTAACCTCATAGTTTCACACCACTGTCTGACTGCAGTGTGTACGCCCGGACTGCATCAGGGATTTGCCTCTAATCTGGCGTTCAGGGCGGTGGGGTGAGGGAAATTGGCCAATCTCATTCCCTTGTGGCAGCAGGTTGTTTAACACTGCATCAATTATGCCAAAAGTGTTTTGGCAGGGATGGCCGAGGGTAGTTGAAGTAGAAAAAGGGGATTAAATAATCTCTAGAGGAAATCTGAAGACGATGATCCCTGAATTCATAGCTCCTCTGGGAAGATAAGCATTTCAGTGTTGATGCACAAATGGTTATAAAGACAAACTACCTGCCTTACATATGTCCTCTGTCCTCCCCTCTCATTGTCTTCCAGCCAAAGGACCAGAGAACTCGTCTGACTGTGTGGAATAAACTGTGCTATGCCGTCGGCGGGGCTCCCTACCAAATCACAGGCAGCGCTTTGGGCTTCTTCCTCCAGATCTACCTGCTGGATGTGGCTCAGGTGATTTAACAAGAGATATACACACACACACACACACACACACACACACACACACACACACACACACACACACACACACACACACACACACACTGGAAAACATTGTAGGAATACTTTTCAGTGGTACACGAAATGCCCTCTGTATTCCAGATTCTTCAAAACAGAGTTCATCCATTTAATAATTCTGCGTCAGGCCAGTTGGCGACTCATTTCCTTCTCTTTGCATTTTTCCCATCGTCCGCGTACAGATCAACTTCAAGGTCAACCCCTGTGTTCGCTCTTCTGAGCCTCGTATCACTTTAACAGTCTTCATCTTGCAGTAGCCGGTCAAGCGCATTAACCTGGACTCCTACTGCTTTGCTTTGTTACTCAATTAGCAAATTAGACGTTTCCACTGTACAAAGTGGGAACTTAAATAAAGGCCTTTCAGCTCAAGAGATTAGGCCATTATAGTGGCTTTGATTGCTACCTTAAGCAAAAGACACAGTTGTGTGTTTCACTGCTGCAGTTACAAAGCCACGGGATGTCTCCAGAACCTCGTGGTGTCGCGGCTCTTTCGAGTCGCTCACCAGCCATACGAGGTAGTATTTAGCATCCTCTTTGTTTTGGTTTCCTGTCTCACTCTTTTTCCACGTTCTCCCCCCATTAGCTGGATCCCTTCCATGCCTCTATCATCCTCTTTGTGGGCCGGGCCTGGGACGCCGTCACAGACCCCACGGTGGGTTTCCTGGTGAGCCGGAGTAGATGGACCGGCATCGGCCGCATGATGCCCTGGTAGGTGTTTGAACGGGCTTTTTAGGACCGTTCCACAAAGCCGAGAGCAAATTAAGTTAGATGAGGAAAGAGTGAAAATGAGTAGGATAGCTAGAAAAAAAAAAACTGCTCATGAGCTGTATCCATGGAAACAGGGTCCTGAGGAGGAATAAGTGGTAAGACTGTGAGAATAAAGCAGTGAGGATTTGAGTCGCATGATTTGGACTTGAGTCAAAAAGACTTGCAACTTGACTTGGACTTTAACACCAGTGACTTGGACTTGAGCCTTTTGACTTGAAAATACTTCATACCTTCCAAGAGAAAGAGAAGATTTAAGCGTAATACAACAAAAATTATGCCAGAAATCTAAACATTTACTTTTAATACATCCATGTTTACTTACTTGAAGTGTTCTTCTTCACTGCCTTTGTTGGCGCATTGCTGCGTTTCCTGGTGCGTCACCTCTACCAGCAGATCAGTAGAATAGTGAAATACTATTAGTGCAGCACAGGCGACAGCATATTGTCAATGTATGTATAAATGTGTTTGATTATTGTTCGACCAGCTGGCATCCTGTCCAGAGTATCCTGCCTCTTTCCAAAAGCACGCTGGGATGGGCTTCAGCCCCTTGCAACCCTCCCTGAACGTGCTCGATATATTCTTCCATTTATTTTTACCTTCAGCGCTGAAAGGCTCAACATGAAGCAATGGAAGTGCAGGTTTTAAAAATGTAGAATGAAAATGCTCTCTTTGAGGGAGCGGGTTTGTAAAGGAAGATGACCTTGATATTCTGCTCGGTGCAGCTTCTTTTACATACATGTGTTTGAGAAGGGAAGGCACAGTGTTATGAGTGTGTCTGCTTCTGAAACCAACACTTCAGGCCATGATATCATTTGCAGTGGAACCAATCTAAATATTTTACAGGCATTTCTCTCACATGGTGTCATGGTGGAATCTTGAGCATCGTGGCTATTTGAGACAGAGATGCCGGCTGTGTGCGAGTTGCATGCTCTGGTTTGAAGGGGGGAGGGGAATGTGAGGGCTCTTGCTGCGATTGGTCCAACCCACACCACACCATCAGCTTCAAACCAATAGGGGCGTGTCCATATTTATGTGTGTGTGTGTGTGTGTGTGTGTGTGTGTGTGTGTGTGTGTGTGTGTGTGTGTGTGTGTGTGTGTGTGTGTGTGTGTTTGGTTTCATTGTTTGGGATTTTTTTTTTTTTTTGCAGAAGTGGAGAGAGGTTACCTTGGGTCAAGGAAGAGGCATACTTGGTACTAATAATAGAGGTCATTGTTTAAAAAGGCAACATGTACATGATCCTCTGTGGCCTGTGTAGCTTTTCAAATTCAAGTGAAACAAGCAGCTGTTAGATAAGAAAACACAGAAGACTTGTTCTGTTCTCACTTACTGAGACATACTTGTATTCAGATATAGTGTGACGTTGCACTACAGTGGGACATTTTGTTTTTTGTGTAAATTAAATACATTGACATTTCTTGTGTATGTACTGTGTAAATTGAGTCAGTTGATGTACCTCAAGGTAATTTCCTGTGCTTTACTGACCTCCAAATGTGACACATTAAAATCCGTGGTGTGCCAGTGTGCGAAACAGTGGTAACGCGGCCTCCATTTCCAGATAAATTAGCTCTCATTAGCCCAATTCACTCAAACATTAGAGGGAACCAGGAGGTGCTTTCTTTCTTATTTCCCATGTGTGTCACACAAGAAGGGGGGTGGCTGGTTCATATGACCATGTGCGGGTGCAGAAGTGCCCCGTTCAATAAAAGAAACGACTCTGTGTTCAGTGATATGGCCCTCTCTTGCACGACAGCTCATAAAAAGATAATGTTGATTTAGATAATCAATCGATTTGCTGTCATTTTACAGCACTGCAGGATCATTTTTGTTATGGTTATGTTCCAGCTACCTTTTCAGTTAACTGTTTTGGTCATTAAAAAAAAAAAGAAAACGCCAGAAAATATAGAAAAATAAAATAGAAAATAAAAGTAATTTTCATATTGCTTGTTTTATTTTGACCAACAGTCCAAAAACCAAAGATATTAGGTTTAATATCACATAAGCAGAAAAACTACACAACTGAGAAGCTGGAAAAAGAGAACATTTTGAATCCTGCTTGAAGATATTGAAAACAATTATTTTCTGTTAATCGACTAATTAAATACTCAAGTTATTGTTTAGCACTACTTGACCTGTTTGGATGTGTTGATGCTATTAAGAAACACACACATAAAGTATGGTCATGTATCGCTTCCCTGCCCCGCAGCAATAAGTCATAGCCCCACAGGCTTGTGTAAAAGAAGAAGACAAACAATACGATATTAGGGCATGAGTATTAGCTGGACTGTTTGTTTTGAAAACAAATGTCTGAAGTTGCACCATCTTCTCTGACTGAGGTCAGCTGGAGGACATACAATGATGAAAAGACTGTTGACACCCAGTGGGGTGAGAGCGAGGTGGACCAGAGTGGCCTCGCCCCTCGTCCCCTTCTGCAGCGCAGACGGAGCCCTTTCTCCACACAAGGGGTTCTGACAAGGCAGGATTAGGGGGATTATTCTCATAGCGGCCAGGAAAGGGAATAAAAGAAGTGGCTGCAAGTGAGGGGAAATTAAAGGGGGGTCAAGCTACAGTAACAGTGGGCAGAATTGAATAAACACACACCACAGCAGCAGGAAACGACAGGCTGGGCCCACTTTATGTTTCGAGTCAAACCATACAGCATGCATGGTAAACCACACTGTAGTGGCTCAAATTTAGAAAAATATTCCTGTTTATTCCATCATACACATTTGCTTTTTTGAAAACACTGCAAATCACTGTCTCCTAACAAAAACCCTCCACCGCTTTTCTTCCCAGGATCCTTTGCTCGACACCGTTTGCGGTGCTGACGTACTTCCTGATATGGTACGTGCCTCCTTTCGAGGAAGGGAAGGTGCTCTGGTACCTGGTCTTTTACTGCCTCTTCCAGTCCATGCAGACGGTTAGTATGTCACGTCGACGCGCCCCCCACCACTTTGTCGCCCTCTGGTCCCGGCGTGTCCACGAGCCTAACTGTGTGTTTTGCGTACGTTTGCAGTGCTTTCACGTGCCGTATTCGGCCCTCACCATGTTCATCACCGACGACCAGAAGGAGAGGGACTCTGCCACCGCTTACCGTACGTCAGCGCGCCCGCGTGATCAAAACGCTTTTACACGTGTGTCTGTGTTTCAGGCACTGACGCTCCATTTCTGTGTTGCTCTCAGGGATGATGGTGGAGGTGCTGGGCACCGTTCTGGGCACAGCAATCCAGGGACAGATAGTCGGTGGAGCCTCAAATTGTCCCACTGACCCTGATGGCCTGGACAGCGGAAACTCAACCAACGCGTCCATAGTTTCACTGGATGAGACGGTGAGTCTCTTGAGTCTTTTGCATTGTGTTCGATAAATGATTATCTTTGCAGACGGCGTTTACATGAGTGCTGGTCGAAGCTAATTCAGTTTTTTCTGTCCTCAGAAACAAGCTTATTTGATTTCTTCAGGGGTCATCTGCATCATCTATGTCCTCTGTGCAGCGGTCTTGTTTTTGGGTGTGAAGGAGAAAAAAGGTACGAATCCATGAAATACCAAGAGAAGTTCTCGCTTTAATATATTTAAATTATTATAATATTAATATTTAAAAGCAGAGCATTGGACACAGGGTGCATAACTTTGACTGCAGTCAGACTTGAAGCATGAATCTGAGGGCGTTGGACTCAACTTGCCAAAAAAAAAAAGACTTGAACACCGATGAGTCATGACTTCACTTTTAACTCTTTCATTTTTCTTCATACTCTGAATCAATCTGACAGCAGCCGGTCACGGTGCGTGAACAGTGCCCATGAACAGACAACAGACTACCTCATCCTCACGCTAGGCGATTGATTCGATCTCATCTCTGGGAAACACAAGATTAAAAAGTGGGGCTTTTGTGTGATTCCTTGTGGAAAAACTCGGTTCTACAGATCAGTCAAATAAATCAAATTATTGATTATTTGACAAAATCCTTTGCGTGTTAGTCGACTAAGAATGTCTTTGGTCGAGGACACTAATGACTTGTTTAGCAGTTGAAACGCAAAGTTTAGGACTGGGACTTGATTCAGGACTTCATAGTAAAGATTTGAGTCTCCTTGCAAAACCATGACTTTGTCCCACTTTGGATTTGAAGTTTGTATCCGTTGTCTTGGGAAACATTTGGCCTACTTATCACAGACTGTTCATAAAGATGTTTCTCATAATAATGGCTCTGCATTGTCTATCACATGATTTACAGACGAGATTTACATCTGCCTTATCTTTGTTCTCTTCTCTTCCTTATTGGATTATAGAAAGCGGGCGGAAAAAAACCCTGCTCACCTTCCGTCAGGGCCTGTGGCTGGTGATGAGCTACGGGCCGTACGTCAAACTAGTCATCGGCTTCCTCTTCACCTCTCTGGCCTTCATGGTAATACTGTGTTTCATTATCTCGGTATCTTCATGCTGGATACAGAAGTTATTGATGAAGTCATAGTTAAAGGAATAATTCAACATTTTGGGAAATACACTTTAAATTTTTTTGTCGAGCGTTAGAGGAGAAGATTGATACCACTCTCATGTGTTTATTAAATGAAGCTACAGCCAGGAATGTTTATCTTAGCTTAGCTTAAAAACAAATGGAAACGGCTAGTTGTCCAAAAGTAAAACCACAACTTGTGTTTTTCAAACTTTGGCACTAAATATAAAGTGCGTTTCCCAATATGTTGAAGTTTTTCTTTTATCTGTATCTGTAGTTTGCATAACGATGAACCTTCATTTGCTTTTTACAGCTGCTGGAGGGAAACTTTGCCCTTTTCATCACCTACGCTCTCGGCCATAGAAAAGACTTCCAGAATATTCTCCTGGTCATCATGGTGAGTTCTTCTATTTCCCACTGAAGGGCTTTTGACCTCCATGTAAAAGCCCTTATCAGTATGAGATTTGGAGTAGCAAACCTTGTTTGGCTATCCGTGTGGTACAGAGTAAGCACCCAGTGTTGGTGGGGTTCAGACCTGACCCTGAGGCCTTTCCTCACGCGAGGAGGCGCATGGCACCGGGGATGAAAGGGCAGATTTTCAGGGTGAGAGGAGGTGTTGTTTGGGCTCCTGGGAACCTGTCTCCCAGTCACACGCTCACTTGGCCGTAGCAGGAGATCGAGGCAGAGACAGTCGCACAGTGGAGCTTTTGTTGCCCCGGCGATCCCTCACTGCCACCATGGGAACTGCCACCATTGGTTGCGCCCTCCTTTCCATCCTTTTCTCGCTGCTTTCTGCTCTGGAGCCGTTCCCTCTGATTAGGAGTGGAAACATTTTTGGGCACCATGTATCATATTCGGAAGGATGGGATTTGAGGGGGGGAAAGGGAAATATTTTCCATTGCACCGTTGATATTCATGCTGAATTCCAAGTTGTCAGTGTGGTCGTTTGAACCTGGTTGACCTGGTTTGACCTGGAGGTCAGCGGTTGTCTGGCCCCTGCAGGGTTAAGTCAAGACCACACAAAGCTTATTGTGCCCTTGTCCCTTGAGCTCTTCCTGGAGTGGTCACTTTATTATTTCCACTTCCAACAATTCCTTTGATTGTTTATTATAAGAAAATAATGTTAAGTTATCATTTAGGTAACTTTCATTGTGCCCGAGCTGCAGCCTTGATTATAGTTATGCTGAGGTCGTATCGTTATGCATGTCCAACAATGCAGCTTTGTTTAGTTTTTTGGATAAGAATGTTTTTTTAGTTTGAAAAAGAACTAACCAACACTGATACTATTTCATGACTTCCAGACTTATTTGTTAAGAAATCAATAAAGGTCATATTTGCATTTACATGTTTCAAAGGAAAATACATGCATGGAAACAAAGAAATCCCCCCTAAGTCGACAGTAAAATGTGTGTCTATTTTCTCCTAACTACAGAAACAAACATGCCTTAGACCGTATACAACACAATATATTACATACTTCAGCCAAGACCTAAAATTTCAAACTAAAAGTTGATTTTAGTCCCAGCTCATTACCTGGGCAGACTTTATTTCTAAAAAGGTTTCTCAGAATGAAAAGTTACATATAGTAACATAGGGCTGCACGGTGGTGTCGTGGTTACACTGTCATCTCACAGCAAGAAGGTGCTGGGGTTCGATCCCAGTTTCCGGGCGGCCCTTCTGTGTGGAGTTCGCACGTTCTCCCCGTGGCAGCGTGGGTTCCCTTCGGGTTCTCCGGCTTCCTCCCACAGGCCAAAGACATGCAGCTCAGGTTAATTGGACTCTAAATTGCCCGTAGGTGTGAGTGTGAATGGTTGTCTGTCTCTGTATGTGCCCTGAGATAGACTGACGACCTGTCCAGGGTGAACCCTGCCTTCGCCCAATGTCTGCTGGGATCGGCTCCAGCGCCCCTCAACCCTGACTGGGATAAGCGGTTCCGATAATGGAACATAGTAACAAAGTGAAGCCATCGCCCAAAATACAGAGGACCTCAGTGTCCTCAAGTATCACAATGCAAGTGATACAAGTGTCAATCCTTTACTTGAGTTTTCCTTCACCATATACAATGTTTGTTATAATATCTGCAACAATGTGAGCGTGCAGATACATATTTTCAAAAATGTAGATTGGGAAAATAAAAAAAACATAACCGCCCATTGGTCCAAGAATCGAATGCCTCTATCTTAAATAAAATATGAACAAAGCTAATCTGGCTTGGCTGAACGATGACTACTCAATCCTAAATTAACTGTGTACATCCCTTGTCCTCTTGTATAATGAGATTTAATGGAAAAAAAATACTGACAATTATTTTTTTCCAGCTTTCTGGGACTCTAACCATCCCGTGGTGGCAGTGGTTTCTGACCCGGTTTGGGAAGAAGAAAGCAGTTTACTTCGGCATCACGGTGAGCACAACTATGCTTGTTTTTGGTGCTACAAAGGCAATAAAACCAACAGGATGTGTTGTTGTGGAATTGCTCACGTCCTCTCTCTCTTTCCCCACAGTGGGCAGTACCTTTCATGATCCTAATCATCTGCATCAAGAGCAACCTGATCATTTCATACTTGGTCTCAGTGGCGGCGGGTGTGAGCGTGGCAGCAGCTTTCCTCCTGCCTTGGTGAGCCTGAGTTCACGCACAGAACCCATGAATCAACATATTTGATTGATTGTCTCCTTCTAAATGTTGTGTTTGTGCTTGCAGGTCAATGCTTCCTGACGTAGTGGACGACTTCAAGGTTAGAAACCCAGACATCCACGGCTACGAAGCCCTCTTCTACTCCTTCTACGTATTCTTCATCAAGTTTGCCTCTGGAGTTTCCCTGGGTGTCTCTACACTCAGTTTGAAGTGAGTTAGCTGATGAATATCATGTTTATTCTTGTGTACACTTCTATCCTCACTGTCATCCTAACATGTACGTTTATGCTTCTAACGCTAATCGAGATTAGCTCAATGTTACAGCTCATCAGACCAGCGATCATGTGCTCAACAATTGCATAATCCTCCGACAGGCTTGCCTAACTGTACTCGCATCAGCTCATTGTTTCTCCCTCTATCTGCATTTTTTCGCAGATTTGCCGGCTATGTGACTGGGAGCTGCACACAACCAGAGGCGGTCAGTTTAACCCTGAAGGTGCTGGTCTCTCCTGTGCCTGTAGTGCTTATAGCCGTGGGACTGTTGATATTGAGGACATACCCTATTGATGAAGAAAGGAGGCAGGGCAACCGAAAACTACTGCAGGAAATGCTGTAAGTGAAATGAAAATGTGCATACAAGCATTTAACAAACAACTACACAGATGTTTATGCTTAATTCTGGATAAGATACCTGTCGTTGTGCAGCAGGCGGTGTGCCGTACCATAGTAGACAAACCAGTGAGATGCTAAATTAAATTCCGCTCTGTATACCTGAGCTAAATCCTAATGAAACCTTTATAAAAAAAGAAAAGCTGTTTTGCTCTGGTGTTGGCATGCGCTTTTCACCCAGTTTGGACAAGCCAAGTCCTTTGTGTGTGACTCCTGGCTGTTCTCCCGTCCTCTAACAGGGATTCTGAGTCTGAAACTTCAGCACTTGGGAGCGACGTGTAGCCGCGGAGGACGAGCCAACCACCACAGCCACTTTAACAGGTTTGCACAGGCTGTTAAGGGACATGCCCACCAACCATCTGGACTAACACAGGAGAGACCACAGACCACTGCTGCCCAGACATATCAGCAGTAACCAGCTCCCACCAGTGGCTCGGACAGGTCTACGTCGCCCTCTAGTGGCATCTTATGTGTGGGACTAAGTATTTTCTGTGGCCTTTATCTCCAGCTGTGTCCCAATCTAACTCACCTGCTAAAACTAAAAAGCACACACAGTTCACAAATCATTAGTGTGTATTATTTTGTCAGGTAGTCCACTGTTGGTGACTGTTCTTGTTGCTTTCACTTCCAAATATACTTTTTTTCTTTTTAGAGGTTTTCCTTCACTGTTTTTAGAGGTTTTCCTTCACAGCACTTATAATTGAAAATCAAGATGAAACATATTTTGTGAGCGCTCAACATATACATCTCCAATAAGCTCATGGGAGCTGTAGTCATTTTATCTTGGTGGACTTTTTACTTAAGAAAGAGAAATCAAAACAGTTTTTCCAAAGATTTGTGACCTTTATTGTTTACTGAGCTGTTCCTGTAGCTGCAATGGTATTTACCTCGGCTAGTTGTTAGCATCTCCACCATTTATTTTGTGCATTGCATTGTGGGTATTTCTACTCTCCAATGTGAATGGACTTCATATTGAAGTACTTGGTTGTATTTGGGACACAGCTTGTGATTTGTGGTGTTTTTTATTAAGTATTTATTTGTTGGTTTACAAGAAGACATTCACTCGACCGGAGTGATACTTTGGTGTTTACTATGTCACTTGTGTTCAGACAGTGCTCTGAAGGAAATATACAGTATCTGCCCTTATTTATAAAGGGCATACCAGCACTATTCCACAAATTGGAGTTGTATGGAGCTGTTCTAAAAACAATAAGTGTAATTGAATCTTCTGGGGAAAATGCACCTTGTGGTATAATGTACTGTCTGAATCACTGCCTTATACACATCGAATATGTTCTGCTGAATTTGTTATTCAGATTATTTTCCTTTTACTCTCGAGCCAATCTGTCAGGTTTAAGAGACTTTTTCTGAATGTGCTTTCAGTGCAAAGTCAACTCCAGTATGAAGTCATTTTATGAGCATCTTCTCACGTCCCAAAGGGAATGAAATGCTTTATTTAACTATTTATTTAAACAAAATACCTTAAGGGATTATCATTTTACGTAAAAAAGCACATGTGTATAATAACTTATTAACAGTGAATGGTTGTTGATGGATATGCGAGTGATTTTAAGTCCTGTGGAAAACATTGAGAGCATCAGAATTTCTTTTTTTTCTAAGACAAGAAAAAAAGCACAACTTGGTTTAATGTGATAAACAAGCTGCCTCTGCTGGTGTTGCAAGTCTTAAAAGCAGCTGCCACAACCCAATTTCTTTCTATTATTATAAAGTTAATGGAGGACATTTGTCACATTAGATGGCTTGATTTAACCTCACATCTTTATTGGTTAAGTTATTTAGATTTCAGAGAAATTTCTTTAAAACTTTATGTATTCCTGCATAGTTTTTATTTTTAATTTCTCTGGATAAAGTGCATTATATCTCCCTTGGGTGTTTATATGCTGATATGTATAATATGTAAATACTTTTTTCCAAGTTGGATCAGCAAAGAGATACATTAATGTGCTGTAAATTTGTAATTTTAAGTCTGTGAATAAAATTTGCCAAAACAAAGAAAAACCTGTTAATATCTTTGCAATATCCAAGACTAGAATACTTGTTTAGGTTTACACGTGGATGAGTTTTTTTTCTTTTTTTCAAATACATACTGTATGATTAAATTCATCTAAATATGGTATAAAGTAAAGCAATGGCCTTTGTGTATTAGTATCCAAACCTTTACATACTTTTCATTAGTCTGCAGTAGATGAAATACAAAGCTCATGTAAATCCCAATAAATTACTTTGGATTCAATATTATCACAAGCGACTTATAATAGTAAACATGAGCTGTTTAATCAATCAAAAAAAATCAATGAAACCATTAAAACCATACATACATGTGTTCTCACTGCACCTAAAAGTCAGGCCTGAATCATTTCACTCATTTCTCCTTAATTAAGTCCGATTCCAAAAACCTCACTGCTATAGTGCCTGTATCAAGATCTCGTGACTTGAATCAAGAAAACAAAGAAATGTGCCGCAAAAAGAAACCCGTCACTGGTTCCTTTTTAAAGACTGAAATCAACCAAACGAGGCTGAACTGTGTGGGAACAGGCTGCCAATTTATCCTCGCACTAATTACCCCAGCTGTGGCCGAGCGGTGGTTTTACGCGCAGATTGAAAGGGAAAGATTGAAGGACAGCAGTCTGTTGCGATGAAAGCCAAATGGCGTCACTATGTTTTGTGGAGTGTTTTATCACTTTGTCTCCTCAGCTGTGCACTGCACGCGTATGAACCTCCATTTAACAGAAGGAAAAGGGTTTTCAAACCAATCAAACAGTCAGCGACAGAAGACAGAAGATCGAGCACTTCTTCATTGTCTCAACTCCGCTCCCGAAGGCCTTACCCTCCTCGGACACCTCGATCCACGCGTCCAGGAGACTTTGCTTACCTCCCAGACGTTTCTGTAACTTGCTCCACGACTGACTTCGTCGTGCAGGTCAAACCATCTTTCTACGGCCTGGGCGCAGACGCAGAGGAGCTCAAATTAGGCAGCAACTGCAAAAGCAACGGGGTTCTCCGGCCAAACGGGTACCTGCTCTTCACCTATCCGCTGACGTCGTGCGATGCCGTGCGCGAGGTAAGATTTTAGATTTGAGTCCTTTTTTATTTATTCGCATAACCATGAAAGCACAACTTCTGAACCCTGTGCGACAGTCGCCCTGCGGTTATCTGCTCTACAAATTCGTGCTCCATTACGAGCCTTCGCCAAAACGTGTCTTAAGTGGAGCGCACCGGATCAATGTCGACATTGAATGCCGTTATCAAAGGTGAGACGTTTCTCTCATCCGTTTGCAACATCACGTGTATGTGAAAGCTCGCCATATTTACAAGCTCCAAAACCTGTGCAGGAACCACCATGTGTACCAACTGGCTGTGCGGCCCACATGGGAAACTGCTGTTGTGCATAAAAGGCTGAAAGGAAGTCCAAGTGACTTCCAGGTGGCGTTGATGGATGGTATGTTTATAGGAATGTGGATTGCAGTGATAAAGAGCAGCTTATCTTTTCAGTGCAAATGTGTGTTTGAGTGTTAGTGTTGATAAATGGCTATTAAGTGGCTTCAATTGATGCAATATATTTTAATGAACCCTCAGATTTATGGCGCAGACCAGTCAAGTCAAATGTGTACCAGATTGGAAGGACTATTAATTTCCAGGTCTCTGCTCCTCATCTCTTAACTGGTGGGAAACTCTACATCAATACCTGCTATGCTACACCATCCAGTGGCTCTGAATCGCCCCTCAAATACGCAGTCATTGACAATTTTGGGTGAGTGTTATGGAAAGTAATGCGTTTTAAAATCTTTTTGGTTTTACCCGTGGTGTCCTGCTTTGCATTTAGCGTTGTGTCGTTGTCATCCACAGATGTTTGTTGGACAGTAAGAGCAACCCAGGGGGCTCTCGGTTTATCTCTCGGACAGACGGCACCCTGAGATTCTCCCTCGACGCTTTCCAGTTTACTCTTGACCCCGACACGGTGGTGAGCATGGTGTATAATTATCTGCATTGACAAAGTTTGAGTTGCTGCTTAACCCCATATCCATTTTTAGGTCAATATTCACTGCAAATTGTTCGTCATAGCTGGGGACCCGGGTCCTACACACAAATCATGCACCTACAGAGGAAACGGGTGAGTGTTGACACTTCCAGGACTATAGGGGACTTTTTTTTGTTTACAATTGGCTTGATCATATTTGTGCATTTGCCATGATAGATGGAAGGCCCTCACTGGTGACGACTCCGTTTGTGAATGCTGCGATTCACAATGTGTGACGTCTAAACCTCGGCGAGCCTTGATGGAAGGTATGTGGCAGTCTTTTTTTTAAATTTGAGCCTTTATTAGATTTCAAGAAAATATTTATGCACCATTCCTACTCGGATATGTTGGATTGTTTGCTTTAAAAGGGACCACCCCAAAATCAAAGACTCATATTTGTTTCTCTTACCTGTAGTGCTATTTAACAATCTAGATTGTTTTGGAGCTATCAACCGTAGAGATGGCTGCCTTCTGTCTAATGGGACTATATGGCATTTGTGGTGCTCGATGCAACCAATGCATTTGAAAATGCTTCTTTGGAGAAATCATGACCTGGTTTCTCAAGATGATCCACCGACCTTGTGAGCGGTTTCATGCTGAAAGAAATAGTTCCTCTCTGCATATCTCCAAAAACTAGGCAACTTCCACCAAAACAAGATTGATAAATAGCTCTACAGGTAAAAAGAAAAATATTTTTTATTTAGGGATCAACTTTCCTTGTTTTAAAAGTGATCATTAAAAATGGCTACATCTCTTAACTTTGTTTAAGGCTCTGCCAGCAGTGGATCATTGGTGGTCTCTGATCAGCCGTACACAGCAGAGGATGGCTTTCCACCAGTCGGCAGCGAAAGCAAGGCCACAATAAATGATTACAATGATGAGCTGAAAAGTCATGAGAACCTTTTGGATTTAGTAAACTGCGCAGATGAAGAGCAAGATGACGCAGATGAAGAAGCGCAAGACTACACAGATGATGAAGAGGATAATGAGTTTATCTTTGGAGTGATGACAGAACCTGATTTAGAGGAGTCAGGTTTTAGGGAAAGGGTCTTTGCGGAGGAGGAGGAGGAGGAAGAGTTTGACGCGAATGACTCAAATCAGTCCGACGAGGATGGGTCAGAGTATGTAGTACAAGAGGAGAGTGAAGAAGATGAGATGAATTTGGATCGTAAGGAAGCCGACATGTTGCGACATTGGGTGCAGGTGGACCAAATGTTACCATCAGATGGCCTACAGAGAGAGTTACATATGCTGGTATCTGAAGGGGAAGAAGAAGAAGAAGAAGAAGAAAGCAGGAAGCATACAGGTAGCGGAGAAGAGGATGACTTGATGGCCTCTGAGGTGGAGTGGGAGAATGATGACGGTCTGGCAGACTTGGATGTAGATGATGGTGAGATGACCTGGTATTTCACATGGAGGTAGCATCAGTGAAATTAGTTGATCAGTACTCTGCTCAAAGACTTTTGTAACTCCATGACGGGCTATTCTGACTTCTTTCAATAAAAACATGAAATGCAGTTGGACTCTGTCATAACTTAAAACCAGACTATCACAATTTATATTCAAGGTTTAATTGTGTGTATATATATTTAACTGAAATGAGATATTTATCAGATTTAATGGGACAATTTTAAGCAAAAGGATGCTACTCAGTCAACTTGACAATTTGATATGTCCATAAATCTTTATTCTTTCCATTATAAATGATTTATTACATTACAGTGTCTGAAACCAGTTGAACTATATATTATAGTTTTACACAAATATCCCACTGTTTGAGCAATAACTGTGGAAAGGCAATGCCTTAACTAAAAGCAGCAAAAATAATAACAACTCTTATTGCTTTACAAGTCTGGTCATCGTTTCTGTGACATTAATGATCATCATGCACAGAGAGCTTTTAAATCATCAAATGATGTGGGTTTCATGAAGGTACATTTGGAAACAAGAGCCATACAACTTGATTTAAATGATATTGGGGTGTAACAACATTGCAAAGAAGACATTCTGTCCGTAGAGACCCTCCTCTGAACAGGAAAAATAACTTAAGATAATTAATATTTTTGAACAAATATAATTGGTGTGGAAACTCTTTTGGAGAAAATACAGAACTCTGTAGCACAGAGCCAACATTCCTGGATATGTTAAATGTACAAAATCGTGCTATATTTACAGCTGAGTGCCCAAAAGTCCCATTGTTACAAGTACTGACTAAAGCTCTGATTCAGCAGGACATAAGTGGTACAATCAATGTCTGACACTAGAGGGCGATGTATTCCCATCTCTTTCAACGCAAAAGCTCAGAGGACCCTCTGGCAAAAGAAAATATGCTGTATTCACTCATAGTAAAATGCAAAATGAGTACTTGAGAAAATTAAGACCCACACCATTAACATTAAAGTCAAAGGATTTTCCAGACGCAATCTTTGAAATAAGCGCCTCATCCATCCTAATCCAGTTTCTTGTCTCACACGATCGACCACTTGCAGCAATTTCAGTGTTGTTGGTAAGTCCTTCCCCAGGTCTCCTTCAGTCTTTACAATCATGTTGACGGCGTTCCTCCTCCTTCAACAGTACCTGCTGTTGTGTTTGTTTTCTCTGCAGCATCTGAGGTTGGAGGATTAAGGCAGTTAGTTTAATGGAGCCCAGAAGAGTTTTTCTTTAAATTAAAAACAGATTTAGAGTGTTAGCCACGCAAGCATCACGGCTCTGGGGATGGCAGTGTATGTTGGTTGGTCCACACTGAAATATACTTCGCGCTGGTTCGCAAATGTGAGCATGCTAACACGCTAAACTAAAGAGGTGAACACTAAACCTGGTAAAGCTGCATTCATGCAATGTTGGGAAAATGGTAAGAACAAGAAAATCTTGGTGTATTCCTACATTATTCCACAATTGTTAACACCAGTGCTAACCTGTAGTCACCTCATTGAAATGGCCTAAACAAGCTACTTTTACGGTGTGACGTTTTTGTTGATCTGTGAACCAACAAAATGTTTCTAAATTACCTGAATTTGTTTTATTAGTACTAATATATATTTAGATTCTGATCTGACTTGGAATTATAATTTGGGAGCTGACGTTAACTGTTTTTCTGACTTGGTTGCTCACAATTATGGCCAAAATGTTAGGACTGCCTAAATTCCAGCTGCACTGTCATTTTGAGCATTTTAGCATGCTGACGTTAGTATGTAGGTCAAAGGACGGCTGTGCCGAAGTACAGCCTCACAGAGCTGCTAGCGTGGCTCTATAGACCCGTTAGTCTTGTTCATAATTTCCAGTCTAACATTGTAATATTTATAGTGAATAATCTCTCTTACCCATGATACTCTCTTGCAGTGCTTCCTGTCCTGCAGTTTGCTCCGTCCCTTCACCGGTCTCAATCACTTTACCCGTAGCTTTGGGTTTCTTTGCAACAGGTGGTGGCACCTTGACTCCCTTTGTTACTGAGGAAACCTCAAGATTGTTATCTCCGGTGGCCATGGTTTCCGGTGCTGGCTTGGTTTCAATCACCACCTTCTTGTTGCTCTTGGAGAAGATAAAGCTCGCCGTGCTGGAGGGGGACTTACGGAGGTCTACTGGTGATGTTGGAGAGTTCAAGCTGAGACGAGATTGGGAGCCGGTTTTTGATCTGGCTGCAGTCCTCAGACGGATGGCCTCCTGTAGGTTCATGGAAGGGGAGGCGGTCATGGCAGGAGGAGACTTTTTCATAGGGGAGACGACTGTAGACGAAGATACAGGTAGAACCAAAGTGGACTTTGGCAGAGCTGGTTGTGCAGTAACAATGGCAGGTGGCGAGGAGGGTGGTGGCGATGCAGGTGGTGGAGATGCGGTAGAAAGGATGATCAGAGACTTCCTTATGGGCTTCTGAGGAGCCTCGCCACTGGCAGACGAGGTTGGCACCGGATTGCTGGGCTGCTGCTTCCTCATCGTGACCTCCGCCTCTGGTTGCTTCCGAGCTTCAGGAGTCTCAGGGATGCTATTGATTGAAGGGGTTAAAATAGGAGCTGGTTCCTCCTGTACAACAGGGTCAGAAATCAGTTCTGGGACTTGGTATGCTGTGCTTGTAGGACTAGACGGGTCCTTAATGCTAGCAAGATCCTGCACAGGTAAAGGAATGTTTACAGGTGGAGCAGGTTCTTGAGCCTTTTCTAGACCAAGAGAGTTTTCAAGAGCTGGTGGGATAGAGACTTCAGATGGTGGCGAAGGAGGGGGCTCCTGGGTTGCTGGACCATCAGTGTTCTGGGGTACCACCCGAGGAAGCTGCACGGGAGGCTGAGGGGGGATACTTTGAGGGGGAGTGAGAATAATGTCGGATGAAACTGGGCTGGTTTCAGATTCGAATGGGATGCTCTCTTGTGGAAGATCCATCTCCTGTTTTGACTTGGGTTGTGACAGCAAGGGTGGTGGAGGTGGAATACTTTGTGGTGGAGTGAGCTTGCTAACCTCTTCAGAGGATTGACAGGCATTCTCTTGAGTAGATGTAAAAGAAACCTCTTCAGTGGACAGAGTGGAGACCTCTGTAGGAGGCTGAGGGGAAACCTTGATAACCTGCAGATGGGAGATCTCTATAACTGGTGGCGGAGATACCACCGCAATGGACACGTCTTTAACAAGGGGAGGGGGCGCCTCTTGAACCAGGGTAGGACAGGAATCTTTGGGCCTCACAGGAGAAACCTCTTTATGTGGTGGAGGAGTTGCCTCTTTATGTGGTGGAGGAGGAGGAGTCGCCTCTTTAGGTGGTGGTGGTGGAGGAGTCACCTCTTTAGGTGGTGGAGGAGTCACCTCTTTAGGTGGTGGAGGAGTCACCTCTTTAGGTGGTGGAGGAGTCACCTCTTTAGGTGGTGGAGGAGGAGGAGTCACCTCTTTAGGTGGTGGTGGTGGTGGAGGAGTCTCCTCTTTAGTAGGAGGAGGGGAGATGGCATTAACTGGTGGAGGGGGAGCCATGTATGGTGGGGGAGGTGGGATACTCAGGGGTGGAGGTGCAATCCCCTGGGATGAACTGGACTTCTGTGGTTCAATCTCAGTATTCACCCTAACGCATTCAGTTTTTACCACTGATATAACAGGCGTAGTTGTGCAAGAGGAGTCACCATTATTAATGGACCTCTCTGGTGGCACCTGAACAGGTACAACTAACCCCACCTCACCAAACATTGGGGGAGGTGGAAGAGGGAAATCAATCACATCAGGCCCATTGAGGCCCGCCAGTGGTGGAGGTGGTGGGGGCCAGGACGCCTCGGGGGCCATAACAACCGATGTGACGGAAGCAACCATGGTCTGTTGGGGAGGATGGTGCACCAGAGGTGGTGAGGGAGATGGAAGAATGCGTGCTAATGAAATGGCGGGTAACGTATCCATGTAAGTCTTTACCTCTGAAGTTTGTGTGGATGTCTTTTTGACTTCTTCTTCTTCGCTCACTGCTTCCAGCTTTCCTTCACGTTTCTCTAAGGCCCTCACTAACATAACATTTATTATGTCACTTACTCTTACTTTCTCATCTTTTTCTGTCACTTTACTGTTTCCTTTCAAATCAACATTCTGCTCAGCCAATCTGTTCCCTTTGTGACTCTCAGCACTCACAATCCCACTTTCTTGAACTTTCTTTGTCTCTAGCACATTTAAGGCTCTATTAACGGATTCCACGGTCACAGCTGGATTCTTGTGTTTTCTTTCTATCACTAAGCTCTTCACAGAGCTCTCTGTAGATGCAGAAGGAGACTGCCTCTGTTGTCTCCTGTCCTTTGGATTCTTCTTAATGATAGCATAAAGGTTATCAGGTGCCGGAGGTCCCAGCAGCAGCTCAAAGGAACGCTTGCTGTGGGCCCATACCTCTGGAGGAGGGGCTGGAGGTGCATGGACTTTAGGTGGTGGAGGGATATTGAAGAGTTCTCTCAAGGCCCTTACAGAAGGGCTGATGTTGACCGTATCGACTGAGGTGTCAGGTTTGAGATCCCCTGGCTGCGGGAGAGGGGATGCAGCATGAGTGGAACCTGGAAAAAACCTTTGAAGCTTTGCTAAGATGCCTCTCTTTTGGGGCTGTTTAGCAACCTGTGGTAATACACCATCTTGGCTGGAGTAGCCACTGGACGGGGATATTATTTGGCTGAGCGTATTCTCCTGAAGTAGTTTCTGCTTCTCTTGTGAAACTGGTTCCTCAACCTTTCCAGCTCCCTCTGCCTTGTGTGCCAGGGATCTGATGGGACTGAATGATGCAGACCCTGTAGATTCGTCCAGAGAACTGGTGTCAGCTGTGTATCCAGGGCTGTCTATGGTGCTGGAGGGTACGGGAGAATATCCCGATTTGTTTTTTTCATTTTCCTCACCAGAGGCTGAGAGGTTATGGGGAGAGGATTCTTTTGCGTTGACCCTTACTTCTGCCAGGTCACGTGACCGCCGCTTCATCTTATTGTGAAGAGAATAGGAGCGGTTTGGAGGAGGAGGAGCCTTCTTGGCTTTCATGACAGAGAGGCTACGCACAAACGGACCCTCTTTAACCCCTTCCCCCTTAATGAGCTTGCCATTGGATGTGCATTTTGAAGCCTTGCTGATGGAGGAGTGAACACTGATTTTGTCCTCTTTAGCAGAGGCATCTCCATCCTGTGACCTCCTCTGTCTTGGGGTGCTGCTCCTGGAGATGGTAGAGGAGTCAGATACCAAGGTATCTGAGGACTCAGAGTTGCTCCAACAAGAACTGTCAGACATGTTGATAGGGTTGTAGCGGGAGGCGGAGGTGATGTTGGAGGTTCTGGAGGAAGTGGTTCTGGAGGAAGCACGGGATGGGGACGGGCTGGACAGCAGCAGGCTGCTCTTGCTGACGGTGCGAACGCTGTTGCGACTCCGTCCACGGCTTATTTCCACCACCTCGATGGAGGGTGGCAACACAGCGTTGGGAATGATTTTGGACATGTAGGCGGCCTGGGGTGACATAGACATGACAGGGCTAGGTGGCTCCTGCTGGAGGCTGTTGGCGGTGGCCATCCAAGGAAAGGCCAGGGTCAGAGGACTCTGTCCACCTGAGAAGTCAGGACCAAGGCGGTGCAGCAGGGCCAGGTCATCCCCATGACCAGCATGGTCACCACGCTGCTTGAGTTGGTCTTTGTTGAGCCTGGCACTGGCTCCCCTGTGCTGTGGCCCATCAGTGGTTGAGCTTTCGTCAGTTTCACCATTATAGAGCTGATCCTCATCTAACCTCTGAGTCAGTGACCAACCCACTCTGTCGAGGCCTGAGAGAAGGTAGGAGAAGTTCAAAGCAATAATTAAGGAAATGGACATGCAAAAAAAGCATCTATATTAGGAGACACTGACATAAATACTATGCTATTTCTGAATGTAGCGCATACAATTTCAGTAGTAGTTCCTAGACAGATGTCTTTTGTAAGTAATGTTTTAAATGAACAGCTTACCCAGTTCTCTCTTAACATGCTGTGGGATTCCCCCTACAGTCTTCCTGTGTCTTCTCCTTGTCTTGGTCTTTTCTGACTTTTTGCCAGAGTTCAAGGGTCTGAATGTTGATTCTAGACAGACATGAGAGAAAAACACGACCCTTTTAATCATTCAATTTAAAAGTGAATACAATCTGTGCATCACCATATGTTGCATAATGACCAAGATGTAAACAGTATTTTGCGCTTGTGGTGAAGTTACCTTGCCTGGTGAGTCCAGAGCGGGAAGATCTTGTGGACACAGATGATCGTACAGAGCGAACAGAAGTTGTGTCACCAATGGTACTGTCTGACATAAACCCGTCTGTGTGGACAGTCATTGTCGACTGGCAAAAGAGAAGAAATCTTTTTGTTAAAAACAAAACACATGTACAATTCATTTGCTGTAAGTGCAAGAAGAAACTGCAATTGTGTCACTTACAATTGTGCTTTTATTGTCCTGGAACTCCACTCCATTGTTTGTTTCTGAAAGGAGGATTTAAAATGAGCAGTGTTTATATCCTCTGCACACCCTCTTGAACAATATACAGACAGTTGTCAATATGTTGGCATTGCACACCTATAATTTAGTGCACAGATGTAAGAATGTATCACTAGAGTGCTTTGTACCTTCCTGCTGCATCATTTTTAATCCCTCCAGGGCCTCAGAGTGAAGATTCTCCAGATACTTGGGCCTGCTGGCCTCAATAAACACGTTCTCCTGGAGCAACGGGGGTGCCGGGGTCTTGTCATCGTCATCTCGCTTTGGGACAGCTTGAAGTAAAGAGGGGAGAGGGGATAAGTCTGGATCAACTCAAAGCTCTGCGGTACTGTAACAGTAGATGAGGGGGCCATATGGACAGGATGAGAGCATTCAGATGCCTGCCAGGGATATTTAAGCACAAGTATAGTAAATATGTTTGAGTTAATTACATGAGTGTGCAAATTAAAACTGCTGAACTAGTGCCTTCCATTTATGCAGGATTAAACTCCAGTGACTGACTAAGGGATTAACACATCAAAAAACAACCATCAGATATATATGCTCAGTATTATGCATTTTCTTCTTCTAGTGTCATTTAATTACAACGAGAGTAATTGTCAGTGAGAAGGACACTGGTTAAATTGCGGTTACATCTTGTTGCATCCAAATTACATCAATTCAATCTTTTTAATAACCAATTATGAAATGCCTGAAATACCATGTCATGAACAATGGGTGTCATCTAAAAAAATATTGCACTCGAATAACCTCTTTCTGACATACATTTTCAAGTTGAGTTACAGGTATCAATGTTATGGTTTTAATTAGAAAGTGCAATATAAAAAAGCTGAAAATAAAAATTAAGTAAAGAAACGTGATTAAAAGGTAGAATTACAAAGACTCATGTTACACTAGGTTCACATTTTCTGACCAACTGGCATGCGATTGAACTTTAACCCACGCAGTGCCTTCACGCTTCCAGGACAGATTCTGGGATCATTGGGCTAACAACCTGCTTAGACTCTTTTATGTAATAGTGACAGCTGCTCCACATTTAGCCACCTACTGTACTCTACTCTGCGCACTGTCGCTGTAAGACCATGTGCTCACCAATCGCGAATAATGTTTAGCACTGGCTCTTTTGTAAAGGCATTAGTGGTGCTCTAAAGAAATAATCTATAAATATGCAAAATTACTTAATACCTTATTCTATTTTCCTGCAACTTCCTGCAAGTATTAGTTGCTAAAGTGAGATGAAATCACAGCATATTATCTATCAGGTGAGTGAGCCCGACAAACTGACTGTAGTTTTTATAGTCCACAGCAACAGTGATGTCCACACTTTGATTACTTTACTGCTGGTCCTAGGCGTGACAGCTGATCCAGCCTGTCCCAGTCATACTTGAATAGCAGTTTAAACAATTAGGGCAGAAGCAATTTGTTTGAGTCACAAAGCAATCATTGTAATTTTAAACAATTGTGCTGCTTTCACTCACCTTTCCAGTTGAAGAGAGTTGGAAAGCAGTAGAAATTAGTACTGGACTTCTTAGTCAGAAGCACAACCATGGTATCTCGTAAAGTAACCCGAAACTATACCAGAATTGGATTGAAATGTGCAGTCCGTCAGTTAAAAAAACATCCTGGAAAGATTACGGCAGGACGACAGTCTTGCTTGTTTTTGATGAAGTTGTTGTTGCCAGTTCAGGTCCAAGCGGAGCGTTGAATGTCTCTACAGCCAATAGACAAGCAGAGCTCAAACACTAATCCTCAGCAGCCTAATTCCTGCCGTCCCTCTACCGTATCTCCCCCACTCACTGCTCAACAAGATACCCAGCATCCCACTGTTGCTCCCCATCTGCAGGCACACTCGCCCCGGATTGGTCAGTCAGGGCATATATCAAATGGAGATCATACATGTAAACATTGAAGGGAAGAGAAAGCTGTTGTCAGGGATTTGAGGTACGAGGGCGTCACGGGTGACTCCCCCTCACTTAAGCCACAGTTTAGCACTCTTAATAAATAACACTACACTACGTTATCTGATTGTACACCATGTTCACTGTGAAACTCAAGAAACACAGCAAATGTATTTACTTCCTTAGACTTCATTATGAGAATATAACTTATTTTGCCACAAGGGGGAGTAAGTGAATTAAAAGAATGTATTCCTAAAACCAGATTAAAAACATGTTTAAAAAGAGGCCCGCAGCTCCACAGCACATTGGTCACACATGTGAAAAATGTTCCCTATTTTTCCCAGCAGCATTACATTAGATAAGTTACTGTGCAGTGAGAATACATTAGAATATCTTAAATAACTCAGTTAATCAAGAGCTGCCATCTACAGATTAATTGTATGATCTTGAGTTACTCTTGTTAATCTTTTTTCCTTTTTTGTTTCCTATTTAGGACACCTTAAACTCATCTGCTGCTAAGGGGTTGTTCACTTCCTGGTGTGCTGAGCAGACATGACATGGAATGTGTGCCATCTGAACAAATGGAAAACATTCCCATGGTTGTGATCCCACAAGTGACTCAAGACAAAAGCAGTTTACAAAGAAATGAATTGCATGTGTTACTAGTACATAGCAACAAATCACCATTTGAACAGACTCCACTGCTTAGTGGCGGTTTCAGCCTATAGATGTAAACAGAAAGTTGACACGCATCTGTCGGGTAAAGTCTCGCACAAAACTTATCATGGTTGTCATGATACTACTCAGGTTTGCCCTGGTCCAGCCCCTAGATATGCTGCTATAGGCCTAGACTGCTGGGGGACATTTTAGGATACACTGAGCTCCTCTTCTCTTCCTCTTTCACTCCTCCTCTCCTCTTCTTTCTCTCCATCTGGATAAACTATTGTCTCTTCAATGCACATTACTAACTCTACTTTATTTTCCCATGGATTCATGGCTGCCTGGAACCGGTCCTGCCTGCTTCCATGGCCCTGCTGATGCCCCCCCCTCCTCTCTACCGCCTTCTGCTTCATGGATCGTGGATTATCTGGATCATGGACCATGCCTACTACTCATTATATGAATAATTTCTGTCATATTCATTGAATGTGCTGTAACTCCGCTACGCTATTCATTCTGGCCACATGACATCTATTGCTTCTGTCCATCCGGGGAGAGGGATCCTCCTCTGTTGCTCTCCCTCAGGTTTCTTCCCTTTTTTCCCTGTGAAAGGGTTTTTACTATCTTTATTGGGGAGTTTTTCCTGATCCGATGTGAGGTCCCGGGACAGGGATGTTATGTGTACAGATTGTAAAGCCCTCCGAGGCAAACTTGTATTTGTGATGTTGGGCTATATAAAATAAACTGAATTGAACTACTCACACTTGACTAGGCTTGTAGTGACGGGTGAGGCACGGCTGCATGTTAATGAGGGGCTCATATTATCACTGGTACTGTGAACACATTGTAATTGTGTCCAAATTAATCACTGACATATTAAAGGAACCATCTGTCACCGAAGCTAACAGTATTTGTGGGCTGCTTGTGATTATGTATGAACCCCAAACTGATGTTTAAATCTGGGATTTGGATAAACAGACTAAATCTAATGGATGTGATACCGTTCATTCATGTTACAGACTTCTCTAGTGAAGAAAAACAGTGTGAAAAAAAAATTAATTCAGCTTCCAAGGGGATTTATGACATTTTATCACATGGATTTAAAGTAGAACATTTTATATAGGCAAACATCTGTTGGCAAGTTTGTTTTTGTAAAATATGGATTCTCTGGTAGAAAACAGAGACGGAAGGGTTTAGGAGACACGTCATCAACTACTGTAAACAAATTACAACCAGTGACACAGATGGTGTTTATGATATGCAACCAAGGCATTACTCTGTACATTTTAGCTGCAACTACTCATTTAAGATTAGGAGCACTAATCTGTGAATCAATATATGTTTAGAAAGAAAAGCCAAGAAATTACTTGAGTGGTATCAGACATTTCAGGGATTTTTTTTGTGCCAATTTCATTACATTTTCCTAGTAAGGCTTCGCATTTAATATTAATTAAACTGTGCAAAACAAACAGTTTATCCCTGACCAACAGCAGTTTGATTTACCAGGACAAGTCCAAGTTCCTACAGGTTTGACATTTTTTCATTTGAATTTTTTCAGTAAACTGTTCTGTCGTTTTGGTTTTAGTTGACTAAGATTTCTTTAGTAATTTAGTCAATCTTTCATGCTGACTAAATAAATGTTCCTAGAAACTTATGAACACATCTCTGGTAAACACACAATTTAAAGTGGTACTTTTGTATGATTTTCTTTAGTGGACAAAAAGAGTGTTAGTCAACTAAAAAATGTCTTTGTTAGAGGACAGTCCTATCATTTTCTGTAAACTTGTATTTCCATATGGTCTCAATGCTGTTTTTAAGCCCTCTCCCCACTGCCAGGACTAAAATTCTAGCCAGGAAATACAGAATCCTTTAAAAAAATAAATGCTAGTGTCAACCTGTAAATACTCGCATACTATATTTCTATAGTAAAATGTAAAACTCCTTCCAGGTTGCTGAAATGTGACCTCACTGTCTTCAGTGGCTACGGTTCCACCTGAAAGATACTGTAGCACAGATGTTATAGTTACAAAGGAAATGGACAACTGATTGCTTGGCTTCAGACTGTTAATAGTTCAATTTACTGTAAAAAGCAATAGTTTGAGCCCCCTGCTTTAGATAGAGCACACAGACCGAATACCACTGGTGTGATGTGACTCTTCCTCGAACCGCTTCATGGGAATCAACCTGATGCATATACCCCCCCCCACACACACACACACACACACACACCTAACTTCCTTGCCTCAACTTGTCTCTCTTGTTTTGGACCGCCACGCAGAGAAAATATTCTCTCCTGCTCTGATGGTGAAGTCTGCCAGGTGCTTAAGCCTCTCTAATCAGCACAAACCCAACTGAAGGCATGGCGATGACAGTGGGAAAGGGCTTGAGGCTCACTGTTCCTCTAAAAGCAAGTATCTATAGTCTGGATACACTGACTGGACACATCCTGGTCCTAGATTGAGTGCTCCATTGACTATTTTCACGGCCTTGGTTTTCAATGAATTAAATATAAACATCCAAGCTGAAAGAAAGGGAGGACAATCCAGGTAACAGATACACCTGCATGATCTGGCACGCAGGGTTACACTCTACTTCGCTGTCAGACAACACAACCTGTATGCAGTCAACCAGCACGTATCGGATACATCCAGAAACAGACTCAAGGTGCACACTATTATTTTGCAGGTGGCCAGTTTTGCACCACAGTCAATGTCATTTCATCAGTTTACATCCTGAACCTCCCAACAGCCTTCATCTGTCACTTCATGGTTTAAAGGGTCAAGAGTGGGCGGACTCCTGTTCTCAAAGTCAATGTTCTTCATAGTGATGAGGTCTCTCTTGATAAACAACCAATCAAATCCCATAAAAAAGACTGCAGGAGAATGTAAAATATCCAGGCCTGGTAGTGCCTGTTTAATGTATGCAAAGCGTTTCCACAGGCTCCAACTATTAATACAACACAGTCCGACAAGTAGAACAAGAGTGAGTACAGACACAGATACTGGGCTGGGTGTATTTATAAAATAAAATAGGTACAATTCTTCATGTGTTAAATCACAATTAAAGAAAAATAATCTGTTACTAGTATAAAATGAGAAACAAACATTTTAAATCAGTCGTTGGTCCACAACTTGGTTCCAGACTATCAAAATATCTCAACTACAATTGGAAGAATAGCCACTAACTTTAAATGATTCCTAATTACTTAAGTCCTCCCCTGACTTTTCCTTTAGCGCCACCAGCAGGTCAAAATGTGACAGATGCCGCTAAACTGTTGACATTCCCATCAGCCTCAGCCGTCTTTAGAGCTACTTAGCAAAATTAATCAAAAACTGAGAAGGTAGATTGTGAAAATGGTAAACATTACCTGCTAAACCATAGTATGTTAACATTGATTTTTGTTATGCTAACATTAGCATTTAGCCCAACACACCTCAGTGCCTACAAACAGCATCAAAGAGCTGCTAGTTATAACTCTCGTTTACCAATAATTCAACATCGTCAGAATAAATGAAATGCTGGCTCTCCTCCCTAACCCCTCCTGGTAGGCCCACAAAAACACCAGCTTGTGCTGCTGCAAACTGGCCAAGTCCCTCTATTATATACAAGCAGGCTTATCACAGCTCCAGTCCTTGAATGCATCACGATAGAACAGTGTGTTCTCAGAGAGGAAAACACGAATGACCAATACCTTTGTGCACCTTTAATAAACTCTAGTGAGATAAAACCAATAAAGTTATCGCCTACCCTTTACAATAAGCCCATTGATTAAAAACAGCCATTTGACTACAAAAGTCATTGCTGGTGACTCAAAAAAATTTCCAAGCCACAGCATGTTGGCAAACATTTTCCTTTCGGGACAATAGCATGTGCAGTTTGTGCAAGGCCACAGTATCGTATCTGCACATCTTGACAATGAAACAATGTATGATTTCATAAATAATAACTGTTGCTGTTTGGCTGCCCTGCTTAGTCTAGGTTTGGAAACACTGACACCAAACATTAAAGGACTGCAAAGAATAGAAGGAACTTGATGAAATGAAACTGGAGCGCATTATTCAGTTGGGACCAGCGGGCAAACTGGTACTTAGTAGTGACCTAAATATAATCTCCTCTGCCTTTCAGGTGTGGTGACTCGTCATCTATTGAAAATAAATCCTAGTAAATTGCCCATGAAACCCTGTGAATATAAACACGCATTTGTGCAGCTGTTTACTATACAGGTAGTCAAATCCTCATCTACAGAAATTTCCACAACGTCAGCACTGGCTTAATGCTCACATAACACCTGAGCAGAGTGTGTGCTTGTGTTGCGTTAGCATAATTGTCAGATATTTTATATACAAAGTGTCCAAAAGTACCCCTAAAGTACAACGGGAAAAAAAGCACATGAGAGAATCAACAAGTGCTTTTCCCATAAAGGCTGAATAATGTCTCTCAGAGGCAAACACCTGCATGACGGGCTGGTGGATTACTTTCCGCCATGAGGCAGAAGCGAAATGCTACAACATGTCAGTTTTCTCAAACCTGTTCTCCAGCCCTTGTAATTGTGTCATCATCACAAAACAACTACAAAAACAACTACAGTATTGTGACCATATTAACAGCAGTATAATTTCCCATTAATTAAACAAAGGTTGATGTGGACTTTGCCCAATGTCTCAGTGTTGTTGTTAGCTTTATAGTTTATAAAGCTGTTTATTCAAAATGGATCTAAATAAGGATCCTGTAACTTGTGCCCTATGCCTCCTTGTTTTCTTTCACTTCCCTAAATCTGTTGCATGTTTTCCATCAGTCTTTTACGTCTTCTATTATCTAACACTTGAGCTCTAATTACATCATAATTGCTCATTTAAAAAAAAAGAAAAAGAAAAGAAAAACACACACTTTGTCCTGCTTTATGCTATAATGCAATCTGCCCTATATACAATCTTTCACAGAAAAACGAACCTGGTGATGAACCCGTAACAGCTGCAAATCGTGTATACAACTGTATCTAAACTAATGTGGCAATGGTTTATCAGTGTCCAAATTCTCCACGTGGCACCTTTAACCAACAGGGTTTCACACAAAAATACACTTAAGAAACAGATGAATACACTTAGGCGTAACATTTTTTCATAAATTAAGCAGCATCTATAATAAAATCATCGACAAAAGTCAAACTAAAAGGCTCATATGATCTGTCACCTGGCATGTATGCCAAACACACACAAAGGGCTCCCTATTTCTAGCCCCCTCAAAGAAATATCTTTATAAAGCTCAGGAATGTGAGGAATCTCTGAGGGAGTGTTTTCGGGCCAACAGGTGACCTTTTGAGTGTACCTTGGTAGGACTGTATGACCTAATCAGTCATCCCTTCACCTTATTCCCATTTACCAAAACCAAGGCCATCCATCTTTAAACACATTATGAGGTCAAGACAGGATCAGAACAACGAGAGTTGCATAAGAGAGGCCCGCCGTATAGTTTTTCTCAGAATAAAGACAGGGACATAAATCATTGTCTGACAGGTACGCAATGACGGGCATTAACAGTGTAAGGAATTAAAGAAAATGGAAGCGAATTAACATGTGACAACAGATAAGCTCTGCCTTTTGGCTCAGGATGAAACATAGTTCAGGTAATCAGAGCAGACAATGGGTTCACCAAACTGAAAGGTTCAGTAGGCCAAAGTTTATCGCTCCAAAACCTGCTACTGTGCAGTTCCCTGTCTGGTCAAACTCCATAGACCTTGTTTACAAAAAACATTCCCACAAGAGCAAAGGGTAAGGTGAACCCACACAGTGTTAGGATGCTCACCCGGCACGGTTATAAAACTGAAAAGCAAACACATGGGGAGATTAAATTATCTGATGTCTTCATAGAAGGCTACTTTGTCAGCAATATATTATCATAAAATCTGCAAATGTCTGATCAAATAATATGGACCAAGATTATGAATCTGACCGGACATTCAATACTAGTTTTTGATACGTGGTGCAACAGACACAAGTAAGTTGGTCAACTCTTCCCCAAAAACATATTCTCCAAAAAAATTATCCAGTACAGTTTGCTAAAAAAACAACAACATACAATTTAATAACAAAACAAAATGAACTTTAGGTAAAGCAGGAAAGTGTTGAGGCCAGCTGTAGACTCTTAACCCAAACTTAATTAGTTTGGGTTACCCTTAAGTATTGAGAAATATAAATATTTGAGTACACCGTGTTTCTCTCAAAATGTCCTAAAGGCTGAGGTGATCCTAGCAAATTGCTTGTTTCGTTTGCTTTGTTGAAGATATATAGAACAGATTTCCCCTGGAGTCTTCGTCAAACAAAAGTAAATAGGCTATTTTGTAAACTCTACTTAAAGAGATGATGATAACGTTGTTTTCTACACTATGTGTCTATGGCGATCTATAAGTCACAAATAAAGTCCTGAGGTTTGACACCAAGGCGTTCAATCAAGGCTCATTCGTACACATACATGTGATCCTCTATGGTACCAGTGTCTCGATGCGAGGAGGACCAGTGGGAGTCGAGGGGTCAGGAAAACAGAACCCCTTGTTTCTTCCTCACTGGAACAGTCCGGGCATGGCTTTTAATTAACTGGCACTGTGCCTGCCATACCAGGCATTTAGTGGGCAGGAGGCCCCTCTGGCATCAATACAGATTATCATCATGATGACGGGCTCAGCTGGAGGTATTACATTTTCTGGGCAAGTGTGTGACATTGCACCGTGTCCTGCTCCTGCAATAAACCACCTCTGGATGCATTTGGGGAATTGCTGAGCTCATTGTCTAATCAGAGGAAGCGTCTGGCGAGGAGTGTTGTGGCTGTTGCCAGCACCAACAATATGCATGCCACACACAACACGTTGATTGCTAAGGGGTTCAATAGCAGCATATGTTGATAATTGTTAACATAAATCACACTCAAAAGTCAACACTTTGTTTGGAGGGATATATTTCGTGAACCTTATGAAGCCTATTACGTTAAGGCAATAGAATATTCATTGTGTCTGCCGTCACAACAACATTGTAAAGGTTGGTTACAACTTTTTCTTTTATTATCCAGAAATCGACTGTTTTTTTTCTTGAGTAAGTAAAAGAGAAGGATTCAATGATGTGGGAAGTAGCCTCCGAGTCGACCTTGGCAGAGGAGAAATATGTTATCTCTCTTCACAATAGTAGCACAATATACGCGTCGAGCTGAACTACAAGCTCTGACCTTCTACATGAAGACGTAGCAAAAGAAACGGGCCTCTGTCTGTAAATCAATTAGCCAATACTGCACAGGCACTGGCAGACAAACACATAAAACAGCCCGAAACCTTTCAGGTTTTGCATAAGCAGACTCGGTAGAAGGAAGGTTTTGCTAGTTGCCGTTTTTATGTTTCAGGTATGACAGCATCAGGGTGTGATTAATGAGGGTGTAAAACTAAAGTTAGCACTTACTGTAAAGAGTGCTAACTTTAAGAAAGAAAAAAAGAAGGAACATGTTTTTTCCCCAAAGAGAGAACAGGACTGGTATAGTTCTGCATGCTGGCAGAAGAGTGCACACATGCAAGCTACAACAAGATCCCGAACAGCTCTGACAAAAGTGTGTTCTTTCCTTGGGAGCGTGTGAACATTAACTTTTTTTGTTTAGTTCACTATGTGTGTGACTTGTTGTTGACTGTGTGGGTGTTTGTGTATTTGGTGGCTGCACAAAAGGCCAGTCACTTCCACGCGAAGGCAGCCGCATTGCTGCACTTCACCCTCCACGTAACCTGAAGACCAGGTAAGTTAAGTGATGGTATCACAGAACAGGACGGACAGAGATTTCTTTTCACAGCAAACAAAAACAGCCGAAGGTCAGAAGGCGAGTCGGAAGTCTGTTAGTTCAAACATCCCGCCAGTGAACAAACACACATGCCTGGGAGCCAAGGAGCAGCATATTCAACTGGTTCCCTGTACCGTAGTCCTACTCAGCTTAGAAAAACTGCTCTCTAAAGAAATGTATTTGAATGTCTTTTGAAGAGCTCCTTGTTAAGGGTACCTGGCCACAATGGTGGGTTTTAGCCCATTAACTACAAATTATTTCACTAAACGTACGCCATCATCTCATGTTGAAATGACACCAATATACCATACTTTTCGGGTTACAAGCCGCTCCTACGGCTGATCAGTGTCCCTGCTGTAGCAAGCTAGTATCGCTGCTAGCTAGCGCTGCTAGTAGCGCTGCTAGCTAGCGCTGCTAGCTAGCGCTTCTGCTGCTACCGGCCACTGCTGCTGCTACTGCCCGCGTCCCCTCTGCCCAAGTCGGGTGTCGAGCCTGGTCCCGCTACCTTCGGTGGTTTTCAGGGAGCTAGCGGAAGTTAGCGGGGAAGTGACGGAGCGCTAGCAGGAGCCCCAGCTGGCTACAGTGGGGAGCTAACGGGGACTCTGACCGAAGGCAGTAGCGGCTTGTAACCCGAAAAGTACGGTAGTCATTCCTATCTTCCAACCTCTGGGTTTCCCCCCGAATATGTTTTCGCAAAGACAGCCAACTACTTACTCATCTTGTGATAAATTAAATTAGTAGAGGATAGCCTAATCAATAGCTACATTCATTTTGATGTTTATGGTGTTTGCTGTGTCAAGTAGTTCCTCTGCTGGTTGATGCTTTATTTCATTAAATTATTTTAAGTACTGCAATGTTAGAGGGGTTCGTGCTTGTTTCTGGTGAAGTGGCCCACCCAAATTATCCATAGTGTGCGAAAGGAAAGGTTTCCTTTATTGTAAAATATTGTCCAAAAGCAGTTTCAAACATACTTATAACACAATATTAAAAAGGGGATAAAATAGTCACCGAGCATCCTCTTGACTCTTACCATGACTGTTACCTTGTGAATGAGTCTGTCTTCCTGACTTCGGTCCTCCCTTGTGTCCAGCAGGGTGCCCAACCAAAGCTAAGTCAAGTGCAGGACCTAGACCCAGGCCTTGCCCCATAGCATGAATATTCTTCCTCTTCTTGCCCTTCAGCCAGCTCAGAGCCTGGCCCAGGGAGCGACTGCGCTTCTTTCGGCCCCTTTTGCCGTGCTTCTCCTCGGCAAAAATATCAACCACATCCTGGGGAATCAGGTCCCCGAACCCCATCGAGTCACGGTTTGACATACCAACTCACAGTGGAGCTACGCCCTGAAAGAAGAGATGGGGAGAACAAAATACAATTTTAGTCATCATCATCATCTTCATCAAAACATTACATGCGCTGGTACTCAGGTTGAGATATATCAAAACGGCCATATTGGTTTCTAACATTCCTGTTGTCTACTGGTTTCAATGCTTTAGTAAAACCATGAAAGTGAATTTTGACATTGTGTGCCGTTGTAAGTAGGGGCTTTTATGAACATCAACCTTGCTGTTCTGTTCAAGAAAATCACAATATTTGAGAGTTGGCTGCTGCCAAGAAACCTCTTTTTATCTCAGGAAGCTGCCAAATTCAGTTCTTTCAACAATTACTGTATCCGATTACGGTCTGCCTTCCAGGTTTGATTTCCCATCAACATAGCTCATTATTCACATGGTCTTCCGTAGTAACAGTCGTGGATATCGGCGCTTCATTGAATGCACCAAGGTTCACAATGATGGATTACACCTGGCCAAACAGGTTTCAAGTAAGGTCATTCTCATCTTGAAGATAGGCGGTTCCTACATTTTTGATATATTTGAAACCTAAAGTATGCTTTGGAAAAGTCAAGCAAATGAATCCAGTTATACTGTACATAATTACAGCATCAATTAAGTGTCCATAGTTGGTAACACAGTTGGTATGTGTGTGTGTGTGTGTGTGTGTGTGTGTGTGTGTGTGTGTGTGTGTGTGTGTGTGTGTGTGTGTGTGTGTGTGTGTGTGTGTGTGTGTGTGTGTGTGTGTACAGTATATATGTCTGTTTGTGTTTCTGCGTCTCCGTGGGCACGACGGTCCGACCCACAGGCTCAGCCTACACAGACCCCCTCCTGCCTCTAAATTAAACTTCAGAGTTCTGCAAAGAAAGCACTGGCACCCCTCCCTTCATTCCATAACATGGAGTCATAATTCACTAAGCCGCACCCGTAAGGCTCCTGCACTTTTGCACACAGGCAGCAACACTAGGAAGAGCTAGACAATAGAAAAATATACAGTCGGTCTATGTATGCTATCTTCTACATCAAGGTATTAGAGATGTTTGTTGGAAAGAGATTGTAAATGACACATCATGGTGGAAAACATCAAATTAAATAAAGATAATTTATCAACAACAACAAAAACAACAGTTACCAGTGTGCATTGAGGCGTTTCTAACAAACAGTGTCCATTCATAGATCAGTGTAGTTTCTGTTTTGCGTTGCTTGTTATGTTTCTTTGGCATCCACCCCTTCACCTTGCTGAACTCCTCTACTCTGAGGCAGGTTTCCCAGCCTTGCTCCTGGGGATCTGTATCACTGGGCTTCTTCCAGCTGCGCACTTTATTAGATACTTATCTCCAAATAACAGGCTAAAAAAGTAGGAGCAAGCTCTTAAGATGACAGGAGTCGCAGCTTGTCAATAAGCACACAAAGACTGGAGGAAGGTGGGAGTTGAGTCAGAGTGAGAGAATTATGAATCCCTGGATGATTCGTTGTGAGTTCATGAAACGTTTTTGGCTGCTATGTTGCTTCACGGTCACGCAGAAAAACACTGCAGGGCAGATTCTTAGCATAAGCAATGTGTGAGTAATACAACCAATCAGCTTTCATGGTTTGTATGAATGCTTTCCTGGCCCCGACGAGACAAGAAGCTAAACCAAAGAAACCGGTCATGTTCTCGGAGGATTACGACTGTGACTTGCAAACGGCTTCTCACTATCAAAGCTCTGTGTAGTGCAGAGGGGGAGTTGTGTTGAGAAGTTAGAGGACTCCGGTTTAGATTTATCGTACGGAAAGTTTTCAAGCAGATCTACATTTTCTTAAAACATTACATACTCTACAGTGATCATAAATTGTCTTTATAATCAGTCAAATCTTGACTCTCTAAAATGGTTTCAACAAAAACTGAACCTTCATGACAGTAGGATTTATTACAGGACTCCTGGATTGGATTGCATTAGTTTTAGCTAGGTGTACCTAATAAACTGGCAACCGAGTGACGTTTCCAAGGCAGATGTTGGTCTACTAAAAGTAGAAACAAGTCTACAGCCACGCAAGCTGCTCTGCAAGACTGTACTAAGGCACAGCCAATGCTAACAAGTTCACAATAACAATGTATAATGTTTAGCATGTTCGCTGTCTTAATTCAGCATGCTAACATGCACTAACTAGCAATTCACAAAAAGCTAACCAGAATATCTTTAGTTTTGCAGGTATTTGGTCATCAAACTTACTTAAAGTATTTGACCAACTGAAATTCTGACCAGATGATGGCGCTAGAGGAAGAGATCAGGATTCTTCCACTGGGCACCATGCATGTTTGTACAAAATGTAATGGTAATCCATCCAATAGTTCCAAACTCAACAATGCTGCTAGTTTGGGAGTTAAATCTGGTTCTGTCCTGTGCAGAAAGAGATGTATGCAGACCGCTATGAAAGGCTTAAGATGGGTACTTGAAGTACTTGAATGCTTCTCTAAACTTTATGTGGCCGTTTTTTGAAGTAATTTGTTATCTTAATGTAGCCCAGCCGAACTTGTTATACACTGCTTCACATCTGTTGAGGAGTGAGTTTTAGTGAAAGGCCGATAACAAGAAAAGGCATCCATCTTCTCCAGAGAAAAGTACCAGGCCTCTCCCTGCACTAAGCCCTGCTCCAAATTACAGTAATTTGGGCATGACTAAGATCTGTGCATCTGTATTGTCTACAGTTGCCAATAATCAGGCATCTCTGTCGGGAGGAGAGGAGGCTGGTTCATTCATTTATAGCCCGCGGGGCTGCTCTAAGTGCAACAACTCCTCGTATTATTTCCATCATAGGAGGGACACGAGTAATGGTAAGAACTCTGGGACACGGCGGAGGACCACCCAGCAGACCGCAGTCCAGTCACAAGGAGTTGACTCAGGTCACCATTGCTGTGTTTATGCATAACAACCTACACTTTTCCAAACAAATGTAATGAGGAGTGCCCTTTAAAATTCTCACTGTTTGTTTGAGAACGACTATTTATCTTTTTTTTACAATTCCTCTTAAGATTTACAACAGAACACGTTGCATCTCTTGGGTTTATAGGGAAAAGGTAACTGTCACAACCCTCGCTCTTAGACTCACAATCTCTCCTCAAAAGTTACAGCACCATGGCCGACATCTTAAATACAGAGTTGCGTCATAGTCCCAGCAGTTACTTAACCACACCTCTCAATTCATAAAAGCTGATACACAAACTACAGGCACAAAAGAAGGCTTTAAGATCACATTTGTTATTGAGGATTTGTAGCACAAACCAAGCTGGAGAAAAAAAAATTCCACCAGCATTGCCTACACTAAACCCATCATGCTATCAGAAAGATCCTGATCAAGTCATAATGCCTAAGTTGATTTACAAACCAAAAAGGTGTATGTTCTCTCTCTGTCTCTCACACACACACACACACACACACACATGGACACGCACGGTTTCCCAGCCCAGCCCCAGTACTGTCGGAGCAGGCATGTGTTCCAACATGCTGTTTACTTATCCTTTACAAAAGACGCCAGGCTTTCACATTGAACAGGAGATACCGCTCAAACACAGCAAACCTCAATGCATTGTGTCAATAGCTGCAGCACTGACTGATTATCTGACATTGACAACAGTCTGTATACACATCAGTATGAAGTAAACTGGGGCTGATAATAGTTTACACACGGACTGTGAGACTCTGTGAGCATATCTGGAAATGACACTTTTTGACCGTGTATTTTTGACAGCTACATGTCCTGGAGTGCAGCTTGAGGAGATACATTCCAGAGCAAAAGGGGCGCTCCTCTCCACTCTTTTTGCTGGGGTCAATAGACTTCCAGCAAAGCAAAGCAAACCTCTGTAGCATAGCTTATTGTGCAAATCCAAACTCAAACCACAAATATACCAAATATCTCAATGGGCTCTACTGTACCTTTATTTGACAAACTGGTGCGTAAGAAGAATGAGGAAAATGGTAAATGGACTGTACTTGTAGTGCTTTTCTAGTCTTCGGACCACTCAAAGCACTTTTACACTGCAGTCATTCACCCATTCAAACCCCTTCATACACTGATGGCAGGGTCTACCATGCAAGGTGCCACCTGCTCATCAGGACTAAATAGCATTCATACCAATTCACACACCGCAGGCACAGCCTACAGGAGCAATTTGTCGATGTGCCCAAGGACACATCGACATGGACTGACGAAGCCAGGGATCGAACAACCAATCCTCTGATCCATCGTCTTTGATAGAATATTATTTTGATTAAATCACATCAAGATATAGTGATACACAATTACGTGGTCTAAAGTGATGATAATAAGCACATACTTTCTCCGTTGTCTCAAACAAATCGGATCATTTTGCACTAAAGTTCTTGATTAAATGAGAACATATACAAAACCATGTATTTATTTTATATTTATTTACGTTATTACTAGAAAACATGCTGTATCATATTGTTATGTGGATATGAAATTACCTGTAACGCGATACTGTAAAACTACTTTAGGTGACTCAACAGATCCATGTTAAAGTGGAACTGCAAATATGTTGCTGTATTTCTTTTAGGGATTTACTTCACAAGACTGTTTTGTGTGACAAAAATAATTACATTCAAACAGTTCATAAATAGTAAAAAACAAACATAAAATACTATTTGATCCAAATACAGAGTTGGACTGCCTGAAAAAAAAAAACTCCAACTTGAGGGTACAGCAACTCTCCATCTGTAACAACAATAAAACAATAAAAATGGTATGCTCACGTGTAATCCCACCCTGATCTAGTGGCAAATATGAACAATGTGAATTTTGCAGGCAGTGGCTGGGGTGACGAGGGAGGGGGGCAGGGTCTCCAGGAAATGCAACTTTGACTGCGGTGAGTCACACGGGGAAGCTGACGGAGCGGACTCCAATGCCTCACAGGGATAAGGCAAAGCCAAGAGGGAGCGGCAGCGAGACAGGTAGCCACCTTTATTTGAATTGGGACCGGCTCAGTTTGACCAGGAGGCCGTTCACATCTACGCAAGAGCTGCTAGGAATCCGAGGCTAAGGTCAGGTTGAATGTGGTTAGACGGAAATAACAGATTAACGAGGTTAATAGTTTCCCTTTTTTTAGGGAAAAAAACACGTTTGTTCTGTTCCGGTCCCCCTGCTGAGATCATTGGAATAGGCTTTCCAGTAACCAGTAACCAGGTTGGGTAACAACAGTTTCTAAAATCACACTTATAGGGACTCCAGAGTCACTTGGAGTGGCAAGTGTTCAACACAGTAAAAACTAGTGTTACTGTGCGGCACCTGCAGGCATCAATCAGGGCGTTGGCTGTCCTCTTAAGGCATTATCAAACAAAGAAGAGCATGTCTGCTGCTCAAGAGCGAACTTAAGCAACTATGTCTGGGCCACAGCTCTCCACACTCAATGTAGAAGAAATGTACTGTGATGGATGATAAGGCCAACAAGACACAAACTGGAAATCCTCAACCCGACGGCCTGAAGAGTACTGAAATGACTGAGGAGAGCTTCTTACAGGGGCTCTGTGGGAGTCATCAGCGACAATTAAAGATTTCCCATCTGAAGGGAAGTATTGTGGTATTGACAGAGAGGATTACAAGATATATAACTAATGAGACCAAATAGCTCATGAAAACTTTGTTTCAAGACTTGGGTTTCGGGGTGGCCACAAGTTTCCTGCTTCCTTACCAACATATCAGAATGGACACACAGTGGTGAAGGACTCCGGATAGAAACACAAGCCCTTACTGACATTATGTGGTCCCTTTGTTTGCTGCAGAAGGGATACAGTTTCAGAAAAAGACCATGTAGGTAATGCCAGTGATAAAAAATAAACACAACAAGGCCGTAAGACAATAATGACACAAATAAACAAAAATGCTATGTAACTGAACTCACTGAGCTTATAGACGCTGCGCGTGTGTGTGTGTGTGCGTGCGCGCGCATGTGGTTGTGTGTGTCTGTGTCTCAGAGATTTGGGGGACGGGGTAATTCAAGTTGCCGCAATGCAAGGCCGTTGTAGCCATGCAGCAGCTTGTCTGGTAAGAGCAGCGGCTGCATTCCTGAGAGATTGATAATTACCGACTGAGAAACTCTTCACTCCAAAACTGATCCCCCCCTCTTGTTCTCCCTTTCAGCCCCTCCCTCCCTCCCTCCCTCCCTCACATCTCTCATACAGTACAGTGAGCCATGAAACAAAAAGGATAATGGCAGGCGCATGAGAGTCATTTGGAGATAAGGTTATCACGTGGGGTTGTGTGCACTGCCAAGGATAATTGTTCACTGTGTATTATTTTTAGAGAGCGACAAATAATTTACTTCAATGTAAATAGGAAAGATGTTTCTTTTACAGAGCAAGTGGAAGAATATGCGTCAAAGTATGAAAAATAAATAAATGCATATATGATATAATATATAAAAACATATTTACACATAAAGATTATATATTTTTTTAGCCATAGTTTGTGAGAATTTCTGTTTCCTGGTAAGTGTTTTTGGTTATTTTCTGTCTATCTTCATACACATCTGAAAACATATTCTGAAGACTATTGCATTAAATGTGTTACGTGTATTACAAGCCTCAGTACCTAAACTGTTTATATTTAGGGCTACAACTAATGATCATTTTCATTAACAAACAATCTGCTAATATTTTTCTTGATTAATCAGTTTGTCAATGTTTAAAAGGCCCATAACAATCCCCCATAGTCCACGGGGGCTGTGTTGGTTTCTTTTGCGCATTTTTGCTTGAAAATGACTTAAATGACTAATTGATTATAAAAATAACTGCTGATCTGTGAACTAATCAATTAATTGAGTGATTGCTTCAGAGCTAATATTTTGAGCCGCTGATATACTTTGTCAACACCGCATAAGAAGTGCACCTCTCTGGTACATGATATAAAACGTACAAACGGTTTCCTTCTTTGTTTCTTTCCAAAGACAGGACAGAACAATAATGCACATTTTACTTTTCAAAGCAAACAACACCCTCGACAGAGGCAGAGCTCTGTCGAGGGTGTTGTTTGCTTTGCTTCCAGAGGTTGCCAGGGGTCTCAGTCTGGACTGCAGCCCTCTGTGGAGCTTAAGACCCCTGGACTGACGGGGCAGTGAGGGGTGAAAAAGAAAGTGTTGGGCAACAGTGGTGACCACCTCACAGCGAAGGCAAACACAGCTGGACACTGAGGTTTAAAAATACATCCCGGCATCTCAGTGTGCGTCTGCTTTACCCCGGTCAAAACAAAAACTTTGTAGCCGCTTTGAAATCCTTTTCAATCTGTCGTTCACTCAGAAGATTATTATTTTTTTGTTTTTAAAGTCCTCCATTTAGACCAGAACTTATGTGAACTCTCAGAAAGACCATAAAAGAAAGAGGCTAGTAACTGCAGTAGAAACACCTGAAATGGACAGGACCCTCTTGACCCAAACAGCTACTGATTCAATTCATCAGAAGTATTGATGAGGACTCACTGATGAGTTACTCATCAGCTAATCCTCGTGTTGACCAGCGCACTGTGTTCCACTCATCAGGAGAGCTTCCGCTCACTGCAGGCCTGCATGACACACACACAGATCACTCACTCAACGGTCACACACTTAGTCATGTGTCTTTGTCCGCCACAACACCAATTGTTCATCCTGCTGCCCTCTCTTGACCAACAGCTTTCCCCTTCCCTCCACTGTGCTGCCACTTCGTCACTGATGGATGAAAACAGCACACAAGAGACAAGTGGAACGTACCTGGCAGCACCGCCTCCCGAACACAGAATGCTTTCATTCCGTTTTTTCCCAGGGACTTCCTTATGTCCATCCCTCATCTCTCACTGCCGCCATGTTATCACTGCGTCTCTCCCTTGATCTTCCTCTGAATCTCAGGTATCTACCAGGCTCTGCTGTACCACTAATGCTTACATAACACACCTGTAATCTCCATGGGTACAAGCCCTGGCTTGGCAGGCTGGGGAAGCGGGAGCACAGGTACGCGACACGCCCTTATTAAACAAATGTCTCAGCCTCACCTACCTGAGGGTACAAGAGGTGAACTTGAAGCCATGGAGCTGGGAGGGAAACAGCGTCCATCAACCCTTATTGCAAGTCGCTTTGGATAAAAGCGTCAGCTAAATGAAATGTAATGATCGCTGGAAGTGCTGCAGAGTTTACAGAACATTTTGGATTTGGAGCTTTCAGTCCAAAGTGCAGACCAACAGAGAGGTGGAGACCCCAAAGAGAGGAGTTCCTGTTATCTAACCCTAACCAACAAGCAGTGGGTCTATGGAAGAGCAGAGACTCTCATCGATTGGCACAAATTAAACCAAGTGTCAGAACACCATGCTGCAGTCATTTGCTGTTGGGTCAGTGACAGGAAGAAAAAAAACACAATAGTCATTGTCATAAGCTAAGAGAAGCACTACCGGTCTTAAATTACCTTTTACTTATAGGATCCCTCAAGGCCAAGCAAAGCAAATCTCCCACACCTAGTTTTCCATGCATGTCTGTACGCAACGTGGATCTCCTGCCATCTGTTTGCACCTCACTTTATCTGCTCACACTGTACAACAGTGTTTTGTTTTGTTGTTTTACATATGGGGACTATTTTCTTTATTTTAAAGACTGATCTCATATAATCAGACAACAGGCAACGGCTTCACTTAAATGTACTTAGACGTCCTTAAAAGTCGATTGAGTCGATCTTGGCGCCACTTTAGTACCGTCATTAACAACTAAAACTATATATTTCACTATTTACCACGCCAAAACAAAGCTCACGAGGCTGTATGTGGAGGAATTAAGATACACACACGGGTACAACTGATTGCACTTTTCTTTCAGACCTTGCAACGACCAAACCAAACCAAAAAACGAACTTTTCCTCCTACCTTAACGAACTTTAATGACCCAGAAGAATTGGTTCACCCTCTCTCCATTTGAAGCGTCTCCCTGACGCGTCCTTCCTCTGCAACTCAAAACTTTCACCGTCAGAAGGAAAACTTCAGGTGAACCATTTCCGTGAAAAAGCACTTCAGGAAGCGACTGGAGTGTGGATTTGCTTGTACCCGCGGGTACAGGTCCGTTTTGTTTGGATGTAGGCTGGACTAACTTCTCCCACGGCTGTCAGCGCTGTCTGTCTGCGTGGACGCTTCAGCGGACCGCGGAGGGGGAAGTAAGGAAAAGTTGCCGTCGACGTGCAGCTCCCACCTGGAGGAGGCTGGGCGCGCGCAGGTGAGCGCGCGAGGCTGCGGTGGGTGTTGTGAGGACATCTAGCGGCGAGCGGGGGAACTACAAGTAACACGGAACAAGAGAGGACGACGGTGGATGCTCTTTTCCCACACACTTAGTTTCATTTGAAGCTTTTTATTAATGCACACACACACACACACACACTTTGTGATAATGAATAGCAATACCTGCCAGTTAATAGAAAGGATACAAATTGCATTGCATTTAAATATCATTATTACTAATGTAAAACTAAACCATACAAGAAACATAGGACACGTCACTCACATATGAAAACCATGTATTTCCAAAACATAATGAATAAAAACAGGCCTGTTTTCAGTTTGTGACAATGAAAGAAGTATTAGAATTGTGTCCGTCTATAAAAGAACAAATAATCCCTCAAATTATAAATTTGGAGATATATGGGAGAGTAGAGAACCCACAATGATATTTTAGTTCAATTTCAGTTAAATGGTCAACAATGACTCAATGTGGCCATGGACACAGATGACGCAGGCATGCTATCATAAAGGCACTCTGGATAAACATACAGTGCCTACTTCTAACTTTCATGTGTGGATTTTTCATGTAGAACTATGATATATGAGATATTATATGAAACAAAACAAAACAAATAGGTAATTTTTAGGTATCCTTGTGTGTGGTGGCTGTTTGTTTCTATTTGTGTGTGAGGAATTTGACAAGCAGCATGCAAAACACTCCAAACAAATACTGTATATATGAACCATGCAAACGTTATGGGCCGCTGAGCTCAGGAAGCTATTAAAAGAATAGGCCTGCTAATGTTCCCTTCTCTGCCTGTGCAGTAGTGTGGGGCAAAAAGGTAGAGAAAAATCAGGAAAGACTTTTAAGTCATGATGTCACCACCTAGTGAGATGCACATGAAAGCCGCTGTATAGATATAGGTCTCTCTGGCCCCTTGGCTGGTCCAAACATGTGTTAGCGGATGCATCCAGAGCATGTACTGTAGGCCGGTCTGCCATCAGCTCTGACACAGTTTGTGATCCCCGGTGGGCATGAGAGTCTTAGATAGAGTTTCTCCTGTGCTTCCAGTGTTATTAATAAGCACAAAGTGCGCCTCTGTTTTGGTAGAGACCAACACACCACAGAGCAAACTGTCATAGCTGTCTGGACTGTCCTCGCCATACAAAGTAAGTAGAACCACAAGGGAATAAGAATTGTTACTGATCGGCTTAAGATTTTGACAATGAAGGTTTTTAAGGTCCCCTTGTGTGGGATCTTCGCCTAATCAGAAATTTCATCATGATTCAATTTACATTAGATTGGTTTGTTATGCAAAACAGCCTAAAAGGAATGAGCAGATTAGAGGGTTTTTAAAACCAATCATCAATTATTGCTGCGGGTCATTTAATTAATGGCTGTTGTCTCCTCTTTTCCAGCTTGTCTCTTGGAGGCCATGGACAATAAAACATTAACAGAAATTGAGAAAAACATGACATCTACTGAGGACTCAGACATGGGACTTGTTGAAGAGTTCCCAGACAGCAGCCATACTGACTCTGAAACAGGGACGATCACTCCACTGGATGAGTGCACGCCACACCCCGCGCCGCGAACAGACCAGGCGGTCATGGACCACTTGGGGCATCTTTTTGACCACTGCATCCATCAAGTGTCCCATCTGGAGACGCAGAGGAACGAGCTGATACAGGAGTTCCTCCGTCTGCAGGAACCCATGATGAGAGTTGTGGGACACCTGAGAGAGAAGCTGGAGGAGACACAGAGGCTGCTCACGCGGGCTCAACTGGACTATGTTGCTGTTTATGAGGATGTGAAGGAGGTGAAGAGGAAACTGTTTGCCACAGCCAGAGACTGCATCCAGAGCCAGGTGACGCTGGCTGAACACGAGTATGAGGTGGCTCAGTCTGCTGTTACCCAGGTGGGAACCACTGGATTGATGATGCCTGGAGGATTAACTCACTCTGGCAGGTTATGACAGATAATTGTGGTTTGAGATATCTACTGCATGTAAATCATTTTATCTATTTGTCCCAAGCAGACAAATGGTTTTACAGAAAACACTAAAACCAACATTACATAAAACAGTCAATATGTGCAACAAACTGCAGGAACAGTGGTCAATGCTGAATGTAAAGCAGCAGAGAACAAATTAAGTAAAAACTGGTTATGCTTGAAATCACACATAAATCATGTTAAAGCAACATATCCTATTACAATACTGTTTCAAATCTAATCAAGCATAATTATACTTATAATGTACACTTGTGATAACCCCATACATTACATACTGAAGTATGAGAATGTGTACATACACATATATAAAGAAAAATACAAATATAAGTTGCTAACTTTTAATGAGTCAGTATGACTTAAAAACAAACAAACATTGTATGTCATAAATGTATGGTTAAGCACACTTTATTAGTTTAACATCAAAAAAATATAAGAATAAGCATACATATTAAAATAAACAGAATGACATGTTGGTAAATGTTTGTAAGACAGGTTCCAATAGGTTGTATGTTGTTCATATTTTCATTTTATATTGTTTTCCCGCCTTCAACAACTTGGTTTACTGTAGCTTTGCTCAATTATACCAGTTATGTATGTCTTTTCTTTTAAATCAATTTCACATCCATCCACAGGAGGAGCTCAAGGCCCACATCCAAAGTCTGACCCAGGAGTTGTCCCAGCTCCAGGAGGCCCATCAGAACCAGCGCAACACACTGAGGGACCAGGCCTCTAGGCCCCGCAGGCCCAGGGCCATGAGTGATGTCAGCCAGTGCCGGCAGGCTTCTGTCAGACTGCAGCGGCGGCTCAGCGGCAGCGTGAAAGCCCTGGAGTGCTGGTACGAGCCTCGGCTCATCGCCCTGCTAAAGAGAAGGCAGGCTGGGGAGGAATCCTTGAGGAAGAGCAGGGAGCAGGCCATGGACCAGAGGGCCAGCCTGGGGCCCCTGAGAGAGGCCACGCAGAGACTGGAAGTGCAGAGAGCCTGTCTGGAGCGGAGGGCCACTCTGATGGAGAGGGAGAGGGAGGAACGCGCCACGCAGCACAAGGTGACTGAAGTCAGGTAGAACAGGAAATAGCTAACAGTTGTTTGGTAAAAATAGACCAATTGCGTCTCTACTTTGCAGGAGACTGTGGAGAAACTAAAAGAGACTCTACGAGAACTAGAAGTGGAGTTCGAGGTTCAAAGAAAATCAAAGAAAATTTTGGAGGATCGTAATGACAGCATTCTAAAAGAGCTGACATGTCTGGAGGTACGTTTACTCTGAACCTTTTGTTTAATTTACTTTGAATTATGAGCATCGTGGGCACAAAAAAAACTGACTAACATGTGACTTTTTTTATAGCGGCAGTGATGAACCCAGTTAAACAACTGAAGAGGAGGATCCTTAATATTCTGTTTGCAGTAGATATTCTTATGCTACAGCTACAAACCCTGGCATAGAATTTACATTTAATAAATAAACAATAACTACAACATTCAGCATGAATTAAACATTTCACTTTGACATAATATACTTTAAACTACCTAAACACTTAACATCTGGCATGCTGTGCCAAGAAGCAAAGCAAACTGATTTAATGTAAATATTTTATTATGAATTTACTTAAGTACACAAGAGATCAGATGCAGCACAGATAAACAAAAAAAATGCAGAAGAAAAACATATAAAAGTGACACACAGAAGAGATCAAGAGAATACAAGAACCCTACAGTATGTACAGTTTGAATACAAATGGATCTTTGTAGAAATTTGTTCAGCACCACTAAACAGGATGAAAAAAATAAAACCATCAAAAAACAAACCTAAACATTGAACACACTAGGAGTTTGAAAAACGAAAAAAATCTTACTTTAAATACTTCACGACTAGGTGACAACGCAGCATTTCATTCTTTCATTTTTTTTAATTTTTTTTTAAACCCTTGCTGCCCAAAATGTATTTGGAAAGGAGATTACTGCTTCTGCACCCAGCACTGGAACACGGACCCGTTTTCAACAAGCAGGTCAAATGAAGAGATGTGGAGGCTGGACTCATGCCTGGACCTCTGTATCTGCAGCACCTTCTGGGTCCTCGTCATTGTAGATATTTTCAGCCTGCAGAAGAAACAATTCAAAAGTAGATTCATTGTAACTGGTATTCAATGTTAATAAATGCACTTTGAAATTCTACCCCTGCTGTGTCTGATATTCATTGTTCCACATCATTTCACGAACCTCTGAAGTTCCCACTATGGGACAAACAAAGCTCTTACCATTTGCCAGACTTGCATGATGTTGTCTTCTGATACAGAGCAGATGACCCAAGGCTCATTGGGGTTCCAAGAGAAGTCTGAGATCTTTGCGGTGTGTCCGCCATGGATGAACTGGAGAGACGCAGAGCAGGAGGGATCACTACAGCACTTTACATTCGATTGAAACATACACATAGCAGTTGTTGTTGTCACAACTGACCAGCAGCTCAGGAGGGCCGTCCTCAGCATCCTCGGGTGACTGTTCCTCTCCGATCTTACTGAGGTCCCAGACGTTGAGCCTCCTGTCGGTGCCGCTTGAGGCCAGGATGGTTTCGTTGTGAGGAGACCACTGAACCTGTTGAGTAGAGATGGGCCAGCTGTTACACGTCTGTGACAAAGAGCTCCTTAAACATAACACTATCAACAGGAAGCCACAATCAACGAGACCAAAACCCTAACCCTCTTCGGAAACATATCATGACAACTGTAACGTGCTTGATATCATAAAACCATAAGCTAGGTGCAGAGGCGGCGTGTGTGCTTACAAGGAAAATATGCCACATTGCACAAAATGATTAATGAGCTTTAAAGCTCCTTAAGCCTACATTTTTAACGAGAGTCTTCTGTTTCTACCATTGGCATTGAGATAAAACTTAATTGTCCTTTTCACACAAACATTTTCCATTACCAGTTTTTAGTTGTAGTTTTGTTTGCCAACATCTAAAGCCCAACAGAACCCCAGATCTGCAACAAACTCTTTCAGATTGATTTAACTGACCAGAGGGCCACTTCTTACCTGGAAGATCTCGTCCTTGTGAGACTCAAACGAGTGCAGCTTCAGTTTCAAATTCCGAAGGTCCCAAAGAGCCACAGTCTAAAAAAAAAAAACAGTAGTTGAGTAACTGATTCAACTCATAAAAAATGAGAACACTTCACTGGACAGCAACATGCTATGGAACAGCGCTACTGGGAAAGAGTGGACCCACCTTATCTGCAGAGCCAGAGGCCAAGATGAACTCACTGTAGGGATTGAAAGACAAGCAGTTGACCTCAGCGGTGTGGGCGTCCACTGCATGGCTGGGCTTGGAGGTGTTGTTGGACCGCGTGTCCCAGCTGGGCCAAAGCAGACAAAAGCACCATTGTTAAAAAGAAGATTGAAACTGGAAAAACAACTTTTATTTCACATGAATCATCATAGTTAGTTATATCTGTCAACAACCAAAAAAGCTACTCACATCATGAGTCTCTGGTCGTCGGCCACAGACCCAAAGAGCGACTCGTGGAGTAGGTGCCAGCAAACATCCTCCACCACAGCCGTGTGGCCTGTGAAGATGGTTTTGGCATCCACTATCTTTCCCTCCTTGGGAACTGCGCTGATGTCCCATAGGCAGATTGTCTGTACAACAGGAGAGATATATATTAACAACAATTTATAAAGAAATCCCAAACTTACAAAATGCTTTGCAATAATGACAAAAGAAAGACTAGTTGTGTGAAACAGTAACACACTATTATAACTATTTCAACATCCCCAAAACTTAAATTGAGACAGGAAAACACAAGATTCTAGTTAAAACAGGAAGAACTCCAGGTCGCTTACGTGGTCATCCGAAGCACTGAGGAGGCAGCCGCTGAGGTTCGCATTCCAGGAGAGGCCATAGCCCTCCTTCTGGTGGCCTCGCAAACGCAGATCTGGGGTGCATTCTCCAGAGGGGTCTTTAAGGTAAATAAAATCATGTTTCTAAAAATGTATGCATGTTACAAAAAATTTGCCGAAAAAGAACACATGGGTTATGGCTGTAATCCTACCAGGCTTGGAGGGGTGCTTTGTGTAATCAAATACCAGCACGTCACTGGTGGGGGTCTTAGTGGCGATGATGCAAGGATTCTGAGGCATGTAGCGGGCTCTGTTCACTTCCCCCTCATGGTTGATCTTGATCTCAATCTCTATCTTCCCACTTACAGATCCAAAGCCCCCAAACTCTGAAATAAACAACAATTACATTAGATGGTTGATGCAAATGAGCAGATGTCGAATATAATCATGTTCTACTGAGCATGTTGAAGGTCAATTCTACGCAAGTATGGTTTATTGCATTTTATTAACTAAAATGTTATCTAAAACTAAAAGACGTACCTATATTTTCTGAAACATTTAAGATTTCAGCAAAATTTAAATTAATTCATCCATTGAGAAGAACTGTGAGCCACAATATCCAAATACAAGAACTTGTTTAAGACAATTTGATGACACTGATTGACAACAATGTTAATATTGAAATATCGCAAAGGCCCAACAACGGCAATGTGAATCATTTGTTTCATCTACGTGATTTAACAGTGGACCGGCTTTTACATGTCATTGAGAACAAACTTTACCCATCAAGACATTTATTTTTGCCCAATAAGCAGCTTGACACAACACATGATATACTTTATTTATTTTTACAAAACGCAACCTCCCATGCACACATTATCCCTCACCTCCTTTCTCGCTGTCATAGTGTGATGCATCAAACTGGGCATCATCATTGGGGAGCTGAACGCTGGCAATCACGATGTGATTCTGCTCATCAGAAGTGTGTGTTCCCAAAACCAGCCTGTGTACGCTGTAGTCTTTCCCCTCCGGTCTGTGAAGAGGGATGAATTGCAAAAATGAGGCATATGTTCATTCATGAAAAACGACATGACGCAGCAGAGCTCCTCTCACCTGGTGACATCTGGCAGCCACTGGGCAGTGAGGCTGGGCCACTCCAGGGCGTGGGTCATGACCAGGTCATAGAGGAAAGGGGTGTTCTTCTTCCAGATCTTGTACTCCTCATTGATCACCCTTTCCTCCACAGCATCGTCAAATGCAGCTGCAAAAATCATATGTACCGGTTAGATAAAGTTATGTTATAATTACGCAGATGGTGCCGCACCTAATTTGCCTGGTATGAATAGATATTGGAGTGCCCTCCTTAGAAAAGGCTTTCCCGTAATACATTAACAGCACTCTGGTTTATTTGGCTGATAATATAACGTCAACATCTGCGTCTGTAGTTCAAGATGCAAGTACAAAATAATGAGGGGGGGCTAAGCAATACGTTACTCCATGTGCATCAGTAAGCTAACCTCCACTAAATTAAAACCTCTGCTTAGCCAGCCTGCTAGCGACTGACGTTAGCTAACAGCTCGCTGGCTGGCTTATAACAATGAAAGGTGATGCTGGCTGGCGCGCCAACACTGGTAGACTGGTAGTTCCTGTCACACACACATTTATTCAGCTCATTCTGAAAAAGTGACCACCCTTACCTTCTTTATCAGCCATTGTGTCGTGGGTGAACCACTACTGCTGGCAAAGAGTAGACAAATATTTGCGAGAGCACTCGGGAAACAGATCGGAGGCTTGCAATGGCGCCAACTCAATAGAACAGGATCGACCAATCAGCGTTCACCAAATAGCGACCGGAAGTCGTGACCGCGACAGCGCTTCTGCATCCGGAACGTCCTCCTCCTCCGACACTTGTAGCGTCCGGGCTGTGAATGGTTGTGACACACCGACATGGTACACGTTTGTTTTGGTCATCTTTTAACGCGTTGAACCAACGTACATTAATCATGGACGACCGTGAGCTGGACCTCACGGAGGCACAGAAAGTGACTAAGTCAAAATACCCGCCGATCAACAAGAAGTATGAATGTAAGTCTGATGTTATGATAAGCATGTAGCTAGCTTAGCTGGTTGGCCATTACTTTACTGTTTGTACGTCGTCAGCTAGTTAGCTGTAGCTAACGTCATGCTCATAAGATAAGATAAGATAAAATAATCCTTTATTAGTCCCGCAGTGGGGAAATTACAGGATTACAGCAGCCTTGCTCACAAGTGAATAAAAAGAATAATACAATAGAAACAAGTAATATAAATAAATATAAATGAGCAGTAAAACAGTAGAGAAATATTAATATACAGACTGAATAGAAAGTACTTAAACGTATTGCACGTAAATACACGTAATATACGTAATAATATTGCACCAGGTGAGTGATAAAGTGACCAAGTTCAGATGCTCTACTTAATTAAACGAAACTGTTTATCTAAATTGTGCCACATACATATTCTTTGAAACGAGTCATACCTGCTCAGCTGCTATAAGCTCGTCTAACCGCATGCACTCATCATGTCGCCTTGTGTTTTACTGTTACAGACCTGGATCATACAGCAGATGTACAGTGAGTGTTTTGATATCTTGGTGAAATGTCTGTTGGTCGGTCACTGTTATATTTGTTATACTTCAATCACTTTGGGCACTTTAATCACCTCAATTGTGCAATATAAATACATGTTATTCTGTCTGCAAATATAATATTGCTATTGTGGATTCTTTACTGTTTTTTTATTACTGTTTATTTATATTATTATTATTTATTGATTTACTATGTGTCTCTTGTGTGCACTTTACCCGTCTGCTGCTGTAATCCTGCAATTTCCCCACTGCAGGACTAATAAAGGAATATCTTATTTTAGCTTATCTCTCTTTTCAAAGAATTCACTCTTGGGGAAACGATCTTGAGGAAGCCTTCGAGCAGTGTGCCATGGGCATGTTTGGCTACATGACGGACACGGAAACTGTGGAGCCGATTGATACTGTTGATGTGGAATCAGAGGGTGAGAGCAGTGTGTCGCTGTCTGTTCAACGCAAGCCTCGATCGACCTTTTCTCAGTCATGCACCTTCCAGATGACCAGAACTAAATCTCTATGCATATTATTTTCTCTTCTCAAAAGGGGATGACATGGAGTCTCTTCTTTTCCACTTCCTAGATGACTGGTTGTACAAGTTTAGTGCAGACCTCTTTTTTGTTCCCAGGGTGAGTATGTTGGATCAGTTATGGGGTGTTGGACATGTTTTGTATGTAGTTTGGCAAAACATCCAGGGGAGGTTATGGTGACATTGCAGAAAGAACTAACATAGTTTTATTTGGGCACTGGTCTTTTTCTATCAAGAATTTAACTGTCACCCACAGTGTCACAGTATGCCCACTGCTGTACATAATTTACATATTATGTATTTTGATTATTGTTTGATGGACAAACTATGTTAATTATTTGTTTATTAAAGGATTATTTATTTTCCTGTTATTCTTCTGACACTATAATTTGCAACATCTATCCACCAGGAGGTCAAAGTTTTGCACATCGATAGAATACACTTCAAGATCCGCTCCATTGGGTACGTTTTCCATTGTTGTTCCATGCTTTATATGTTAAGGCTCATATACAAAATCACTTAAATTGGCACTAAATATCATTGCTATGCATTATGTTTTTGGCAATTACACAAGTTGGTCATTGCACCTGTAAACTCCACATGCTTAAAAACATTTTACTCCAGATTTGAAAACCTACCTCGTTCCCCTCCCCAAAACCTGACCACAGTCTTTCTGTATCGTCTCGGCTGCCACTCCCTCCCATCTCATTTGTGTTATGTTCTTCATCTGTCTCGTTTTACTGTTCTATGTTATTTATCTTTTTTAAGCTGCTCTCTCATACGATCATCTTTCTTTTATTTATTAAAGTTGGGGTGAAGAATTCTCTCTGGAAAAGCATCCACAGGTGAGTCAGTGAAGCTTGATTAAAGATGTCACTGTAGAAAATCACTTTTTTCAGATTATGATTCTGTATCAAATAAAATTATGGAATACAAATGCAGAAGGCTACGTTTAAAAAAGAAGAAGAAGGGTTTTGCACTTAAAGGAGACTTGTGTAAAAGACATAATAAAAGATAAATAAATGCTGTGTTTGTGTTATGTCCTCTCTTTTAAATCCAGGGAACTGAGGTGAAAGCCATCACATACTCCGCAATGCAGATCCACGATATTGAAAAACCAGAGATATTTGCCATCATTGATATCTGACAATACCTCCAGAGGCAGATCACAATCCTAGTTCAATGAAACTGGAATATCTACTCGGCCAATTTAAGTGGCCTTTTATCTAAGGCACTGATTCTTGACTTGTAAAATCTGTTTATTTTTGTAATATGAACTGTTTACAAACAGCCGCATTTCCCAACATTTCTATTACTTTATAGATTACAGATTAGCGATATGACACTGATATTTTATACATTTTATCATTTCAGAAATCACAAAACCATGGAAATAGTATGACTCTTTACTTGTCAACCCAGGTTTACTTGAAATGCTTTAGCAAATTCTTATTTATCACAAATTTTACATGAATTGTGTCAATGCCTTTAAATCGTTGTAAATAAATCAACAGATTTTTATTTTTTCTGCTGTGGGATTGATTAAATGGTTATTGGTACTTTAAAATAAAATCTTGCTTTTGAATATTTTGTGGGTGTTTGGTCATTAAGGAGGAACAGCACAGTGAACAGGAGCTCCAGCATCAGAATTTCACAGCGAAAAAAAACTAAACTTACTAACTTTAAATTTCAACACAGCAGCATATTAGAAACTGCCATGCAAATGTAGAATACGTATTATTACTAATAGCACTAGTTACATTGTTTGATGAATTGTTTTCATACGTTTATGTACAGGACTTAATGATGTAATGTGTCTGTCATTTTAAAAGGAAGAATGCTTTCAATGAGTCAACATTGAAGAATATCTGATTTAATTTTGTAGTACATTGTGTTGCACAAACATTTCTTAATGTTCTTAATGTTCATTTCTTCTGAAATGAATTAATTATAGCTTACTGATTGTATACTCAACCCCCTGGCCAATGTATCTCACTTGGTTGTTGTTTTTCTTTGTTTCATATTAGTGTGAAAATAAATAATTGGGTTCAGTAAGAATGCTTTTTGCAGGGATCGCTTGGTGCAGTGTTAACATATGAAGGTATGTTATATGAACCTTTTTCAATAATTTGCATGCAACAATTAATAAACAAATAATGTCATTAAAAAGAAGGCACATTAGACTCATACAAATAATTGTTTATTGCAGCTTAACTAAAATAGGTGCGTTCTGTAAATTATGCAAGTTGCAAAGTTGTTTCAAATGGAGGCACCCCATTGTTCCAACCATGTACAATGGACACATCTAACAATCAACGGTTGGACTCGTTTGTATGAAACCACAGCAGGACAAATTGTCCTCCCAAGGCTAACCAATAAAATCACGATACCAGTTTTCAGTAACCAGCATTGATAGAAGATCCACCGTTCAATTGACTTTTTTTTTTTAAATATAAGAACCACGATCAGCGAGGAGGCTTTGGATCTTCAACAATAGGTTCAAATTTCATATGCAACCGGTTTAAGGAGATCACGCCCCCGCTGCCTTTCCCTCCCGATTACCTTGGTGCGCTCCGGCGGTGACGTCATCGCCGCCTCTCGCGTATCTTCCTCCTCCCACCACACTGAAATGCAGCTGCGCCATTGCTCCTTTGTCCATTGAAGAGAGCCGCGCGACTTGCAACGGAAACATACCGGGTCGTCCTGCAACTCGACCGCTTATTGTGCCGCAGTCTGAGACACCGGGTCGTCTACTGGGTTGAAGCATTGAACGAACGAAGCGGGGCGTTGTGGTTTAAACCGGCCGTACTGGTGCGTTACGAGCCAAGCGTTCAATTTTGACTCGAGCCCACAAAGGAAAATCAAAATGGAAGACACTAAATACCTTCCGGAGCTGCTGGCTGAGAAAGACAGCTTGGATTCGTCTTTCACGCACGCAACCAAACTCATTTCTGCAGGTAAAGTGTCTTCTACCCGGTCGAGGCAAATACAGGCTCACGTTACGACGGCAGCATGGCGCGAGGCCTAGTCGCTTTTGTGTGTGTGTGTGTGTGTGTGTGTGTGCGTGCGCTTAAACGAGTCCACATCGGCCGGTGCAGGCCTGAACAATGGCGTAATGAACACGTGGTTGTTAGCGATGTGGGTCAATCTCTCTTGGTTGAAAACGTGCCATGTTTTTGTTAAAATATACCGAGCATCAGCTCTTTTCAAAAGAATGTAACGGCATACATGTTTTTAATGAATAAAATGATCGACGTTGAACACGCCACATCCTTTTGCATCATCGACTCCATTGTGGCACTGTGCTTTATACGTTACGGCTCATAATAGACAAAAGCACATTAATTGCCACTAAATATATTTGCTATGCATCACATTTTTTGGTAATAACACAAGTATCGCGAGTTGGTCGTTTCACCTGTGAATTCCACATGCTTAAAATCGTGTTTTTCTGGCCTGCAGAGATTGAGAGGATTCAGAAAGGCGACACCAAGAAAGAGCCAGAGAAGGAGACTTATCTGGACCTGTTTGCCACCAAGAATCTCAAACTGAAAGAGCGGGTACTCATTCCTACCAAGCAGTACCCCAGGGTGAGCGCTTCATTTCTTCTTTTGTCATCTAGTGCTTGGATGCGGTGTTGAGTGACTAAAGAAAGGAATAAAGTCACAATTAACATAACATATTAATAATAAATCCTCCGTCTGCTTGAAGCAACCCCTCCGGCGGTCCCAAGCTTGTTTCCGCATGATCAATTTCGCAGCATTCTGCTGATTTAGAAGAAGGGCTATTACAACAGTTGAATGGACCTTGATTTTAATTTAGGAGTGGACTGTACAAGCTGCCGTGCATTCACTTTGTTACCGGCTGCAAATTAACATGAAATGTCCCCTACAGGTCAACTTTGTTGGTAAGCTTTTGGGACCACAGGGCAGCACAATCAAGAGACTCCAGGAAGAGACTGGTGCAAAGATTTCCGTGCTGGGTAAAGGCTCCATGAGGGACAAGAATAAGGTATTTGTAAAAACGTTTTCCTGCACTATTCAAAGGATGTTGCCTGGTATTACCGTCATGTTTTGTACATTGATAATAATTTGCATTCCATCTAATTTTTTACAGGAGGAAGAGTTGAGGAAGGGTGGTGAGGCCAAATATGCTCATCTGTCCATGGAGCTTCATGTGTTCATTGAGGTGATGGCACCCATACCAGAAGCCTATATGCGCATGGCTCATGCTATGGAGGAGGTCAAGAAGTTCCTTATCCCGGTATGTGCCCGAGGGAACCTTTAACACCCCAGTTTTTTTTTACATCCATTTTCAGTTCAATGAAAAGGGAAGTCCTTTTAATTCTAGATTACATCAGACAATAATACTGTGGTAACATACGATATAAGTAAATAATGACCACAGGTTTGAGGAAAGTATAAGGGCCTGTGTTGTCATTGACTGTTTTGGTCTCGTCTGTAGGAGCCCGGAGAGCATGACCCGTACATGGATCCTCACTTCCTGAATGGATCCCAGGATGGCTCAGGCAGGGGGCGAGGCGGTCACCTCGGAAGAGGCAGGGGTGGACCACCAGGTGCTGGAGGACCAAGGTAGGAGCCTGATTTCATGGCCATAACTAACATCTACAACAGCGCATTGTAGCATCATCTGGAAACTGTCATTAGTAAACGCACCTGTCACTTGTTTTGCTAGTTTTAAGGATCTGTTGTTCACATTTTACAACCTGGTTAACCATCCACAGGGGGCGAGGGATGCCACGTGGGGCTCCCAGAGGATCAATGCGTGGTGGAGGACCACGGGGGGGATTAGGGCGTGGCAACGGGCATAGAGGTGCACCATCAGGTAGGGGTGGACCACCGTCTGCTCCTAATAGAGGGGGCTCGGCTCCCCGCTCTAGACCACCTGCAGCAGGGGCTTCAAGGATGCTCCCCTCTGCCGCCATGTCTCACCAGGGTCCTCCCTCAGCATCACAGTCCAAATCTGACGGCTATGAGGACTATGTAAGTTGCTTACGTCCTGGTTTCTTCTTCTCACGCGACTTGTCGCTTGCTAGACCATTAGGTGCAATGTGGGTTCCTTTGGTTGCAATAGTTGACATGCTTGGTATTGTCTAACATAATTGTTTTCCCATTGTAGCCCGCTTATGAAGAACAGTATGCTGAGCCTGCCTATGAGGGATACGACAATTATTATAATCAGCAACCGGCACCTGCGTAAGTTAAAATTAAGTTGGTTGACTTTACCTGCCCACTAAATCTCTATATATAAATAATATACACACACACACACACAATTGGAGCATTACTATACTCACACTTCTTTACTACCCACAGAGATACTGAATATTATGATTATGGACACGGAGAGGCCCAGGAAACCCCGTATGAGCCTTATGGTAAGATAATAAAATTGATTTTTGACACACACACACACACACTGAGGACATTTGTGGAGGACTGATTGGACGTCCTGTCTACCTCACTAATGATTTGTTCCTGTGTTTCTCCTTTGTCTTTGTAGCTCAAGACGAGTGGGACAACTCATGGTCCAGCTCCGGGGCTGGAGGCAAGACCGCCGCCCCCAGGCAGTCGAAGGGAACGTATAGAGAGCATCCCTATGGAAGATACTGAACGGCTACTGGTAGAGAGTTGCTATGGCAACTGTCTCCGATTGTAACTCACTGAACTTTTCAAAAGTAATTTCCCTCTCGTTTGTTCCCTTTTTTTTATGGTTTTGTTTTTTTGTTTTTTAAACTCGATAGACGTTTTGTTGGATGTATAATAGAGTGCCAGAGGAGAAACATGAAGACGGACTTTTTCGTTGTTTACCTGTTTCCATTTAATGTTTGTTTCAGTTGCGTAGTTGGCAGGTCCTAGTGACATAACCCTAACAAACAAGAGTACCATTTTAATGATTTATCGTTTAAGTTAATTGCATCTGAACAAAATGTGACTGTGGCGATAAATTCTTCTCACGTAGGCTGCATTCTAAAAGTCCTTCATGACTGGACAAAAATGATTCACAATGCCTCAATGTAACTTCACTTTAACAGATTTTAGTCACAAACTCAAATACAGCCCTGAGCCGTTTGATATAAAAAGTCTTATATTTGTTTATACTGCAATACAAATCTAGTCTGGTGTAGAGTTAAAGATTATCCTAAAATACTATTGAAATCCATTTGGCAAAGAGAAATGCTTCTATTTTTGCCCCACTTTACAATTGATATATTGTGATCTGTCCGGACTATTACTTGCGAAATCAACGCTGATCGACTAATTCTTGTAAAGCTTGAAGGATTGACAATCCTTACTGTGTGAGAGGAAGGCAGCAGCCAACTCAATATTTTGTACATAACCTTAGGAAAACTGTGTATGCTTTTAAGCCGTACCGTCTCCAAAATGCATAATGCCTGTGTACCTTTGGCTAAATAGGATACTAAATATATCCCCAAATGTTTTTCTGCAGTGCGTGTTTCAATAAAGTTTCTAGTTTCTTTTTAATCAAACTAAACATGGTATTTTGCCTTTGTTGTACCAAAGGAATGCCTTCAGTTTGTGAAAGTGGTCCTCAGTGGTTTCTCAACAACGCTGATTAAGCTGTATGTATACACGTTAGCCTGACAAAAATAAGCAGTGTAATGACATTGAGCTTATCCTCTTCGTCTGTTTTCAAAACTTATCTAAATGACACTTGTAATGTCGCCTTCAAAAACAATAAAATAAAGCTCATTCCTTGAGGTAATGTGCTGCCAAATACATGTTTTGAATTGAGAATGATGTAGTGCTTGAACATGGATTGTCATTAACCTTCAGTTAGTGTCTCTATTCAAGCTCTTAAGAGAGCAATGTATCTTCAGCCACTTGAAATAACGGAATTTCAACAGTATTTCAAATCAAGCTTGCAGGGATCTTACTTGACTTTGATGCAAAGTCATGCTGGCTGGTTTTTATAAAAGAAAAAAATCGCAGAGGAGAGGATTCTAAAAGCCTAAAGATCGCCACAAGAAGGTAAAACTAACCCCAACACTCATTTGTTAGATTTTTTTGTTTCGTTTTGTTTTCTGTGCAAAACATCAAGTAATGAAAGTCATCCAAAACATATCAAAAACATTGACGTACAAAATTATGCTATCTGTAGTTATTTCCGAGCAAAATAAGCCGTACAAAACAATCAGAAATGGTTGTGATGCAACTCTTGCTCAAATAAAACCAATAATGGTCCATTCATTTCACTCAATACTTACCAATTTCCATCTTGATAATTTCTGTAGAATGTAGATTAATGAAACTTAGTAGTTGCACTCAAAGCCTTAAAACTTCCCATTGGTGGACAAAACCTTTCAGCTTGAGTTGCATGATACTTTTGTAGTTTAAAGTTAGTTTTGCATGTGTGTTGTTCATTGTGCATGAAGTCACTGGTGTGTCCCAGATCTAATTTCTGTTTCTCTTCTTAGGTTGTCAGAAAACTGTAGATGCATTTGACACATTGAACTCCAGTTTACCAGGCTTTTATGGTCAGTTGAGAAGATTCTGCATATTATTGTTGGCTTTGAGTTTTGCTGTTGACATTATTAAAATCTTCTCTGTCTTTAACAGGTCCATTGAAAGTCCCTGGAAAGAGGCCTTGCTGCGACTCTGAGGCTGACTGCTTCTTTGTCAATACTAACCCCTCGTGGGATTTGTAGTATTTTTTTTTTATACTTTTCATGAGGATGTGATCTTTGATCATGTGGAATTTTAATGTTTTTATTAAATGTGTCCAGATTTACATTATTTTTACCCAAGTAAACAGCCTTTTTATGGAAAAAATAAAGTGTTTTTTAAAAAGGAAATTGTGTCTCCTGTTTATTTGACTGTTGTCACCATAAGTAGTCTGTCCATATTAGCTGGATGGTTGCCTATATTCAAGGCTGCACTGAGGTTTTGATAAGAAAAAGACATGTCTTGCTTCTCATTCTTGTCTTGAAATATACAGTGGCTTGCAAAAGTATTCATACCCCTTGAACATTTCCACATTTTGTCACATTACACGCCACAAACACAAATATATTTTATTGGAATTTTATGTGAAAGACCAACACAAAGTGTCACACAATTGTGAAGTACAAAGAAAATTATACATGATTTTAATTTTTTTTCACAAATAAAAAACTGTAAAAGTGCAGTGTGCAAAATTATTCAGCCCCCTTTTCTCTGAGTGCAACCAATTGCCTTCAGAAGTTGCCTGATGACTGCTGAATGATTGAATGTTGACCGAATGACTAAATAGAGTCCACCTGTGTGTAATCTAATCTCAGTACAAATAAAGCTGTTCTGTGACGGCCTCAGAGGTTTAAGAGAATATTGGGGAGCAAACAGGACCATGAAGTCCAAGGAACACACCAGACAGGTCAGAGATAAAGTTGTGGAGAAGTTTAAAGCAGGGTTAGGCTATAAAAAGGTTTCCCAAGCTTTGAACATGTCACGGAGCACTGTTCAATCCATTATCCGGAAATGGAAAGAGTATGGCACAACTGCAAACCTACCAAGACACGGCCGTCCACCTAAACTTACAGGCCGAACAAGGAGAGCACTGACAAGAGATGCAGCCAAGAGGCCCATGGTGACTCTGGACGAACTGCTGAATAATTTTGCACACTGCACTTTTCAGTTTTTTATTTGTGAAAAAAATTTAAAAACATGTAGAATTTTCTTTGTACTTCACAATTGTGTGACACTTTGTGTTGGTCTTTCACATAAAATTCCAATAAAATATATTTATGTTTGTGGCGTGCAATGTGACCAAATGTGGAAACGTTCAAGGGGTATGCATACTTTTGCAAGCCACTGTATATGCATGAATCCTATTTTCTGTGTTGCCTGGTTTGGATTTAACTCTGTCTCAGATTTACCAAAGACGAACTACTGTACATCTTCCTTAACTGCCTGAGATCCAACAGATTAACTGCCATTTAAGAAAAGATGCTGTGTCTGGTACGACAGACAATGCCGTATTTTACACCGCATACTGCACCTTATCAGGAAAGAACTCTTAACACAGATCTTGTTTTCCAGTTCCCATACCTGAGCTTGTGGTTAGGATTTGTAAAGCGGGAGAAACCTGAGGCCTCTGGTGGTGCACTTACACACCAGTGGTCGTTAAGTGATTTGATCAAAATAAATGTATTTCTACATTTTAAATGTGTCCAAAACCATTGTGAAAATATTAAATTCCTTTCCCAGAGTGTACATTTGTTTGTCAGTCAGTGCAAATTCACAAAATTGACATTTTCTACAATCATGTAAACAAGTTGCACCAAACCAACAGAACTGTATTCACACAGTTTATATGAAATCACATCTTTATTTCAGACTAAGAACAGTTTCACGGTCCTACAACGTATAACCGTGTAAGTACACGGTTACCTCACGCGTTAGCGGTGTAATACCCCTTTAAGTGACTCTCCTCCCACAGGTCCAACAGATCCGCGCCCCCGTCTATCAGCGGCTAGTTTCACATCAACAATGACTGCCTTCGCTGATTCCGATGGAAAACACGCCAGTATTTCAAATAATATTTTGAAGATTTACTGCGTCTGACTTGTTGTTGATGCCCCCGAGCAGCTCCTCGCGCCGGTAGCGGAGCCACTGGTGAGTTAATGTACTTGTCTGGTGCGGGAGCTCGGTTAGCTAGCTAGCTAGTCAGAGGTACTGTTAGCTTAGGCCTCAAATCTTTTATTTAATCAAGCGTGGTCTTGGCGGACAGACCGAGTCCGTCGCCCGTTGAACAGGGGTCCACGTTGGGTTGGCCCTCTGCCTCGTGTCTCGCGCTGACACGGCTCACGCGGACTCTGTGACCGGGAAGAGAGCAGATTGTGTTGCTGCTTCGCTAGCTTGTAATGTCAGCTTCCGCAAAAAAACAACTTGCCCCATATAAAGAGATGCTATGCAGCTGTCTAACTTGTTCAACGGCCAGATAACTAATCGTGCGTGATTTACGAGGGACATTTTGTTTTGTGCACATCTACATAGACCGTGCACGTGCTTTGATTTGCCACGAAGCCTTAAACTTGCAGATATGTGTTTAAGTTGTGTTTGTTATGAATGTGCACCACTCCTTATTGTCAACACTGTGACTAATCCCATCACTGAGCGAAATATAACTTCACCAGCAACTGAGGCTCCTCCAGGGGACTTCTATCCTACGTGATACATGTCGCGGACTGATTTAAATCACTTCCACCCCATTGGTCAATACATGTTATTCTGCATTTTGTCATTCTAGATCGGCCTTCTCGAGCACAGTGACCCGCCTCCTTGTGAACAGATACAAGCACAAGGAGAGAAATCGTAAGAAATCCAGTATTGTAGCTGGGAGAAGTGAGCCGTGGGCGCGTCTGCGATGGCCGGTGGAAGGAGAGGGGCGAACCGTACCACGTACTGCAGACCTCCACTGAGCAATGAACCGGGCTCGGTCAGCAACGGGAACCACTCCACCAGCTCCCCGGTCACAGGGGTGCGATCCCGGACAAGGTGAGCTCTGATATACGTCTGCTAGACACACACGGAGGGAGTTAAGAAGTGACCCGTTGCAGTCTGGGGGTCTTGATGGACTGCCAGTGTCCCGCTCCAGTGGTCCCATGTTATCACAGTGATGTAGGCATCCTAACACATTTCATTTAGCTGACGCTTTTATCCAAAGTGACTTACAATAAGTGCGTTCAATCATGAGTACAAACTCTGAACAACAAGACTCAAGAAAGTACAATTTCTTCAAGAAGGCCAAACTACAAAGTGCTATAATTAAGTGTCATTTAAGTGCTACTAACGTGCACTAATACAACTTTAGTTTTGTCTGCAGGAATGGTTCGGGGACATGCATGTCCAATCCCCCGCTGGCTGCGCAGACGGTTGTTCCTCTGAAACACTGTAAGATCCCAGAGTTATCTGTGGATCGCAACGTGCTGTTCGAGCTCCATCTTTTCTTCTGCCACCTCATTGCCCTGTTTGTCCATTACGTCAACATCTACAAGACCGTGTGGTGGTACCCCCCATCGCACCCTCCCTCACACACATCGCTGGTGAGCACTCAGTGGTCAGCTATTGACCGATGATTGTGTTTATGTTGGTTATCTGTGTTTATTTTCAGTTGTCGTTCCTGTGTCTCTGTTTGGGAATTTGCAAGTGGGAGAAATAATCCTGAATCCATCTCATTATTTACAGAACTTTCACCTTATTGATTATAACATGCTGGTGTTCACAGTCATCATACTGGCAAGGAGGTTAATTGCAGCAATTGTTAAAGAGGTAAGAGTTACATTTTTGGCTTCAACCTTTTTAGAATGTAACTTTCGCCCCTCACATGTGTTGCTGTTTCAATATGAAATGGCACAAGTCATGTCCCTCTGTATTTGATGCAAAGGTTTGAAGTAAAGAAATACTGCAGATTTATGTGCTTTCTCGCTCTCACATCTTTGATTCTGTTCTGCTTTGAATAAAAATGGCAAAATTGTATCAATGCGACTATTCTGCCCCCCTCCATCTGTCCCAGGCATCACAGAGTGGGAAACTATCCTTCCCTCATTCGATCTTTCTGGTGATGGCTCGGTTTGCTGTGCTAACGCTGACAGGCTGGAGCCTGTGTCGCTCCCTTATTTACCTCTTCAGGACCTACTCTGTCCTCAGCCTGCTCTTCCTCTGCTACCCGTGAGTAAACACAAGGGGAACAAAGAGGGTTGTACTCGATTGACAGAAAATACTTTTGGTGTTTTCCATGTTGTCCACACACATTATTCTATTCAATTCAATTCAGTTTATTTTATATAGCCCAACATCACAAATACAAGTTTGCCTCGGAGGGCTTTACAATCTGTACACATAACATCCCTGTCCCGGGACCTCACATCGGATCAGGAAAAACTCCCCTAAAAAGATAGTAAAACCCTTTCACAGGGAAAAAAGGGAAGAAACCTGAGGGAGAGCAACAGAGGAGGATCCCTCTCCCCGGATGGACAGAAGCAATAGATGTCATGTGGCCAGAATGAATAGCGTAATGGAGTTACAGCACATTCAATGAATATGACAGAAATTATTCATATAATGAGTAGTAGGCATGGTCCATGATCCAGATAATCCATGAAGCAGAAGGCGGTACAGAGGAGGGAGGGGGGCATCAGAAGGGCCATGGCAGCAGGTAGGACCGGTTCCAGGCCGGTTCCATCAGCAGGGCCATGGCAGCAGGCAGGACCGGTTCCAGGCAGCCATGGATTATAAAAGCCTCAATGCATTTGCATGTATTTCGTAGTTCATAGGTTCCTGCTGATGTCTTTGCGTTCATCTTTTCCCCATCTTTCATGAGCTGGATTGGATGCAGCTGGATGTCAAAATGTGTTTAAAACAGTTTTTGCTGAAACAAGCTGTATACATGGTTGGCAAAGAAACTGGGCTCACTTAAAAGTAGTCTGCACTGAGGATTGAATGATTTGGTGTTTGTTGCACTGCTTTGTAACATCCGGTTTATTGCATATTAATAGCATTATGTCTTTGCTTGCAAACACTTTGGCCTTAGCATTTCACCTAACAAGCAGTGATGTGCAGAAGGTGGTCAAGTTTCATGACGTGGTACGATATTGTTTTTTTTTAACTGAAACCACAAAGCTATTTGGCGCCATTTTTATACCGACGGTTGTGTCCCAAATGTTTGTTTTCACTGTGAGAGTCTTTGCTCAGCCACCCTGGCAGTGTGGATGCAAGGCTTTAGGTATTGTAAAAGTAAGCTGTTGTTTTTCCACAGATTCGGGATGTATATTCCATTCTTCCGGCTGAGCTGTGACTTCCGGCGAGCAGGTCTGCTCTCCCCCGTTGCCAGCATCGGCTCCAAGGAGGTAGGCAGCATGGGCCGGGGCCGGGACTACCTGACTGTGCTGAAGGAGACGTGGAAGCAGCACACCAGCCAGCTGTACGGCGTCCAGGCCATGCCGACTCACGCCTGCTGCCTCTCGCCGGATCTCATCCGCAAGGAGGTGGAGTACCTGAAGATGGACTTCAACTGGAGGATGAAGGAGGTGCTGGTGAGCTCGATGCTCAGTGCTTACTATGTGGCCTTTGTTCCTGTCTGGTTTGTCAAGGTAAGAAACTGTCTGAATTGTAACTTTTTACAGGTTAATAATATGTTATTAATAATATTCTTTAATATCACTTCTTTTCTCTCTCTCGCCCGTATATATTTTTATCTCAGAGTACACAGTATGTGGACAAGCGTTGGTCTTGTGAGCTGTTCATTCTGGTGTCAGTCAGTACGTCAGTCATCCTCATGAGGCACCTGTTGCCACCTCGATACTGTGACCTGCTTCACAAGGCGGCAGCTCACCTAGGCTGCTGGCAGAAAGTAGACCCCTCGCTCTGCTCCAACGTTCTTCAGCACATGTATGTACCACTCCTGGTGTATCACTGGGCTCTAGGTCCATTTCGACAAGCTTGATTCAAATCCTAATTACATTCTGCTGTCTCTCTTTCCTAAGATGGACAGAAGAGTACATGTGGCCACAGGGAGTCCTGGTCAAACATAATAAGAACGTCTACAAGGCCATGGGCCACTACAATGTTGCCGTTCCGTCAGACGTGTCCCATTATCGCTTCTATGTGAGTATTCCTAAATGAACAGGTCCCGTAGACACTAGACACCACAGTACTCCTGTACTGCCTGTTTTATAAAATATATGCAGTATTATAAAAAGGCAGCTACTTACACATACTTGGTCTGATGACTGCTTCCTGTCTCTCTCCCTCGCCTTAGTTTTTCTTCAACAAGCCTTTACGAATATTGAACATACTCATCATCCTGGAAGGTGCCATGATATTCTACCAGCTCTACTCGTTGATATGTTCAGAAAAGTGGCATCAGACGATATCACTGGCTCTGATTCTCTTCAGCAACTACTACGCCTTCTTCAAGCTGCTCAGAGACAGAATAGTCCTAGGAAAGGCATACTCGTACTCAAACAGCTCATCAGACCAGAAAGTCAGTTAGATTTGAGTTATTATTGTTCACATTCACTTTGGAACAACAAAAACATGCCTAAGAGTGTCTGTATTTTTTCTACAAACTGCATTTTGTGTCACGTTTCTGTTCTGATCTGCCATAATAAAAAGACATATTTTTGTATTACTTTAAAGGTTTTTTTTTGTTTGATTTGGTTGGTTGGTTTGTTTGAGGAGGAAAAGATAATCCTTTATTAGTCCCGCAGTGGGGAAATTACAGGATTACAGCAACATTGCTAACAAGTAAATAAAAGATAAAAATCTAGTAATATAAATAAACAGTAATAAAAAAAACAGTAAAGAAGAATATTAAATATACAGACTGAATAAAAATATAAAGTACTTAAACATATTGCACGTATTGGATATTGCACCAGGTGAATTAATTAAGTGTTCAAGTGTTCAAGTGTTCAAGTGTTCGTGGCCTACTGGGAGCTCAGCATGTTGTGCAGCCTGACAGCAGCGGGAAGATGTGTGTCTGTGGGATTTTTTTTCCTTTACAGGAGGATCGAGAAATGAAAATATGGATATAGAAATTGTAAATCTGCAATGGTTTAAGGTAAATATATATATATATATATATATATATATATATATATATATATATGTGTCTATGCATGTGGTAAATATGCATGTATATACATGGTAATCTGGCAATTTATAGAATTCATCAACTTTATTCAGACATTTAAAACTAATTTGGAATTTAATTTCAATGAATGTCTATTTGCAGATGCCAAACATCCACAAAACTGAGCAAACAGAATAATTTATATTAAACACATATACAGTATATAAAAACACAATAGTATATATCCCCTGGTTTTTAACGGGGGATATATGCTATATTCTATGCAGTATTGCATATATCTGACAATTTACACCAAGGTGGTGACACCAATCAGCACAACTATTTAGTGCTATTTAGTTGATTGCACTAGATACTAGTACACTATCTAGTGCACTAGTGTCTAGTGCGATCAACTACTATGTAGTGCATGCACCACTGTACGTCATTGCTTTGGACTGTGAGACAATGATCTAACTAATACATTATGCAAATAATGTTGATGTCTATGCATGTGGTAAATATGCATGTCTATACATGGTAATATGGCAATTTATAGAATTCATCAACTTTATTCAGACATTTAAAACTAATTTGGAATTTAATTTCAATGAATGTCTATTTGCAGATGCCAAACATCCAGCAGAGGGAGAGGAAGACGAGAACCTGATCACTGAACCTGATGTACAAGGTCCCCCCATCCACCCGAAGTGTACTACCACCAACACCTTGATTGTTTTGTTGAACATTGTTTTCAGTTTAAAAATCCCTTTAATAATGACAGTGGTGCTCTACCCTTCATTTTTAATGACCCAAATAATGTACATGAACGTAGTACTGAACACAGATTCACTGGTATTTATATAATTTGTATTAATTGAGTTGGAGCTTTTTGTGTGCTGTATTTTATCCCCTGAAGACGGAGGGCTTTTTACATGCTCTGTACTGCAGGAGGAAGCATTGAGCATCCTAGTCTATTCTGAAATATACCTAATTTCTCTTTGCACACATTTTAATCACATTTGAAATGTTGGCACCTTTTAAAGGTTAACCTTACACCAAAAACTTTCCCACCCAAATTCTATTAATGATTCAACATTTTACATAAATTTACAGATTTTGTACCCCTTTAAGCAAGTAAGAAACATGATGATTCAGCTGCTGTTTGGCCAGTGACTGGCATGAGAAGAGTTTAACAAAACATCCAGCAGGTGGTGGATTCACTCAAATGGAAATGACGGAGCTTTTATTGCATAGTTTGGACTTGTTGAAGTGTGATGTCTTATTGTGAGCCTTCACCTTCTGGATGTTTTGTTAAACTCGTCAATGTATTTGGTCGTTTGTTATTGACAATTTATGAAATTGTACATGTGCAATTATTGAAAATAAACAAAAAACTGAGCAAACAGAATAATTTATATTAAACACATATATATATATATAAAAACACACGTTTTTAACGGGGGATATATGCTATATTCTATGCAGTATTGCATATATCTGACAATTTACACCAAGGTGGTGACTCCAATCAGCACAACTATTTAGTGCTATTTAGTTGATTGCACTAGATACTAGTACACTATCTAGTGCACTAGTATCTAGTGCGATCAACTACAATGTAGTGCATGCACCACTGTACGTCATTGTTTTGGACTGTGAGACAATGATCTAACTAATACATTATGCAAATAATGTTGATGTCTATGCATGTGGTAAATATGCATGTCTATACATGGTAATATGGCAATTTATAGATTTAATCAACCTTATTAAGACATTTAAAACTAATTTTGAATTTTATTTCTGACTGCCAAAATTAATGTGCATTTGCAGATGCCAAACATCCAGCAGAGGGAGAGGAAGACGAGGAAGTGGACCCAGGAGGCCACAGTGACGGCCTCACGCTCACTGAACCTGATGCACAAGGTCCCAAGTGTACTACCACCAACACCTTGATTATATTCCTTTTTATTTCAGACTCATAGGTCCATATAGCAAAAAAACACACAAATACAACAACAATATATAAAATACAATACAATACAATATGAGGACACAGGTATAATCATTGCAGTTAAAAAGTCACTCGTGGTTAAAAACATACAGACACTTGTTCCAATGTTTCCAGAAACAGGAAGAATATCTCGTATCACTCTGTGTTGGCTCAGTTAAGGCTTTTATGATTACATTTTCTCATCAGTCATTTAATCTACATTTAAATTTGTAAATAAAATTCCACAGCACAGCATAGAAAGTGGGAACATTACGGGTCACAAACATATGACTTGGGAAGCTTGAGTATGATTCTGAAAGCATCATTAAATGCCACCTGAATCTTTTTTATTTTTGCTTTACTATACCTGCACCACAGGTGAGCTGTATAGAGAGGACTACTGTACGTAGGCTCTAAAGCAGGGGCGTCAAACTCAAATACACAGTGGGCCAAAATAAAAAAAATGGTACAAGTCGAGGGCCGGACTGGTTCAATGTTTATTGCAAAACGTATTGAAATGAACTTATTGCACATATTGAACCTGGAACTAACAAAGCTTAGGTTATTGCCTATAAAAACAACATTAAATAAATGAAAAATCAGTTACATTAATTTCGTATGGCTCTATCTGCAGCTTTTCCAGAGAGCCGACAACAGCCAAAACATAATTTCCTCCAAAGAAAAACCAAACATGCCCTGTGGTTCATGAAAAAAAGTGCATAAAGGAAACATACATTAAAGCTCACTTTGTTGCTCTGTGATGCTCACTAGTCTAAGCCAGATACTTGGCATCTCATCTTGGATGCAAGTTCATCAATGTTTGGGGTCAGGCTCTGAGCTGAAGAAATCCTCAGGATGGAGTGAAGGTGTTCATCAGTAAGACGACTCCTGTGAGGTGTTTTGTTCATCTTCATTAAGGAGAACAGTTGTTCACAGGTATGTGCTGCCAAACATGGAGAGCATTTGAGCAGCTTGGGTACGCAGCTGGGGCATTGCGTCGGGGATGAAACGTGGAAACTGTGCAGCGCCCACAGAGTCATACTTTGCCTTGAGTGTGTCACTACATTGGAGTTCAATCAGCTCCATTCGGAGGTCGGTTGGTGCGCTTTCCACGTCAGCTGCAAATGGATTGCTGAGCAGTTCAAACCTGCTTTTTTGGGCTTCAAAGTCGGCAAATCGCCGTGTGAAGTCGGCACCAAGTACGCCGAGTTTTCCAGCAAACTGTGCACTTGGGAACACGGCGGTAGAGACCTGCTCTGTCATAGTTTGGCAGCACGCAAAATGGCTCAAGTTTTCTTGCAGCATCTGCGTCTCCCACAGGCGCAGCTTGGTTTTAAACGCCCTCACTGCAGCGTACATGTCTGTGATCACATGGCCTCGCCCCTGAAGCTGCAGGTTGAGCGCATTGAGATGGCTCGTGATGTCACACAGGAACGCCACTTCACACCGCAACTTTTTTATCGCGGAGCTCTGTTGTGTCTTTCCCTTTGCTTTCCATGAACTGACAGATCTCCTCATGCAACTCGAAACATCTTTTCGGCACTTTTCCTTGGCTTAGCCATCGCACCTCTGTGTGATAGGGCAAGTCGCCGCTCGTGTTATGGTGCTCATTACATGTTCAATTTTCAGCCTCTATGTAAGTGGCATCTTTGCGCGCGCAACATGTAGTTTTGCTTGCATTCATTCAGTATATGATAACACAAGAGACAGAATGTCAGGGTCATAGTGAACACAAATATGAACTTTTCTCAAATAAGAGAGAAATACTTTTCCTGCTTGTAAAGGAAAGACGGATAAACTAGCTTTCATATCCACGTCACTCCCAAATCCAATGGATGGAGAACGGACCTGACAGGGTCAACTTTTGAGTTGTTTACTTATTTTATTTTGAGCAGAAGGGAATACGATTGTGATCAACATTTACATCTATTTTGTTGTCCGTCTAGTTTTTACATAACAGTGGTATTTTATGCTCATTTGGACACTATCACTGAGATAAAGATTAACTAGTTCAGTGTCAAATGTAACATTCAATAGAAAAAAATACATGAATAACAAAAATTAAATAAAAACATTTCAAGTACATCTTGATTATCGAATGATAAATATTGTATGATGGGCTGAAATGGAAGACACCCAACGCATTCACTATAATCAAGTCAAACTAGGATCGTAATCTACAGAGAAAACTACTATCGGACTAGATCCAGGAAGCATTAGAAGCAGATAAAAGAAACACACAAAAATAGCTAGCTTAGTGTGAACATAGGCCACTACAGTATTCCCTTTAATTTGCCTCAAGTAAACCAGTTTACTTGGATAGTTTACTGTGAGCTAAACTCCTTGCTATAGTTTACTTGGAGATAAACTCCTTGCTATAATCCTGCTGTGGTTGACGAGAGACGTTACTTGGCAGAGTGAGAAAGCCAGCCAGCAGCCTCCCCAAGATATTAGTGCCCTATGGTTAAGTATGATGATCGGCTATAGTATTGTAATTTGAAGGGGGAGAAGACATACAAACCAGAACGCACGCACATATGTAGCATGCCCCCCTAAAAGAGGCCTCACGACGCCCCTGGTTCTATCAATGATGTGTCATGCTATTCAACATTTTACATGCATTTACTGATTGTATATCCCTTTAAGCATGTAAGAAACATGATGAATCAGCTGCTGTTTGGCCAGTGACTGACATGAGAAGAGTTTAACAAAACATCCAGCAGGTGGTGGATTCACTCAAATGGAAATGACGGAGCTTTTATTGCATAGTTTGGACTTGTTGAAGTGTGATGTCTTATTGTGAGCCTTCACCTTCTGGATGTTTTGTTAAACTCGTCAATGTATTTGGTCGTTTGTTATTGACAATTTATGAAATTGTACATGTGCAATTATTGAAAATAAACAAAAAACTGAGCAAACAGAATAATTTATATTAAACACATATATATATAAAAACACACGTTTTTAACGGGGGATATATGCTATATTCTATGCAGTATTGCATATATCTGACAATTTACACAATTTACTCAAATGGAAATGACGGAGCTTTTATTGCATAGTTTGGAGTTGTTGAAGCGTGATGTCTTATTGTGAAGGACAGAACTACGCTCCCGGATGTGTTGACAGCATTGATGGTCATTGCTAGTCTGACTCTGGCCAAGAGCAGCGCACGGCTAATGTACCGGCGTTAGCGTCCTTTTACCGGCTCTAGTAAAGGCAAAGCTAACTCTAATAATTAAAACGATATTGGCTTGAAAGGTAATAAGTTAAGGTAATAAGTTAAGGTTCAGTTTAACACATTAACATTAAATCCGATGAAAACGGACGCTAACCGAAGTGCTAACGCCGGATTTGGACGGGCATAATCTGCGCGTCTCCGAGTCAGAACAGCGGCTTGGTCACGTGACACGAGAATGACGCGTCACGTCGCTCTGCGTGACGTTGTTTGTTTTTGAATAGACACAGATAAATAGAGTTCCACGTTCTACTCTATCGGGCCGCACGGTGGCTGAGTGGTTAATCACACAGCCTGTCATACACGAGGCCTCGGGTTCGACGACTCCCTCTGGTGAGCACCCGCGTCCGCGACGCGGGTTTGACTCCAACTCCACCGAGAGTTGTGAGTCGTCATGTCCCGCCCCCCCGAGTGTATGTGTGAGTTTGCATTGATCTCCCCGTGTGCGCGTGGGTTTCCTCGAAAGGTTTCCTCCCACAGTCCAAAACAATGATGCAAGTTGCATCTAGGCTGGTTAGTGTAAATATAGGCAGGTAGAGGGTATAGATAGGGTATAAACTGCACAGGTACAGTATAGGGTATAAACTGCACAGGTACAGGTACGGGTATAGGGTGGTATAGGTCGAGAGTAGGTTGAGGGTATAGGTCACATATATGCCATACTGCATAGAATATAGCATATATCCCCCGTTAAAAACGGGGATATATGCTATTGTATATATGCTATTGTTCTTTCTTTCTTTTTTTTCAATTTAAATACATTATTCTTCCGATTGCACAACTACAATTTCATAAATTGTCAATAACAAACCGCAAAATACACAAACCAACAAGCCAAGTTCAGAGAGAGAAAAAGTGCAGAGGAAAAAAAATAAAGACAGAAAGCACAAAATATAAATAAAAAGCACAAAATATAAATAAACAAGAGGACACTACAGCACAAACTCTGATTGTGTAATTACAAAGCTATATCATAGGCAACGCATGCCGTTACTGTTCTCATGGCCTTTTTGTTAGAACAGCCTTTCAGAGTTATTTCAAACTCTTTGTAAACAAAAATGAAAAAAAGGTCTTTATCTTGTAAACTTACACTTGTGAGTATAACATTTAGCAAAGATAACCAATACATTTATGATTTACACCCTTTCCTCAAATTCCCTGTCATAGTTTCTGTTGACTTTAACATTTCACTTTAATTAAATTGGTGGTACAGCACCAATAGTCCCAATATAATGAGTTCATGCAGGTGAAACCGGCTGCTGTCTGTAAACATGTCACTACACCTGAAGGAGTTCATGTGACCTGGGGGGTATAGTTTACTGAGTTATCGGATAATTTTAATTTGCAAACACATTTAAATACATATAATCTGATTGATTTGGGTGATGAGGCACTTAAAATTAGCCGATACATTTTCCCAACACTGACGCATTTAACTTGATATTTTGCGATGCTTATGTGACTCTACCCCGAGCAGCGGAGGCGGCGTTAAGCTGCATTCACAAACAGGAAGTGTTGCGAATATTCGCTACACTTTGGATGTGAACGCACCATTAGACTTTGCCATGATTATGGACTTAAATTCATCATATGTAGTCGTGATCATCTCCTGCTCCCTCACGGAGAAAAGAGACGCTCTTTCTCTGAGTTTATTTAAAATTGTAGTGTTTGAAGATCATCGAATCTGTGTTCGACTCCTCCCCCTTCTGAAGAGGAGCGTGCACGCGCAATTATCCAGATGAATGACGTCTGGTTCGAATGAACGAGACCGTTTGAGGGCGGGTCAACCTATGAAGAACCGGTAAAGCCTGATGTCAATCATCTCGCTAATTTAAACTGGATAATAGGACATTTGATCGATTTAGCTGAACCACGTACGAAAAATACCCCCCAGATGTGTGGAATTAGATCGGTTACACATCGGTGTGTAGGAGGGTTCAAACTCTTGAACCCGGTGTGCTGTGTTGTATCCCCTGAAGACGGCTGAGGGCCTTTTACATGCTCCGTACTGCAGGAGGAAGCATTGAGCATCCTATTCTGTAATATACCTCCTTTCTCTTTGCACACAATTTAATCACATTTTAAATGTTGGTACCTTTTAAAAGGTTAACCTTTGGATTTTGTAACAGTTGTGTACCTCTGGTGTCTCATTCAGGCCAAACTTCATCACTATTTTATTGTTGTTGCCTTGTGTTGGCCAAGAATAGCAATATTCTTTGTATTCCATATTCTTCCAATATGTTTTATTAAACAACTCTCTTCTCTGAAGCGTTCACAACCTGTCCAACGTGTTCATCTTCTCAGAACTCATGAATATGAGGACGCTTTAAACCTGGATTGATTTAGAAAAAGATCTGATCTTTGCTCTACAAGTCATCCAGATGACTTAGTGTGCATGTCGGTGGAAGAGGTTTGAGCAGCTTTGTAGTCACTGTTGGCATTTTTATGACACCTGCGAGCGACTCTTTTAAAACCCATTCACCACATTAACTCGACACCACTGAAGCTACAATAAATAAATACATTTAGACACTTGAGTTTTATTGAATGCAACACCAAAGTTGAGAAAGTTGGGAGACAGTGTGCTCAGTGGGCTTCTGGGACGCTCAGGCTTTCGGCTCTTTTGTGCTTTCTTCCACGTCCATTCGGTCGGGCCCCAGGATTTCCAAAAGGCACAAGCTGCCCGATGATATCGAAAACAAGGAATAAAGGAAAGGGAAATGGCAGTTAGTCACATCTCTGAAAACCCAAACCAAAAAACTAGAGAAGCCAGAAGCAGGATAGAACCACAGTAGTTGAGGCAGCCATCTGGCACAGAGTTAGAGAAGAGCGAGAGAGAGAGAAGAGAGAGAGAGAGAGAGAGAGAGAGAGATGCACTTCCTCCTAAAATGTGATAAATATACTGAAATAAGAGAAACCTATACAAACCAGATCCTGCTCTCTCTCTCTCTTGTCAAGGCAACTCTGGAGGTGCGTTGAGTTCCTCTCAAATAAATTAATACATATTACTTTAAGTACAATAGAGGGAGTAAAATGAGTCATCTCTGTATCAATATATAGATCGGTTTATTCACACCATTGAGTTACATTTCAATGTCGCTGGTGCTGGTAACAAAATCATAGGCCTACCCAGGTGCATCCCGGTCCTGTACCCGCCTACTCCATTAAGTAACCCAGGTGCCCACAGCATTACCCAATTAACAAGCCAATCTAAAGCCTAAGTAAACAACTATCAAAAGAAAAAAACTATCCTAATACATCAGCAAAATCTAACCTAAATAAGCAAACAACTATAATTAAACAATACTACTTGTGTATAAAAATAACTTATACTATTAATAAATAGCTCCTACAGTGATGATATAATGAAGGTAAACATGGGAAGCACAGGTAAGAATAAACCAACTGTCTCTTTATTTTTTAATTGTCATTATTCATTGCCTCGTGATCAACACATGCTCACTCTTCCATGTAGGCATGTTTGGTTCTAAGATGACACAAATATAACAAGTAAATACATGATGTATATAGTTAGGTTGCAAATTAAACATGAACATTAAATATCAGAGAAAATAAAGAGCATTAAATACGTCTTTATCAATAACCTAGATCAAAAACACAGGTAAATATAACTAAATGTATGGTTTAGAATCTATCGCAGATTAAAGGTTTAAACTTTAGATACACTTTACTGCCATCTACTGGTAGAAAGGGTAAACACCTTTCACTCAAGAAACAGCCCAATATGGTGGAACAATACACGAGTGATAACAGCAACAACTTCTTTGCACACAAAAATAACTGACTACATTACATGCCTAAAATCCTTCTATTGGCTTTTATTTTAACAAACTCGTATTTCCGGGTCGCCTTCAAAAGAAAAATCAGAAGAAGGCTTGTTTTTTTTAGCTCGGTTCTCTTGTATTTTCGTTTTTGGATTCAGACGGAAAAAAAGAAAAAAATCGGTTGTGCTTTTCCGTTTTTGGTTTCAAACCGGAAAAAAACATGGTATTTCTGTTTTTTCGACCCGATACCTACCCAGGTTAGGATGTTCGCCGCACCTGTACGACATGAAGAGTAAACAGTGACGCGAGGCTGGCTCCTCCTCTCCGCGCGCACACCCGGCGGGGAGGACTGGCCCTTTAAGACGGACAAAACAAACCCGCTCCGCAAGAGCCGAGCGCATCGATGCTGCGCTTTACCTATCGATCAGTGATTACCAGTGATTGACTCCTGCGTTACAGCGGGGACAATTCAGCAGCAAAACTGTGTGTTTATAGAGATTAGTCCCGATGAGGTCTACATAGACATTTTTAAATGGCGGGAGGAGACGTTTGACTCTTCGCTCAGCCGGTTTGCTTTCTGGTGCGTAATTGATTCGGTAAGTCGTGTTCGTGTCACTCGTAGATGATAAATATCTGCTTTACACGTCCTCTCTCTCGCTAAATGTAACGCTATAGCGAAGCAAACTGCGGTCTCCATGTTGTGCTGAAAGCAGCCTTTCTCCAGGGTTAATATAATCCAAGTAAATAAGGATTTCATTGTGTAAAGTTGCCATTGTGTTTTACTGTAGTGGCCATCTTTGGATTCTAACGATACTTTGAACGGAGGCAGACGCACTAGTGTAACAGCTGTTATAACAGTGCTCGTCGCATAGTAATGGGATGACGCGATATTTTAAGATATTAATGCACTCACTTGGGCTGTTGATGACAATAAGCAACCACTCTGCTGCTGTAGGTACTACTATCACTGAGCCGAATATACAATACCATACAGATAAGTGAACAGACGAGGGACCATTAGAATCCAATAGTCCATTTTAATTGCTAGTAAAATGTTAGAATTTAGTTGGGCCACTTCAGCATGTAAAATGTGTTTTCTTTCTGGTTACACACTGGGTGTAAACACTACCTACCGTAGGGAAATCTCAATAATAATGCAGTGTATTGATTTTCTCCTTCAGCCAATTATCTGAAAGCTGGGCTCCTCTCAGGGATCAATGTTACCCTTCTGTGCAGTTCAGCTATTTGAGTAGTGACGATCAAAACAAAGCCTCTGCAGTGTAGCTTGTTTGGGCTTCTTGATCATTTTTGTAGCATATAATCGTTTTGTTAGTTTGGAAAATGTTTGAGGCTGTTCTAAAAATATCTTTCTAGGTCTCTCTCTCTCTCTCTCTCTCGCTCTCTCTCTCCACCAGGAAAGCATTAGAAAAAAAGTCAGAAAACTGCTTCCATTCGAAAATGTCATCTAAATGCAATCACATAATGTTCCTCACTGTCCCTTTGTATTAAAATGTGGTAGCACCCCTTTACCACTGATGATTGAGATTGCTCTGTGACAAATATATATTGTTGCGATGACCTCGGGACGTTGTTAACTTTCTTTCGCAGAGTGGAGAACCCTGGGCTGCAGCACTAGTTTTGGCACAGTCTCCACAGAGCCCTTTCCTCAGGGAGGGGGAAGGCTGCAGGTTTTCAACTTCCTACCTTTTGTATTTTCAGGACGTCCTGTACACCGGCCAGGCAGTGCGCCCTCATCTGACCCCAGAGTGCTTTCACTCAAGAGATCAATGATAATGGAAGACAAACGCAAGAAGCGGAGCCCAAAGGTGTCTCTCCCCCAGCCCCCTCCTCCCCCAATCAACCCCCGCAAAGTCTCCGTCCTGCCTGCCAGCAAAAGTGCCACCTTCTCTCTCGGCCTGCCGCAGCCCCCCTCCCCCAAGAACCGAGGCAAGTTTAAGAGGTCCATCGGAGCGCCAGGACAGCCCAAAGAGGTGTTCACGGCTGTCGTCGCTCCACCGAAGACCACCAGGTTTGTGTCACACTGTAACAGGGAGATCCATTAGTAGTTATGAACAGCTGCTGCTGTTCTTTCCCTTTTTTATTTTTATGTCCCATCATCTCATTCATCTTCAAACAGATGACTGACTGAAATAGCTCACCTGAGATCACATACAGTGAGCAGTTTCTCCACCACAGCTACAGTCAGGTCCATAAATATTTGGACATTGACACATTTTTCATTATTTTGGCTCTGTACACCACAACAATGGAGTTGAAATGAAAACATCAAGATGTGCTTTAAGTGCAGACTTTCAGCTTTAATGTGAGGGTATGTACATCCAAATCAGGTGAACGGTGTAGGAACTTCAACTCCATTGTTGTGGTGTACAGAGCCAAAATAATGAAAAATGTGTCAATGTCCAAATATTTATGGACCTGACTGTACATCTGAGTATAGTAGAACAAGTCTATGTGATCTTTAAAAGTCCCTTTAGAAATAGATACACTACACTCACTCTGCATTGACATTTTAAAATACAGGGGGAAGTCCACTTTAGTAATATTCCGTCAGGAAAAAAAAGCCATTGAACGACTGGCAATGGTGATTGTGAAACTAAATGCTAAACAAACAGGATTGTGATTTACAAGAACATATTAGGTGTGATTGTGACATTTCTGTTTTTCTTCTTCCCTCAGGCCCCACAAGGAGAAGCCCAGGGCCCCCCAGCCTGCAGGGCCCAGTCGAGTAGTCCAGTCTTCCCCCCTGCAGCACTCGTTTCTCACGGATGTCTCAGACGTGAGAGAGATGGAGGGAGGCCTCCTCAACCTCCTCAATGACTTCCACTCAGGCAAACTACAGGCTTTCGGTAAGATAACCTTAACTAGAGAGGCCACCCAGGTAATATTCGGTTACGGACGGAAAAGAAAGCCAGTTGAAAAGTGGTTTTGTTCCACGAATCAAACTGAAATTAGATAGTTGTGGGGCTATTTTACACTTCTGGTGCCATGGAAATACTCAAGACTTTGCTGTAATCCTGAGGAAAGTTATACTCGTCTGGTTTTCTAGGTAAGGTGTGCTCCTTTGAGCAACTGGAGCATGTGCGTGAGATGCAGGAGAAGCTGGCACGACTGCACTTCAGCCTCGACAGCCACGTGGAGGAGCTTTCAGAGGACCAGAGGAAGTGTGCCTCCGACCAGAACCTGGAGCACCTGCTTTGCAATGTAAGCACAAACCACAGCAACAAAGGTCACGCTCATCTGTGTGTCTTTTGATAGGCAAGAGATGCACTTTTTTTTTTCCATGCCAAAACTGTCCCCTAAATTACAAGAAATTGTGTTACATTATCATCTATCATGGTGGACATTTACTTATACATCAGTAAATCTCTCTTATTTATATTTCTCCAGTTTCTTAAATGCAAGTTGACGGTGTTTCAGAGCATCATCAGGGCATATCCCAGCTTATTCCACATATTTAGTTTTTAAAAACAATAATTTAATTAAAACCCTTTTTTGTTTTTTGTCAGAGAAAGACATTAATCACACTTATGCAGTGTTAACAAGTCAAGGTCATGACATTCAGGATATCAAAAGCACCAAACCTACTGTCTTTCTTCCTTCCTTTCAGTCTTCACAGCTGTGAACCTTTCATTAAAGCAGATATGCCGGTCTGAGATCGGTCATGTAAGCAGTGTGGAAATTGTTGAACGCACTGCCAAGTTTCTCGTATGTGTTAAATGTACAAACAGCTTTAGTGTAGTCCAAGACTGCCTTGAAAGAGTGTCTATTGTTAGCCTGTCGTGTGGCGCTGGCTACCCACGCTTGTGGCTGCTGTGTTCGCTGAGGGAAAGTTGCGGTGCCGTGTGTGAGGGAGGCGAGAAAAGGCCCTCGGGGGCTGTGAAGGGACTCTCGTGTGGATGAGAAGGGAAGTTGACCAGTTGCTTTTGTAAACATGGTCTGACAATGGGAGTTTATTCAAATATTGACGTGACACACACACACACACACACACACACACACACACACACACACACACACACACACACACACACACACACACACACACACACACACACACACACTGTTATGTAACATGATCAGTTCATGATTAGTCCCCCTGTACTACGACACCATGCTCTAATTTCGTCTGTTTTTATTTTCCTCGCACCTCTCACTCCTTTGTCCGTTTGTCCCTGCAGCTGGAGGAGCTCAGCACCTCGATGTATCCTTTTCCTCAAACGTTCATTAATGGGAATCGCCCAGCACTCCAGGCACAGCCAGTGGTTTGTAACAATCTATTTTCAGTTCAGGGTTTTTGTCTGTGTGAATCCTTAATGTGTTCAGACAAAAGCTCCACCTGGCTGAGAACCAGGACCTGCCCAAGACATCTGCTCCCTGACTAAGTGAGGTGCGGAGGACGGCGACCACACACACTCCTCTTCTCCCAACATCTATCCAGTCCAGGTTGCCATGGCATTGATCCCGCTGCCTTAGTAACAGAATTGAAAGATCCAGAGGAGGAGGAGCTGTTTTTTTTTTCCTTCTTCCATTTGGTCGGTGGAGTGGAGGGAACAATAGTGACTCAAAGCAGCAGAGCATTAAATGAACACTCAACCAAAACCATAAACCCCTCAGTTATGGCACAATAAACGCTCAGAGGGTTTACTAAGCAGTTTTGTTGGATGAAATATGTCGCGTCCACATTATTAGCATGTTCTTGGCACAAACTAACTCGGCTCCAGTTACTCGTTATGTCATTCTGAACAAATGATTGAATCCAAGTGTCAGCTTTGGTTCTCTAGGTCGCAAAAGCAAAGTTCATGACCCTTTCAAGAAGTTTGATTTCACAGTATGCCTTGTCTCTTGCATCGTTTCAGAAGGTACTCCTCTGTTAGCAAAGTTAAGACATTTCAGCACTCGTCGACAACACCACTGTGGTTAGCTCAGAACTTTTAAAAAGGGAGTTTTCACTTTTGCTCTTATTCTGAATGCACTCTTGTTTTTATAGCTTTGCTTTTAAAGTTTAATACGGGGAAAGAAAGACTGGATTTAATAAAAGCTAGTAGAATCTTTGATACATTTTAAAGGGTCTATGTGAAAAGATACAAAATGTATGTTTGATGCATGTAAAATGGTTTGTATGATTTGCCGATGTGCAATCCAGCGACTGTATTTGTTGACACTAATGGGTTAAAATAACTTGAGTTGGAGGATTTTGTGAGTACTTTTATCAGGGTTTTCCTTCTACTCAAATGCTCTAAAATGACCTACTGTAACATGTATGATACTGTGTTGTTGGATATCACATGCAAAGAGTATTGTGTCTCTGGAGTACAATTTCAAAATGGCAGCTACTTTTATAATTAAGAGTTTAGGGGGTGATATTCTGTATTAATTCCAGACTTAGTAGCAGTGTACTCTGGCCATAATATTTAATTCCTGTCAAGCTTATTAAAGTTATGAGTGATCAATCAGAAAAAAATCAAAACATTGGTGCATTTGGTTATTAGAAATGTAAAAAAAAAAAATGTCGAAGGCCTCGACAGTCGCATAATACATTTAGATTCTGGTTGCTGCATCAAATATCCTACAGCCTGCAATTTTCTGTACTCCTTAAGAGGGCTAATTTTGTGTGTGTGTGTGTATATATATCTATCTATATAGATATATCTCATTATGTATAGACAGTCAAAACAATGGAGAACTTGTAAAGAATCTTGTGTTCAGTAACTATCCATTAATAAAAGTAAATTAGGCAACATAAAAAGGCATAACATATGTGTTTCTTGAGTAAAATGTAATTTAAGATTAGACCTTAAAAATGAGCCACCGGGAAGTTGGTTTTACAGAAATAAAACACTTTATTTATATATATCTCAATCTGTCTCTTGTTCACAAACAAGTTCAATATAATTTAACAATAGATGAGTTAAAGGCTACTTGAAGTCTGGCACGATACTGAGACATAATCAGATCTGGGCCTTCACTGTTTCTCAGGCAAGAGCTGGAGTAAAACTCAACTCCTCCTTTCACGCCGTCCCCAGCCAGGAGAATTGGTTCTGCCTCAACCTTGATCCAGGCATCAGTGTACACATATATATATATCTCCTTAACAAAAATATAAACAATTTTGATCTCGCCAGTACATTTTGGTCATGCAAAAACAGAACAGAAGGTACCAACTCAGCACATCATTAACAAGACTTTGAAACCATTACACAATAGATAAATGATAAACTGTACCATTACACAGCATACGATTACAGATTAAGCTAATACTGTGCAAATACACATTGGAGCTGTACAAACATATTTTGTACTATTTTTTTGTTAATCTCAATTCACAAAAAAAACAAAACTACATAAGACATTTTTAAAATATTACATCACATTTGATGAAACAGCAAAAATATACACCTTTCAGGTCCCTGTCTTCCTCGTCTTTTGTGCATTTCAATCTTACATTCTGCAATAGTGTTTCTGATTTGTCTACAGTACATGTTTAGATTATGAAAAAAAAGCAATGACAATCACAGGATGGTAAAATGTAAAACTCATGAAATCTATCATGATAATGAGCTACCTTTTCAAAGTGCAAAGAGAGCAGGTTGAGTATGTGTAAGACCTGATGTCAGTATATTAGAATTGTCCATGTTTCTGTACCAGAGGAAATCTCACTGATATAAGATTAAGAGCTCCTACTTTTTAAAGGACTTTCTCTTTATTGATATAAAAGTGCAGGCACTATAAGAAATGTAGAACATCTCTGTCTTCAAGTAAGGTTAGTGTTAGAGTTCTTCTCCTCCAACATTAGGATGTGTTTGGATTCTGTTTTACCTTTAGGATATGGTCCTCAGGACCTCATTTAAACCTTTATGGACATTGGCAGGTTGGGAGGCAGCACACTCAGTCAGGCTGGTCCCCATCTGGGCGTAAAGGGCTTGGCACAGGATGGCAGTAGCACCCCTCACGCTGCCGCTCCGGCCATGAATGGTACCACTGTGGGTGGAGGTGCCCAGGAGGTGCCACAGCAAGGGAAGCACTTTCTGCTCCACCATCTGGGGCTTGCGAGGGTAGAGCTCCGTCACAAGATCTGGAAACAGAAAGCGAGGAGGAACAAGAGGTAGTCAGACATACAAGCCAATTTAAGAGCCAAGACCTGAAACTACTGCAGTGTTTAGAATTATTACAACATACACACCTGCAACCTTTTCGATAAGATCCACCTTTGCTTTGCCGTTTAAGAACTGAGCCTTGGTGCAGAAAGGCTGAAGAAGAAGTATGTTATCTGCCATGGAAACAAAGGAAATCAGAAAGTCATATATAGACAGTTCTCCATTTAGACTAAGCTTCTAAATTCACTTCTACCGGAAATATTTGAAGGCTCAAGATGAGTACCAAGATTTAAAACAAGTGCATTAATAGCTCCGATAGCAGCAGAGTAGATGGCGTTGTTCTTGGAGTTCAGGTGATTGTCCATGATTGCTGGGACTATGATGTTGACCACTTGGGACAGGTTGTCCTTTAACAAGTGGATGATTTTCTGGAGAGACTCAAGGGCATACAGGTTGACCTTGCTGTTGGACTCCTGTAGCCTGGCCTTGAATGCATCAAATACCTGAAAGAAGGGAAACCGGAGGGAAAAGAGACATTTTGGAGATGTGACTTGTATGATGGTAATTGAGAACCATGACCAAAAATATTGATAGGCTTTAAAAAGAAATAAATACTAGTACTAACCGGGAATATACTATTGATGACCACGTTGGGGTTGTGTTGGCAATCGGCCACAAGCTGGTCGATTCCCTTGATCCTCTCTCTGAAGTCCTTTGAACCCAGCAGACTCGAGATCTGCTTGATGTATTCGGTCTTGTCTGCAATACTCTGTGTCTGAGATCTACAGCTGTAATGGCTATTGGACTCCCTGTAGATGATGCAAAGTCAATCAAACAGTTTACTTTTACAAACCTGTGAGCATGTATGAATAACTTTGTACTTTCTATATGCATTATACACTTTGTGTTTAGCTACACCGTTGCTTAAAAGGCTGAATTTAGTGTTGTACAGTGTATCGTGCTGCTGCAGTGGCTTATATTTACACCCACCGGCTGGTCTGGTTGAGTGGCTCTCTGGTGAGAGATGAGGCCCTGACTGTACCGCTGCCTGGGATGGAGCGTCTACCCCTGGCTGACTGGGTTTCTTGGGGCATCTCACCAAGACCCTAAACAAATAAATCTCCAGTTAAGATGACGGTGTGACCTTGAGCTGAAAGCACCATAAATGTTATGAAGACATACAGAAAAAAAGTTGTACCTTTGTTTTGAGAGTGAAGACAGTGTCTCTGACAGTCGGCAGATCTTTGGTGGAGATATATTTCTCCAGGATCTTGTCAAAGTCAGGGTGGGATGACAGGGACAGCAGCATTCGACGCCCAAAGTACCTGTGGGTTGAACCAGTTCAATAGTGTGAACTCAGACACTTAAATTCAGATATTAACATTCTCTGTCTTGCGTAGATTTTGGCTTCTAAGCTGCGATATCATTGTTGGCCTTGCAGATGTCACGTCCATAAATCAGCTGTTAAGCAGGAAAAGCTACTTTTGTTTTTATATATCCGTTTCAGCAATAGTCCTATTTAATACATGGGGCAACACAATATTACAAACACTTTGATCCAACAAACTATGGCATCAAAAATGAGTAAAATCTTCTCCGATAGAGTCGACAAAAACATTATGAGTTTGGAATGCATGACATTGCGGTCTATTTTTCTGGTCACTAGGTGGATTTTATGGCATGTGCCAACCAATATCCTACAAACAGTCTGTAAATCCGTAAATATTCAAGAATCAAAAAAAAATGTGTGCTCACGTAAAAGTTCAAAATCAAATCCTTGTGTTGGAACATAACTGGTGCATGCAGCAACAAAAACAAAGTGTACCTGGCTTCCTGTGAGGAGTCCTGTGTGAGTTTGGTGACGGCAGGGAGGATTCTGTCTGTGAGATCTTTACCTCCAGACAAAAGGCGGGCAGCGCCAACCTTCTCGACCAGATTAGCCAGGTGCTGGGCGGCGCATTTCCTCACCACTGCATTGAGGTGGCTGTCAGAAGCGGGGAAACCAAAGATTCATATTTTAAAGCGTTACACAATAAGTATAAATTGTAAGTGCGGTGAAACATTACTTCACGGTGTATGTATGCAGAGACACATACTGACCTAAGTCCCCCAGAGAGTACAGCATTGATGCCACGAGTTGGTGTGCAGTGCTGGACCATGCAGCCCAGGGCTGCATCTACATCCTGCCTAATGAAGGCGTTACTCTCCCCGGCCTTCAGCAGTAACGCTTTAACCGTCCCCTCCAGCTCCTGGTCCATTGCCTTCTCAAGGTGTGTGTACAGGTCACCCAGCGTACACACTGCAACCCTCGAGACACTTGACCGCAGGTTCTTCACCTGAATGACATGGACATTATTAATAGGAAACAGGGTCATTCCAGCATTCCTGGCAGTCAGTTACTAAGATACTGAGAAATCAGCTGCAAAATAAGATATCAATACATAAATCAGGAGTCAAGCAGTTCTAGTTCAGAGTGAGGGAAACAGCTAAATGAAAAAGTAAAAATGATGTAGGAGTGTTATACAACAAGTTATACTACCTCTTGAATGAGACACAGGCAGACATCATGAAGCCTGCCCTGGAGTGTGTCTAAGTGGTAGTGAGCCAGACTGCGCAGGAACACCAGACCCTCGATCTTCTTCTCCCTGAAGATGGAAAAAATAAATAAAAATACAACCTCTTTAGAACCCCTGGATTTGAGTTAGATCAACACCATTGTCCTACGAAGCAGTGCATCTGAGATACCGTAACATGCAAGTGTTTCTCACCAGTCTTCGGAGATAAGCAGGTTAAAGCTCTGTGTCAGTGCCAGCTCAGGCTTGGAAAACGGACACAGCTCCGGAGGCTCAGAGAGATTTTTCTTGTAGCCCATAGTACCAGGGGACAGCTCATCTAAATGCCCCGTCAGACACCAAACAACACACAGATTCGGTTTCATGTTACATCTCTATCAGTCTGAAAACAAGCAGTGCGTGTGGGCGGCGGTGCATTAACAGTAGGTTGTCAAAACAAAGCATTTTGGCACATTACCCAACGCAAACATCTTATTCACCCATGCTCCGATGGCTCCGACAGTCTAATTAATGTTTCAACATTTTCATTAAACAAAGACCTGTTGAAGCACCGGTTCATCCATTTATAATTCGGTGGAATATTGCTAAATTGCAAGCCAGTGTCGGACCCACTGAGAGCGGATACATAGCAGCATTATAAAGCGACACAGTGACATTTTTGGTCGTTTACAAAACACATGAAGCAGGGAGATGACGTATTTTTTAGGTCTCCTCACCTGAGCTGTGGGACAGCGATGGTCGGGTTCTACTGAGGCTAGGGGCCCTCCTAAGACGGGAGAGGTTTTTGGGGTTCGGGGGCACTGTGGGGGGGCTCGGCTGGTGGGGTGGAGTGAAGCACTTGATGGGGCTTTGGGGTCCCGGTTGGCTGACAGGACTGGTGGGGCTGATGGGAGACTCGTCAGAGAGGTGGTCTGCTTTGGTAGAGCCCATTGTGATGCCGTTGAGATGCAGATCTACAACAGAAATAAATCATTTCGAGGCTCGGGATGTGAACGTTGTGAACTACACATGTGGATAATTTCATTTTTTTAAAACAGGATACAATAAAATACATCACAGCAAAATCCAATGCAAATTTTTAATATAGCAACAAAAGTGCGGTGCTATTTATCTTATTCATAACAAAAAGAAAGAATCAGAAAAATCTAAACTAGCTAGAATTCAAACTCTGATTTCAACTCCACATTATGATCAACTATACATTATACTAAACAAAAAAACATTAGGTTGAGGTTTCCAAATCTTCTCTTGCCTTTGATGATTAATACTCTATTCTCCTCGGTCGGTGAGTCAGACAGCATCTGTCTCACGCGTTGGCGGATCTTGTCTCGTGTATGGTCCACTTGACTGCACTGCCCCTCATGCTGATCCAGACATGGCAGCCTCGTCTTATCCCGGCTAAACCTGCCATTCTTCACCTTCTGCTGTACATGCAGCAGTAGAAAACACACACAATGGGACTTTAGTAACTGGACACTTTGTACGTTCTATGATTTAGCGCTGGACAAAGGGTGACTAACCTTAACCTCATCTGGATGTGGGCTGTCATCACTGTCTAGGTGACTGCCCGACACAGCGTGGCTGTAGAGGCCTGCTGAGGGATCGGTGGGGGGTTTGGACACAGAATCACCCTGCTCCAGTGACGAGGCAGCCCCTGGACGGCTGGAGGACACTGCAGTGCCAAACATGCCTAGGAAGCACGAGGAGGATGTTTGCAGATAACTTAAATGTGTAATCAGACTGTTGGACATTAAACCTTCTCAACTGCTAGAAGAATCAGTCATGAGATGTATTTAAACTCAGAATTTTGTGATTATGGGAAAACGATGTCAATGTCCACTGAAAACTTAACGACGAGGCTCAGGGAGGCATGACACTTCGCTTTCAATCTTCTGTAAAACAGCCCTCAGCTAGAACACCATGACAAAATGACAAACGGAATATTGGACAATTGAATGATAACTTACGGGTATGAATCAAGATCTAGAGAAACTGACCTCTTCCAATGACTCCTTCAGCCATGTCCGTGGCTGGTGAGTTCCTGCTGCTGTGGCTCTGAGATCCTAAGAATTAAAGTAGAGGAATACTGATTAATTATCTAGGCAAACACATTATTACCAGGTAAATTCATTGAAAAAGCTCTGTTCGGTTTGACTGACCTTTGACAGGCTTCAGAGCTCTGACTGATTCCCGGAAGGCTGGTTTGATCAGCGGAGGGGACGGTCCTGTGTTCTCTTCCTCAGTTTTGATTATACCGTTAGAGTAAGTGACTCTCTGCCCAACAACACCCACGTCGGACGATAGTTCGTTTCTCTGTGACAATCCTTGGAAAACAAAAAAAAACAAAAAGGGTAAATAAAATGAAGTAAATTACAAAAATAGTTTGGCAAACCCATAGTATCCCTTTTATACCTTGAAGGCTGCTGAAGTCCATGGACACAGAAGACCTCAGTTTAGCAGAAGGCACTCTCGCAATGCGAGGTTTCATTCCTGGAGGAGCAGAGTTTCCGGGACTGTTGACGTACGTGACAAGTGAGAAATAATACTTAGCACTGTTCAACACATTGTCAAACACCACCAGATGGGTACAACGTTATCACTGCTTTAACATTTACTCAGTTAAATGACACATAACAGGTACCGGTCTGACTTATGTTATGTATAACATACAATTATTTTACGGCCTCATAAAATAATTGTATGTTATACACCATCTTTATGTTTACATAGGACATGCTTACATAAATCTCCAACATGATATAATATGTTGTGTGTTTTTGCCATAATATTGCTATTAATCTAATCAGATCATCTAGTCTACAGGAGGAGCCGATGGTGTGAGCATACTTATTACATCACAAGCATAACAACATATGCTAAATGCAGCAAAATGCAGAGCCCTTACCTGGTTTTGCTGCCATTGAAGCTAGAGTTGGCGACTGAGCTCAGACTGGAAAGACCACTCTCGCTGGCTGAGCTGGTAAGCATTGGAGAGGTGTGTGGTGGTGAGTCCAGACCCAGGTCCAGCCTCACAGCTGAGTCAGGGCTGTCTGGATCTGAACTGCTAAGGCTCACCTTGGCCCTCTTCTTGGCAGCACTGTTGCGCAATGAGCGCAGGGAGTTCAGCATCTGTGAGCACGGAGACGAATATGATTAAAGGAGCCAAACTTCAACCACCTGGAACTGCAGAGTGTGTTTTCTTTAAGGGTGTTTGCTGACCTCCTGCATGTCCAGAGCATCGTCCTCTTGAGTTTCTTGCGCCACATTGACTCCATCAGGGTCCAGATGAAGGTCCCTCTCTAGCTGTTGATTCTGAGGGCTGCCTGGAGCATTGGACCTCTGGCTGGACTGGAACTGCTCTGCTGGTGGGACAACTGGCGAGATCGATAGGGAGGCCCTGGTGCTGCTCAGAGCCCGGCGGAAAGATGAAGTGGAAGAAGAACTCACAAGGGAAGCACGAAGAGGCCGGGGAGAGCATCTGCTGGAGAGATGGTCTCCTGGATGGGGTCGAACATTGAGGATAAAAACAGATACAAAGAGACCAGAACGTTTTTACATTGATCCGACAGCTCACATGTCAACGGAGTTCTTTTTCACTAAATTACCTGTTTCTGTGACTGTCGTGTCTCTCCATGGGCTGGTGTCTCGTTTGTGAGGGGTGGTCTCTCTCTTGTTGGGCCACGTGTTGGACATAGAGAGGGAGGAGTCTAAATGACGGCGGGACAGTGTCGGAGTAAGCATACCTCCTGGGAGTGAGGCCAGTGGGTAGGAGGGCAGCAGGAAGGATCCGGATGGGGTGGGGTTCGAGGGGAGGGAGAATGTGCGCTCAACACTGGGGTTCCTTGAGAGTATGCGTCCCTTGGGTGCCACTGTGAGACATAGCATTCACTTGTCAGGAACCATAACATACTGAGTAGATCAGAAGGTAACACGGTGGAAATACGGCTCACGACTGTCTGGATGTTGAAAACTTTCCATTTAAAAAAAAGACTCAAGTGCTGTGTTATCCAGATTTTTTTTCTTGCTATAAGTATGCAAAATATATCAAAATTAAATTTCAAATGTTTTTTACAAGCAGATAATTTTGAAGTAATGCCTCCCTTACCAACATCTGGTTCAGAGAGGTTGGTGGTTTTAAAGATGTCGGGGTCCAAATTGAGGCTTCCACTTCTTCTGAGGCGTGCAGGGGTCTCCCTCCTTCTGGAGGATTGTGGCTTCTGAGGCTGTGCGGAACCTAGATGGAAATTATTATTTTTTTAAATATTTTACACACTATAAACCTAACAGGGTTGCACAATACTCAAATAACTTACTGTACATGACAGTCACAACCTCTCTGTAAACCAATGCGTTTAAAGTGTGTTGTAAAAAAGGGGGATACAATTATTGTAATACTAGTTACTATTTGGTTTACTTTAATTTCTCATGTATGTTCTGTCATTTAGTTGTATAATAAACTATGGTTAGTTTTACCTCAGAGTAACTTTACTTACTTCCTTCCTTTCTGTTGTTGTTGTTGTTGTTTTACAAGGGACAGTTCTGAGTGTAACAGTAATGGGTGTAAAGAGCAGAGAAGAGAGTCTGGTGTGAACGCAGAGAGACTGAAGCTGGGGGTGTGACTGTCTTGCTGTGTTGGTGTCGACTCACAGTTCAGAGTGACTGAAGAACGTGAGCGGTCAAGAATTCAGGGCTACATTAGCGATCCCATTTTTAACACATATTGACAATGGAGAATAAAACGGTAGACTAATGCTCCCAATGATGAAAGTAATTCACAGGATGAACTTGATCTGGTGGCGTCATGGAAAATAACTTTGCATTGTTGAAAAATGCTTCTGGTGGTCAGGTCTACTCTTCCCAGGATATTCTAAAAAAACATATTTGATACATAATTGAATGTCTGTGCCTAACTGTTGCACTGAGAAAATGTTCAAATCAAACAAAGTTAATAAACGTTTCCGAACTTTTGAGCTGAAAGGTTTCTTCTTCACAGGCCTTAACAGATATCGCTACATATTTAAAAACTGATCTCGACTGAAGATTGAAGGAATTAGAGAGACTAGATTGATGATTAGGTTGTTTGTTTCACAGGCGGTAAATATACAAGACGAGACACAAGGTGGAGAGGTCACACACAGCAGTGGTCCTACAAAACAGACATTACACAGTAATGTTACACAAGATCTAAACATTTAGGAAAGCCCCAAATTGAAGAAGAGAAAAAAAAGAGACTGCATTCAAAGTTTGTGAGAAATTAAGGATACCACAAGCATGTGTTCAGATTGCATCAAACATGTGAGTATATTCCTGTGTAAGTGGTCCAAATTGAAACAACCAGTGGCTCAAATGTATAAAATCCAACATAGAATTAACTCAGAAGAAAACATTTGTGCAAGAATGATTAAGTTGGCTACAATATGTTTCTTCTCATTAAGATTGTATTAATTACCTGTCAATCCCTCAACACTGGGCTTCGTTTTACTGCTTTTGTCAAACTGAGGGGTGGTCAGTTGCTGGCAGGTCATTTTGAACTTAACAGTACAGACAACCTGCTATATACCCACGACACCATGCTACAGTTACAGCAGCGGTAACACTTGATTACCTTGAGCAGTCAGCTAATTACAAGTTCAGAAAACTAAACAGTTGGTGAATGTCATGGCCTCTACTGGTGAGACTGGTACGAGACCTATCCGCCTTGCAACTGTGCTCATTTCAGGGCTTTTGCTGACATGTGGCACCATGACTCCTCTGACTCAGCATGCTAATCCAATTTAAAAGCAGCTCTAAATTGAGTTTAGCTAAAGTGGACTATGACAACCAGTTAGTTGTACTTGTCACCTTGTATTGAATACATATGTGTGCAATACTAAGAGAAGACAATATTTGCACTTACTGAAACTGGGTATGTAGTTCTCTTGACTCATCTTCTTGGACAGGGGAAGGACATCCTTACTGGCCACCTATTAGTGGGCAGAAAATAATTTATTTTAATAGCAACAATAGAGGATGAAGTTCAAATAACTAATGAAAAGCAATCCTTAAACAAACAGGACTCTACGTGTAATTCCATCCACTGGCCTGAACAAAGGGATGTAGCATGTATTTTCTAGCTCAGACAAGAGACGCTGGCATTTGCGAGGATCAGACTTAACTGAATATAGATAAAGATAAATAAATCAAGTAGACGAATAACAGATTTTTGCATCAGTGTATGTATCCCAACCTCAGAGAGAGAGAGAGAGAATTCCCCCTGCCTTCATTCTGATCAGCACTCATTGTGGATCACTTGGTGTGATTGCAATCAACACTAGAGCAGTAAATAAGCCATGTTTTACAAACATACCACTGTGAGATATATCCAATTATGTGTCACATCCCCTTCAGTAAGTGTGCCGTGTGGTAATGGGGTTGCTGGGAAACAGACACTGCTGTAAACAGAAGGTTTTTTCTAAATGAAGGCTCTAAGCTGGATAACAGTTTCCAGAACAAAATATTGTCAATCAATAACTCAAATGGACACCATTAGAGCTGATAGTGGCTTAGTTTAACAAATCATTCCAATTTGTTCGCTAATAAAATACGACACGTTATGTATTCCACATTACATGCTTTCCCCAGCAAAGTGGGAGTCTTCACCTTGATTTTCACATGGCTTCTTCTCAACACATCGGATGCTCATTTTTGCAGCGACAGTTTCACTGTGCAGGGAAACCGTCACCTACTGCATTTCTGCCAGGAATAGTGTCAGTGATCCTGGAGTGCTGTCAGATTTTACCCATCTATTCTTCCCACGGTTTAATTAATTGAGAGACGTATATTCAACAATACAACTCAGCCTATTGTTACCCTGCCAATAGGGATTAATTTGAAGTAATAATACAATAAAAAGAACAAAAAAGAAAACCTCTTATTAAGCATTATGAGCTGTCAAACAATATAAAATCACACGCTGGAGCAGATGTTGATTAAAGAGGAAGGTGCCGATCTCTATGTCGTAAGATGTGTAATATATTACTATCTCTCTGTTGCACTCCATCCATACTGCACCATGAGAGATATAACTATATTTAGGTTGTTTTTCCACACCCAAACTCTCTCTCTGAGGAAAGTGACACCTCTAAGATTTCTTTCTGGCTGGGTGCCTCTGGGTGTGACTCAGCTTGTTCAAACAACTAGTATGCATTTCTGACAGTAAACAAACAAGACCCCCTGCCTTTTGAAGATGAATTCATTCTTACTGAGGTTTAGATTCATCATTCCTCTGTAAGGCAAGCACAGAAAAATAACCACTCCTTTAATGCTATTCAATGACTGCACTTGCCGCACTGCTTGACTGATTGGGAGCAAATCAACAGACTTCCTGGTCACTGAAATGCTGTGTGATTTCAAAGTCAATATGAAAAGCCCTCTGGTGATTACAAAGAGTATTTTTAGAGGAAAAAAAAAAAAAAGGTAAACGCTGCTTATTGAGTCAATCAATGGCAACTAAAAAGACAACATTTCCATCTGTTCTCTGGGTAAATTAACCTACAATATGCCATAACATCCATGTAAGGTGTTTCATCATAATAGAGAATCATAATCAGAGAAACCATATGCTAAATCCAGGAAATTTCCCAGATGGCTTAATCATCACAAGAGGTAAGTGACAATACTGCAAATCAACAGTGATGATGGACCCCACCTTTTCGGAGCACTTTATGTTCAGCGTACTGCCTTGCTGGTCGTTCTCAGCGGATGAGAAGCTGGACATCTCCCAGGGTAGTTTGTTCTTCCCTTTACCCGCGCTGACAATCCTCCTTTGAAGTGGAAGGTCATCAGTGAGGGAGCCTAGGCTGCCATAGCCATGCAACCGGTCACTGTCTGGTTCAGTTCTGTGGCTCCTGCCGCTACTTATCCGCCCTCCGTTCATCACCCAATCCAGATCCGCCCCAGATCCATACTGCAGGGAGCACCGATGTGCTGGTTTGGGGGCCACCAAGCCATACTCCACTACCCCGTCTGAGGAGAGTTTGGGAAGGACGTGCCTTGCTCGCCGTGCCTGTACAGCTGCCATAAGACCCTCTGCATCCTCATTGAGTTCGACCATGTCCACAGCTTTCATTAGAGGTTGCTTTTTCCCTGTGTCAAGGCAATAGTCAAACACAGCAAACAGCTCAAGGGCGGCGTGGCGGACCTTCCTCTTGCTGTCTGCCAGGTATGGCGCGACCTCAAAACAAAGCTTGGGGATGTTGAAATCTTTTCTAGGATGAGAGAGCATAGCTGCCATAATGATGTTAAGGACATCTTCCCGAACCCTTGAATTATTGTGTTTTAAGTTGCCAATGACAAGATCCAACACTTGTTGTGGTATAAGAGTTTTCATCAGCTGTCGAAACACATTCATGTATTCATTTCTAGTGATGGTGTGAGTGTCTCCGAGGGCCTTCAGAGCCACGGAGACTATCTGTTGGAAATATCTGTCTACTCCCGTATCCAGCTTCTGAATGAGTAAGTTTAAAACTTGTAAAGTGCCATACAACACTTTAAAATTACTGTCGTCCAGAAGTCGAGGGAGGAAATGTATGAACTCCTCAATACTGCCAGACGGGACCGATTTCATGTCCACTTCTGTGAGGATGTGTTTGAGCTCTTCCACCCCATTTGTGCGATTTTGGTAATTCTTCAAGTCCAGAAGCAGCTCCTGTAACTCACGGGAGATCAACCCAGGTATCATTGTCGACGGTCTTACAGTCGGGGTCAAATTTCAGAATCCAAAAGGAGCAAACACAATCCTGTGTGGACAATAACATCCGTCCTCTTTACGGCGTGATTTCATCCTGAGTGGTTTGTGATGGAAACCCACTCGCCTGTTCATCAAGCTGTGAATGCAAAACAGAAGGGACAAATACATTAACAGGGCACACACACACACACACACACACAGATTCCCATTTGCTGAGATGAGCAAAATGTCTTCGTGATGATGTAAACAAACATGTCGTGAGCAACACCGTGAACTACCGCCTCGTTAGGTGAGAGAGACACGTTAGATCACAGCCATTGGACACAACCACTTGTGGCTGTCAAGCACGGCGACGTTAGTTATCAGCCGAAGGGTTTATGTAACATTCATAGCTGCATAACGTTACATGATGCCCTGCTGTTGTAACGTGAGTTAGTATGCGGTGTGTCGACTGGAGCCAGAGCCACTTCTACCGCACTGAGTAGGACTCAATCCCCGACTAAGTGACCGTTAAGCGCCCGTACTGGGTAGCTACGTGGAGCCGTAGCTACCGTAACGTTGCGCCGCTAAGCTAACTCGCTAACTCCGCCAACTGTTTCAGGGGTTCGTGCTGACTGACCAGGGCGAGCAAAGTTAGAAAAACAGCAAGAAAGCAGACCTTGAATTCCCCCCCCCGGCGCTCCTCCGTGACGCTCGGCGAGACTATTTAACGTCCCGTCGTCCCCGGTGTCCGTGTCACGCTGCGGCAGCTACGGCTCCGTAAGTGCAGACATGTCCCTGGTTGTTTCAGCTGCTGTGTGGAGTGTTGAACGTGTGAAAGCTACAGAGTTATTCACACAGAGAGGAGCCCACACACACACACACATAAGCGCACACACACACACACAAACACACGCGCGCGCACACACCGAGGAAGCAAAATGGCGAATACGTCGCAAACTGAGCGCTTCCATGGTGACGCGGGGTTTCAGGCTCCTCCAGGCGGCCGACCGTCACCAAGGAGATAGAAAGGATCAATTAAAATTAAAAGATAAAACTGGATTTCCGCTGTTTGCAACATATTGCACATCTGGGTTTTAACTTCGCATTGTGTAGGATTACAAAATAATATAACTTAAAATGTATGTTTCTGTTTTATTATTTGTGCTATTCAGGTTTACTGTCATAAAGAAATGTATATGTTATCAAATATATGTTGTGTATATAGTATAGTCATCTACATGTCCTCAGTTTTATTAATAGAAAAACTAAATATTGGCCACTAGAAGAATTATGACTTACAAAATGCCATCAAGGGTTGCAGCCTTGCCTCCCTTCTACTCTGTAGAATCTACTGTAGTTATTTATGCTTTTAACAATAAAGGCATTCTTTGTTTTTACTAACTAATGATGCAACGTTATAGACAATATTTCAGAAGGAAATATACTTTTCACTCCAGTCCTCACCTATAAACTATAACTCACTCACACACAATAAGACTCTATGCAGAGACGTGTTGTAATAAAACAAATAAAGCGAATCCTCACCAATCATTTTGAGTTATTATTGTGTTATTTTACTGAAGTTAAATTGCGAATGGAGAACTTGTACTAACATAACATATAGGTGCGGTAAATCTAGACTTAAGGTTGGGGTAATATTTAGGATTATGCTGGTTATGGTTAAGTCTCCAGGAAATTATAAATATACGTTCATTTAGTGTCCAAAAATATCAAGATCGTGTGTATCAAAAATGTCAGGAGAAATAAAAATACTTGTAAAGTTCACTACCGTTGTATCACATTTTTGTGCTTAAAATAGCTGCGAGTGTGGTTTTATTTTGGAAAGAACCGGAAGTGGGTGTGCTGCTCGCTCCGCTGGTCTCCATAAGAGCTCCTCTGTAGCGCCGTGGCTCTGAGGCAGCAGCTTGTTTCCTTCACCGCCCCGCCGGGTTCACACTCGTCGCCACTGATCAATCGGTCATTTCAGCGGCTCCCCAGACGGTGTTGAGGTTACAGGTTGGTTTTTCCCTCATTTGACGGTTGACACATGCTATCTGACAGCCAGCTGTAACGTCACGTATCTGTCAGCCATGTTACTGTATATCAATCAATGTTGCAGCCACAGTAACCGTATTTATTTTTAGCAGCTAACCTGTGCCGACTGCAGTGCAATGAAACGGATATGGGCGCCGTGTATTTGCTGGAGGGGAGCATTGTTGACGATACGGTGGCGATGTTGATATGAGCGTGCTACCCGGGTGAATTTGGTTCTGCAAAATCCGAGCCGTCGGTTACAGTGTGTTAGCTAGCGGACTAGCTGTCTGTTGCCGTGAAGCTAAGAGGGTTTGATCTGACCATGTCTCCTCCGTCAGAAATCAAGCCAAGGCCTCAGTCAACACAACTAACAGCTACCGTTATTGTGACTGCATGTCGTAAAGCACAGCAGCGTTTATGCATTTTGAGGTTAACTCAACATTTTCGCTTAACGTTACTAGCCAGTGCGGCTGGTCGACTTTAAGCAGCGTTAGCACTGGATTAAGAAGATCGTGCTTCTTTAACTTTGCTCTCGGTAGACTGCCAACAGAGCAAGATGGAATAACTAATGTATTGCTACAAAACATCCCAGAATGCATCCTACTAACCTGACATGATTCCTTAACGCATGCTGTAATTGCGTCATGTTGCAAGGCCTATGTTTAGTTGACTTTTCAGGCTTGTGGTCTAAGGGACAAGAGGCCCTAGTTAATTGTACAGGATTTCCATTGGCTGTTGGTATGTCAGTTAATTGGAAAATGTCAACAATGCACTAACGTGTGGATTCCTCCTGAATTCAGATGGACCAGCAGGACCAGTCCTATATGTTTGCCAGTCTGAAGCGGCCTCACTCGGAGCAGTTGCTGCAAGGCCTCCAGCTTTTGCGGCAGGATCACGAACTATGTGACATTGTCCTGCGTGTGGGTGATGCCAAGATCCATGCCCATAAAGTAGTGCTAGCCAGCATCAGCCCTTACTTCAAGGCCATGTTCACGGGTAACCTGTCGGAAAAAGAGACCTCCGAAGTGGAATTCCAGTGCATCGACGAGACCGCCTTGCAGGTATGCTTGGAGCCGGCAGACCATTACCAACTGCTGTACCATAGTTTGTTTGTGACGCTTTTACTCTCTCGCTCTCTTTTTTTCTTTTCTTTCCCAGGCCATTGTTGAGTATGCCTACACTGGCACGGTGTTTATCTCCCAGGAGACGGTGGAGTCTCTACTACCGGCTGCTGACTTACTCCAGGTTAAGCTAGTACTTAAGGAGTGCTGCTCCTTCTTAGAGAGCCAGCTGGATGCTGGGAACTGTATAGGCATCTCCCGCTTTGCAGAGACATACGGCTGTCATGACTTGTGCCTAGCCGCAACTAAGTTCATCTGTGAGAACTTTGAGGAGGTTTGTCTTACAGAGGAGTTTTTTGAACTGACTAGGGCAGAGTTGGATGAAATTGTCTCCAATGACTGCCTTAAGGTGGTCACAGAGGAGACTGTATTTTACGCCCTGGAATCATGGATCAAATATGATGTGACTGAGAGACAGCAGCATCTGGCTCAGCTGCTGCACTGTGTTCGCCTTCCTCTACTCAGCGTCAAGTTTCTCACTCGCCTATATGAAGCCAACCACCTTATACGAGATGACCACGCATGCAAGCACCTGCTTAACGAGGCCCTCAAATATCATTTTATGCCTGAGCACCGGCTCTCCTATCAGACTGTGTTGTCGGCACGGCCGAGGTGTGCACCCAAGGTGCTGCTTGCAGTGGGAGGCAAGGCGGGACTGTTTGCAACATTAGAAAGGTAAACATTTCTGTGTAGATAATAATTTTAAGCACTATTGAAAAGGCAACGTTCTAATTTCTGTATTGTCAACGTGTTCATTAAACTAACAGACTGCTCTGATAATCTCTGTCTCTCTCACTTGCAGCATAGAAATGTATTTCCCTCGGACAGATTCGTGGATAGGACTGGCCCCTCTCAGTGTACCCCGATATGAATTTGGAGTGGCAGTGCTGGACCACAAGGTGTACGTGGTGGGAGGCATCGCCACACACATGAGACAAGGCATTAGCTATCGGAGACACGAGAGCACAGTGGAGAGCTGGGACCCCGAGAGTAACACCTGGTCCTCGGTGGAGCGCATGGCCGAGTGCCGCAGCACACTCGGGGTGGTGGTCCTGGCGGGCGAGCTGTATGCCCTCGGAGGCTATGACGGCCAGTATTACCTCCAGTCGGTGGAGAAATATGTCCCCAAGTTGAAGGAGTGGCAGCCTGTGGCTCCCATGACCAAGTCCCGTAGCTGCTTTGCCACTGCTTTGCTGGATGGCATGGTGTATGCTATTGGAGGCTACGGCCCGGCTCACATGAACAGGTAATGGATATGATATTTTTGTTTTACCCGCATATAATCTACTGTAATTTATGGACTGCTGAACATGATGAATGGATTTTTTTTTTTAATCTAATCTATTAGGGAACATTTATGAAAGTGCCAGAAGCAAACAATTTCACTTGATCTTCTGTAGATTACCCAATAATTAGCAAGGCATAAATCATTAATTCTGCAGCTGCTTAGTTCTCTGTATGATGCGGTACACCTCTTTGCCTTGACCTTCTTTTCAAAGATGTCAGTGTTGCTGAGAAAATGGCCAAGGCCCTGTGAAGGAGTGATCGGGAGTTGGAAGAGAAGTGGTTGCTGAAGTTTCATAGAGAGGGTGCCTGACTGTGTGCTGCTGGTTAAACATCTGTTGTTGCCGTGGATCTCTAGAGAGTCTCTGTTGCTTGTTTCCTTGACTCCCGAAACCCCTCAGGAGAATGTGTTTGGCCAGAGAATCTTCAGGGACTTTTCTTCTTCTTTCCCCCAATGGTTTATGTCCTTGCATACTGCAAAAACAATCCCTGATTGCTAGTGTTCCAGTTGCTGTCGGGGGGTTCATTTGACTCTGGTCTAATTTGGCAATTCCCTGCTGCCTTTGGTGGCCCTGTTACTAGTTGTATTGTGTGTTTGTGATCAGACCACCCAAAAGTTTTGTCTTCTTGGTAGCTTGATGTAATTATCGATCCAATGAAGTATTCTATTTAAACATTTAATTTGCATGTGAAGTAGGTTCCCCGCTCCTAAAATGCATCTTTTGAAGGAGGGAGTAGGTGTTTTTGCATGTTGTAGACAAGTAACTACAAAGTGTGTCGACTTAAAGGGAACATTTGCCACCTTTTTGGCAAATGGTCCAATCAGTGTGGATGGTAAATGTAATCCACTGAAGATAAACATTCCCCTGTGCATATTATATTGACTAAGAAAGCTGATCTCTCCTGCTGTGGAGCCGTGCCTGCGTGTACCAGGATGCATTGTGTGCAAGCGGCGAGTTTGTTGCGTTACACAAGCTCTCATTTAGACTGATAAATGAAGAAAATACAAAATGGCATTAATGGAAATATTTTTACAACCACCTACCTTCTGAATACAAGCTTAATTTTCCATTGACAATGCTTTAGACAATTTTCAATACAACATGTTTAGATTTTTGAGATGGCTATGATAATAAAATAAAAAAAAGAGTTCCTTGTAATGTATTTTGCTGGGTCTGTCAAGGGATTGGAGAGTGTTGGGCGGATTAATTTACATTTAGACTTTTAAACCACTTTTTTTAATAAAATATAAATTGTGCTTCATCTGCTCCACACAGCGTGGAGCGGTACGACCCCAGCAAGGACGCCTGGGAAATGGTAGCCCCCATGGCTGATAAAAGGATCAACTTCGGAGTCGGCGTCATGCTCGGCTTCATATTTGTGGTGGGCGGACACAACGGGGTGTCGCACCTGTCGAGCATCGAGAGGTATGATCCACATCAGAACCAGTGGACCGCCTGTCGGCCAATGAATGAACCTCGCACTGGTGAGTTTACAGCACACTCTAGTTAAAGTTCCTATTTGCACAAGTTATACAAATTGTATTTTGGTCAAACCCCCCAGACGACACGTAGAGGTTTAAGTGTAATCTTGCCTGTACGTGCAGATTCTGTCGTTTGAACCTTTTGCGATAACTGCATCCAGAAAATAGTGAGCAATGTGTGTAATTATCTACATGTGACTGACATCGTCTTGCAGGTGTGGGCTCTGCCATCGTTGACAACTACCTCTATGTGGTGGGAGGTCACTCCGGGTCATCCTACCTGAACACTGTCCAGCGCTATGACCCCATCTCAGACAGCTGGTTGGACTCGAGCGGCATGATGTATTGCCGGTGCAACTTTGGCCTGACTGCCCTTTGACCCATGGCCCAGCCAGCTAGGACCCAATAAGAGAACTTAGACACAAAGACGTTTCTTTTTTGTTGTCTCCTGCTCCTCCTTCCCCCACATTCATCCTCCAGGAGCGCTGCACACCAATGTGAACACCAGAGGAGAGGGAGAGCCTCCTGGGTGGATGGATGTGCCGGGCTAGCTGGCTGGCTAGAGGGGGACCACAGACATGGCTGCAGAGATGAGAGAGAGAGGGCTGCAAAGTTGTGTGGAACAGAGAGGAAGATGATTGGACAGCTGTTGTCACGGGCACGAGGAGACGGCAGCTCTACTGCTGCTGGACCACAATGAAGACTGAGCCATTTCCTAGAGGACTGTGGGAGAAAACCTGTCACTTTTGTTTAAAAAAAAAAAAAAAAAAATTCTGTAAGGTTAGCAGACATTTTTTGTTTTCCTTCATGCCATTAATTGTGTTAAACACTCAAATCATATATTATTTTTAATAATTTCCCTGCTGCAACTGGAACCATGTGTTCAGATTTTGTAGAACATTGCAGTTTGCTGATGTGTTTGTATGAATATGTGGTTGTTGGCCATGTAGTGTGTGTGTGTGCGCTTGAGGGATACATGCATGTCGGATAGGATTGTTTTGTTACGCGTCAGGGTGCAGAGCTGATGCTCGGGTGCAGCAACACAGGTGTTCTGCATCGAAATCAGTGCTTCACAAAAAAGAGAAAAGTTGAAATCTTTATATTTTCAAAAAGGGCTGCCTTTTTCTCTTGTAAATAGTCTAAATATATAGATATTAATATATCCTCTAGTGCATTGCCTGTAAATGTTTTTCTGCACTGGTCACTAGTGTGTGTGTGTAGTTTGAGTCCAAGGGTCAGTGTAGAGGTGACCACTCTCCTGAGAGTTATTGTCACTAGTTTCTGCTTCATCCTTGGAGAAATTTAAAAAATCCCCACGTTCTTTCTTCTGTTACATCTTCCGTAGGTCGGGTCATGCACTTACTACTCTTCACAATAGTTGACCTCGGCCCCCTTTTCACCCTTTGGTCTGTACACTATACCAACTGGTGCTATATTTAGGATTCAGGATTCAGCTGTTTGTCTGTGTTGCCTCACGCGATTAGGTCAACCTCTGTTCAGCCTCTGCTACATTACTGCGTAAGATGTTCGTTATTTGATTTAAGCACATGTAATTGCGTGACGGTTAATGGCTAACCATGCAATAAAACTGAAAGGGAACCCTGTGGTTGGAAAACTACAAACTTCTATCCTCCATAACTATCTAAAAAGTCTGAAAATTAGCTATGTCTTGCTTGTTTTTTTTTTTTTTTTTCATTTCAAATATAGCCTAGTAAGTGATCCCCTTGCTTGCAATGTCCCTGTTGCTGGACATGACCATGCTTTGTCATTGTCTTAATCCTGTTTCAGTTATACTGTCACACTCTTGGCAAAAGTCAAGATTTTTTTTATTCTCCCCTCCTATGATTGGGGCTGACATCCGCTATCAAACATGTGATACTCGTGTAGCCACCGTCTTGCTTGAGGTAATCTCTTCACAGCTTCATTTGAAGTGCCAAAACATGACTTTTTGTTAGTGTTTTTTTTTTTTGTCAATCTTTCCCACATACAGTGCTAGAAATGGCTTTATTCTTTTTTTCCTTGAGTGCCACCGTTAAAACGTTTTCTTCTCTTCCTTATTGCTAATGTATTGGCATGACATTCTTCCACACTGTCATTTAAAGATGGATGATGAAGCACCAACTGCTGTGCCAGCCAACTCAGGCCATGTTCCCACTGTCACCAGTCCTATATCCTGGGAGGGAGGCCAGAGTGTTGCCCTGGCTGTGCAGTCTCGGGTCAGGCTAACAGACTGGCGAAGCAATGCGCCGCAATAGAGGGACACTGGTCTATGAAAGGCTATGTGGGGTGTCTCTTGTTTAGTCACTTAATGTTCAAGTCTAGTTTGAGTTGCTTTGTGCACTGATGTCTGCACACAAGTGGAAACTTTAAACCAAGCTCTGCATTGCACTTACCAAACTATTTGATACATATTGTAATTTGTACATGTTTTAATTTAGGATAATGGCATTTAGATAATGCAATAAGACTTCTGTACGCTCTGTGGATGAATATGTAAGTGTATGTCTCTTTAAAAAAAAAAAAAAAAGACTAAGCATCTCGTATTGCTGTAACGGAGCCCAACATGGCATGTCTGTTGATTCACGCTGTGGGCAGGTGAAGTGGATGTCTGATGAAACATCAAATATGTCACCGTTGACTTTGCCTCATCATGTCTTGTGTTGTCATTTTGTTGTGCATGCTGGTTCATTTGTACAAGGCATATGTTTGAGGTAGATTCAGATGGATTGCTAACAATTATTGCATTCATTATAGTTAATGGCCAAATACCGACGTAAACACTTTATTATTATTTTTAATCCAGCTATTTTCACCACGTGTGTCTATAAGTCTTGAGCGGTAGACGAAATGTTCTCTTCTGCTTGTACTCTAAACTGTGTTTTTGAAATGTTGGGGAAACCATTGCTATAGACAAGGACTTAAATCACATTTGATTTGTTGCAGATTGTTTGAGTTACCATATAGAGTACTTTATGATTTCTAGTTTATTTAGAAAGGTTAACACATTAGCAATGAAAACATATTTCTGAAAATGTCATTTTTGTTTTAGAAAGTTGTGACTTTTATTGTATTTATAATTATTTGTATCGTTTGTCCTGTAACCTGATTTTGTTTGCTAATTATGTCTATTGTACTAGATTTTGTCAATCACTTAAGAGACACAGCACAAATCACGCAAGCGTAATTATGTGCTGCAGCCATGATTCACCTAGCATCTGTTATGTACGGTCATGATTTCCGAGGTGTATATTACCTACGTCTTTAATTAATTTTGGAGAGACGCTGATTAAAATCAGCAAACGTGAATCTGCAAAAAGAAGGGATGTTAAAATTGAGTTTGTATGTATTTTCATTAAGGCCTAACCAATGTCGTGTTTTTGCCACCACTCTCACCAAAGTGCTTGTTCAAAGAAAGCAGATGGATGACTAACACCTGGTCTGCAATGGACTGGCACTATATTGTTTGTGTCTGAAAGAAAAATCCTTTGAAACTGATGTCAATGTTAGCCAAATGACCACTCTGCTTCTTTTACATTTCCCATTGTGTGTCTGGAGTAAGGTGATCTTGAAATGTATATCCTGTGGATTAATACTGGAAGTACAAGATAACCTTATGTGTAGAAATAGTAGCTTTTCACATTTGATCATGTTTTGATTGAAGACATTTTACATACATTTTAGTCAGTTTGTGTGGTGCAGTTGTACCCAGTTTAAAATAAATGCCTGCCTTAAAAGGTACCGTCTGATTTTATGTGGCTCTTGTCATGTACATTCATACAATGCAAGTGCAACGAAATGAATCAATACGCGTGTACTCCAAAATATTTGTATTTGTACTCTGCATAGGAAAAAACAATTGAAAACTTGACCAAGGATTTACACTCGACAGGATCCACTTTCACAAACTTTCCTTGGCAGAGGCACTGTGTGATACCAGTTATTCTTGAAGGTTAAAAACCTGCGGAGCACGTGTTAAAATGCTTGACAGTTTTATTCCGGCTTGTCAGGAATATAGATATTTCAGACTGCCCTCAACCTTTATATAATTTAAAAGGGGACGCTTTTAGAGTCCCGTTTTATGGTCAAGGCAGCCCACAAAAAATATATTTTTTAGGAATCAACTAAAATCCAAATATGTGCACGATTACAGAAAAGAAGATTTTTTTTTTTAAGATATGCCCCCTTTAAGAACTGCATTTTACCATTCATTCATTGTGATAAAATGCTTGCCTCCAATTCAAGCGTCTTTAGAAAAAACAAGTTAACCTGACATTGATTGTTTCTAATCCTCAGGCCACAGTGTAAATAGAGAAAGCACCAGTTTAATTAAAGGAAAGGGTTGATCTCTATACATGTACAGTGAAACTGCCAAAATGTATACAGCCAGTGTCATCTCCCATCCATACAAGGCTGCTCAATAGCTAATGCACCCTCAGAGTGTAATCCATCTAACCATGACGTTTAAAATATGCAAATCTCTCTTGTGTGTCGTGTGACTGCATATGCATGTGATGTGCATTACTCACTGCCACGGCCATTTATTATTATAGAACTATTATAGTCCATTATACGCTTGGATTCCAAGCATGCCCCCCCCCCCAAAAAAAACAAGTAGTTTTCATTTTGCACACTAAGCTTTCTGCAAGCATTCAGGTGAAATGGAGCATGTGTCATTCAGCACTCACGGCAGAAGCAACAGCTGACAGGATAGAATAATAAAAAATTAAAAAAATTAATTATGCGATAAGTAGAGAAAAATGGTTACAATAATGAAATGCAATCCATGGGGTCATGACAACACAATCGTAGGAAGGGTGGATGAAGGAATGGTTCGAATCCTGTTCATCCGTGTGTCCTCTTGTGATGAGGCGAGTTCACTTGTCGGAGGCGCGGATGTAGACCAGAGAGGACAGCAGCAGGAGCTCTGGCGGCTTGTGCAACAGGATCAGATTGTCACTCCTCAGTCCGTCGTAGTGCATCCAGCAGCCATCTATCTGGAAGGCTGCGGAGTAGTGGTGCTCCTCCTTGTTGAAGAGAGTGGCGCCCTCTAGTGAGTACCTGTGGAGAAAACTCAAAGTAAGAGCATAAATAATTGCGAGAACGTCTTGTTCTCTTTGATCTGAGACACACAAAAAACAGGCAGGAATAATAAGTTGTAGAAGAAGAATCTTGTTTTCCTCTAGATAATTCCTCTTGCAGGTACAAAGTCTGTAGCAAGAAACTTGCTATAATGTGTTGGCAGTTTGAGCTTTAATTAGTCTGTTTTTTAATAAACTTGTGCCCGAGTATTATATAAAAAAAATTGCTTTCTTTTTGTTTACCAACGTGGAGAAAGTCATCCCGATTGTATCTCTCATTGACTTCCAACACAGTGTGACTAAAGCGCGTTGCCACTTTAATGTAAGTGCCAAGCCAATGGAAACGCACCGTGGGAGCTCCATACCTGTGCTGGCAGAGAGCCAGATGGTAAGGAACATAGGACAGCTCCTCTGACTTCCACTGCTGCATGTTGAGGATGACAAAGGGTGGGGGTCCGTGGCAGAAAACCCGCTGGGAGAGCTCCCTTAGACCATCACACCTGTTTATAAAAAATAAAAATATCAGCAATGTGTGGAAGTGGAATAAGACTGAACAGAGAATGATGAACACCCTCCATATGTCTCACCCCAGTTCTGAGCACAGCAGGAGTTTGGGGCAGAAGAACTCGTCCGCGGCCGACTGAATGGGGTCTCTGTGAGGCAGCTCATGGGGAGGGCTGGAGGAAACAAGGGACAACACTCACCTGAAAGCAAAAAACCTTGAACCAAGACAACTTGGATTTTACACCGTGCCATGGACAATGTGGATTTTTTAACATGCATACACATAAATAGGTGGAGACAGCAATGCATGCACTCTCTTTATGTCACTTTGATGAGACAGGTGACAGCTTTAGAGTTAAGCATGACAACGGGTGTGAATGAAACCCATTTAAGGATGGCGCCGTACGCCAGTTGACCTGCACCATCATTGGTATTTATGGTGGTGACAAACTCCAGAGGGGTTGTCCAATTTGAGCCAGATGTTGGCGTCTAAAGTCCTGACACACATGTGTTTACCTGATGTTGATGGTGGTCTTGATGAACTCCTGGAAGCGGACCGGGCAGCTCCAGTTGGTGCACAGACTCTCCTGCATAGTGGACATGAGGTTCTCCAGGTTCTCCGTGAAGTTCTCGTGCTCGTTACCAAACAGGTCAATCTCCAGTGCGGCCTTGCGGATCTCGGAGCGGTACTGTTTCCTCGACATCCTGTCCCAGATCCACAGCATCTTCACGGTGGTGTAGTCGCAGGAGTCCATCAGGCGGAGGAAGTACTCCACAAACTGCTTGCCCAGGAACACGGCCAGCTCCCGGGGGAAGCCCTGGTTGTCCCGCAGGATCACATACAGGATCACGAGGAAGCCGTCGATGGTGCAGGTGTTTTTCAGGTTGATTTTGACGTACAGCGGGGTGCACGATATGGCCTTCCTTCCAGCCTTGATGGTGAAGACGCCCCCCCAAGGCAGCACGGGCCTCCAGAAGGAGCGGTCCTCTTCGTCATTGTTGTTGATGGAGGCACGGATTTCTTCAAACAGGGTCTTAGACCTGAAGAGACACGTGCATTGGGGTTAGCAGGGAGTTAGACAGAGGGAGCATGCATGCGTTTCGCTTGACACACCGACGGATTTGGACTGTGGGGCTGTGAGAGAATGGGGTCATGCAAACAGATGTCACGTTAGCTCGCGATAACAACACGAGCCACGCAAAGACAAGCAACGTCCAGTTGTCCTCCAGGGAATAGACACAGCCCCCCAACAGCCTGCTAGCTTAACACATTAGCAGCTTCTATTTGTTTACCTTTCGAAGTGGAGATTGTTCTCGGTGTTTGAAAATAGCGTTTGGAGGTCTTCGGTGTCGCTCAAAACACAGAATCTACTCTCCATAGCTCCCCGTATTCCTTCATGTCTTACATCGGACTTAAAGCCAGATCAGATATCTTAGTACAGTATTTTCTTGCACTATATGGTGATTATCCGAGTGATGGCGCCTGGACGAGGATCAAAACAAACCCGGTCAAACGTCAAGTTGGGCCCATATAAACTGTTGTTTTTTTTAAGGCTAATAAAAGAGGTGTGTTAAATATCGTGCTGCCCTCTGCTGGTTCTCAGAGTAACGGCACCCTCTGAGGTCCCGCCCATTCCTCCACCGCTCAGGTTGACGCAGCAGAGCCGGCAATGCTATTGGTTTTGAGTTTCTACTAATCAGTTATAATCGGTACGTGATTGGTCGTCAGACTTGACAGTTTGTCAGTAGCCACGCCCTCAGCCGTGCTCTACGTTCGACACTACTCCTGAAAGTTAATACGCTGTTTTTTCAACTGTAGCGCTGCATCTGTCAACGGAGCTTGCGTCACCAACTTAGACTCCCCACGCCTTTTGAACAAACTTAAGTTTGGGGCAATCCTCAGCGTGCTCCTCTTCTTGTCAGGCACGAGAGCGTGAAGGAGACACCAGCACCTAGAACACGGACTATCAGGACCAAAAGATGTCAGCTCAAATCATAAGCGGGAAAGAAGTTTCAGCGTAAGTATCATAATGTATTCCGAACGTGTATGGACGCATAGCCAAATAACGTTAGGTGCAATTATCCGCTGGACGAAGCACGCCTGTGTACTGGCTAGTCAGCTAGCGTTAACCAGCCACCTGAGTTAACGGTAGCTTAAACAACTTCCGCCACGTTACCCTTGCTTTATGCACGTTTTACATGCTGAGAAACTGCTTTTGTCCGCGCTGGCAGCAGAACACGACTTCACAACTTAGCTATAGTTGGGTTGGTTGCCCATCATGTGGTCCACGTGACGATAAGTGTGCCAGCAGTTATCTAACTATTAATAGTTCAGACATGAAATTCAGTGAACTGCGAACAGGTGCGCGTGCCAGAAGGGAGCGCGAGTGAACACATTGAACACAGCAGGAGAGAACGCAACGTTAGCCAGCTAGCTAAAGCTCCGGTGGAAAACTATTAGCTAACGCTACCGTTTTTGAGGAGGTAGATTTTGAGGTGAGGGGACTGACAAGGCAGAAGGTAAAGTGGTCCACCGTTCTATCAATAAGCAGACCTGCTAACCTGTACGCAATTTGCGTAGCGGATACGCATTTTGACGTCAAAGTACGCTGGTAAAAATGTGTCTAAAATTAATGTTAGACTAATTGACCATATGCAATGCAATATAATGCATGACGAGTATTTAATGACTTGTCTCCTATTAGTCGTTGTCAATTCCCATCCCCCCCTCGTCGGTACGCAAACAATATCAAGGTTGGCAGGTAAGGCTAAACTTTCACCCCTGACCCGTTTTCATGCCTGATAGATAGATATTAATAGTTATCTAAACATCTGATAACACACAGTGGACTCTCTCTCCCAGACGCATGGAATATTTGCTTCCTCACAGTTCTGCAGATTAGTTTGAATGTGTTCACACTAAATGCACTGGCTTGTGACTGTCACATTTCTATTTCTGATCGATGATGATCAATAATGTTCGATCATTGAACACTTGGGAATGAGTGATTGCAAATCCCCCCCAGCATTATGTAAGAAGCTGCGGTGGTGTGATCTTTGCCCTGTTGGTCCAGTGACCTCAAGTGCTCATGAACAATCCTGCATTTGCCACCGTTTTAATATTTGAGTACAGTCTGCAAATGGGTTTCCGATGTTAGTCCAAATTTTGCATGAATCCAAATATTGCTTATTACCGAAAGATTGGGAGAACGTATTTGGCAAAGGGACCAAACCTTTCATTTAGTTAGTTGCATGTGCTTGTCACAAGACATGGCAGCCCGCATCCTGTTAAGTGCCCCTCACAGTACTCATTATCGGTAAATTAAATCTACACATCTGCTGTGCCTTTTTAGAGGGAGGTTTCAAATTAATTTCCCCTGAAGCTTGACAAAAGCTGACATACCAATGAATGCTCTAGACAAGTGACCTTTATGGACAGAGGTTTATTGATCAGATTGTCTTTGCCCTTCAGGAAATGTTACAATCCGTTATCAAGCCGATTTATTGTTTGATTTATTGTGTGAATAGAACACCAAATAAATGCAGCCAGGGTTGAGCTTTGTGTAGAGTAACTTATAGCAATTCAAATCTATTCTAAGATTTCATTTGTCTGTCTAAAGTCCAGTAACTTTGTGCACCCGTGTCTTGTCTGGTCTTTGTTTAGCTGACTTGACTAAACTAGGTAGAATATTTTTAGTGGACAGATAGCAAACCATTAAACAAAAGATAAAGCAAAGATAAAGATAAGTCCTGCTCTTTTTTTATTCTGTTGTCTCCTGTTCTCAGGCAGGTGAGGGAGCGTCTAAAGAAGGACGTGGAGCAGATGAAGCTTCAGGACCCAAACTTCAAACCCGGTCTAGTGGTTTTACAGGTAAGTGTAAGATTGGAACTAGCATGTGTCTGGACAATAGCCTTTTTGGGATGTTTTGTGGGCTAATGTTGCCATGTGCTTTCTTGTGGCCTTCCCCTGGAGAAAGTCGTTGAGTAAGGTCACATGTGTGCCATTGTGTGCCCCAAAAATCTGTTCCACTAAAGTCCCCTTTTTGTAGATCTTATCTGTATGGTAGAAGGCCTATTTCTTCATACTGGCAGGCAAAGTGATCCTATGTGTCTTGCAGGTTGGAGACCGTGATGATTCAAATCTGTACATCAGCATGAAGTTGAAGGCAGCAGCAGAGGTAAAAAAAAAAAGAAGATAATTTACAGACCGTTCATACACCCCATTTCTACTGTGCACTGATTGTGATCCTAACTTCCGGTTCCACAGATTGGAATAAACGCCACACATATGAGACTTCCCAAGACTGCAACGGAGGAGGAGGTGAGAATGGATACGAAGTGTTTATAGCGTGTGTGCATACCTGTATGACACTGTGAAACACTGTTGATATTTTCAAACTTTAGTGCAGTAAAATCGGCTTAAAGTTTGGGCTTTAGGGGGCTATTTGTGCCGTAACAAAACAATTATTGTAAGAGAAAACACGGCAGAAGACAAACCAAAAGTAGCTCGGAGTGTAAAGGCTGTTTGTCTGTCCGCAGGTTCTTCACAGCATCACAGAGGTGAATGAGGACTCGTCTGTCCACGGCCTCATCGTGCAGCTGCCCTTGGACTCCATCCATAAGGTGGACACAGAGAAGGTCACCAACGCCGTGGCCCCGGAGAAGGATGTAGACGGGTGGGTACAGACGTAAATCTAAAGATAGGTTCTTAAGGTTTGCTTTATTTGTGTTTCTTTGCTTCCCTTGAGTCTGGTTAAAAGAATCTCAATTTGAATTGTTAAACAGCTTTAATTTGAGACGTGTATTGTATGTTCATTCTGATCATTTGATAGACTGACCAGCATCAACGCAGGGAAGCTGTCTCGTGGAGACCTGCGCGACTGCTTCATCCCATGCACACCAAACGGCTGCATGGAGTTGATCAGACAGACCGGTAAACCCTAAAACATCTGTTGCTAAGTAAAACAAAAAAAAAACATCTGTACTGTGATAATACATGACAAAGATTTGGATCAGGCCAGAATTAATCGATGGATGGACCACTTCTCCACAGGTGTGTCTGTGGCAGGGAAGAGAGCGGTAGTGATTGGTCGTAGTAAGATTGTGGGCTCACCGATGCACGACCTGCTGCTGTGGAACCACGCCACCGTCACCACCTGCCACTCTAAAACCACGGATCTCCCCGGAGAGGTAGTAACTGCTCTACCCCAACCAAGCAATACAGCCTTGTATCCCCACCAGGCATTATGTGCCCTCACACTGATGAAAGCGGAGCATACAATGTGACTCTGCTGCCATCGTGTGGCGTAAACAATAACAGGGTCTAGCCAGATTCTGAAAATGTCTATGAACTCTCTCGCTATTTCTCGTATTCATGGGACGCTCACTACTGTCCGTCTCTGTTTTTGTCCAGGTGAGCCGAGCAGACATCCTGGTTGTTGGCATCGGGAAAGCAGAGATGGTGAAAGGAGAGTGGATCAAGAAGGGAGCGGTTGTCATCGACTGTGGCATCAACCACATTCCAGGTGCGACTTTCTGTGGCTTTTCAGTCCGATTTAAGTTATGGCACTCCGGAGATAATTAGTTGATCACTAGAAGTCAGAGGTTATTTTGTTGTCTCTCCCTCCGTGTCTTTCAGATGAGACTAAACCAAATGGGAAGCGGGTGGTGGGTGATGTCCACTACGCCTCAGCCAAGGAGCTGGCCGGCTTCATCACCCCTGTACCCGGTGGTGTGGGACCCATGACTGTGGCCATGCTGATGTCGGTAATTAATTATGTTGGCTTTAATTTACATTTCCATTGCTAGCATACTTGTTACGTGAGAACACGGTATATATCGGGTTGAAAAATGACTCTTTTAGTTCAGATGTATTCTTTCTTTACTCTTATTTAACCTAGAAGTTAATTGAATGACTGTTTGTGTGTAGAACACTGTGTTGAGTGCAAAACGTTTTCTGGAGAGCCACCAACCAGGGAAGTGGAGCATTTCTTACACCGCACTCAACCTCCAGAAGCCTGTGCCAAGGTTTGTCTCCTCAGCTCCCTCTTCTCTCCGTCACGTGCTATGTTAACATATCACTGAAGGATTTGTTTGTTCACATTTTAACTTTCAGCCCTTGCTGTTTTCTCCTTTGCTCCGATGGGAAAAAGTGATTTGGTTGTTGTCTTTAACACTCCAACAGCGACATTGTGATTTCTCGCTCCTGCGTGCCAAAGCCCATCGACTGTCTAGCAAGAGAGGTTGGCCTTCTGTCTGATGAGGTGGAGCTCTATGGAAAAACTAAGGCCAAGGTCCAGCTGAAAATCATCAAACGTCTGCAGGCCCAGCCAGACGGCAAATATGTGGTGGTCACTGGGTATGCTGTCAGCACTTTATTTTCTGTACTTCACTGTACTGTTTGCTTTCCCCAATTGTTTTAAACACTTTTTGTTCAGCATCAGAACCCCTACCTTTTCTGTTTACACAGCTGATCAAGTACCTACCTCATCATGCAATGCAGCGACACTTGCATAATAAAATAATTGTACATTTGCTGATGAAATAAGTTCCATGCTGATGGGATTTTTTTTTTCTGTCTGCAGCATTACACCCACCCCCTTGGGTGAGGGAAAGAGCACCACCACCATCGGCCTGGTCCAGGCTCTGGGAGCCCACATGAAGCTCAATGTGTTTGCTTGTGTCCGACAGCCTTCTCAGGGTCCCACCTTTGGCATTAAAGGTGAACTTTGATTTAATGTCAGTCAGTGAGAAGTTGCACAGGTTTGCAAGATGTCCTGTGTGTGTGTGTGTGTGTGTGTGTGTGTGTGTGTGTGTGTGTGTGTGTGTGTGTGTGTGTGTGTGTATAAATATATGTATATATATTTATTTATTTTTGTCTTCTGCCTACAGGCGGTGCTGCAGGAGGTGGATATTCTCAAGTCATTCCAATGGAAGAGGTACAACACTGCTGTGTCAAATTTAGAAACTGGGTTGCTAAAAATACATAATTAATTCACGAGTCTGTTCCTTTTTTAGTTCAACCTCCATCTCACCGGGGACATTCACGCCATCACGGCTGCCAACAACTTGGTGGCTGCTGCCGTCGATGCTCGCATATTCCACGAGTCTACACAAACTGATAAAGTGGGTACTTATTAGTCTATGCGCTATTAAAATGAATGAGATGATTGTGACCATCTTTCTCTCTGTATGCATCCTCAGGCTCTGTATAACCGCTTGGTCCCGCTCAGTGAAGGACAGAGGAAGTTTGCCCCCATCCAGATCAACCGACTGAAAGTTAGTGATCGTGTCACAGACTTGTAGGTCTTAACTCGCAGTCCAGATTGAATTGCGTTCAAGTTTTCTGTATTTGTTTAGAAACTGGGCATAGAAAAGACTGATCCCTCCACTCTGACTGAAGAGGAGATCACCCGCTTTGCCCGCCTGGACATGGACCCGAGCTCTGTCACCTGGCAAAGAGGTGTGAACACCTGAGACGTCTCTCTTAACCCTCATGACTCCTACGTTGTCTGCCTCTTCTGAATCTGCTGTTGCTCAGTGATTGTGAGTGCATTGATCCCTGTGTGTCACTTTAGTGTTGGACACCAACGATCGGTTCCTGAGGAAGATCACGATCGGCCAGTCACCAACTGAAAAGGGCTACACGAGAGAGGTAAAGAGACGAGATCCAGCGAGCTGTTTCTTCATTCAGTAAAAGCCACTTTGTATCGAGTTAGAAAGTTAGTTTGGCTCCACCTAGTGGTTGTGTCAGAACAGTCACTCGGGTAGGTAGCAAAGAAACACACCCCATTGGAAAGGGGCTTTAAACGCATACAAACTAAGTAGTAGTTTCTAGGAGTTAACAATATTTATGTATAATTTTGTAACTATCACAAGATGATATAAACAAAGCTATGTTTAAGCTTTGTATCATACATGTAATTATATAATATTCTATATTTAATAACAAAAATGAGCATAAAAGTTGTTTTTTAAAAAGAATTTCTGTGCTTTCATCTCTTCTTTTAAATCACTTCCTAACACCCATTTCTATAGAATTGCTTTTAAGTGATGTCGTCCTTTTGTCCTTTCCCCTGTTTTTGTTTTTATTGTTTTTTTTCTCTTCAATTTGCTCTTTTTGTATTCATTATGGTATGGTCCTTTTTTGTTTACCAGTGTTGGCATTATGTATGACTGCTTTGCTTCTCTGTAGAGCACTTTGTAAACTTTGTTTTTAAAGGTGCTATATGAATAAAGTTATTATTATCTTTTCTGCGTATATACTGAATGTTCCTTCTCTGAGCCCAGATTGCTGTTAATAATACTCCGTCCTCCAGGCCCAGTTTGACATCACGGTGGCCAGTGAAATCATGGCGGTGCTCGCCCTCACCAGCAGCCTGGAGGACATGCGTCAGCGTCTGGCCAAGATGGTGGTGGCCACCAGCCGCGGCGGACAGCCCATCACCACCGAGGACCTGGTCAGTGGTCTGGACTCTCCGTCGGACGGGACCTTCTCCATAAATATTGTGCAAACAAGGTTCCTATGATGTAATGTTTTCTTTCTCTGCAGGGTGTGAGTGGAGCTCTATGTGTGCTAATGAAAGATGCCATCAAGCCAAACCTGATGCAGACCTTGGAGGTGGGTGAAAGCCACATGCTAACCTATATAGTTCTCTACAGTAACTCTACAAGCCAGAAAAAAGTTGTCTTGAGTTTTGGTTTTGTGTCTGAATCCACAGGGAACACCTGTGTTTGTCCACGCCGGCCCGTTTGCCAACATCGCCCATGGCAACTCCTCCATCCTGGCTGATAAAATAGCTTTGAAGCTGGTTGGACCGGAGGGCTTTGTGGGTAAGTGGAGCTGAGGAAATGGCTCTTTGGAGGCATGTATTCTGATCTGGTGCTGCAGTGCCACAGTAGATGGTTTGCTGTGTTCATTGTACAAGTGATGGAGTAGCAGATGTTATATCATTTAATTATATAACGCCTGTGATTCTTACTTACTGTTCTCTTTGTCGCACAACCCCTGTCAATTGTGCCCAACAGTGACGGAGGCCGGCTTTGGTGCTGACATCGGCATGGAGAAGTTCTTCAACATCAAGTGTCGCTACTCGGGCCTGAGACCCCACGTGGTGGTGCTGGTGGCCACTGTTCGAGCCCTGAAGATGCACGGAGGAGGACCAACAGTGAGTTTGCTTGAGCTTTCCTCTAAAGCCTAATAACAAGATAATTACTTTGCTGATTTAGTTTTTCAAATAAAAAACACTCTTCATAACCGTCACAATGAATATTTTCCTCTGGACAATAATTTCCTGCTGAATGGACTCCACAAAGTAATAACTCATATTGTCACTTCTGTATTTAACTTCCTCATAATCCTGAAGCACAATTCGAATAGTCTCAACTTGTAGGTCTTGGCGATGTGGCCAAAATCTTCTCACAATATAGGTCATTTCATTTCTCGATAATGATATATTTATATAGCATTGTTTTCTGGTAATTCAATCAATAAATAAATCAACATATTAAATCAGCCCTTTTTGTATGAGCTCGTTGGAATATTTTAATTAGTTAAACATTTGACTCATTTCTTGTTCAGGTCACTGCTGGGATGCCACTGCCAAAGGAATACATCGAGGAGGTAATGCATAACTGCAATATACTGTGTGTTTATAAGTTTATAAGAGCCTCGGACAATTCTGCTTACTCTGTCAATAGTGTGCAGCCCAGCATGTTAACGGGTCGAGTAAACACAATATAAGCCTCGACACGAAACATTTACGTGGACTGGGTATTGCTGCTCTTTACTTACTTCTCGTAGCTTATTTAAAAGCGTGTTCACTCGTATCCCCATGTAGAACCTTGAGCTGCTGGAGAAGGGCTGCGGCAACATGAGGAAGCAGATAGAGAATGCACAGCACTTCGGCGTGCCAGTGGTCGTGGCTGTTAATGCTTTCAAGTAAGTGATGGATGACGACGCAACAACGGACTAAAGTGATCTAAATAATGGCACAGATGTGTTGTGTCATTTACTGACTTGTCGTTAATCTGCCTATTCCCCTGCTTTCCCTCTTAATGCCTTGTGTTCTGACCCGTCCTGCAGGACGGACACTGAGGCTGAGCTGGACCTGGTCTGCAGCTTGGCCAAGGCCGCCAGGGCCTTCGACGCTGTGCACTGCTCCCACTGGGCCGAAGGAGGAGCCGGTGCATTGGCTCTAGCTCAGGCTGTTCAGAGGGCCTCTGAGGCCCCCAGCGAATTCAAGTTCCTCTATGATTTGGAGGTATGGGCCATCGTGTTTCCTGTTTGTTTTTTGTTTTTCAATAGTGGTTGAGGTTAAGTATGTGAATGAATTTGCCAGAAAACGCACCTGTTATTATATTTATATTAACAGGTGACGATATACATAATGTTCTCATTCAATAAGTAAGGTTTGCACGTGCATCCAGTATGAGTGAAAAAACACTGAAGCACTGAAAACTTTGCTAATTTTGTCTGGTTTGCATTAGTGGGTCAACATACCCATTTTATTCTTATTTCTAATTCCTCTCTAGCTCCCTATTGCTGATAAGATTCGAATAATCGCCCAGAAGATCTACGGAGCAGATGATATCGAGCTTCTCCCAGAGGCTCAACGCAAGGTGGAGCTCTACACCAAACAGGTCAGCTCTCCTGTCTGGTCAGGCCTGTATTTTTTTTGGCAGCTGCTTTCGGTGGAAATCATCATAACTGAATGGAGAATGCTTGATTAAGCCTTTTGTGAACGATCTCATGCATTTTCTGTCATCCGTCTTCTTCTCTCCTCAGGGTTTCAGCAAGCTGCCAATCTGCATGGCGAAGACTCACCTGTCGCTCTCTCACGAGGCAGACAAGAAGGGTGTGCCCACAGGGTTCATCGTGCCAATCCGAGACATCCGCGCCAGTGTGGGCTCTGGCTTTTTGTTCCCACTGGTTGGCACGGTAAGCTTGCAAGCAACGCTTTTTCTTTCTACCGGTTTTGCCGCATATTCACGTCTGGGAGTGACTATTCACTGCTCTGCATCAATGCAACTTGATTTTCTACAGTCATCTGCTTTTCTTAGAAGGTTGGATTGCAAGGTTTGATAAATAGAAAAGCGTGACTTGTAGCACTCAACTTTCTTAAACTTTTTATTCTAATAATAAACGCATGACATCACACAAATTGTCTGCTTAACACTGCTGTGATCAGTCTGTGCAAATAATAATATTCAACTGAAAGTAAATTGCTGAATCCATTCATTGTCATATGGCTGCATACACCTATAGAAGTAAAAAAACTAAACTTTATATTTGTGATTGTGTGTAATATGTTTGATTATTTTCATTATCAATTAATTAACTGCATTATTTTAAAGTAAAACAAATAAAAAAATAGCTAAATGTGTGTCACTATTTCCTGGACCCGAAGAAGTAGTCTTCAAATATCATGTAACAAAATCCAAAGAAGTTCATTTTAAAGTAATTTAGATTTACAAAGTAAAACGGCATTAATCTGTTTTTTTGAAAATTGTTGCTGATTATCTGTCAGTCAACAAATATATTAAGCAACTAATCATATTAGCCAGGCATATAAGACATCAAGAAGTCTGATTTGTATGGAAGTCTATAAGAAAATGACCCTACTTCTCACTTTATTTATTACCTCAGTTAACATTGGAAACATTAGTTTTTGGTCTCAATCGCTAGTTTAAAGTTTTCTTCAATACAGCATGATATTCATTTATTCAATTATTGTCCCATTTAGACTAAAATAGACCATAAAGTGGTGTGTGTTTGACTTAACCCTTTCACTGAGTGTTTTAAGTGTGTGAAAGTTGTGACCTATTTGGTCGCCTTACAAAGCCGATAGACAAGAGAGGGTGTGGTGTATTACTCATTTTAAATGCGCCAATAATGAAATGAGTCATCACAAGAAACTAATTGTTTGTCTGTACAGAAGTTTGTGGTGCCCGATTGTTTAATATGGTTCAAAGGCTACATTATTTGGGTGTACATTCGGATCTTTTATATGATTTATTGATTCGATAAATGAACAGTGTCCATCATAAAAACTGCTTTCTCCTGCTGTCCCTCCTAGATGCCCACGATCCCGGGTCTGCCCACCAGGCCTTGTTTCTATGACATCGACCTGGACCCTGAGACTGAGCAGATCAATGGACTCTTCTGAGGCCGATGGCGAGGAAGGTCGTAAAGACATGCAGATATCAATCTCAAACCAGAGTTGGCCGGTACGGAGGATGAAATGTGAAGCACTATTAACTAGAAGCCATGAGGTTGTCTGCTGGAGCTGTTTTTGTTCACTGCTTCTCTCTCGGACACTGACATCTGTAAATAATTGATTTGCGTTGCCCATAAGGCTAAATCAAAAAACTTAATTAATCTCAGAACAGTTCATCCCCTAAGGTTCCCAGACTGAATTCTTGTATTAACTACTTGTGTATATTTTGTGTACACTACACCACTCTCTTAAACGTGTGTGTGTGTGTATGTGTGCCTTTTTAGGGGAAAACAAGTAAAACTACTGAACATAAATTATGCTGCCTCTCAAAATGTTTTTTTAATACATACTTTGTTTTAGCAATCTTGTGTCAGATGTCCTATTTTGCCTGTCCTGTATTCCAATAAAATGTTTCTAACATTGCTGGAGAAACCATGATGTGGTTTCAACTTAAATAAAGTGTCCTTGATGGAAAGCCCACATATCAACCCTTTTTTTAGATGTGTTGTGTTTTTTACTGTGTTAATCAAATGGAATTAGTTGTTAGTTATCACTCCCTCACTTTCTTGCCTTTCACTGCAATCAATATTATTTAAATTATTCCCTCAAACCATCAGGATTATGAACTCTATCCAGAGCATCTGTCTGAGTGTGTACATACATATTTTTTTTAATGATGGTACAGTCTGATTAAAACAGAGCAACAGTGGGAGAAAAGAGAGAAACCGCATGCTCTAGTTGACTAAAAACTGCATTGAAACAGTGACGAGATTAACTTCTGGATGCCGACGATTAAGCTACTTTTTATGGAAAGAAAGCTTTTATGTTTGTGGATATAAAAATGTAACACAAGTTCTTTAAGAAATTAGTGTGCTTAAGAAGGGCTGTTAGGTCTATTTAAAAAAATGTTTACCCGTGGAATGTACCGGGACCAAGAATTTGAGAGCTTGTATGTTGCCTACTAATTCCTCTCATCTGAACCTTGACATAAAGAGAATACACAAACTTCCCGAAAATGAAGCAGAAACCATCTTATCGGCCTATTATACAATAACATGTGATGTGGAGTAATTCTGCTCCGGACCTCCTGAACTGTTCCAGAATCTGATGTGCAGATTGTCGAGCTGTTTACTGAGCTCACTCGTACTCTCCAAAAGGTTTTAGAATCAAACAGGAAGATTACCTATAAGCTTCAGCACAGGCACAGGCACCTTCCCGAATAGTCAAACCCTTTTATGTCTTTTTAGTGATAAATTGTGGGATGATTGATTTGTAATGTCGTTTATTATCATCCCGATTTATTGCATTTTATTTCGCCAACTCAATCGCTTCATCCCCACTGAAGTTCTGCACATATTCGTTTGCCACACAATGTTTGTCATGGCTGTAATGCGCACAACAAACCCACATCATTATATTCCTCCGTGAAAAAAATTAAAACTGCGCATAGTTACTGAAACGGTACCGGCCCTGACCTGGTCAGAACTTAGGGGGAGCGCCTACTCCTTACGCCAGCCGTGTAAGGAGGGCCCGTCTTAGAACCCTGAGGTTTCCCTCTCAATTTGCTTTCGGTTACAATTTAGAGACAATGACGGATGTTAAAAACCCCATTTGTTCAGTTTCCCCGTGGCCTACCTGCACTATTGAGCCACGTCTCCACCGAACTGTTTCCTCTAACAGGAAAGGAAGATGAACCGTTTTACACACAGTGCAACCCAAACGATTACTTACATTTGACTGGATCTGGAAACGAGGCAGGATCGTGCTGGATTGTGTTCCCTGGTCAATGGCCTCGGCCCGGTGTTACCTTCTTCGTCTCGAAAAACCTGGAAGTTATCTTATTCCATTAAACGGGAGTCCCCATTAGAGTTCTACACTCTTATTTGAGAGTATACATTTTATTTCAACAAGAGTTATTATACACACAGTACCATAACCAAGTCTTTTTCTTTACTTGGAGGAAATCCCCTCAGTAGCTATGAGTCAGTTCACCAGTATTATGTTTAAAAAGCTACAAGAGCAAAAGTCACATTGTAATTCATCAACCGTTTCTTTTTTTGTCTTGGAGGAAATCCCCTCAGCTCTTAGAAGCAGTTACCAGTAATCACAAGTGTAAGAAAGTCTCGGTTTGATTTCTCAAACAGAGTGGTTCCATCTCAGGGACAGAGCCCAAGAGGAACTAGAGAAGTGCGCAGTTATCACCGTATATATAGGCAAGTGCGTGGGAAGATCTCTGTCGAGACATAGTGGGAGTAACAGGTGCGTGTGATTACAATCCACTTTGACCTTGGTCACACGCTCAATAGCGTGTTTTTGTGGTTACAGCTGCAAAAGCTACTCAAGGTCAGCTGATAAGCAGCTATGACCATATTAGACCTGTCTTCCGTCTACAACAGGATACTATCTGCTATGACCTTATTTAAATGTCATAAAAATAACAGGAATGTACTACAGCGTATTTAAGCACAATTTCACTCAAAACAATTAGCATAATGCAGCATGATAAGACTAACAATTAGTTATAATGCATCGTGATAAAAGATCATTTCACTTAAAACTATTTATAATGTATTGTGATATAAGACTATTTCACTTAAAGCAATTTAGTTATAATGCATCGTGATAAACTATTTCACTCAAAACAATTTAGTTATAATGTATAAAGAGAAAATGAAAAGAACTTAGAAAAGAAAAGAGAAGAACTCGTACTTTACATAACCCAATCAACATTACCATCCTCAAATTATATAGAGGGGTTCATATGCATCTGTTTTGAAAAAAGTGTGTTATATTATGTGAATAAATAATAGACCAGTCTTTTCTTTTTATGGGATAGTTTATTGGAGATGCATTTAAGTCTTTACATCACTAGAACAGAAGAGCGACCTCAACGACCACCTCGACCGCCACGACCACCTCGACCACCTCGACCGCCACGATCATCACAATCACCTCCATGATCACCACTTTTTTCTCGACCACCTCGACCACCTCGACCTCCTCGATCATCACAATCACCTCCATGATCACCACTTTTTTCTCGACCACCTCGACCACCTCGACCACCTCGACCTCCACGATCATCACAATCACCTCCATGATCACCACTTTTTTCTCGACCACCTCGACCACCTCGACCTCCTCGATCATCACAATCACCTCCATGATCACCACTTTTTTCTCGACCACCTCGACCACCTCGACCGCCACGATCATCACAATCACCTCCATGATCACCACTTTTTTCTCGACCACCTCGACCACCTCGACCACCTCGACCTCCACGATCATCACAATCACCTCCATGATCACCACTTTTTCCTCGACCTCCACAACCACCTTGACCTCCACGACCACCTTGACCACCTCCACGATCACCACATTCTTCTCCAGGTTCCTCCTTTCCCTGTAAAGAATCACAACAACAGTAATTGATGCATTTTCTTAAAAACATGAAGAGATAAATGGCTGTATAGTTTTAATTAAAAAAAGATTGTGATACTCTTGCCAATGGGAAATGAATACGAGCACAACAAAGTTACTGAATCAGCCAGAGGGGCAAATCAGCATGAAGCACTAATTAGGAAGATAAGAGATGTCTTACCCCGTCTGAGTCCTGGTGCGGGCGTTCATCGCCCTCTGGCCCCTTTTCCATATCGTCCTATAAGGAAAACAACTTCATAAGCATACCTTTTTTTCTGCTGTTTGTCACAGGCTACCAGTACTTTAAGGAAACCAACTCACGTTCTTGGGATACTCTGTGATGGAAAGACAAAATGACAAAGTCAAAAACTGCAAAGTTAAAGAGAAATAACATCTTAACAAAACTGTTTTTAAAAACGTTTTTCTTCCCTGCACAGAAAAGTATTCCAAAACATTCTTAAAGAAATGTAACAATGAATCAAAGAGAATTACCCATGTTGTCTTGTTGACCGCTGCAGTAGAAAGTCTTTTCCTGGGACACACACAAAATGGTTTGTGTCGAATGTGTGTGTTCAGTCTGCATTTATAAAGCTCATTAAGAAAGTGGGTTTGTTAGGTAGTCTCATGTTCTGAAATGTGACTGTTTGATAGTTATAGGACAGGTAGTTCTTAAAAAAAACATCCGAGAACAAGGGCGGGAAACCACCGGAATAAAACTGGCAATACAGGCTTTCAGTTCTGAATCATTAAACCTTTCTCCTTCATTTAAACTATACCGTTTACTAAATGGTATATGAAACATAGCATGCCTCCTATTACATTAAATATCAAATTATTAAATTGAACATATCTGGAATATGTTCAGTCTGCATATTTTGCTGATTATTAATTGTGCATGTGGCAAATATTGAATTAAATGTTGACATGTTCTGTTTTAAGTTTAATTTCACTTGAAGATTTGAGCGCTGAAGTGTCAAGTTAGAGCAGAGGTGTCAAACTCTTTTTCACCCGAGGCCACATCAGCATTATGGTTACCCTCAAAGGGCCGGTTGTAACTGTAACACTGTATAGTGTTAGAGCAAACGAGTCCTTTCAGTAACAAAAACATCAAGTTTATTGTGGATGTTCTTACTAAGATCATGTGCATACAGATGCTAAACTTACTGGCTTTTGTCAACATAATACAAAAAATAACTAACTGCCACCTGCAAAAGTTCTCTGGCCTCATCTCCACCGATGATGACAGGAGGGAGTACAGGGAACTGCATACTGTGGAGGTGGTGGGGGACAGGAGGATGATGGCTAAGCTCTCATCCATGATGAACCGCGCCTCCCACCCCATGCAGGACACTGGCAGCGCTGCACAGCTCCTTCAGCCACCGGCTGATTCATCCCCGGTGTCTGAGGGAGAGGTACCGCAAGGCCTTTCTTCCCGCTGCACAATACGTTGAGCTCCCAGTAGGCCACGAACACTTGAATTCATTCACCTGGTGCAATATCCAATACCTTTAAGTACTTTTCATTCAGTCTGTATATTGAATATTCTTCTTTACTGTTTTATTACTGGTTTACTGTTTATTTACAGTTGTGTGAAAGTGCATGCCCCCTTCCTGATTTCTTATCTTTTTGCATGTTTGTCACACTTAAATGTTTCAGATCAAACAAATTTAAATATCAGACAGATAACACAAAATGCAGTTTTTAAATGAAGGTTTTTATTATTAAGGAAAAAAAAAAATCCAAACTACATGGCCCTGTGTGGAAAAGTGATTGCCCCCTAAACCTAATAACTGGTTGGGCCACCCTTAGCAGCAACAACTGCAATCAAGCTTTTGTGATAACTGGCAATGAGTCTTTTACAGCGCTGTAGAGGAATTTTGGCCCACTCATCTTTGCAGAATTGTTGTAATTCAGCCACATGGGAGGGTTTGAGCTTGAACCGCCTTTTTAAGGTCATGCCACAGCATCTCAATCGGATTCAGGTCGGGACTTTGATTAGGCCACTCCAAAGTCTTCATTTTGTTTTTCTTAAGCCATTCAGAGGTGGACTTGCTGGTGTGTTTTGGATCATTGTCCTGCTGCAGAACCCAAGTGCGCTTCAGCTTGAGGTCACAAACAGATGGCCGGACATTCTCCTTCAGGATTTTTTGGTAGACAGCAGAATTCATGTTCCATTTACCACAGCAAGTCTTCCAGGTCCAGAAGCAGCAAAACAGCCCCAGACCACCACCATATTTTACTGTTGGTATGAAGTTCCTTTTCTGAAATGCCGTGTTACTTTTACGCCAGATGGAATGGGACATACACCTTCCAAAAAGTTCAACTTTTGTCTCGTCAGTCCAGAGTATTTTCCCAAGAGTCTTGGGGATCATCAAGATGTTTTCTGGCAAAACTGAGACGAGCCTTTATGTTCTTTTTGCTCAGCAGTGGTTTTCGTCTTGGAACTCTGCCATGCAGGCCGTTTTTGCCCAGTCTCTTTCTTATGGTGGAGTCATGAACACTGACCTTAATTGAGGCAAGTGAGGCCTGCAGTTCTTTGGATGTTGTTCTGGGGTCTTTTGTGACCTCTTGGATGAGTCGTCGCTGCGCTTTTGGGGTAATTTTGGTCGGCCGGCCACTCCTGGGAAGGTTCACCACTGTTCCATGTTTTCTCCATTTGTGGATAACGGCTCTCACTGGGGTTCGCTGGAGTCCCAAAGCTTTAGAAATGGCTTTGTAACCTTTTCCAGACTGATAGATCTCAATTACTTTGTTTCTCATTTGTTCCTGAATTTCTTTGGATCGCAGCATGATGTCTAGCTTTTGAAGATCTTTTGGTCTACCTCACTTCTTCTTCGAGGTTTATTGGCGGTTGGCAAACAACTGTTTGGTGCATTACCGCCACCAACTGGTATGGAGTGTGGATCAGGATGTCTACAACTTGCCCTATCAACATATAACACTACTAAATAAAATAACCAATGACAACAACAACCCACAACAAACAACAAACAAAAACAAACAACAACAAAGACATATGTATACATACTTATACATATAGCTTCAACAAACCAAATCATAACTAACCAACCAAAATAAATAAACCTAGGGCTCATATTCTTTCAATAATTCTTGTTATCCTAAGATACTGCAATAGTGCTTTATAGCACCCACTGGAGTTTCCTTGCAGCACACACGCCAACCGTTCCCCCTCCTTGCCGAGGCCTCCAACTAGCTGTCTCCTTTCATTCGCATACCTGTCTACCTCACTTTGTGAGGCAGGTCCTATTTAAGTGATTTCTTGATTGAGAACAGGTGTGGCAGTAATCAGGCCTGGGTGTGGCTAGCGAAATTGAACTCAGCTTTCCAAAGATGTGATAAACCACAGTTAATTTATGTTTTAACGGGGGGCAATCACTTTTTCACACAGGGATAATAATAAAAACCTTCATTTAAAAACTGCATTTTGTGTTTATTTGTGTTATCTTTGTCTAATATTTAAATTTGTTTGATGATCTGAACCATTTAAGTGTGACAAACATGCAAAAAGATAAGAAATCAGGAAGGGGGCATGCACTTTTTCACACAACTGTATATTACTTGATTTATCTTCTATTTACTTGTGAGCAATGCTGCTGTAATCCTGTAATTTCCCCACTGCGGGACTAATAAATGATTATCTTATTTTAAACACATCTCAACATCTTTGTGATCTCATACTTTGATGTAAGCTCAAGCTATGTCAACGCTGAATGTTTGAAGTGCAAACCATCTCTAAAACAAACACTGTAAACATCATATTAGTTTTAGTGACACTGTTAAGGCCTATTAAGTGAAGTAGAAATGGGAAAAACTGCAAAGCGATTGTCTGATTATATAAAACAGTGGAGTTCACAACGCAAATGCTGTTAACTATAGAAACAGCCACTTTTTGGATAATATTTTGTACTCTCATTTCTATTTCAGATTCTTCAGTGCATTATTGTTTCACTTATTCCAATTAATCTCCATTATGTATTTAGGACGGCCTCTTGAAACTTCTCCCACGCGCTCCTCTCAGAAGTCAGCTCTCTCCTCATGTGTTGGAGGCTCCAGCTGAAAGTGGAGATTGGCGCCATCTAGCGGACATAGGGTGTGAAACAGTTTCAGCCCAATGACGGTACTGCAGAAGCCAGCTAATGTCAGTGCAGCTTTACTTCAATATCTCACGTATCTAACGTTATCTATCCATCTAAAGAAAATAAAAATTGATTTTAAAGCTAATATCAAAGTTGTCTTTTAGCTGAGTTTTAACTGCAGTATTTTCTCACAGCTGCAAAACTGTAAATGCAATCATTAACATCAATATTGTGTTATGCCCGAAATAAACTGGCAACCCGCTTGTGGAAGTATACGAAAATGGAGACAGTGAATGAATGGTCTTATGTTAAAGGTAAGTATAATCAACTAATTCCACATAACTGTAATGTACCCGACAATGTACCCGACAATGTAAAATATAGAATAAGGCAGACTAATTAATTTATGTGAAGGATATCATAATTCTTTAGACATGCCAGCAGCATGTTGGTTGGTTGTTTGGTCCACAACTTTGGTCCAGACTGAAATAACGTAATCTGTATCTTAAACACAAAATGTCACTTTTTTCTCTATTACTTTGATTTATGCCCAAATAACAGCGAACATGATGACATTCATATACGTTTCAACTGTACTTTACTCAGCGCTAATAAGCAAACGTTCGCATGCTAACACACTAAACTAAGATGCGTCAACCGCTTTCAACTGTATTTGCATAAACCTGAACTAATAATGCAATAATGACCAGGTATCAACATGTTTAGATTAAAAACAAACTTTCTTTTGGAGACATTTCTTACAATAATTCTAAAATAGCTCAGATACTTGAAGGCTAAAATATGTGAAGAGCTCGTGCTCATTAGCAGGACTGATCCGTGTAGAATGTAAACTATGTGGACGGAAATGTCGCTCAAATTGGTGACTTTCAAACATGTGTTTGTTTCCTTAATGCAGAGCTCTGACTGCTGCTTCTCCCCTCCAGACGCCTTTTGGCATTTGTCTGCCAGGCTCCCGGTTTGCTGCATGTCATTAGCTCTCAGACTTGGCAAAGGCAAAGGCAGCATGCCATGCATAGAATTGTGGGAAATTCGGCAGACCCCCCCTCACACACACACACACACACACACACACACACACACACACACACACACACACACACACACACACACACACACACACACACACACACACACACAGTCTTTTGGAAGCTTCTTTAGTACCCTAAACATGTAGTCTGGAGCTTGTAGGAGACGCAGCTGTTGAAATCACAGTGGGAACAAACACCACATGCATCTCAAATATGATGGCGAGATTTACGTGCCACGGTTTGATGTGTACAATAAGTGAGTGCGAAGAAGAGTTTCAAAAATCTGTTTTATTTACATGTTTTAGATTAATTCTTGTGTGGTTGCCACACAGGGATATCACATAAAAGGGATTTGAAAGCTCCCACACAGAACACACACACACACACACACACACACACACACATGATAAAATATGATAAAATATGATAAAAATGGAAAAACAAAAAAAACATCCATAGACCACAAGTTATCAATACAAATACAGACCCAAAGTCATTATTTATCAACCCTGAATGATTTATGTACGCTTTAGAGATTAAATAAATACTAAATAATCGGATTATGGATATTATAAAACTATTATCATTTTGCCACTAGTGTTTTAATATGTAAAAGAAGAAAAGTAGAAGTAATAGTTTAGATCTGCTGCAGCTGCCGACCATAAGATGAAACATATAAAGGGTGGGAGGGTTGGAGAGCGAGAGAGAGAGAGAGAGCGAGAGAGAGAGAGAGAGAGCGAGAGAGAGAGAGAGATAGGGGGAGAGGACAAGCGGATGGGTGCTGTGACATCCGTTAACAGGGGAGCTCTGTGTATTTGTTAGACGTCTTGGCTGCTCGCCCAACTTGGCTCATTGTAATCGAGGCATGATCGTGGACTCCAGGCAGCCCTCTCCGCCGCCTCGGCTGCCTCGCGTCTGGACCCAGCCCAGTTCTCATCGCTGACATGGAAAGACCCGTGAGTGCGTTCTCTCTCCTTCCCCTCTCCCTTCTCATCCCACACTCTCCAGCTCTCTCTCTCTCCAGCTCTCTCCCTCTCTCTCTCACTGGTGTTAGGTTCCCCCCCCTCTTTCCTCCTCTGCTCTGTCGCAGATTCAGCTGCGGCTGCATGCAGCACTTCAGTTATGCTTTCTCTCCCCTGCTGGAGCTCCTCTAGGTGGCAGGAACGCCGGGCAGGGAGGAAGCCTTGGCAGCGTTCTCTCTGCAGCCCCACCCCCCACCCCCCCTTTTCGCATGCCTGTCCAGGCATGGGTGCCGTCCGCTGGCAGACCCACAGCGTCTCTGTGTGTTTTGTGGTGGTGTATTTATGCTGCACAATCACAGAACTCGCCGGCCGAACCCAGAGGGGTACTGTCCCCACAACAGAGTCTCCCCACTTTGTGGAGGCCGGAGTTTACTTCAGTCTCCGCCATTGGCCTCGCAGAGATTCACATTGGGCAGAGTCTCTCCCTTGCGCCTATTCTTGGTGGTATGTCCTCATGGTCTGTTGTGTTTGGATACCCTGACAACTAGAAGCCGTGAGGTAACCACTTTCCAGCCGCTTCTCTGAGTGAGTCCCAACTTTTGCTCATGCTCACTGTGTCTTTGCAGGTTTGACACACTGCATTCGGGGTGTGTAGTTGTCTATTTTGCTATCAGTCTGTACGGACACCTTACATGCAGTAAGCAGTTAACATCATCTCAGTGGCAGCTATTCTTTGCAGGCGAAACAGTGGCACTATCTGCAGTCCCAATGTGATCGCCTTCGGTCTCTTGTGCGCTCGCCGTGAGTCATCGTTCTGTGCAAATGTCACATACTATAGAAGCAGCCTCGAATGACTGACTTTGGCATCTACTTCCTGTCTCTGTCAAGAAGGTCTGACCCTTCCGAATAATTTCTACAGTGGGGCGAATGGGGGTACTTCTAAAGGAATAATGTGTTTTCATAGTTTCAACAAGCAGCTGTGGAGACTTTTCTATTGTCACTTTCTCCTCAGCTCTGATTAACAACAGTCAGTGATGCCGGCATTCAAGTGGGGAACACATGTTTTAGCTGATTGAGTCGAGAGTTCCTTTTTTTGTTTTGTTACAATGATTGTCGTTCATTGAGTATTCACAGAGCGCTGTTGTTGTTTGTGGGCTGAATGAAACTTTGTGACGATATGAAAATGAATGCTGGTTTATATGCAAAGATCAAACTCCTAACTCTGATCCCATCTTTTCAAAAATGTTGACACATATTTGTCTATCACAGCCTATCATCTGTTGAAACTTACATGTTGGTGCCTTCTTGAAGCTTAAACTACAAGCTGAGCACAAGTGACCCAGTTGTTTGCAGAAATATATTTGTTGTTTTTGTGTGTCTTTGAAACGATATGTTGCATTTCATGAGGTAAGAGCTGCCTTGTCACCAGTCTCAATGCTGCCATTTCATATGTCCTGGTGCACCCATTTAAAGGAACAGTTCAACATTTTGGAATATCTGCTTTCTAGCTAAGAATAAGTTGAGAAGGTCGACGCCACTCTCATGACTGTACGCTAAATGTGAAGCCACAGCCAGCAGTTGGCACAAAAACAGGGAAGTGAATGAGTGTATTCACAAAATGTGGTCCTATCGCTTTAAAACAGGTTGTAGAACACCCATTTTGTTGCAGCTTCTTCTTTCATTGCATCTCTGACATGTCGTACGCCTGACCTGAACCTCACGTGATCTTGGTCTTTAAAGAGGGTGGTATACTCTCCTGAACCTTACACAGAGAGGAGTTCCAAAGTCACCATTCCTCTGACTTATGAGCACCTGAAGTCTGCTCCACAGTCAGGCGAAGGAACCACACTGTGACAGATCCAGAGAGTCTACAATGGAGCATGAAGTTGCTGCAGGCTGAAATGAGATCTCTGTGTTGGCCATGGTGGATGTATGATAATATCCTAATCTGGCATCTTTAGAATATTTGTGCACATTTCTTCAACTCAGCAGCTCGCTTGTACATGTGGTCCAATATGTTAAAGAGCGATTTTCATGAAAGGAAGTGCACTCACCTAGTTGATGTTCCATGAGAGCACGTGGAGATTTTTCAGTATGGGCCTCTTGTCGTGTGAGCAGGCATGCCCTGCTGACCGCATTGGGATGTTTAGGATGCTCAGCATCAGCATTCTCTCTGTGAAACCGAGCTTCGTAATGAATGCTCCATCTGTGGTGGGTGTGAGAGTGTGTTAGTGCTGTGTGTTATCGCGGTGCACGCGGTGGTGCATTGAAAACCCTCTAATACCAAATGCTGGCATGCAATGTCTGGTTGTGATCATTGTTTTATTATTCTTTAATGAGATAGTTAACTATTTAAATGACATTTTTATCAGTTTATTTATTTTTTTGATACCTGTACACTTGTATCAACAAAATTCATACGGTGCCCAGAAGTTAAAAATACAAAAAAAGTTCAGTTGGTGCACATTTTGCACACCAGGCCTAATTTTTAAATGTGAGGTTACAGATCTGATGTGTCTCTTCCCAGGCCCCCAGTGACATGCTGCCCAAGAAGGAGCAGGAGAGGGACCTGGAGCTGGACAAGAGGATCGAGGCTCTCCGCAGGAAGAATGAAGCGCTCATGAAGAGGCACAAGGTATGGACATGTGCTGGCAAGCAGAGAGGCTTCTGTGGAGTCCAACATTTCACTGGTCATCATCAGTTGTAGAAATACATGTATGGGGCACGTGTCTTTTCTACAGCTCTTTCGGGCTTCCTGATTAATCTGTTGTTTTTGTTGAGTTGCATTTAGGAGGTAGAGGAGGACAGGAAGAGGGCAGAAGAGGAAGGAATGGCACTACAGAGCCACAAGGGCAAAGCTGAGGATCTTACCATTACAATCAGCAAGTCCACCTGTGTGAGTTTCTTAACGAGGGCACGGATTCAGGAACTGAAATAACTATTGACAAGCTAATTCGCCTAAGCACTGCTATTATTGCTGACAGAACATTTCCGTCACACTTCTTTCTGAGGATAAGAAGCCACAGAATGTTTTAGAATATGTTTGTGTCTTCGGTTTGGAGCAGGATAGTCGTGTGGTGGTCACGAAGCCATTCAGCGGTGGTTCACCGGCTGGGAAAGGACAGCAGGAGGCCGGGCCCGACAAGGGGGAGGAAGCCCCTCCGCAGAGTGCAGGCCGAGGCCACAGGAAGCAGCTAATGGTCACCATGGCTGGCAAAAAGGTAAATACACTGCAGTGCCAATTTCCACTTAGAGCGACAAAACCCCCTGAGATTTAACTGCAATAAATGAAGGAATAACACAAAAGCAATTTGTCATTCAAATCAATAAGTACACCTAGCTGAAAGCAATGTGATCAATCAACAGGTTTTAGGTGTTAAACAAGTTTTAAAACTTGCAAAGAAAGCAGGAGCACTTAAGAATGATGGATATGCAGTGTAGATTTTATCCCATGAGCTGATGTATGATGCAAAACTCTTGTCCTCCTGGCTGGGATAGATCAGACAACAGACACAATTCTGGACACTAAATTAAATAAAGATATTATTATTATTGTTTTTATATAGTATGAACTATTAACAATACCTACATATATATTAGATTAATAGTTGAAGCTTTGATGTACAATGAGAAAATGTTCAGCTGAGAACAAATATTTAGCTTTTTGCTTTGCTTTGATCTAAATGCTAACATTAGCATGCCAATATGCTCACAATAAACCTAGCGGAGTGTTAACGTTTGCTAATTAGCAGTTAAAAAAGAGAGAACAACTGAGGCTGATGGGAAGGTCATTAGTTTTGCAGGTATTTGATCATAAACCAAATAATTGGGGATCCCCAACATCATTATGATACAGTCTCTGGGCACCGTGGCTATTTGTACCACCTGTAATGCAATGCATCCAGGAGTTGTTGGGATATTTCATTCTGGTGGACTGAAGTGTGTTGGTCTGACTGGCAGACTAGTATGGCAGTGTGCAGCTGTGTGAGGTACAATGTGTAGTCCTGTCCAATCAGGGAGCTGCTGGGTTAAATCTACATCTTCTGTCCATGAATGTGTCTTTATAAAGCTGGTGCCGGGGGGAAATGTTCTGATTTGTGCACATGAATACAACATTTTGTATTACAAATGAGTGATTTAAACCCTGAAATGAATAATCTTTGTGCACGTTTTGGACATGATAAGGATTGGCTCAGTTGCTACAGTTATAATACCCTAATATGAGTAACTGTCTCGCCAGGGTAAGAGGGTGGTGAGCGAGAGGTCAGAGAGGAGGCCAGGCTCTTCGGACATCAAGAGCCCTACAGATGACGGACAGGCGAGTCGTGTGGAGTCCGCTGGGAGGGGGAGTCAGCCACCTCACATGACCAAGAGAGACACAGCAGAACAGGTCTGATTAGTAGATCATACGCTTCAGTATTTAAAACCCGACATGCACCCTCCTGTCTGTTTCCACTCCCTTATCCCCCTTTGTTCGTTCTTGTGCTGCATCAATGTGTTTTACATAGATGTCAGACATGTGGGCTGGCCACACCCCTCAAGTGATGGACTACAATGGTCTGTGGACAGGAGGTGGACTGGGGCTGTGATTGACTGGTGTGGGGTTAACGGAGGAGGGGCTACTAATAGAGCTGTTGGTAGATGTGCTGTAGAACCAAACCTTCAAAAGGCTGGGCTACTTCTTTTTTTTTTTTATGTTAATCCCTCTCAGATCTGATAAATATCAGTTGTCTTTTCTCCCTCAGAAGTGCCTTCCTATTTTGTTAGCAAAGGAAAACTCACTAAAACTTTGGGGTTTAGATTCCTTCTGGCCACTGGAACAGACTGTTAAATTCACTCTAGTCCCTCGAGGGCCATGCAAGATAGGTCGATGCTTTCATAGCTCTTGTTATTGGTAGTATGACATCAGCGATGGCATGTTTATCATCAATAGCTTCACTATATAGTGTCGGTCTCAGATCCTGTGTTTACCGCAGATAGGCAGAGACTCACATAAAGTTCCCCCGGCTAGGCTGTGAAATACCACACTGTCATTGAACTTAGTGTTCAATGACAGTGGTACCCCGGGTATGCAGAAACTGAACAGCTGCTCTGCCTCAGTCTGACACAAACACACACACACACACACACACACACACACACACACACACACACAGGCCGCTCAATCAGTGAGTTAATGCACAGCACAGACAGCTGATCCTCACCACTGTAAACACAGACTCAGTCTGGTCGTGTGAGGGCTCTCCAGACACAAAGCTAGTGGAGGCTGTTGCTAAATATGTATATATATACATATATCTGCCTCTGATACACTGAGTGCTGCTAACGGCCCCGTCTGAGTTAATGTGCAGTAAATCTATGGGCTGAACACGCTGTTCTCTTTGTCTTTCTTATGGCCTGTTTGGTCTTTATTTATTTATTTATTTTCGCCCTTTATTCATCATGTGGACTGAATCAGCACTTGAACAGTAGCCAGCGCTCCAGTACACCAGTCATCTGTGAATCCCAGAGAACTGGTCTCCACGTGGTCCTTGTTTACATAATATCACATTTACATAATGAGAGCTGTGAAAGGGTGTTGATGGGAGGTAAAAATGTCATGCAATGTTTGTTTGGAAAAGATCCATGATAAGCTGCACATATATGGTTTTGCCCCGCCTCAGCGTGTGTGTGTGGAAATAAATAATGACTGTGAAAGGGGTGAGGTTATTTTTCAGTGTCCCAAACAGATTGTAATGTACCTCAAGACAAAACTGTCAGTTCACACTCATGAGAAGGAAATGTAGAGGGAGAGAGGGAGGAAAAAATGGGGCGGGGGGAGAGAAAGAGAGAGACTCCTGGCAGCCCACCGTCTGTTTCCAGCCTCCATTTCTCCTCTCTGGAGCCTTAAGTGGTCTGCGCTCTACTGGCACAATTGTTTCCCCATTCCCACCATCCTGAAAGGACCGATTTGATCTAATTAACATTCGACTGCCTTCTCACTCTGAAAAGGCTCATTATGCTGCCAAAGAGACGGGCCTGGCGAGGTGCCAAGAAAGGGTCAGCGAGGGAGAGGAAGAAGGGGTGAGAGGAGAAAGAAGAAAAGAAATAAGGTAGTCAGGGGTCTTTTGTGTTTGTGTATATAAGTCAGGCTGCATTTGGGTGTTTGTAGTAGAGTGCATTGTCTGCAGGTGCACTAGAAGACCACTCTGTCCAGCACTCTGTTGTTTTCCCCCCTTGACAATATTTAAGTGTTACTGTTAATGGCAACATGACTCATCCACTGTGATCACCGGAGGACATCTTTACAGAAGTACACTCAAAACGAAATCCATATAATTCTCTACCTGCAATAAAATGAGTTTATTTTTCCAAACCTGCAAACTATATTCTGCATACTGACCTCATTGCAGAGCGGACATTTAAAACTGACCCACATGTGCCAAATTAAGCTGTGGCACCATTCGTCCACTTGGTGGCAGTGGAGGCCCCTGAATCCTCAGTCTGGGCTCTCGCTTGATTTATTTCCGCATTTCTTTGTCGGAGGTAATGTGTCTCTTTACAACCATGTTTAATTAATAGTTGCTGTGTCACCTTTATTGTTGTTATGTTGATCTCCTTTTACTTGTCTCAGGATGGGGTTAAACCAGGGCTGCAGCACACTGAGGACCATCACAGGCTTTCAGAGCAATGCCAGGTACCACAATCCCTCAGTTGACATAAACACACATTGACATGCATATTGTCACCCTCTCCAAGACGTACCCATCTCAAAGGGTTGTATCTCCAGCTCACAGTGGTCACGTGATTCACTGAGATGAAAACAAATGTAGAATACAAGGTTTCCGCATGACCACCACTATGTGAACACACAAAACCCAGAGAGATGCAAATACACGCTTCTCATCACAAATGCTCACATGCAGACAGGCACAGCACGCTCAGAGCTGTCACGCAGACCGTGCCTGCTAAATTGGGAGGGTGGGCTTCAAATATTCTGAATACTCCACACGACGAGTGATGCTGTTCATCCCTCTCTGCCTCTCTGTACCTTGCTGGCTTTGCAGCCCGAGCTCAAGGGAATTCAATGCTGAGTTTTTGTAGGTGTTGTTTCAGGTGTAAAGGTCAGACAGACGTTTTGTTTGCTGCTTTGTTTGACAAATGTATAGGGAACCTCTTCTGGCATTTTCAGGCCTGAACTACTGCAGCTTTAAAGGATGAGAGGAAACAATTGAGAATAAGAGCTTGATCAGTCTTAGTCACCATGTGCTTATCTATCTAAATTTGCATGCACATGTCGGAGCCCAAGTCCTGCTCTCTCTCTCTCTCAGCACTGGCCAGACTCACTGTGCTCCCTACCTACCTTGGCCCCTGACAACCTCCCTGTGAGGCCTCAGGGAGGTGAGACATTGAAAAGTGCTAATTAGCAGGGCGGCTGGAGTGTCAGCAGGATACGGCCTGTTGGAACATGCTAAAAGCGGCCTCCCTTGTGGTCACTGATGTTCTCCTGAGGCCAGAGGAGAGGGGGGGATGAGCACCAATGCCATGTTCTCCATTAACTGTACACATGAAGGCAACATGTTTACTTGGCTGTGATTGGTCCACACCTGAGGAGAAATGGGCTGTTTCTCTCTGCAATAAAATGCAGATAGTTTTCTCTTTTACTCACACAATTTGATTGTTTTCTCCAGACAGCAACATCACATCTCTCCTGCTGTATTACAAAACAGACACTCATAAGCACTTTCTCTCGCCGGGGACTGCTGGTCCTTTACGTGATTTCATTCGGAGCACAGCAGTGTTTGTAGTCCTGGTTCGCTCCAGGGCTTTGTAAATAGAGCACACAACCTCTGTCCCCTTTGATGTGTTAAAGAGCCTGCATCACATCTCTCTTTAGTATTAGCCAGCAATCCTTTCTGCTGTCATGGCAGTAATCAATAAACAGGTTAAGAGGGGAAAGGAGGAAGGGGATCTAATTGCATTTACTATACACCCTTTTACTGGAATATTTTCTCAAATAATTTGATTGTGTTGCCTTGCAGCCGTCACGGTAGACAAACAAGTAGCTCTTTGTAATCAAATGGGAGCTGACTGGAATGAACCAACGCTCACATCAGTATTTACAGTGATGCAGCGCTTGGCATTGACAGTAAATTGGAACGCATGAAAATAATATCCTTGTTTGTTCCTTTCCTTTTGAACCCTACTGAGCTGTATATTGCCCTGTTGCTGTTTAGTTATTTGTTGAGAGATAATAAGCTGTTTTATGACCAGTCCTGCTTGATGTGAGGCTATTGCTGAGCTTTACTGCTCTGATTACTGTATGGACTGATGTGTGGACTGATGCTTCAGATGTATTACATGTTACAAATCCAACTGTTTTGTGTCTTCTAAGGAGCCTGAAAGTCTGCAGGCCAGCACAGACCTCAACATCCCCACGTCGAAAGAGGAGCAGGAGGAGTACGTGCGGTGGAAGAAAGAGCGCGAGCAGATCGACAAGGAGAGAGTGGCACGCCACAAAAACGCCAAGGGCCAGTGGAAACGGGCGTGGGACATGGACAAAAATGACAACATGTAAGAATCTTTGCACTCAGACCTCCCAAGACACCTCTGCTGACGTCTTCAATTTCTTACAGCTGTCCCTCCGGGTGATATTTCATGAGCTCCTTCTATTTTTATATTGGAGAATATAAAGGAAATTCCAGGAAATGTTGACTGGACACATATTAGGGTGTTATTTGTCCAATTACTGTAGGTGTTGAAAATCTAGTCTTCAACCCCCTAAATCCTCATTGTTTTACTAATTTTATAATATTGGCATATACCAATAATCCACCCTCAGTTTTAAGTATTTTGATAAGAGGTTTGATGCCTCTCTAAAGTCTGTATGGCAGCAGCTAGCTAGCTTATCTTAGGATAAGCTCTACTCAGTGCTATTCAGTGGAAGGATCCATTAGATGAGGTGCTCACAAGACTAAACCTCATGAAGTCACAAGACATTACTAAATTATTACGTGAAATAATTACTTTTGAGGTAAATTGTATTATTGTATGGACAGTATGTAACAGTGTGGACACATATCTTGTGTATTCTCACACGGTGAAGACTCAGTTTGATCACAGGTTTGTGAAAACACAAGACTGACTGGAGGAATGAGATACAGCCCATTCATTGTAAGTGTTTGTTCGATTTCAAACAAACCAGGCCTGTGGTACAAAGAGCTGCAGAGTGAATGAATGTGCTGTTTAAGGAAACATCAAAATGTAAAGGGACAAGAGAGGAGCGGCTATTTTTAACTTGGGATAAGGGATGGAATACCTTGCCTTATTTGGCGAGGCTTAAACAAGGCCCCCGAGTAAGAATAGAAGAGGAAGTGTGTTTTTGATTCAACAATGTAGATGGCTCCCCTGGATGGGAAAAGTAAGAGTGTGACTCATGGAGCAAAACCTCTCACTGATTCTGAAAAATTTCAAATTTACATAACAGATGTACAATAATGATACTTGAATGTCAGAAGAGCCAGTTGATGGGCCGTTATGCCGCCTCAACAAAAAGCAATTATGAGACATGAGCTGGTTTGTGTTTCTGTCTTAACTGAACCTCTGCTTTTAGATTTTCAGACAAATCCCTCCCTGACAGAGACTGGGGGCCTTCCAGCAGAGGTGAGACATTCAAAAAGCTCAAACTGAGAAAATGAGGAAGAAGACCTTTTTACATAATGATGATAACATGATGTGTTCCATTTTCTGAGTCCCTTTTCCTTATTATTGAATCCATCTTTTTTTTATTTCAGGTGGACGAAATGCTAGAAGAGGACCGTCTCGAGCAGGTGTGATATCCCACACTTCAATATGTTTCATGTATTTCTTTTGTACCTTGAAATCATCAGACAGCGTACAGAAAAGCTCAGAAACCTTGTCTGAATTCTTGTTATTTTCAAGTGTAAATGAAAATGCATTCTGAGAGCATTTTGCAGCTATACTTTTTTGTTGAAACAGGATATTGTTGTGGATAATAATTCATGTGGGGTTCATTAAACAGGGTTAAGTTGTAGAATATCAGCTAGTAAGAAAAAGGCAGATAATGTTGGGGGAAGTTCTTGAAAGTCGTTGTTGTTGTTTCCTAATATTTAAAGAAATGTAAGCACACACAGCGAGGAAACAGTAAAATATGTACTGTCGATTCTGCAGAAAGGATCATTGTGACTTAAACTTTCAGTATTCTTCTGTCCTAGGTCATGAGAAGCGAGGCAAAGACAAGGGAGCTAAAGACGTGCTAGTGATGAGCAGTAAAGCAAAAGGCATAGATCGTCTGACTGGAAGAGCCAGGAGGTCAGTAGCAGCTAAACATCATCAACATTAGTGCCATGCACACAACAACCTGATGTTAAAGCTCATTCAACCCGGGGCATGATCTTACCATGTGGCGAGAAAACATACTATGACGAGTGAAATAGGTGAAACAATTGTGGGAAGGCTGTAGTTGTTTTCCAGTGCTGTGCCCTAAGTTACAAATTCCCCTGGATGTCAGGAGGCTTGATTTAGAAGTCGTGGCAGCTGACTAAATAACCCAGAAGGCTTCATTTGTGTCTCACTGCATGACATTTTGTTCTCCGGCTGTCCTGCATTGTGAGACTTGTAATGGGTGGTGAGGAGGCTTTCAGTGTGTGTTGTTACACAAGCATTGCATAATCTCTAAAAGCTGCAAGGCCACAGACCCAGGAGTGAGGCATTATAGCCTTTGAGTGTGGAAGGGTAATGTGCCAGATGATTTCCTCTCCATGTGTCTCAGTGATGGAGTTAGGAAAGGGTCAGGGGACAGTGCAAAACAGCATGCAGGTGTGTCCTGACAGATTCTCGTTATCAGGGTGAGCTGATTTCACAGCTGGCAATACATTGTAGTGCAGTGAGCTGCACTCAGAGGCCACTTAGGCAGCTGAGACCAAAGCTAACTATAGCTAACCGAAATACAGCCTTCTATTTCCACTTTTCTCATTCTTTACTTCCTCTTACAAGACTATGCAATTAACTTTCATGCTAAGAGTTAGATGAGATTGATACGGTTCTCATAGTATGCTATATATGAAGCTACATCCAGGAGACACTTGCTTAGCATAAACACTAGAAATAGGGGCAAACAGATAGCCTGGCTGGAAGATAAAGATACCCCTTCCAGCACCTGTAAATCTCACTAATTAAAACATATCTATTTTTTAAAATCAGTATTGTGTTACCGCTGGACAGAGCCAATCTATCTCTTGTCCCATTTCCTGTTTTAATGAAAAGCTAAGCTAATTGGCTGCTGGCTGTAGCTTCATATTTGTACAGTAAGAAAGTTATCAATCTTCTCATCTAACCGTCAGCAAGAAAATCAAATAAGCGTATTTCCCAAGCTTCTGTCAAACTATTTATTTTGCCCTTCTATTAGGTTTACTGTGCATTGCATAAGGTAAAGAAAAAAATAACAGATTTACAACACACTCTTTCTAAATGGTTACAGAATAGCTTTTGATAAAAGTCACTTTTTTTTTTTTTTTAGATGGCAGGCAAATGAAGACGGAGAGAACCTACAGGTGAGATATCAAACCTGTTTGAGTGTAAAACTGTCTTACATCATACAAGTTATTACAAAAATGATTTGTTGTTCTAATCTCATCCTCTAGTCAGCTGACACGACATTAGAAGAGTTTTTGGAGGAACTCAACGGCGTCACAGATGTTAAGGTAGATGATCTGAAAGATGAGGACCCGAAATTGAAGCTGTCGCTCAGCCCAAATTCACTGAGTACATCTGAGGAAGTGAGTGGATCCACAACCCCCACTCAGGGGCAGGCAGAGGCCTCGTCCCCTCGGGGTTCAGAGAAGAAAGTACGTTTCTCAGAGGCGCTCGTCCAGGGGGCTCACACAACGCAAACCACAGGCTCTCAGGACTCTGCCTGCTCAGAATCACGAAGTGCGAGGTCCCTAAAAGCTTCCTCTCCTAAAAAACAACAACACAAGGTGCAGGGGCCACAGCAGCCTCTGGAAAGTGCCAGGCAGGATGATGTTCATCCTCAGGATCAGGGAGGTGATCCGTCTGCTCCTCCGGTTGCCCAGCAGCAGGCTTCTGAAACTGAATGTACTAAAAAAGACAGCATCCTCCCCGCCGCTCCCAGCGCCGCCTCTGCTGAAAATGCATGTGCCTCGCGACAGCAGAGCTCTGTCCAGCCTGTAGAGCTTGCCAAGTGCAACATCAGCAACACAAACACAGGTATGTAATAGCTTCAAATGGACCTGACATTTCTACTATATGATTTATAAGTAATCAAGTGTTGGTTTTCTTTCAAAGAGGAACTAATAGTCTCTGGCCTGTCTGTCCTGAGCCTGGAGTCGGGAGAAACACACCCAACACACTCAACCAGCAGCGACAAGGTCAGTGTGTGAGACAGGAAGAGGGATGGAAGGATTAATCGATGTGTAAATGGACTGCTGGAGGAAAGTGTAAAGAGAGAGAGAGAGAGAGAGAGAGAGAGAGAGAGAGAGAGAGAGAGAGAGAGAGAGAGAGAGAGAGAGAGAGAGAGAGATTCTTCACTGCAGCTGTGTGATATCCAATTTTGGTTGAAGTACATTCACTACCACTGAGGCCTGTTGGAGTGCACGATAAATAGTCTCATGAGAGAATGCCTCTTTATCTCATCCACCACTGAAACAGCTTGATAATATATAACTGTCGAAAATAAGTTACTATTATTTGAATTATGGAAAACTAATAAGCTTTAACTTGTACGTTTGTGTATGTTTTTCTCTTTCTTTTGCAGGCAAGAGAGCATGGGAAGATCGTTTGACATTTTCTGGCTGTAAATACTGAAACCAAATCACAGCAACACAGAGCCTTTGCCTTTTTGTATTTGCATTTTGCTTCAGGTTGCTCATTTGAGTTACACTGTTTATGGCTGACACAAAACCATGGTTTAATTTTGCTGTGGCGCCTCCCACCAGTGGAAGATTTTAAAATTGTCTAAAATTTGATGAAGGAATGGTGAAAGTTTTTCCTGCTCAAATATTTTTTACATCCAAGCACTTTATAAGTCTAAAAGTATGTGTACTGACACATTATTCAACATATTAGTACGCTGCTTCAGTGCAATATCATTGAATGTTTACATTTGTATGAAAATGTCAAGGTACATATCAGGAGGCTACCTGATCAGTTACACTTAGATAGAAATAAACTTCAACCACAGTCAAATTATCTAGTGCCTGATTCTGCCTTAAAGGTATTTTCAATAAGTGAAGACTGTATTATATGTTGATACACTAGTGATAGACCTCCAGTGCAGTCTGTATTTGTACACATACAAACTGTGTGATTACACATAGTTTATTAAACACTTCCAGCATCAGTCAATGGCCTTTAACCAATCAGAAATCACTACACTATTAAAGGGCACACCGGAGACTTATTGTCTGATTGGCCACTGACCAAAACAGTGAAGTTAAGTTTTTAACTTCCTAGAATATTACTACTGACATCAAAGTTTTTCATTATTATTGTTATTAAGAGGAAGGGAGACTCCGTCGATTTAAACATCAAGCTCAGTTAACTCATCATGGTCGGTGCGATTCAGCTTGTCGTATAATGTCCTCTGTGGTTCACACGAGTCTGACAAAATAACCTTGATAACGTCACAGTGATGTCATCAAGGTTATCTTAATTTGGAATTTACTAATTTAACAAGAAGCTTACGTTGGGAAACTAGGGAGTACGGTGATTACAAGGCAGATATGATCTAAGAAATGCTATCAAGTTGGATGATTGGAAATGTAGCATTGAGTTTTTTTTAAGTTTGACCCAATCTTGGGACTAAAAGTCATATCTCAAACTCTGCTAACCAAATTTAAATAATTCTTTAATGTAATTAAACGTAATATAAATACAGCTCTTAATCGCTAGAGTCCCCCTTTAATGGTAAGCTAACATTCAGCTAATAGCAAAATCCACATTGCTGGCATAAACATATGTGGCTTGGAGAATAATCAATGACACCGTGGAGCTAAAATCTCACACTTGCCCTTTAACACATTGTTATTGTGTTCTATAAAGTTGACACAGCTGAATCCCAATCATCTGTTCTTCCTCAGACTCTCATTATATGTTTCTAGGCACTTAATATGGAATCGTAATGTACAGTATGTCTGTCATTCTAAACAATGGACACCAGAGACTTGAAAGTCAACGATTGTGAATCAAAACTAATTTGAAAACTAAACTATTATTTTCTGTAATTGCTCACACAGTCCCAGTTGATAACAGCATTCAACTTTTTCCTCTGTTGATGATTTTGGCCCCTGTGGGACCGACAGACTTTAGTCCACAGTCAAAACACTGGGATTCAGCTGCAATTCCCTTTTTGCATTGTTTTGTAATTTGTTCTCTTTTATAATCACGAAAGAGTAAGAGTAATATTTTTGAAAAGCCGATAAAGCTTCAATAATTTCTCCAGGTGTTGTGCCTTGCATTATGGCTTCTTCAAATACCGAAGGTGTACCTTTTATTTCATGGCCTGTACCATAACATACAGTAGTGTTAAATGTACTGTATTAACAGTTCTGCATCCACATTTAATTTATTTATTTGCGTCTCCGTTTGGACAACAGAATGTTGACCAGAAGTATTTGACAAATGTGCCATGTATTTGTATTTGTTTTTTTATTTATTAGCAGTCTGGGATTTTGTTTTGGTATTAAGTGACAACTATAATAAGAAGCCTTACAAGAACTCTGTCCTCAAAGAAGTTGTCGGCTTTTGTCAGTGCTATAGTAGTAAACCGTTACGTAACCCTAAGTAGAGAACATAGTGGACATGTGGTCAGCTTCAACTGTGGTTACATACAATACAAATCACCAGGAGCCTTGTTCTATATTATATATAGAATTTGAATGGATGTTAAAGGAAACTGTTTGAAAAACATGTAATACAGATTACCTCTGAGATATTTTAAACTCCCTGTGGGATTTAATTTAGATAAATTAATTTTAGGACCTACAACCAGTTGAGCATTTGTCCTCGTTTAGCATTTAGTTATACACATCTCCATTGTCACCTCGCTTAAATGTCACATTTAGGAGGTGGTTGTGATTGTCTTGCTCCTCCTGGGTTTTACTGCTGTCCGACATGTTTTCACATACGCTCATAAGTAAGGAATAATTGTGAGTGTGTGTGTGTCAAGGCCCTGCTAATTTAAATCGGTGTGCACCATAGCTTAAATTACTGTAGATCAGTTTGGAAGAAAGCATACAGAACATCAATAAAGTTTTTTTCTGTATCTCAAACAATGACTGGCATTATTTTGTTGCATGCTCACCCTCTCTTACTCTCTCCCTCACTCTCTGTTGCACCTGCGATAAACACCTCCAATATGTCTGCAGTCCTATCTCTGGGGAGTTGTTTCATCCCAAGAAGAAAAGAAAGAAACAAGGCCGCTGTGGTGGAGAGCAAAGAGGGCAGATGTGACAGAAATGTAGAGCACATTGCAGCATCAACAGCCAATATCGTTACTCTTCGGTCCACTGAGTCTGTCTTCATGCTGGATTTGATTAATTTCAGATGAGCTCCCTGGGGGGCTGTTACATTGGAAACGGCTCCCTCTCAGCCCTACAGGTGGGACCTCCCATAGGTGCTACTATTTTAATTATCTCCTCCCACGGCTATCTCCATAGCAGCCTTCTGCCACTTACGTTTTTGGGCCTGTGACCTACTGTACAGTGAATACAGGAGCAAAATGATGCTTCACATTAGTGCGAAACTAGCGAATAGTTTGAAGGACCTGAATAAATATTCATTAACTTAACTAAAGAGAGGTGGTGTTGATATTATGGAAATGAGTCCTGTATGCTGTGTGAGAGGATTGTAGTGGATTATGTGAGTGCACTCTGAAGAAGCTTGCCTTCCTGATGAAAAATCATAAAAGAGCTCAATGTAATCCAGGTCACAAAGAGTTATCAACGCGGAAGTGCTTTAGCCAATCAGAGTGCAGGGCCACAGGCCATCGGAGGCGAGACAGCATTCGCTGCAGATGCTGGGTGGCACTGTGTTAAAACTGTAACTCAAAATAAAAACAATACAATGTGTCAAGTCAGAATGGCAACAGTCTGTGCTTTGTTGTAAGATGTTAAACCTGCCGAGCGACACAGAGGAACTCCTGAATTGGTAAGTCTTTGTAAAAACAGTGAGTGCGAGGCTAAGCTATCGAGTTCAAGGTAATAGTCCCAGAGGGGACACAATTAGTATTAAGCAATGAAGAGTGCAATTAGCTGACGGTTGATGAGCTCAGCTAAAGTAAAGCTGTAACTTAATGGAAAGAATATTAAAATGTGACATGTAGAGTGTTTAATTGCTCAGTGTTTCTCTGCCTGGTAACTGTTAACTGTTTCATATAGCAAAAGGTTGGGTTTTGTTAGTTAGCACTGGGATAATCAATCTGATAAAAAAAAAAAGATACATGAAAGCATTGCCTCAAGTATACACTGTATAGTTTGCAACATTGTTTTGCTTTAATTTATAAAGTAACGTTGCATGTTACGTTAACGTAGACAATAAATGTCTTTTTACTAAAAATGATTTACTGTGAAGTTAATTTAAAATATGTTGTACAATTTACATTATAGGTATATATGTTGTTGAAGTCAATAATACATTATTTACAAATCACAAAAGGAATTTATTAAAAAATAATTCTGTCCATGTCCTTGTCCTCAGGCCAGTTTTATTTTAGTTGATAGCGGGCCAAACCAGACGAGATCTCTAGATCCCTGAAATCAAGGTCTCAGAGCCAAGAGCTGCCATCAAGAGCTGCCAGCATCCCAAACTGTACAAGGCCCACTATTCTCACTCACAACTCCCAGCAGCACCTGCACAATCCCAAATCCCAGACTCTGACCTTTACCTTTTTGACTCCACTTGGAAAAGGCACGTACCTTCTTCGTATTTTCTCAGAAGCAATCATTGTGCAGGTGGGAGGACTGAGTATTAACCATCACTGCTTTAAGTTAATGGACTGTGTGCATATTATGGATATGTTGCATTATGATGTCTTGGAAACAGTGTTTTTTTTTATTTCTGAGTTAATAGTGAACCATTGTAAGATTTTGCAAGGTATTGTTTTATTATTGGTGCCAAATATTGAGAATTCAGGTTCCGAATGACTGATATTAGGGTTGCAGCCAGTCAGAATACAAGTAGTTGATGAGAACTCAGTGATTCAAAGAGTGACAATGGAAATAATGTGTTGCTGAATTGAAACGGAGGCATCTTTGTTGAGCTGTATACTGGACCTATGGGCATTCATGTTATGTAGTTTATTTTTGCAAAATAATAATAATACAAGGTACCAGTTATTTGTCTTGTATGGATATTTGATATTGAAAATAACCTTTTCTGCCTCCGGTCCGAGTCTGGAATCCTCTGATTCTGGTCCAGTATAAATGTAATCTCCACTAACTAATAATGAATTTACTGCATTCCCTTACTGTTAGGAACTGTGTGCTACATCAAGATCGCAGTACGATCTGGGTAATTCTATACTCAAAAGTCAAACTTTCATTGAAAATAGTAACCAACGCTGTATCCAGTGTTTTTGTATATCTATGGTTGTACTGGTCTTGCCATGTTGAGAGCTGTGTAGAGGCAACAGAAATCCTCTATATTTTTGAATTTATCTCCTTTAAAATCTTAATTTCATTAATAGATAAGTGATGCCATCATAGAAAGAACATAATTAACACAGTGAGAGAACAGTCGTAGGCTCTGGAGGTGTTTCATAACAATTGATGGATGTAGGTCAAGTGGAAACGAGGTCCGGCTCGGCCCTTCGACCCTGACAGAAGCGCTCTCAGACAGGTTGGCAGTTCCCACTGAGCGTGTGCGTCATCCCCCCGGCCCTGACATGTTTCAGGATGTAACAACCCCGCCTCAGCAGCTGCCCTGATCAAGCTAACCCCCCGTCCCACCCTTGGAAACAGGAGACTGACAAGCATTATTTGTATAAACACAGCAAAATATTTTGTGATTTTTCATTATTTTGAATTTAGTCAAAGCATGCAATCTTGAGTCACATCAGGATTTCTTATTACATGTGTTGCATCATTAGAAACTTTGGTAATGTAGCAAAAGATGTTATCATCTGTGTATTTCTATAATTACAACTATTGCTAGTTAGAGACCTGATTTTATCTTTTTAAATATATTAATAAATACATATAATCAGTTGATGTCCCTCCTCAAAGATACACAGTATAGCTTTCTGTGATGTATTCTATGTTAGACTCATTTGACCGTGACATGTTTTCTCTAAAGTTGTCATTCACAGCCTAAATAATATAACTATATTTTTCTTTGCCCTTATATATATATATATATATATATATATATATATATATATATATATATATATATATATATATATATATAACATATAAATCATAGAAACAGTTACAGTATGTCAACCTGCTGCAAACTGGAAATGATTGAACAAGTCTTAATAATAACATAATTAAACTGCTTAAAAGATGACAATGTGTTTTCTTTATTTTGTTACTTCTTTGGAATGTTTGAGCTTCACAGAATGTACAGAGTTTGACAGGGGAAGTCTGTTTTGTAAAACTTAGTTCGGGAAAAAGGACCACCCCCCGAACACAGTGCACTAAGTACTTAAGCACAACAAACCGTTCATGTCCTCTTTGACTCAGTTTCCATATACCCCAGCCCTGTTCTTGTCGTCCTAATAATTCTCTCTCTCTCTCTCTAACAGGACTACAGGAACAACGGGGGACTCTGCGCCACCAGAGCTTCTGAAGAGACGGCCCCCACTAACACAGAATCCACTCCCCCCGTCCCCACCAGCCACCGGACGCCAGTGGCCTCTCATCGCACCCCTCCAACCTTCTTTCCACGACCCCCCTCAGCCTCCTCGTTCCTTCTCCCCTCCCTTGCCCTTCAACCCTCGACCCCCACCCTTTCATTTGGTAACATCACAACCAGTTTGGTAGCCAATCATGGTCCAATGGGAAGCTTTCACCAGTGTGACGTGGCAACTTGAAGCCTCCAGCCCACATACATGGATGCGTGGAGCTTTTAAAACTTTTGAAATGATTGTTTTTTGCATATTCATAGATTCTGGGTTATTTAAGGAGGGCGAATGAGTGGATGATGCAATTGTTTACCATCTTCTTGACAAATCTGGTATTAAAGTAACAAGTACACCTGAAACGGCCTCTGTTTCAATGTTTTAAAAAGGGCAGGGTGCGCAGCTTTTAGATGTTTTTTAATGCTTTGATAAATGTTCTGTATTTGTTAAATTAAATCATGTGATGCATTGCCTGGTGTGGCCACAAAATATATATATATATATATATATATATATATATATATATATATATATATATACGTAACACAACTGATTTCACATCAGATAATGTAATCATCAGCCTGGGTGACCGAGTTCAAGAGTCAAAGGTCGGATGCTGTGTCCTGACTTTTCCGCCTCCAGCAATAACTGTCAATAGGTCAATAATAATCAATAGGTCGGTCCTAACTCCTCTCATAAATCACAAGAAGTCATAAGAGGCGCTGGAAACACATCTGTCAAGGCCCTCCGATATAGCCACTGCAGCATTGACAGGCCTGTCAGTGTGTTATGCACACTCTGTATTACATTGTATGTTTCTGGTGTGATGGTGGGGGTTGTTTGTGTCTTGTGCCAGTCTTCCCTGATGAATGGACTTGTTTAGCTCACCAGACACATACTTTGGCTTTGGTTCTTAAAATCTGTCATATTGGCACAACAGTGCATGTCATCACTGTTTACATCACAGCGCATCTCTGAGTTACTGGCTGTTCAGCGGATATCGATTGGTTTTATTTCAACGTGATAGTGAATAATTCTTGTCGCCGCCAGCACAGAAACCAAACAGTCCTCTTCAGAGAGATTTCGATCAAAATAGCACCAAGCCGTATTGTGTAATGTGTTGTACAGCGCAACAACAGAGCTCTCAAATCGATGCACCTCCCTCACATTTGGCTGAGAGGGCGCACGTTGTGGTAGGTGTTATTTCCACTTTATAGTTCACCACATGTGACTGTGTGAAGTGGTTTCAGTGAGAGATGCAGAGACTGAACTGTGGTAGACTGGGAGACGAATGCTTCTCTTTCCAGGAGGAGCAGACAGTCCCTGTGATCAAACACTGGACAGTTCACTCAGGTAATTAAAGTGCCTCCACCGTGATTTGATTAGATGTTGAGCTCACAAGGATGACCATGAACTGAGTGCTCTTTGTAATTGCACGGTTATTATTTTTTCTACTGAACCTATAGCTCTTCATATCAATCAATAAATGTGGGTTGTCCTTATACTTTTCTTGACTACTGAACCAGTTCATTTAAATCCATCTGACTTTTCATTTTTTGCAATAAAAAAAAGAAGATGTTAGTAAAAACCTAACATTTATTTGAATATATATTATCCATTCTGGTTTCTGAATAAATAAAATATCTAACATACAGGTTAATGTCAGCGATTAATTCATGATTTACATAGATCTATTACAAAACCAAATGACTAATTTTCTAAGGATGTTTATTTGTACCTGTGATATAGTTCCTATTATACATACTGTACCTTTAATAAAAATCATCTAATTACATTAAAAGTTCGTCAAGGCCCAACAGATGTATGCCTGTCCTACACATAACCAAATACACAATACATTAACATGGTTATATGCACATACCTGAGCATAACTCAATAATGCAGGTTCTTCTACTCGGAATCCGGATTTGATCCATGAAAAAGACAGTTAAGTTCAAATGCAAAAAAATGCAGTATTTGATGAATGGCAGTGATGTTAAGCGCTGTATGCCTGTGAGAAATATTAATATCCTGCAAAACCAAACGCATCTCTGGAGCGTGTCCTATTATAGTTTAACAAAACATCTATACCAGTGTTGTCCACGCGCACAGGCAGGTAAGTGTCCGAGGTAAAGTAGACACACATTGATTTAAGGCATACAGATGGCCTAAAGTAAAACAAAAACGCATAGTTAGTGCTGGAGGGGAAACAGTGTTCACCGAAGAAGCGACGTCTCCTCTTTTCAGAGTAAGATGTCAGTTATATGTGCAGTTAGGCATCCATAAGAGGCTCTGCGAAATGAGTCTAAAGTCGAAGACCTAGCTGTGTGTAATCCGACCCGCGGCACTGATTCTGAAAAACACTCCTTGAAGGGTTAGTTTATGTGTGAGAGTGGGGGTTCGTGGTGGAGGGGGATGAGGCCCGATCAGTCTCCTCTCTTCGCGGATGTTGAAGGAATAGTGGCAGTATCTGCGGCCGGCTGGTCGGGGTCGCTTTTGTCAATCACCCCGTCGGCCAGTCTGTGCGCCTCCATCTCCTCCCCGCCCTCAGACTCCCGGGCGTTTGGCGGGATGTCGAGGTTCTCTCCGGTTTGAGACGCGTGAGTCTGTCTCTCCAATGTGTCCGATCTCTCAGTGTTCGCGTGGCCACGGGAGGACGCGTAGAGTCCTTCCTCCTGCTGCGAGTGCGCAATTTCTGCTCCAGACACGGCCACACTCTCGGCTCTGTCATCCCATTGAAACGCATGACTGTACGGGGCTGTGACCTGCCTGGTCTGGTTGAGAGACCGCGGTCCACTCTGTGTAGAGTTCCACTCCGTGACATTGTTGCTTGTGGAAATATTAGTTGAGATGTTTGCGGTGGGGGTGACCTCCTCTGGCACTGGCTTCCCCGCAGATGAGGATGCACTGGTTGGTTTCCAGATCAGACTGTAGTAAATTGCCAGAATAATGGCTGCTAAAGACACGGACAATACATATGCAAAAACAGTGGCTAGTCTCACCCACTTCTTGTTTGTCTTAGCAGCCATTTTAGCCTTTTTGTCCCCCGTATAGGTAGCAGGTTTGCCCCTCTCCATATTGGGCATGAAGTCCCGCTCTCTCATATTGCCCCTATTTTTTCCTCGATGCTCCACCACCCCCTCCGTCTTGAAGGCTTGTTGTTATCCACAATCCAAGAGAAGACAGGAAGCAGAGGGCTGAGGAGAAGGACCACCTTGAACCGTCCGCACAGGAGTATTTGGCAGCTAAATTAATTTCTTGTAATTCATTTGATCGCAAACGCGCTGTGGCTAATCCTCGGTACCCAGTGCAGCATTGCGTTTCATAATGGACATCAAGCATCCACAGGCTGATCGCGCGTTTCAGCATCCGACAGCGGCGGGACCAATGTCTCCTCTCTATGACGTGTCCAGGGAACCGCTGGCTGTAGGCCCACAGCAAACAGGCTACGCAGTATACGATTTGATGTATTAAACGATTAAGTGAGATCATACGGTACACAACTGTCTGTATCATCCAGCAAATGAAGTGGCTGGCTCAGCTAAAAATACAGGAGAGGGGGCGGGCGATGGCTCTTAAAGAAGCAGCAGCTGTGCAGCGGCCCGAGAAGAAACCACAAAAAGCACACACACACACACACACACACACACACACACACACACACACACACACACACACACACACACACACACACACACACACACACACACACACACACACACACACACACACACACACACACACCATATTCTCATCCGGGGAGCAGGTTGATGTAGCGGGGTGAACACTTGTCCGAGTGACGCTGCGAAGTGTTTACCTTACAGTGTGCACACGAGTGGGAATTATGTCTGTTTAATATGTACAATGAGCCAATAAAGTGTTGATTCATTCAATTTTTTACCGGAATTTATGAATTATGTAACGCTTCACTGATAAAATTGGAAGCACGACCAACGGCACGTCAGACGTTTGGCATTTCAGCACAATGGACAGCGCCCGGATTTGTCATTGCGCATGTCCCCTGGGAAGCTGCAGAGGTGAAATAGGTGAAGGACAGGGGCAACAGGATTTGATCAGTGCAATACATAAAAATTAAAAAAAACAGTTGCTTAAACTCCAGTTGGTGATCAACATAACCCGCAAACAATTTGAATTACTTTGTCTCATATCAACTACATAATTATATCAACTTAAAATAACCACAAAAACAATTTTCAGTTGATTTTATCCTCCATTACATTCCTGCATCTAACATCCAGCCATTTATAAACACTGGATCATTATATGTGTCATGTTGACAAAAGTAAAATCATGATAAACAGAACGGTGTTGTAACATCCCTACCGGGTGATTGGCTGCATAAAGTGCATATTGTACAAATGACTAGACTTTTCATCGGTGCAGGCAGTCCTGCTGTTACGGGTGTGGCTGTCAGCATGTAAGGTGATAAGTATGACAGGCAAGACAAGCAGTCATCCCACAGAACCAAACACACACACACATTCAGATGTTTATACAGGAAGATTGATTGTTTTCATTACGATGTTTTATGGAGGATGAGGACGATCAACTGTATGGGGTTTTACAGTATGGCTGCAACACAAGACATTGAAACAATTGCACTAGAAATGGAGGGAACAGGATGTGACACAGTCTTAAGAGCAGACCGTTCTTTTGACTGAATCTTTTCACCTTATTTGATTGTTTCCTTCTTTATGTAAATCATTGGCTGTATCATATCCTACATTTACAGCTAATCACTTTGAATTTTGTTTTACTCATCTGCTTACTATTTTATACAATCATGGCCCAACCACCTGTCCAGGGTCATAATGTAGTGCCATTTATTACTGGAGGCAGGACACTGGCTGCTGTTTCAACAAAGGATTTACGGGTCATTTGGATATCATTCAAATAAACCTTAAGATCGTGCAATATCTAATGCAAACGTTCAGCCAGTCCGAGGTCGAAAGAGTGTCATTTGATGAACCACCAGAGACTCAGTTTATTTAAGATCCTGATGTTTTTTTAATGAAAATAAAATCCCACGACCATCACACATTTATGCGCTCAACATAACTGTGAAAATCACTTATTAAAGGTTCAGTTCACCCAACTACAAGAAAAACCTTTTCTCACTTATCCCCGGTGTGACTATATATATATATATAGGGTAATATTTATTTAAAAAAATTCAACATCTTAACAGTGTCTTTGTTACTCAAGCCACAGAGCACTGTGTCAACACTTCTCTGTGGACTTTTTATTTTTTATAATGTAATAGTTGGCCTACTATTTTGAATTCTGTAAGACACAAACAAACACAAATAATTTCACCTCCCTAAAGTGACTGCAGAAATATCGCACACAGACAGCTTAAAAATAGAGAAAATACAACTAAAGCAATAGAATGTGTTTGAGAAAGTTGGGTGAATTAACCCTTTCATATAATTTAAAATACTGCTCAATTGAGTTCTGAGTTGAGGTAGCTTGAAAGCGTCACTTCCACCTTTAGTCAAGTTACGCGTTTGTTTTTTTGCAAACTAAATTTGCAATGCATATTTCCCAGGGAGTGTCCTGAGTACAGTCAGAGGCTATGCACTAAACTTCATTTCAGTGCATCTTTTGGATTCAGATGGAGGGATCTTCTCATCAATGGTTTTGATCATGATGGATTTATTTCAGTTATAGCATTAAGGTGTCACAAATGTCACCCTAGAAGGGCAAAATGAATAGGAAAAGACACTTCCTGGACCCTCCAGTGGTCAAAGACTACCTGGTCAAGGGAGAAAGATTTACCAAGTGGTCAGAGGTGAGTGGATATTTTGTATAGTATCTGAGCTGTATCATTAAACCTCAGGTAGAGAGTTGTTGGATGATGATGTGAACTACTTATATTTTCCAGAAAAGTTCATGAATTCAACATAAGCTTTACAGTGGCATTCAAATTAAACTTCCATGTCTTTCATCACGCACTAAAAAATAAAAACGCAATGTTAGAGTTGCACAGATTTAATGTATACATATATTTCATTTTGGCTGGTATTTAAACTCAATTTATCTCCAAAATGTGTGAACACTAATTCCCTTGTCTCTACCCAGGACTCCACAAAGACTGCTCCTGTCACTATGAAGATGGACCCGAAAGGTTTTTACGTTTACTGGATCAACCAAAGCAAGGTAATCGATATTGAGATTCGGGAAGAAAAAAACAATACCTTGTACTACATGTCGGAGGTGTGGGTTAAATGTGCACTCCCATTCAGTGGCTAATACAAATTAAAGGGCTTTCTGTGCAGCAGACAAACACAACCTGACAGATTAAAGCCCATGTTGAATAGAGGTGGTCGTGTATGACTCACATCCAGAGTGCGTGTAATGTGGATCTGCCAAAGCTGTGGGATGTCCATGCAGATTGTGGAGATTATTGATTGGTGCTAATGTGGGCTCACCACTGTGCAGCTGAACTGTGAAGTACTTGATGAGGATTGCTTTATTTCTCTCTCTCTCTCTCTCTCTCTCTCTCTCTCTCTCTCTCTCTCTCTCTCTCTCTCTCTCTCTCTCTCTCTGTCTCTCTCTCTCTCTCTCTCTCTCTCACACACCCTCTCCCTCTCTCTCTCTCGCTCAATCATGCTGGGAATTTTAGATGAAAAAGCAGTTTCTTACGTAATGTCTTCAGACATTGCATTCAAATATTCTCCACACAAACACAGTAAATCCCATAGTTTTTGCACTTTGCTAAAGGATGACTTGTATCTCAATTCATATTTGGACTGACATGTTGAATTGAGAAGATGCTCTGCTTCTTGTTTCTAGGAGACAACGTTTCTGGATGTTGCTACTGTCAGAGATACCAGAACAGGAAAATATGCAAAACTTCCCAAAGTGAGTACAGTATTATTATTGAATCTAGTATCCTGCTCTATGGTACAATTAGGTCAAAGTGGTGTGTTTGTTATAGAAGAATCTCAGCAGGCATGCAAATAGGGTGTCAAGCCCTCAGTTTGGCCATTATTATAAGAGGCATATTTGCATTGCAAAAACATCTCTGAACACATGCACCTACTCCCCCACTACAGAAACACACAGACGTACACATACACAACAGTAAACACACACCGTACCACACATTGAGTCATGATCTGAGATTTCTGTGAGTGAGCTTGCCTGTTTTTTTAGCCAACATCTGACAGCTATAGTGCTTCTTCCTCACTGGCCTCCAGAGAGTTGCAGTATGCAGCCATCGTCACCCCTCGCAGGGGGTTCAAAGGTGAAATCTGAAAACTGTTCACCTCAGGGAGAGCACAGAGCACTGCATCATCACAGCTGGGGTGCTGATGCAAGCTTGTCTTCCTCTTGGGCCCCTTTGGGGGGAGGGGAGGGGAGGGGAGGGGAGGGTAGAGAAGTAATTGATTGTAGAGTAGCGGACAGATGAAGGTATTAACTAATACAGTACCCTGGTCTTCTTGTTGCTGTTTGTGTTGTACATGTGAGTGTGTCTGTGTGTGTGTGTGTGTGTGTGTGTGTGTGTGTGTGTGTGTGTGTGTGTGTGTGTGTGTGTGTGTGTGTGTGTGTGTGTGTGTGTGTGCATATCTTTGCATGCCTTTGTCAGCAAATTTGCATGTGCTGAACAAACTCCTGGAGAACACGAGCTGCAGACATTATTTTACTTCTTGAAGCAAACAGAGGGTGAACAGATGAATAAATAATCAGCTTGAAAATGACACCACATATTTTGAGCCATACAAAACATATATTCCCTCTCTTTTGCCTTTCACAGCACACCAAGGTCCGTAACGTGTTCAACATGGACTTCCCAGACAGCAACCATCTCGCCAAAACTCTTACCTTTGTCTCAGGTCCAGACACAGTGAATCTGACTTACCATAACTTCTTTGCCTCTAAGGAGAAAGTGACACAGGTAATGTGTATGCACAGACTGTGTGTGTTATTGGCACTGTGTCTGTCCTTTAGCTGTTTACGATCCTCCTTTATGTCTACTCTGATTGTTCCAACACGACCATTAGCCTTACAATGAGCCTTTGCTTCCCCCCAAGAAGGCGCCCTCTGTCTCCCCTTTAGTCTTTATTAGACATTATGTCTCCAATTTCCGTATTTAATCAACTGTAATGAAATTTGTGCTTTGTTCAAATGCAACATCATTTCCTGAGGTACTATTATGTTAATGCCCTCTAGTGGTGACTTTGTGTCCTCATAACATATACTATAATGACGTTTCAAAAACAATTCATGTTGACACTGAATATAATATCCTGTTTTTGTTGTTGTAATTAATGCACATCAGAACTGGGCAAATGACATCCTTGCAATCGCCTACAATGCTGCAAGAAACAATGCGTGCAGACAAGTCTTCCTGGAAAAGATGTAAGTGAACACCATGGCATCTGACAGTTCAGCTTGTATTGTTGCTGAGTGAAAACAACACCATTTCATTTCTCCTTTATGACACAGAATCATGTGGTAAAGCTAAGCAATTGTGCTCAATCCTAGGTTTGCCCGTATTTCTCTTCACACCAACAAGGACGGCAAGATCCTAGTGAAAAAGTAAGTCGCAGGTCATGAGAAAATGGCACGCAGAAATTAGTTTGTATAGCAGACTTCCACATTTCTTGTTCAATGTTTCACTGTGTGTGTATTTTCAGTATTTACAAGATGTTCCCTGCGGATAAGAAGAGGGTGGAAAGTGCCTTAGCGTCAGCACAGCTCCCTAAAGGAAAGGTTAGAAAATATAGACATTATGGTTGGTTGGTTGTCTACTCTCTAAATCCAACTGCTGCTCATAATGTCCTGGTGTTTGTTATGGATTTTGACTGAAATATTAATGATAAGATACCACTACGAACACAGATTGGGTCAAATGTTTGTTATTGTAGATAACATGTTTTTACTTTTCAGCATGACACCATAAAGCCAGATGTCTTTACTGAGTCTGCCTTCAAGGCCTTTCTGGCAAACCTCTGCCCTCGGCCCGAGATCTATGAGATCTTCACTTCTTAGTGAGTCGACCTCTCCCGTGCTGTCTACTGATGTGACTGGATAATCCTCGAGTTATCATCTTACATCTTGTAGTTTTTCCAAATATTGTAACTATTGTCATCTAAACACTCATATAAAGGCCTCAGTTCGTGATGAAGCCACACACTTTCCATATTCTAATTCGGGAGACCAATGATTCCAAGATTTGGGCCGTGATTGACAGGAACAGCCTTTTCGTGCAGCGCTCATCTGATTGTCGCGCCTCACTGTGCCCCGCAGCTCTAACAAACCCACCATGACGAAGGAGAATTTCACCAAGTTCATCAACGAGAAACAGAGGGACTCTCGGCTCAACGAGGAGCTGTTTCCACGTCTGCGACAGGACCAGGTCAAGGCTCTGATGGACAAATATGAATCCTGCTCCTCCAATTCAAACAGAAGTGAGATTCAGTGATGATATGTTTGTTATACTGAGGCTGGATCATTTTATACTTTTGTTTATAATACTTCAACGTGTTTTGTTCACTTGCAGGTCTGATTTCTCCAGAGGGTCTCTTATTCTACCTGATGGGGCCCGAGACATCAGTTGTCATGCAGGACACGTTGGCCAAGTGTCAGGACATGACCCAGCCGATACCCCACTACTTTATCAAGTCCTCCCACAACACATACCTGACAGGTCACTTGCGCCACTTTTAGCTCGGAGCGTCTCGTACCTGATCAACTCAACACCTGCGGGTCATTAAGGGGTTATTTTTCTGTCTGTCACCCTGCAGCCGGGCAGTTCTCAGGCGTGTCCTCTCCAGAGATGTACCGTCAGTGTCTGCTGTCCGGCTGCCGCTGTCTGGAGCTGGACTGCTGGAAAGGCAAACCTCCAGATGAAGAGCCCATCATTACTCACGGCTTCACCATGACAACTGAGATTCTCTTCAAGGTGGTTAAACGTAGTTTTGGGCCTTCGGTGGGGTCCCCTGTACACTAATTTTCACGTTTGACATATTTACATTGTTGTCTCTCTTTTATACATTAGCCTTCTGGATCTTGCACAATCTAAACAGACTGTCTGAACAGATGTGTACCTTGTAAACAAATAGTGAAGCCGTACACCTCACAACTTGACTGTAGACAGGAAGCTTAAAAGCTCAAGTTATGGACCATCTCAAAAGTACCTGCCAAATAGCCAAGAGAGCTTTTCAGATTTTTTGTCAATATTTTAATTTTTTCATTCATACTTCCCATACGTCCCCTTTGCATGCACATCGGACTATAAACAGTCACACATTTATTCAGACTCCTTTTTTAAGACTTTCCAAATACAAACCACTCCTAATTATTGGATTAATTTAGGCACATGGTTGGAATATTATTATATATTGTATGGACTTCTACACTTTCAGTATACCTATTGTATAATACTATTGAACCCAGACAATTAAACAGTATAAATCATACCAAACAACTTTTTGTGCACGTCCAACCCACTTCCAGTTGTTCCTTTCTATTGTCTATCATAAATCTTGGGCATTTTCTCGTAAATGGCCAAGTCCGAGATTCCTGTGAGCACAGGTTGCATTGTTTCAATACGACATCTTCAGTGACTAAATAGTGGCACAGTGTGTCTATAAATAAAATGAAAGTCTTTAAACTCACTGATGACCTTTTTATTCATGTCCAGGTGCACATTAAAGAGTAAAAGAGTGCGAAGGCTTAAACGTACACAGTTACACTGAAACAGACACACAGGCAGGCAAACCCGTCATCCTCTCACTCTCAACAGTTCCATTTAAGGGCAGCCGGCGCTCCACAGTCTCCGTGTCCCGGACACAGCAGCTCAGTTCAGCTTACTGTCAGCCATGTGATAGGGTTGGAGCTGACTTCATTGCCTTTCCATAGAAGCAATAGTGATGCAGTTTGTCATGTTTTCTCTCAATGTTTTGAGAGTATTTTAATTCTTGGCTCAGTCTGTCGATTTCATGCTTTTGTGCTACTCCCATGATTTTATTATATTTGTACCCATGTTTTTTGGTGTTTGCTGTGTTATCAGCTTATTTTTGTTTTCTAAAACTCTCTTGCCCATTGAATCTTAATCTAATTCAAATACAAATCGATCTCAATGCCTAAAACACCTGTGTCTTTTTGATGACAGGATGTGATTGAGGCCATCGCAGAGAGCGCCTTCAAGACCTCACAGTATCCCGTTATCCTCTCATTCGAGAACCACGTCGACTCGTAAGACCTGAGCTTTTACATGAGCTCTTACCATGTAATGTTATTAACATAATGTAATAATGTTCGGATGCCATTATCCCAAATGCAATATTGATGTAACATACTGAGGGGTGTAATTGAACCTTTTGTTCTGGCAGTAACAGCAAATGTTTTGTTCCAGGGTGAAACAACAGGAGAAGATGGCCAACTACTGCAAAACCATATTTGGTGATGCCCTTCTAACAGATCCGCTGGACAAATACCCTGTGAGTACGCCGCTGCGCCACAGCTCGCTGTCAAAACAACAGAGTTAAGTAACGTTTATAAATGAGGGGTTTGCGAAACAGAACTCTTTGTTTGATAAATCATAAAGGATTATTGTATCGTATGTGTCTGTGTCATGAAGGCAACAAATGGAAAGGTCAAGTTTCATGTTTGTCCTCTTCCTTATCTCTGCTGAACATGGCGCTCATAGTCTCCAATACCCATCCATCCGATTCATAGCAACAGCCACAGCACCTCCTCCCAGCTGTGCGTGTGTTGTTTACACGGGTGTTCGTGTGTTTGTATTCCTGAGTCAAAGAGACAACATCTTTAACACTCTGAAAATAATATCAATTCCGTTGCCCTGAATGCTTCATGATTCAAAATTTCCCAAACCCCCAAGAAATGGCAAGTCTGCTATTCTTTTTTACTGACATAATGATCTTTTTTTGTTTACTTCTTTTAATTTAATTTCATGAAGTGCAATCATACAGTGCAGTCATCTCCTCAGAGACGTGTATCCAGAAATACACTTAGATGGTACATTTAAAAGAAGTCCACAGGAAGTGTTTCCATGTTGTAAACAAGCCAGATGAGAATACTTTAAACCAAAGCTTTTCCTTTAATATCTTCACATTCCCAAAGACAGTACTGAGGACATGACCTTGATGTGTGCTACAGTGCGGTAGTACTATTGTATTGTTTACCACAAGTTAGTTTTAGAATTCTTTGTATTTTTCTGAACCATGCAGCTGAAGCCGGGCCAGCAGATCCCCAGCCCTTCTGAGCTTATGGGTAAGATCCTCATCAAGAACAAGAAAGGCAGCCATGAAAAGCCGACCCAAACTAAGAAAACCAGCACAGCAGCAACCGACCAGACCACAACCACCCAGGACCCAAACTCCACCTCCCAGGATCCTGCCAGCCCGGCACCCAGCACCCAGGAGAACCAAGGTGGACCAGATGAGCCGCCAGTCAAATCAGATTACATTTAAAAGATAGCCGTGTTTAGTTATTTTTTAGGTGTCACTGACATTATTTTTATATGTTTAACCAGAGGGGGACGCAGCTGTGGGGGACGCAGCTGTGGAGGACGCTGAGGAGCAAGAGGAGGCAGAGGAACAGGACGAGGAGAAAATGAAGACATCAGATGAGGTAAAGTGTGTGGTTACGATGACAGATGTATTGCTCTGCATCATCTGTGGCATACTAAAACAGCTCAAGCAGTTAACTTCCGGTCAATCCCCCACAGGGCACAGCTGGACAAGAAGTCACAGCCTATGAGGCGATGTCGTCGCTGGTCAACTACATCCAGCCCAATAAATTTGTCTCTTTTGACATTGCCAGAAGTATGTCTTTGCTGTGTAAATTTAACCCAAACTCAGACCAAATGTGATGTCATAACATACTGCACAGGGAAACAAATCAAAGTGATTTTTGCAATTCTCTTCTTTCTTCACAGAGAAAAACAAGAGTTTTGTCATCTCATCTCTTGTGGAGACCAGAGGGGAGGCAATGATTTCCAAGACTGCTGTTGAGTTTGTTGAGTATCCTTTAGGAGTGCTGTAAATGCTCTAAAATATGTAAAACTGTATTAGATAGGATGAATTATGGCACAAAATTGAAGAAAAATACCTTTCTCTATGCTGCCACAAGAGTCTCCTGTGGTTCACGTAAACTACAGAGGTAAACAGCTTCCTAAACCACCTCTCTCAGATACAATAAGAGGCAGATGAGCAGGATTTACCCCAAAGGAACAAGAATGGACTCATCCAACTACAGCCCACAACCTTTTTGGAATGTAGGCTGCCAGTTGGTGGCGCTCAACTACCAGACGATGGGTAGACATTAATGCACAATACACAGACAACCACTTAAAATGTGCTGCACACAAGGAGATGTAACCATTCATTGTTTCTCTTTAATCATCACTTGAGTCTGACATGTTTTAAATGTCATCCTCTGCTATATTTCTAAACCCGAGCTTCTGTTTTTCACCACAGCATGTCAGTGTTGCAGCTCTTTGTGCTGTGTGGGCCTCTGCTGTGCTTTGCATCCCAAATGCTCACTGCTCCTCCCTGTGCAGTACAGAGGGGCCATGAATGGGCTGTTTTGTGTCTATTTTCAGATTTCCCCATGCAGCTGAACATGGCTCTTTTTGAATTCAACGGCAGAACTGGCTACATGCTCAAGCATGATGTTCTGCGTCGCAGTGACAAAAAGTTTGACCCTTTCTGTGACAGGATTGACACGGTTGTGGCAAGCACACTGACCATAAAGGCAGGTTCACAGCCTTGTTGTTATTCTTCTTCTCTCACTTTAACTATCAATGTGGTGTGTTCGGCTAATATCTGTGAAAACTAACAAAATGTTTAAAGAACGGTAAAAATGTTCATAGACTAAAGTGGCATCATTTATGGTGTTGCATTGTAGGGAAACGGATGTAATATGTGTATCACTGGGAGCAGTTTTTGCTTTTCTAAATTGAGCACTTAATTAGCCTCAATACCCTTAGAAAGTCTGTGTTTGTGTGTGGATGAATACAAATAATACAAGCTTCCTGCTGAGACTGATATATGGTTCCGGGTACTCAGCATGCTCTGCATGACTGAAAGCCTGAGCTTTATTTATACCGACTGTGTCCTGAGAACGGGTCCACACAACAGCATCCATAGCCTCAGCTGCTCCATACATGTACGTCATTATATTATAATTTTTCGCCCGCATCACTAGATCTACTCGGGCCAGTTTCTGTCTGACAAGAACGTGAAAACGGGAGTCGAGGTGGAGGTGATTGGGCTGCCGGGAGACCCCAAGAAGAAATATCGCACCAAATGGTCCACCACACCCAATGCCATCAACCCAGTGTGGAATGAGGAGCCTTTTGTTTTTGAGAAGGTGTGTGTCTGTTACCTATGGAAGCCCGTTTCTGCCCAAAAAAAATATTCTGTGAAATTAAAGTCGAAATTATGAGTTAATAAAGTCGAAATTATGACATAATAAAGTCGAAATTATGAGATAGTGAGTGCGCATGCGCTTCAGTGATGCTGGCTTTTTTACTTCCTGTTATCTGCGCTGTCTTCGACGGTCTCCTCATCCCCTCGCCGGTCTAACCATGCAAACGATATGCAAACGTAACTGTTGACGTTTTAGCTCAACAAATAATAGCATTGCTATTAATGTAGCTGTTGCATGTGTTCCTCAAAGGGGGCTACCGGTACGACCTTTAATCAAGATGTGGTGTCATCACAGCCGTGATGTCCTACTAACGCTAATGCAGTATGTTGAAAAGTAACGCACATATTGTAACTGTGCACCGAGTTGTCCTCTGTCGTTTAGACAGGCGCTTTGCGGTGAAAAGTGTGTTAGCACAATACCATTTAGAGAATGAAGAACAACACTGAGTCTCAAGCATATTGTAGCGACCCTTGGTCAGGAAAGCTACGAGACGTTATCTTGCTCATTGTGTAGTTTATTCGGGGACAGAACACAGGCTACTGTGGGCCGTCGGCTCCGCCAACAACAGTCAACACCGTTAAACGCTCTCTTAACGTCCCTCAAACTCCGCTCCCGGTAACTCTGCACAGGCAGCAACACATCCCACCTCGCTCGCTCTGCCACACTCATGACCCGGCCACCCCCATAGGTAGCTTTTTTTTTGTGGCGGAAACGGGCTTCCATAGTAATCAAACTCAGCCATTGAGCTCAGCCATTATAACGCACCGTGTTGCTGCTGCTGTTGGGGGGTCTTATATATTTGTTGTTTATGCATAGATCATGCTCCCAGAAATGGCCTCTCTAAGAATTGTAGTCCATGAGGAGAACGGTAAATTCTTGGGACACAGGATCATCCCACTTGGTGCCATCCAGTCAGGTCAGTGAAAAAAAAACACCTCACTTCATGCTTCATCTAATCTACGTCATTTATAACATCACTGGGTCATTCCAGGCCTCAGAATGTTTGCTAACACGTTTTAGCTAGCTTCTGGATAAGGGGAGCAGCTGCCTTGTTTTTCATTCACAGAGGTTTGTTTTATGGCCTGTAGGTTTCCATCACATCTGCCTGCGCAGTGAGAGCAACATGCCGCTCACTCTGCCTGCTCTCTTTGTGTACATCGAGGTCAAGGACTACATCCCAGCAGCCTTTGCAGGTACTTGGATTTTTGCTCTGGGTTTTTGCAAAAGAAAAAGCTACTGCTGCAATTATATACTTGTTGTTACAATAACAGTCAGGGAGAAGACTGATTTAGTTCAGATTTGTAAAACTCTGTAGCATTTAGGTGTCTTTGTCATTTATTTTTGGTTAAAGTCTGAATTATTGACATATTTGATTCTACCCTTAGATTTCACAGATGCCCTTTTCAATCCAATGAAAGGAGCAGAGAAGACCACAAAAGCCCCAAAGGAGGTAACGAAAAGCAGCCAAAGGAAACTTAATTCAGTCATAATCTACTGAAATAGACACATCAGTTCTCCCTTGAATCCTCAACAGCACCATTTCACTTCCTGGAAGATGACCAGCATTTTTAGATTGTAAGGTTCTTGTCTTTTGTTGTGCCCACGCAGTCATCCTCTGACTACATTTCTCCCTATGAGAAACCTCTCGTGGTCCAAACCCCCACGGACAAAGCTAAGGAAAGTGAGGCCCCTGCTGCAGGTAATGAAGCTTGTGAATGGGACACAGTTCAAAGTTGTTGTTTTTTACAGACACTGAGCTTGAATTTTGCTCTTGTAGTAATTATTTGGTACTGAATTAAGAAGCTGTATTTGAACGCTTTCCCCTTACAGTAGAAATTGCAGCATCTGAACCTACACCATTAGTTGACACTGATGACCAATCACCAAAGTCTGCTCCAGAGGCAAGCTCAGAAGAAGCTAAAGAAGAGACTGAGAACACCACACCTGAAACCCTTCCTGAAGCCTCTCCTTCCCCTGAGATTGAAGCAGTTCAAGAGCCAGAGGCATCTTCTGAAACCAAAGAGGAGCCGGTGAACGACTCCAGTACAAACCCTGAGCCTGCTCCAGATGATACACCAAGCACAGACGCTGCCAGCTCTGCTGATGAGCCTGTTGCTGTGGTCTTGCCCTGTCCAGCAAGTGCATTGTCTGAGTCTGCCGGATCAGGTGACTCATCTCAGCCACCAACATCCAGCGAAGGTAACACCGAAGTGCTTCATGTGTTGCACTCATCACAGTTCCATTTTGTCATTGCACTACTGTAGGTGCCAATTTAGACTTTCTTTGTTTCAAAAATGCATATCCACTGCCGACACAAGTAGGAGGATTCTAACAAAACCTTGTGTGTTTACGCGGCAGAGCCTTCAACTGTGACTATTGAAGAACTGACACAGCATAAGAACTATCTGAAGGTCATCAAGCGTCAGGAGAGAGACATAAAAGAGGGAGAAAAGAAGTCTCAGAAAAAAGGAGAGGATCTGATTCAGAAATACTCTGACACGTTCAAGGCCATCAAGAAGAAGGCCTCTGTGAAGAAAAAAGAGTGAGAATATTATTTTTTCCCCTCATTTGTTGTCTTTTCTGAGACAGTTTCCAGCTGAAATATGGTAGGAGTAAAAGGAGGAGTGTAGTTAATTCAACAGCGTATTAATACTTACCCACTAATGAAGTTGTTGTTGTTTTGGTCTGTGTCATTAATGAGATTATATTTAGAAGCATGGAGAATATTCTTCGGCTAATGTGTTTTTCCAGCTGAAGCAGAATATTAGAGGACGAAGAGAACAAGTAAATGAGTATTGGCTGCACTGCCTTTGGTGCACAGCCCTCCACGTTAATCTTTCAGGAAAAAAATTGTTATTCAAGGCCAAATGAGCATTGCTGTATGGGATTTCCAGTAACTACACAGTTTTACTTTAAATTCTGTACGTGGAAGGATTATGGCTGTTAGTCAATAGACGCAAGGGGAATAAACCCTTGCATATGTCCTGTCATGTTGTATCATGTTATGCTTCCTCCAGGGGAGGGGGAAACACCTCTGACTCCAGCGTGCAGACGGAGCGGGTGCAGGAGCAGAAGGAAAGAATGCAGATTGAGCTGCAAGCTCTGTGGATGGAGCAGTGTGATCAGTTGAGGAAGAGGAAAGAGCAATGTGCAACAGAGGTGAGTAAAATACAGGTTTGTGTTTAACACGTTTAACACACAAAGTTGCATCAATAAACATTTGTTTTCCTCATTTCAGATGAAAGAAAAGACAATAGTGATGGAAAGGAAATCAGTAGATTTATTCAAGTACTGTTCATAAAACTGCACTCATCAATATTCTTGTATTAACAAAGGGTCAGTTGACTATGTGTAATGTGAAAGGCGTCGCTCGTAGTGGCAACACCACTGAGAATTATCATCTCCTTTAATTGATTCTTCAGCTCCCCTCAGCTCTAAAGAGCGTTTTAACATCCATCTGCTCAGTGTTGCGGTTTTACGGCCTGCAACTTTACTGTTTTGTTTCAGTGTTAAATAAAAAAGCTGTCAAAATTCACATACCTACTCAGCAACACACATCCAAAGTTAGCATTTAGCAGCTAAAGAGCTAGATATTTCCTACTAGACCTATATTTGCCAAAAGGCAGAAACACGACTCCAAGTGCATAATAATGTTGCTCTGTAACAGCTTCGCCATGTCAACTTTTCTAGTTCATTTCCAAATCAAGATTTGCATACAAAACATAAAAAATATGATGCATTGTTTAAGAATAAATTGCCCAACAGTATAATAATTTGCTCCACTATTGAGCACCAGCAGATGCCGGATAACCGCAACGTTCCAGCTGGGGAACCTTTGTGGCATGTCAAAACATTTATTCCATATTTGTTCCAACCAAAAAACATTTAGTTATGGCATTGATATTTTTGCTCAATCAAGGATGGAAATACATTTCATCAGCCCCAAAAGTCTGAGTGATCCATTAGTCCTTTTGCGGCTCATCCGTGTAGCAAAAGAGGGGGCTTTCTGTGCTCAGGGGTAGCATCAGCAAAGATACTCTATAACAAAGATGCCACTTTAAAAATTCTGCCAATTGTTTAAAAATGTCTACACTTCCTGTCACCGAAGTGGGTGGGGTCATGACGTGTTTGAAAGAAATGGGACTCAAAAAGTGGGTCCCATATTTACTTAATCTGTTTTAAATAATCTGTTCACATCTCCCAACAGAGTTAATAGACTCAGGACCTGCCCCTAGGGTCCTCAGGGGGCGGGGCATTTGGGAGACCCACACAACACAGATACAGGAAACTGACTCAGTGGGATGGTTTGTTCTCTGGCATACATTTTTGATCTGTATGAAACTGAAGGGTCAGTCAGGTGTTTTTTTAAGGGTTGCCACCTCATTAGACTGAGTGTAGACAGACAGTCCTGCAGAAGTGCTGTGTAGTGAGGTTAGCATCCCACAGGTCTTGGACCAAGTGCTCTCATTAAACTTATAGCCAAAGTTCATGCAAATTAGCAACTGAGGGCTGAACTTTTTAATCACACACAGCATTGACATTGTTATTTAGGGCCACTCAAGTCTATTTTCTAGCTCTATCTTGACTGCAATTATGTCTCTTCCTTCTTATATTGTGACAGAGACTGGCCAAACTGTTGGAGATGGCCGAAGAGAGGCACACCATTGAACTGAAGACCCTGGAGAGGTGCGAGCACACATACAACACATTTTGGGACATGCTGTACACACTGAGAGTGCAGAGGGCTTTGCTGAGTCTGTCCAATCTGTGCCTTGAGATTTAGATGTGACACTGTGTGTGTGTGTGTGTGTGTGTGTGTGTGTGTGTGTGTGTGTGTGTGTGTGTGTGTGTGTGTGTCATCTGAGGTGAAACATTTGACAATTTGCTCAGACAATACCATCAAATAATGAATAAAAAACCTCAATGTGTGTGTCTTCCAATGTCCCTGGCTGGCTTGTGGTGTCCTGGATGTGTATGTGTTATCCCAAGTCCCCAGCTGGCAGATGGTTATCTCAGGACAAGCATTATCCAACAGGTGTTTAAACAGCAGTAGGGAAGCAAAGGGAGCCGTGGTAATCTACCTGTCCACACGGACACTGTAGCATCACATTTGAGCCTCCGGTCACTGTGAAGAAAAGGTCACCTCAGAGACACACAGCCCAGCCGCTCAGTTTGAAGCAAAACGGTTGTTTATTGGGATATTTTTCATTTTTAGAATTTTAATCAAGCAGGAGTCCTCACTTTTTGCCTTTGCCTTGGTTTGCAGTGACACCAAAGAGAATAATAAGAAGCCACTCGTAAAATGTTCATCCTCAGAGAAAGCAAAGTGAGTTCACAGCATGACCTCGCCTTCAGTCCTTTTGTGTGTTTCCATTCATTGCAGTTTCTTTCACTGTGTTATAGCTTCTTGTTCAAAATGTAAAGAAATATAAGAAGACAAATGTGCTTACCCCTCTGCCAATGCCATTACATTAAGTCTGGCTTGATTTGATTCATCTTTAACAGTATGTACAAGAGCTCTAACTGAACATTATAATTATCCTATTTCAGGCTGAAAAAGACAATGAGCACAGAGCTGTTGGATGAGCCTAGTCAGTCGGACGATGCAGTAAGTAGTCTTTTTAATTCATTGAAAGTTGCAGGCGTTTTGATCATGTATGTACAATTATAAAAAGAGTTATTTGCTTTTGGGCCAAGAGTTTTATGAGAAGCTTGATACCAAGCTCAATGTCTGTGCGGAAATTATCAAGCTTTTGCTAGCAGCTGCTTCGCTTAGCTTAGCATAAAGACTGGAAACTGGGGGGAAACCCCTAGCCTGGCTCTGTCCAAAGTTTATCACGAATAAGCATACATCTCAAAATGTCAAAATATTCTTTTCAAGAATATTTGAGGCTGAGCCTACACGCTCACATGCATCACTGCACATGTACCTTAAACAGTATCAATGACACAGCTCACACTTAATATTCACTGGCTTGTTCAACTGTGTGACTATGGTTACAAAAAGACAGCAAGTGTCTAAAGAATCGACCCAAATGTGGAAGAAATGGGCATGTTACCGCACTTTCCTTTCATACATCTGAACACATGTTCACATACACCCCCGTGTTTGCCTACAGACCCGCACACAATGTTGAACAGTCACTCACAGACACGTGAGCATGTACGCCCATTCATACAAACCACCCACATTGACAAACACACACACACACACCCTTTTATCCACTGAGGAAAGTGCAGAGGGCCCTGACCAAAGGCCAGGCTTGTCTGTTACTCAGAGGCTGTTTACAGGGAGCAGACTAATCCATGTGTGGTCAATGACTCACTGGGCTGCGCTGTTGTTCCTCTGTTGGCTCATCAAGAGTCAGAGCTGTTGTATCTGCGCTAAATACACGGCCATTTCCCTCTGCTCCTCTCCGATCGACTTCATCTGGAAAGTAGCAAACCCCACTCACACCTCTGCACTTTAAGGTCCCATTGCAGCTCATTTTGATTTACTTAATCAGCCTTTGCCGATTTATTACGGCAACTATTTATAACACAATCACTTTCTTAATCAGCAAGGCCTCAGTATTGAATAAGGACTGTGAAACCAAGCTGGACAAGTCTAACCTGTTGTGACTTAACTGTATTGATCGTCTTGCTCAGGTTGCATCCCATGGGTGCATTCCTCTCTACACATACACACACAGTGAAACACATGTGCAGAACTGCTTATAGACATGCAAACCGCCTTTATCGCTCACTCACTTGATACAGCATTCACACACACATATAGACTCAAAGCACAGATCGATCGAGTTTTACAGTGGCCACATGTTGTGCTTTGCTCTGTTGTATTGTGACAGTCTTCAGATTACAGCTCACAGCGAGAGGCTCTGGTGAAGAAACAGGCTGCTACGCTGGAGGAGATCAAGACACTGACTAATCAGGTACACACACTGACACCAGGATCCACAGGCTCACCAAAGAGGTGGTTGCACTGACTTGTTAGCATTCTGGGGGAAAAAACTATGGAATACAGGAGCTAAGGACCTAAAAGTCACTTTTGCAGATTCCCGTTTGTGATTTCAACGCATCTGAAGATCTGTAAATTATATCGATGACAGTTTTTCCAGTCAGCAAATGTTCAGCACTGCAAACCCTGATGATTGGTAACCATCACATTGTACTACATCCTGAGCGAGGACATTTTTTGCTGTACGGCACCATCGCACAGTAACAAGGTTAAGTCCAATCAAGTCTATTTTAGACCAATTTTGACAATCGGGAGGGGAGTCAATGTTTTACCAGGTCGTAAAGAGAATCCAGGACAGCGCAGACATGTGCGTCAGTGAACTGAAGTCTACAGTCTAAAGCAAAACTGCCAGCAAGTCAAACTAACAGACAGCAACAGCCGACCATCATTTAACTAGCTAGATAGCTACTTAAATTACCTTCATCGGCTTGCGCGACGCATGCAAGACATCGCAATAATGGGAGGGAGGCATGCAGACGAGACGAGACCTAAAGTCGAGGTTAAAAAATGGAATAGTTTACTTTCGGGTTGTCTGAAATCATGATACAATTTTCCCGGCATGAATATGGGAAATATAATACTTAATTAGGATTACAGGCAAGAAGGATGAATACATTTTTCGACTTCCTTGATCTGAGGTTGTCAGAGCCCTGGGTGTGTCCCCACAAGGTGACTAATACGTGATCAATACAAGCAAAGTTCAAACTGTGCCAGCAACAAATCCCTGCTTTTTAAAATTCATTGCCATCTGTCCACTCAGTGATCGTACGTAATGTTTCAGGGTGACACATCCAGTTTAGGCAATTGAGATTTACAAACCAAGCTCCCACCGCTGCAAATGATGTCAGAGCAATTTTATGACAATGCGTTGCTTTGAATTGGTCAAATCTTGGCAGTTATGAGTTATTGAGAAAAGAGGTGTTGGATAGTTTAAACACTGACGCGTGAATGCCAGATTGATGGGTGTTGATGGTGTTTTTATCTCTCAACAATAGCTTACAAGTACAGTTTTTGATATTGAGAGAAGCAGTGGGAGGAATTTAAGAGATTAAGGGACAAATTAGGATAATGTATTTCTTTCAACATGCAAGCTAATCTTTGCTTATGTATTTAACATCATTGATTGAGTATTGAGACAATTTCCTAATTACAGGCACTTTGTCATCAAATATCCTGAAAATAGCGCACCATCACTCTTGTTTAAAATCGGTCCACTGGGTTCATGCCAGTTCCCTAGCTTGAGGTTAGCGGTGATCGTTATTTTGACTGGTGCCAATACACAAATATATTCTCTAAAGATTACAATGAGAATCTGGCGGAGAAAAGAATCCATAAAAATGTAAATGTGTCCTTTCGACAAGCCTGTAACCTCTAACTAAGCTTTGCCGCCTTTGACTGCAGCTCAATCAGGAGGCCCTGGTGGACCGCGATCAAAAACAGAGGTCTCTGCCAGCAGAGGTGAAGGAGGCCGTCAATGTCTGTGTGGGGGCTCACTTTCCCGACTTGGTCGACCAGGCTGTAGACACGAAGGTGGAGGGAGCGTGCATCTACGGAGACGTCTTCATGGGTTAGATGTGCCTTTTGATCCATGACCCTCCAGTGTAACTCTCTCCTAACTTTTGAGAGACTTCATTTTTTTTAACACTCTTACATGTTATTCTAACCTGTTACATAACCTATAGTATGAGCATAATTGTGGAATAGTAGAAGATTCAATTATCTCTGCGTGAAATGTTTTACTTTAGAGGTGCTGGTCATAGAGGGAACTATTTGGGGAGTCATTAAGCCATAATTTTGTTTTTGTGGAAGTCCCGTAGACCAAAAGTTTGATCAATTGGAAATGATTTTCTTTGAACTCTTTACTTTTCTGTCGCTTTTCACCCATAAAAAATAGCCTAATATGGCAACAAATATCTTCCAGATGAAAAGCCATCACTGAAAGCTTTTGTTTGGTACCCACAGTGTCCTTTCTGTTCTCTTAATGAGATCAAAAGTAGGAATAAATGTAGCAAAACAAATGTAGTGGCAAAGATGGGTTATCAGAGTTTGCAGGCTGAATCGAGACCATGACTCCATCTGTCACACTTCAGCACGTGGTGGGTAATAGTCCATGAAGCTACAGCAAAACATTCACTCGGAGATTTAGATGTGTTGCAGTTGAAAAGAAAGTAAAAAAAAAACTAAAACTACATTTACTCTTTAACTGTAACAAAGGTCGGATGACGATGAAAATACACAACAGGCAGCACCAGTACATACATTTCCCCTCTGCATCATTTGTTCTTGTGATGAATAGTTCCTAATAAACTTTTCTTTTCACTGTACTTATGTGTGTATTACCTTTGTTTTTCCAAGTGAGTTTTACTGAATATGTTTACATTCCAGTCTTTTGTCTGGTTTTGATCATATTAGTCACGTTTACATAACTTACAGAAATCTGGTCAGAAATCTGCGCCGTGTACATGACAGTATCCAGGTTTCTGTCCATCTGCATCCGAGTGAGGTGCTTCTGTATCCAGCATTTCTGATCTCTTTCAGTATACTTTTGTAGTCAATTCTCATATTTGTTTGAATGGCCATTATGGGACTGACTTGAGGTGCATGGCAGAACATGATCAGAAACCTGAATAAGGAGGTTACATGCCACAGCATCCCATTTCACACTAACTCCAGCTAACGTGTCCAGGTGTCTGAAACCAGGGTGTAATATGGACATGTACAAAATGTAATTGGTATGCAACAAAAAAAAGCATAGACAGGATACTAACCTACATGTAAATAATACTCACTGAGATAATTGTTCTCTTTTTTGGAATATGCCCTGTTATCCACATTCACACATGCCAGAGCTGCTCTTCACTTTCACTTTCTGCTGGTCCAGGGATCAAACTGGCAACCTTGCGTTTACAAGCTTGCTTATCTTACCTTTAGACCAGTAAGTGTGTTTCTATCCATCTGTTTTTATGCACATTTTCAATTTGCAAAGTTGCTGTATCGATAAAAACACAATTTGACGTGGCATCTGTCTCCTGACCGAATTAGCTCAACAAACTGTTTATCTCGATGTTCCTGACTTCTAATATTCACATAGCAGCGGATGGGAACACAAGAGAAGCACAATCTAGGTTAAAGACAACTGTGCTATTTGCAATTAGACTGTCATAGTCCAGGGTTTCAATCAGCGGTGGGAAGGTGATGCATGGAGGCCGGTGATGACTGCCAAGGAGCATCTCCATAACTCTCTCTCTCTCTCTCTCTCTCTCTCTCTGTGTATTGTCTCAAACCTCTACACCAGCCAGAGTAATTGGGCACATTGTGGCCTTAATGATTCATCATTGTTATTCATAATACCACATAATTACGATGCCTTTTCTCTCCAACTACTATGAGATCTGTGCTGGAACAAGTGCTCTTTTTAAAACACAGCTGCAATGGACAACGGAGAAATGTTACAACTCTATTTCAGCTCCATATGGTACATTAAATGACAGAGATTGGGGCAAGCTGTCATATCAATTAGAGCCACTTGTTTCTTCAAGTATTTTACACTCACGTGCATGCATTTGTTAATGAACACAGCTTCCCCCGGACTCACTGCCCAAAGCAATCTGTCTGTACTTCTTATTTCCTTTTTTGTGTGACACCCATCTTCTGAATCAAATCAAATTACATGAATGACATTTAAAAGTGGAAGATCTGGACAAACGACTTCTGGGAGACACAGCTTGTGCCTGAGAGTCCTGCCACCTCATGCACAACACAGATGAACTGTGAGTTTTGGAGTGTGAAATCAGTCAGCCCTGAATCACCGGGTTGATAATCTTACATAAGACGAAGACAACTCAGGCAGCTCTGTCTCATACCAGCTGGAGAGGGAAGGCCTGAGCAGGAGCTTTGCCACCAGGCAACACTTGGTTGCTCGCTAACACTGGAGGAGAGCCAATAGAAGGAAGGAAGTGCCTCTGATCACACACACACACAACATTTATCGACTGAAGCAGATGTTAAGATGAAAAAATTTAATAGTTGCTAGAATTCTCAGTGCATGCATGTTCAGATAGAAATGTTAAACTAAAAAGTGGGAGATGGTAAAAGTGCAGGATGAAAGAAATAATCTAGCAAAATCCTTATATAGTGGTTTGCATGCAGAATTACAGATGATAACATGGAATACAACATGAAGTGCATGTTTTGGGTGTCTTTAAATCTCCAAGAAGTGATGTCTATAGTATTTGAAATGAAAGCGGTTTCAGACAATCTTTTCGAATTTAATTAATTTAGAGAAAAGATTACAAATGTAAAGCATGAACACTGCTAACACCAGCCATCAGTGTAGTCCTTCTGAAAATTGGCAGTGGCCGAAAACACAATACTAGAGTAGCTTTTCTCTTTTACAGATAGTCTATTTTAATCCTGAAACAACTGAGAAACAAAAGCCTGCAATTTAAAGACTCAATTCAGCACAATGTTCCAAAATGAAAGATGTAATGAACATTAGCAGAGAATAGAAATTGTGTATTTTTGGATAAGCACAAAGAATGAGGACACTGTAGAGCACATGAGAAGAGTGAACTACTTTTCTTGTCCTCTTGTTGTTTCCTGTGTGAAGGACCCGGCCTGACCCACAGAAGGTGGAGACTCATGATCTATAGTCCATCTTGGCTTGAAGTCGATGCCATCCTAGATGAATAAGCACCCACGCCACCCACATACGGTACACACCACCTGCTGAAGCTGTACCGTCACAGGCTGCATGTGTGTGTTTGTGTGTGTGTGTGTGTGTGTGTGTGTGTTGGATTACTGTGTGGGCTGCATTCACTTACAGTGACTTGAAAGAGCTAAAAATCCATTGCCAGGAGATGAGATTGCAGTAAAATACTGATTCCCGTATACATAATTTGCATGCATTCTTGCACAAAGCTGCAGGAAGTTGTTTTTTGTTCTAGTATATTTTACACAATCCCATTAAAATCATGGTTATGGCATTGGATTAGCAGACTAATGAGTATTCCAGGAGGCTCATCTCCCTGCACTCAGTCACCTTCTCCTGTGTGTCACATGAGCATCGAGGGCCTGTGAGAGGCGCCTGCACCTTCTCAGAGATGCAAATTTTAACTTCCTATGTGTGTTCAGGATACGGTGCTTACAATTAGACAAACGCGCAGACTCGTACAATTACACACACACATAGACACCCACATACTGTAAGCCGGTGTCAGACAGCACTCTCATGGCTACTTGAATTCTGATATACTCTTCAGGCTTTTTTTTAGCTAAAATTCATGCCATCAGGCTAAAGTCGGGTGATTTATCCTGCTCTTGCTCTGGCTCTTTGCATAATTTGGATACCCAGTTGCCTGGTGATATCTCCACGGCCGTCCCAGCCTTTCTAAGGTGAGAGAATCTGTCTCACTGTGAGTTAAAAGGACCGAGCCTCAAGAGTCATATCAGCATTCTAGTGTCAAATACTGCACATACATAATTTTACACAATGAAGACCAGACATGCAAGTGAACAAAACAATAAGCAAAACACATTTTTGACTGCAAGGATTTGAATGAAGTCGAAAAGTCATGCTGTTAATGTAACGGTTCGGTGGACCAGGACCCAGAAGCACGACTCTCGACACAGCGGTAGCGAATAAGAGTCCTTTACTGGCAATGAACGAAACAGGCTTAAACATGGAAACACACAAGACAATCTGACAGGGGACAAGTGCAAGTGAGGGGACCTAAGTAGTGAAGACTAATGAGGGAATGTGCTACAGGTGAGACGGGCATGAACAGGTGCATGAAATGAGGGCTGACGAGGAGAGAGTGGCTGACAGACTGAGGAGGGCGTGGAGCAAGAACTGAACTGACAGATGGTAAACAGACAGGCAGACAGAGTGAAAACAACTAGTCGAGGACTAAACCGTGACAGAATCCCCCCTCTAAGGGACGGCTCCTGACGTCCCAAAACCATCGCCAGGTAGGCGAAGGGGACCTGGGGAGGACTAATACTCTTCAGACATCTCCGCCCTCTCCTCATCGGCGGGTGAGTTGTCCTGATCGGAGGACGGCTCCTCCTCGATGTCTGATGCTGCCGAAGGAAGAGCGGGAGCAGAGTCCGGCTGGGTTACCCCCATGGGCACAGGACCCTTGGAGGGCTGGTCAGGGTGGCTGCGGTGAAACTCTCTTATGAGAGGGGCATCCAGAATGTGTCGGGCCGGGACCCAGCATCTCTCCTCTGGGCCGTAGCCCTCCCAGTCAACCAGGTATTGTAGCCCTCTCCCACGACGGCGGGAACGAAGCAAGCGACGAACCGTGTAGGTGAGACCTCCCTCGATGAACCGCGGTGGCGGAGGAGGCTGTACAGCAGGGACCAGTGGACACTCCCGCACCGGCTTCACTCTGGAGACGTGGAATGACGGATGGACCCGCAGGGCCCGGGGCAGCTTGAGCCTCACCGCTGCAGGATTGATGACCCTCAGGACCTCGAATGGTCCGATGAACCTGGGTGCCAACTTCTTCGCCTCCACTCGCAAGGGTAGGTCCCTGGTCGACAGCCACACCTTCTGGCCAACCTGGTAGATGGGGGCCTTGGAGCGGTGCCGGTTGGCCGCTGCGGAGTAACGGTTGGCTGAGCTGAGGAGCGCAACTCTGGCTTTGGCCCAGGTACGGTGGCAGCGGCGGACGAAAGCCTGGACCGAGGGGCAGGAAACCTCCTTCTCCAGGGCCGAGAACAATGGAGGTTGAAACCCGTAGGCACACTGGAACGGGGACATTCCAGTGGCGGAGCTGGTCAGATTGTAATGTAACGGTTCGGTGGACCAGGACCCAGAAGCACGACTCTCGACACAGCGGTAGCGAATAAGAGTCCTTTACTGGCAATGAACGAAACAGGCTTAAACATGGAAACATACAAGACAATCTGACAGGGGACAAGTGCAAGTGAGGGGACCTAAGTAGTGAAGACTAATGAGGGAATGTGCTACAGGTGAGACGGGCATGAACAGGTGCATGAAATGAGGGCTGACGAGGAGAGAGTGGCTGACAGACTGAGGAGGGCGTGGAGCAAGAACTGAACTGACAGATGGTAAACAGACAGGCAGACAGAGTGAAAACAACTAGTCGAGGACTAAACCGTGACAGTTAACCAAAGCGTTTCCATTATTGAGTCCATGCACCTGGTGGCTTCTGTCTGCTTGAAGCTGTCCTAGAATGGAAACTGAAGACCTCATACCAGTTCAAGAATGCCATAATGATCAGTTCATTTTGCCACTTAATTTATTATTATTATTTGCATTTGCATTTCTACTCCATAGGGCAGCAACTGCAGGAATGGTTGGTATGGAAAATGTCACGAGCCGCCTTAACACCCGCCATGTCACGACAACATGCATTTTATGTTATGCACTTAAGGCAGGTGAGTCACAAAGTGACTCATTTCAAAGTAAAAAGAGTTCAATGGATGTGAAACATATGCTTGTACTCTGAGCTACATTTACTGTATATATAAAGATAGAGCAACACTAGCCAGTGTGAGCAGATAGAAGGTGAACGCTGAACAACGTGAGTGGCAGAGCATATGGAGAGAATGGATAGTCGTGAGCCTCAGGGCCATTTGTTCATTTATAAAGAAATTAAGTTCCTCCAGGGTAGCGTGAAGGATTTCCCACTCCAGAGCTTTTGTGTCTTGAGCTGAAGTTTGACTGATATGGTCTTCCTCTGTTGTAAATCTTGCCATCTGTCAGATTCAGTGTATTAAAACATAGACGTGTGTTAAATATTTAAAATCAATAAAAAGTTGATCACAAAACAAAAATGGATTCCTTTTAACTCTAAGTCCATAAAGTGATGGACTGAGGGAGCCTGATAAAAGATGCGACAGTGTCAGCAGTCGAGACGTCAGGTGAAATGAAACCTGGCATCTGGTATTGTCTTAAAGCCTCCAGATGCTTTTTGTCTGTTTTCTCCTCTAACCCAGCCACACTTACCATTTGCTGCTACTTCCTTTTGGGATGTAACCGCGTGGCAGACCTTTACTCCAGGTGCCGTTGAGTGTTACCAATCTCCGCACAATGTGGCCATCAAACAAATACATTTGTTATCCATTTGTACAATTTATTGTGCTGTCAGAAGTGAGCGGGCCCGCAAGGTCACAAATAGGGCCTGTCAGGTGGAAGATGGAGAGGGAACTCTCTGGTCCTCCATCTCTTCCGCATCATTGCAGGAAAGGAATTTCCGTCAGCCCCGATAGATTACGGAGGGGGTACAGCTGGCTCATTGGAAACAGATTCAAGTCCTCTTGTTCAACAGGAAACCAGTGACACGTTTTATTACTGGGACATCTGAGACATGCGTTGTCTGTTACTGTGGATTTTTAGACAAAACAACTGTTCCTGACAAGTCTGCTTTATCTTTTTGTCACTGTATATGCAGAGATTGAACCTGATTTTAAGCAACATGTATTTGAATATTGATTGTGCAGGAAGATAGTTGGATGTAATTGTAATTGTATTTAGGCCAAGTGACCTTTTAACCGAGCAGGATCTTCAGCAGTCAGAAAATGCCCCCCCAGCACTTGCCATGGTGAAAGAACACAGGCCAGTCACGCTGTAGGTGCTAATTCTCTGTTGTCCAAAATGTCTCAGTCTGAGAGCTGATATTAGAGCCCCCTTAATCCAAAGGCAGAGGTAACTGCATACTGTTTACCATCTGGTTGTGGCAGCCTGGCAAGCCTGAGTAAGGGTGATAATTGATGAGAGCAGAGAAATCAAAGGCGCCGTGGGCCCCGCCTCATGGTCAATAACATATCAGTGGCTCCTGTGAGTGGCAGCTCCTGGTGTGCTGTCAGGGTCTTCAGCTGCAACCCTATAACTCCATGTAATTGTCATCACTTCAGCTCGGCCTCACTATCTATATTTGGACTTGTGAAAGAAAGAAAAAAAATGACTAATGTCTGCCTTTGATGAGTTTTTTGCCCACGAAACAAAAAACAACAGCAAAGTGACATTCATTAAGGATGGAAGTTTGTTTAAAAAAGATACAGCTGTTAAATATGACATTTGCACTCTGCTATGTGTCACACCGCGGTGAGGTTTGTCTTGTCTTGGGGTTTGGTCTCGTAACTTCCTGTTTTATTTTGAAGCCTAACTCTCCTCTCGTTTCAGGTCACTTGGCCTTCCTCGTGTGTCACCGTCTGATTGTTTCCACCTGTTCCCCATTACCCTCATGTGCTTATAGTCTGAGTCTTCCCTTTGTCTTGTGCCAAAGTGTTTCGTCCTTGTCCGTGCACCTAAGCCCGTAACCACAGTCAAGTTGATTTTCCCAAAGGATTTTTGTGCTTCGCCGCAGGATCAGCAAACAATAAAGTGCGCAAGTTCGTATATCTTCTGCATCTGGGTCCTCATTTTAGTCCAGGCCTGACACTATGGGACAGCAACAGTGACCTTGCCTCCACCTTAGAGATGATACAAGCACGCCATGGTTACACAGTGACAGCGGGCCAGCTGCTGCCTCTTTCCTGGAAGGGAAGGCGTGCGAAATCCAAGACTACTGTGTCCTTGTATCAAATCAAAGGGCATTACAGGAACTGAATAGAGACATAGACACATGATTGTTCTGGCTGAATACGAATGCATCACCTCAGTGCTATTGTCTCAGCAGGAGCTGTTATCCCCCACTGCTCAAATGACAGGCTACCTGTGTTAAGATGATACACGACTGTGAGGAAGCAGGTTGGAGATTCAAACTTGATTGAGTTACTTTTACCTTCGTTGCCAATACTTTTCTCTTCTTCATACATTTATGCAGGGCTTTGAAAATAAAGGTCACAGTTGCAAAGCAGGTGAAAGCCTAAACCATGTCATTCTCAGGTGTGCTCAATTAGCAGACAGAAAATGAGGAAGTCCACGGAGGATGACGGGCATGTTGAGTCACTGGTAAGAAAACAATTTTCGTTATAATGAATGGACCTTGTTGAATCTGGTTCCCAAATGAACTCCATTTCTTCCCCCTGCTAATACACAAATGTAGTCCCAGGTGTTTGTAGCTAAGTGGAGTTACCAAGGGTGCTCAGCTCAGTGTTTTGTTTCCATTTATAAGTGTATCTGGAAAGAGCCTGTTGATTTTGTGTCACTGAAAGTGTATTCTCCCCAGTGGCTAATTAAGACATTTAGGGCTGCGGATAACACCTTAACTTGACACCAGTTTTAATATCTGATCAGGCATTCAAAGTGGCTACTGATTGGGCCAGGCCCGCAATGAATGGGAGATCAGGTATTTACCATGACATCTCTGCTGTATTGCATACATCTGATCAATTAACAAGTCTCCAACTCATTCACATTCTGAATATTTCATCCACATTTCAGTTTGGTAAAAATAAAAATCACATTCAGTGAATGAATAGTAGAGTGGTTTTATGAACAGCTGCGTGTGCAGTTTTATGCATGGAGACGGTATATAATTGGTCGGTACTACCTTACGTATATATCATATACAGTATATTATATAATTTTAACAGGAAGAAAAAAAGATTGGATTTTGATTAAAAAAATATGAAGCGATTCATTTTTTAAATTATTATATTATAATTACTCAACATAGAGGCAACTCAATGAGGACAATTTTAGAAATGGGTAGTCTATTAATCCAGAACCTTTCTTGTCAAAGCAAAAAGCCCTAGAAGAAAATGTCATGGTGCATACAGATAAACAGCAGTAGCCAGCGGCCAACACAATAACTCAAGTGTAGCTCGTGGGGTGCAAGCGAAGATGCATGCAGTCCAGGCGGCTCAAATCTATTTCTGTATGAACTTGTCCTCTGAAAAAGCACACAAAGTCTCAGAGTGCTCAAACTGGAACACCTAATAAGACATTTTATCAAGCTCGGCGCAACACTCAATGCCATTTTGTAATACATTTACCCTTCAAGTAATACTAAAGTATTGTGCTGATTCTGGAGTCTTGTTTTCAGGATTTTGTCAGCATACATTTAACCTCCTGTGTACAAGACAGGCAGAGTTATTAGCATAATCTACTTGGTATGGAAAGCGGGATGTATGTTAATTTTTGTAGGAGGCGATCTGGGACATTTCCAGTCACAGTCAAGAACCTGTGATGTGGCACTTTATCAACATGCATGTCACACATAAAAGATTACATCCACTTGGTAGTAATGATTTGAATGTCTTGAAAGTCTAGAGACTACAGTAAAGAGCACAATGCAACTTTGGTATAGATAAAGCACGCAAACAAGGTGAAGGGGTTCAGTTATTGTTACATTAAATATTAACATGACAAGGCACATGATATGCAGGGAGAGACTTTGAATGTGATTGTGTGATTGTATGACAGTTAGAGATCAGCTTAAAATGGTGAGTGACTCATTTAAACTGACCAAAAAAAAAAAATCAATAAATGGCTCAGTACACTCCTCCAACGAATCGCCACCTTAACGTGGTGGAGGAGTTTGAGTGGCTCAGTGATCCTGGGAGCTATGTTGTCCGGGGCATCAGCACCTGGTAGGGTCTCCCAAGGCAAACAGGTCTCGGGGGAGAGCCTAGACTAAGAGCAGTTCAAAAAACCCCTGATGAATAGCAGCCCACGGTCTAAAGTTACCTCGCCCGGACAAGGGAAACCGGGGCACCCTCCCGGAGCCAGACCCAGGAGGGGAGCTCGTCGGCGAGCGTCTGGTGGCCGGGCTTTCGCCCATGGGGCCCGGTCGGGCTCAGCCCGAAGAAACATCATGGAGCAGCAGTTGCCCTGTGGACCCACCACTCGCAGGGCGAATTATCGGGGTCGGGTGCTATGTAGACCGGGCGGCGGGCCAGGCAGGAGACCTGGGCGAGCCGATCGCCGGCAGCATAGACTAGCTCTAGGGACGTGGAACGTCACCTCGCTAGCGGGGAAAGAGCCGGAGCTGGTGCAGGAGGTAGAGCGGTACCAGCAAGATATAGTTGGGCTCACCTCCACGCACAGCACGGGCTCTGGAACCAAGCTCCTGGAGAAGGGTTGGACTTTGTCCTTTTCTGGAGTTGCCCAGGGTGAGAGGCGCCGGGCGGGAGTGGGGATACTCACGAGCCCCCGGCTGAGCGCCACTATGTTGGAGTTTTCCCCGGAGAACGAGAGGGTCGCCTGCCTCTGCGCCTACCGGTTGCGGGGAGTAAGGCTCTGACTGTTGTTTGTGCTTATGCACCAAACAGCATTTCACAGTATCTGGCCTTCTTGGAGTCGGTGGGAGGGGTCCTGGAAAGGGCGCCGCCTGCCGACTCCATAGTTCTCCTGGGGGACTTCAACGCTCACGTGGGCAATGACAGAGAAACCTGGCGGGGCATGATTGGGAGGAACGGCTTGAACCCGAACGGTGTTTTGTTGTTGGACTTCTGTGCTAGCCACAGTTTGTCCATAACAAACACCATGTTCGAGCATAAGGTGGCTCATAAGTGTACCTGGTACCAGAACAACTTAGGCCGGAGATCAATGATCGACTTTGTAATCGTATCATCTGATCTGCGGCCGTATGTCTTGGACACTCGGGTGAAGAGAGGAGCAGAGCTGTCAACTGATCACCACCTGGTGGTGAGTTGGATCAGATGGCGGGGGAGTCGGCTAGAAAGACCTGGCAAGCCCAAACGTGTAGTGAGGGTGAACTGGAAACGTCTGGCAGAGGATCCTGTCCGGGAGGTCCTCAACTCCCACCTCCGGAAGAGCCTCTCACAGATCCCGAGGGAGGCTGGGGACATGGAATCCGAGTGGACCATGTTCAAAGCCTCTATTGTGGAAGCGGCCGTTAGGAGCTGTGGTCGGAAGGTCATCGGTGCCTGTCGTGGCGGCAACCCCGAGAAGCCGTCAAACTGAAGAAGGAGGCCTTTCGGGTCTGGCTGGCCCAGGGGTCTCCTGAAGCAGTTGACAGGTACCGACAGGCCAGAAGGGCTGCAGCTGCAAAGGTCGCGGATGCTAAAACTCGGGCATGGGGGGAGTTCGAGGAGGCCATGGAGAAGGACTTTCGGTTGGCCTCAAGGAGGTTCTGGCAAACCATCCAACGGCTCAGGAAGGGAAAGCAGGGTCTACCCCAGGCTGTTCTCAGCGGGGGGGGGAACTGCTGACCCGGACTGTGGACATCGTCGGGCGGTGGAAAGAGCACTTTGAGGAACTCCTAAACCCGGCCAACATGTCCCCTGGAGAGGGGGCAGCGCCGGGAAGACTTTGGGGTGGTTGCACCCATATCCCTGGCAGAGGTCGCTAAGGTAGTCAAAAAGCTCCTTGGTGGCAAGGTGCCGGGGGGATGAGATCCGCCCTGAGATGCTGAAAGCGCTGGACATTGTTGGGCTGTCTTGGCTGACACGCCTTTTCAGTGTCTCGGATACAAGCGGCCGAAATGAGCTTCCTCCGTAGGGTGGCCGGGCTCAGCCTTAGAGATAGGGTAAGGAGCTCGGACATCAGGAGGGAGCTTGGAGTCGAGTCGCTGCTCCTTCGTGACGAAAGGAGTCAGCTGAGGTGGTTTGGGCATCTAATCAGGATGCCTCCTGGACGCCTCCCATTACTGTAGAGGTTTTCCAGGCACGTCCAACTGGTAGGAGACCCCGGGAAAGACCAAGGACACGCTGGAGGGATTATATCTCTCGGCTGGCCTTGGAACGCCTCGGGATCCCCAGAATGAGCTGGAAAGTGTTGCGGGTGAGAGGGAAGCCTGGGTCGGCCTGCTGAACCTGCTGCCACCGCGACCCGACCCCGGATAAGCGGCTGATAATTGATAGATGGATGGATGGCTCAGTACAACAGCAGTGTGTTAAATGGCATCTCTGAACATGCAAAATACCTTGAAGTGGATGGGCTACAATCCCAGAACCTACCCTTCAATACACTTCAGCTAAAATCTCAAAGACGAAGCTAAATTGGGACCGTGATCACCAAAACTAGATGACTGCCATCTGGAACATTCTCAGCCCCTAGTCCAACAGTTGTCCATTATGATATGCTGATATAGTACAGGCTCAGAATATGACATTATCAATATGTATCCATGGGCCATCTCTATGTGAAAAGTACAGCTACAGGTGGTAGTGGTTTTACGTTTAAGCATCATTTGAATAGCTCAGCATACATAAACATTATTGCTGTGCAATAATAGACTGAATAATAGACTGTGACCTTTGATTATCCAGCAGTATAATGCACCATGATAATGCACCAAGTATAATGCACTGCACGATTATTCCGGGAACTATTAAATGGACTGCCGAGATATTTTGTTCAGACATTCATGATCTCAAGAGGATGAATCCTAATGACTTTTCGTGTTTCCTCTGGCGCCACCATGAGGTTCACACTTTTGAGTCATGAACATTCATTTCCATGACATTTGGTACAGTCATTCGGTGCTTTTAACATGCTATAACAGGTGGAATGAAGATGGGCAAATATTGTAAACAGTAAGCCATCTGAACACCATGTCAGCATAGTTAATGTCGGACGTTGGCATTTAGCTCCAAGTGACACGTCACACCAGTCCAGCCTCACAGAGCTGCTAACATGGCTGTAGACTTTTTTTCTTGTTTAATCACAAACAGAGCTTTATGTTCCATTCATCTCACAGGCCTACTTCTATCATTAATTCAGTTTCACTATTGTATTATCTGGATTGAGTTACGACTTCCTTTCTACGGATATTTTATATATATATATATATATATATATATATATATATATATAAATAAATAAATGCTTTGAAGGCAGAGCATCAATCCTGAGCACGTAACACTGTGGATCCAGGCATTGTGCAGCTAAATCTAGAGTGGCATCTATGGCATTATAAGAATTTAAGCCTATTGAGATGTTGCCATTATATGACCTCATTATAAAACGATGTGGCTGAGATATTTCTTTATGATTAAAAATATATGTCAGTATAAACAGAAAAGCCCCCATCCACTGTAAGACACCCAGGATGAAGTGTCATTCATGTTTAGATGACTGAATGGCTCTCGGTGCTGTATAAAGGACCCGCTGAGGCTTTGATGAAGCCGGATGGTGAACAGTGAGAAAGGAGGAACCCCGTGCAATGTTTCTCTCACCTCTACTGTTTGGCACAGTTTTAGGATTTATATGAGCAATTAAAAATAAAATCTGGTCTTGTGGAGGAGACACAGCTGTCTAAAGCATTGGCAAAAGATGACAAGTGTTTACATTTGGTGGTTTTGACGTTAATAGAGGTAAATTCAGTAAGTATGAGGGCTGTAAGCAATTTGGAATAATTAAGAAAATGTAAGAATTATTTGATTAATATACTCTTAATACTATAACAAACACATCGCAAGGGCATTTGACATTCATTTCCAGTACTACCTCAGAAAGCAACAGATAATCATGCTGATGTCCTCATAACAACAGCGGACTTGTTCATTTCATTAGACTTTCACTGACTTTTTCTAGTGGAGATTTACTATTGTTCATGACAAAAAAAAGACCTTCCGTTATTATTATAGCAAGCCTAATTTCAATTTGCACTGGATTATGATTTGTGGTTGAAGCAAACTGCAAGCAGAACCACAGGGTGGAGGATGGATGCAGCATTTAAGAGGCATATTGGCAGAACAAAAAAAATCTAAATGTAAATTTCCCTTCCCTTTCTATGAAGATATTTCTCAAAGCCTTCAATGAGACTCATCATAATGCCCTATTCATAAATTTCATGAAATGCAGGATTGTCCTTATCTAAATTGAATTATTATCATCAGAATCAGAATCAGAACCATTTATTTGCCAGGTATGTTACACATACAAGGAATTTGTCTTGGGGGGTGGTGCATACATTAGACAAACAACAACAATCAACACATAACAATCATTATTATATTATTACCAGCAGGAATTTGTTAATTAAGTTAATTTGCATCAAAGAAAAGTAGAAGTGGTGCATTTGAGTTAACCTTTCAGACCTCACATGAAAAACACTGGCCATGTTTTTCTCTCAGACTAATTATTCGGTTCAAATAGCATATATTTCTCTCCAGGCAGAGAGTGTTTGTGCTGAATGGATGCTGCCGCTGCGTAATGGTCTTCAGACGTTTGTTTCCTAGGCAACGTGGGGAGGGCATGTGGAGAGGGAGGTATAAAAACACCGGCAGCTCCTCTCTGAGTCTTACTCTGAGGTAAATGCACTCACTGTCAACACGGAGACTCTCCGAGAACTTGCCACACACTTTCTCTCCAAATTTGTCACCTTCTGTCTCACTTGAAGGCTCAGCTCCGCTAAGTAGCTGTTCAAAAATGATGCGGCCGAAAGATTTACGCCAGGGCTCCGGCACCAAGACCTTCCTTGATGCCATGCACGGTGGTAAAGTTCACCTCGCGCGCTTCATCCTGGACGCCCTGGACGGACGGATCATCAACTCTAAGACAGAAAACAGCCGCACTCCGCTCATGTATGCTGTTTGCCTGCCAGACCCCGGGACCAGGGCCAAGTTCACCCGGCTGCTGCTGGAGAAAGGTGCTGATGTGAACTGCCAGGATGAGGACAGTCGGACTGCCCTCAGCCATGCCTGTGAGATGGGTCACCTGGATGTGGTCAAGCTTCTAGTGCAGTTCAATGCTGACCCAGAAGTCTTTGACGCCTGGGGTAACAGCGCTCTGATGTATGCTGCCTTTTCCGGGCACAACCAGATTCTGGAGTTCTTGGTCCGTGCTTTCAAAAGACTGGGACTGAGGCTGGACAGGCCCAATAATGCTGGTCATTCCGCCATCGAGGTGGCCAACTTCTTTGGACACAACCAGTGTGTGAAGATTCTGAACTTTCCTTGCAGGAGGGGTGTTGGCACAGATGATCCACTTGCTGATTCAGGTACCATCGGTGAAAGAGAATGCCGGCTGCCTAACAGGCTCCCAAGGCATGTTTTGGAGAGGTTCTCCAAGCAGCTGAATAACAATGAAGACCTACTGCCTGGGGTATTTCAGAAACAGCTGAAGATTGGAGACAGCAGTGGGCTTTGGAACCGCTTCAGATGCCCCAGGAGCCAGTCTCAAGACGACAACCATCGCCACAGCTGGGCTCTGCCTCCTCAGACTGAGAAAAGCAAGATTGAGACGGATCGCAGTGTTCTCTTCACTGCCAAACAACTGCAGAACTGCCAGCTTAAAGAGCTAAGAGCTCAAACACTGAACTCTCTGCCTGAGCCAAGCCAGAAAGATGTCAGCCGAGACACTGGACTCCAGGAGCAAACACCAGTAAGTTTTCCTCCCTGGGGAAAAGCAAAGTCGTTTAACCTGGACCTCCTGAGCAGCAGAAAGCAGTCCTATCAGGGTGATGTACGTGACATCAACCTGTCAACCAGCAAATTAAAGAGAGCCTCGCTACAGGATGAGAGATGCCTGATAGACAAGATGGAATGTCATGGGAACACCCGGGGCCTGACAAATGATGCTGACAAAAAGGTCTTAGTGCCAAAAGCTCTTTTAAATGGCAAGAGTCAGCCCGTGAGAGCACTCGATGAGAATGTCAAATCACAGAGAGAAGAGGCTAATGACATCACTACATCAGGCAGAAGAGAGCAGCAGAAGAGGGGAAGCTTTGGCTCGACCAGCAGACACAACAAGCTGCTGTTTGCTAGAGGGGAGATGGAGGCCGGGAAGATCCCAAGTCGTACACCGGGGTTCATGGGCCTTGGCACCAGACTGCTGCGTCGATTTACCGCACCAGAGTTCATGAGGTTGGTGATAGACTGCTCGGCTGGCTCCTCAAACGGCCGAGGGCGGATTTCCCGCTCCGAAACTTTCCCTCTCTCTCACACACATCAGCAGGTCAACAGCCAGCCGAGCCTTGACAGCATCAGTGGAGTGAAGTGTGAGTTTGAAAGCTGCTCATCTCAGTCCGCCCTCGATTAGAATCACACAATGTCTGGCTGGTAGGGACATTTTTACAGCGCTTAAAAATTCTGACAATGAAGTTTGAATGCTTGGTGAAATATTCTATTCATTGAGAGAAATACTAATCTTTTGCTTATGTTGCAGTTCATTAGTTTTTTTCAATGTTTATCAATAAAAGCAAGAGGTTTTAAAGCTAAGTGTTCAGTTGCATACATACAATTTTGTTATATATATATATATATATATATATATACAATTATTCATAAAAAAACAGTCTGTGAGCTGCTGAAAATAATTATTTTTGTTTCACACACACACATATAAATAGGATTTATATTGTATGGAATTAAATGTATTTGATATTGTTTGTGTTTATAAGAAATATTGTATGTATTTTTGCTTAAACATATTCACTGACTGTGCACTGTATGATTCAAGCCGAATACCTAATAAATACTTGAAAACACCAGTGTTCATGCATGCGTGTGTCTGTGTGTGTGTGAGAGAATGAGGGATACAATGAATTCCGATTCAATATGCATCATTTATTGATTTATACAAAATTAAAATGTGTAATTCTCTTTTTCATGAATGATCCACACAGAGATAGAAATACATGAAACACGTCAACATGTATCCGTGTCAGAATACAAAGACTATGTGCAAAGTGTTTCTCAGCAGGTGAACGTCCTGCAGCATCACATGCCAGGCCTGTGTGCTTTATCTAGGCAAACAAATGCAAATACAGTCATACACATCTTCTGGAGGAACAACACGCACGTCTTGTGGTTTTTAAAAAGTCTGACACAATACAAAGAGGGTTGTATCAGACGCAAACACTGAGATGTCACCTCACACACATCCATGTGCTCATGTGCTCACACACATGCACACATACATACAACTGTACACTCACATTTCAGTCAAGAAAAGTAAAATTTAAATTCATCTCATATACTTTACTGCAGTAGATCAGCAGGAACAATGACCTAATATTCAGTATTTTTATTTACATTATTAATTTATCTGCGTATGTTTCAACTCCATACTTAATAATGAAACCGTATTTGCAATTCACACCATACAAACAACCCACAACACCTTTTGGAAATAAAGAATACATAAGAAAAAGAGGAATATGGTATTGGCAATGTTCCAATAGCCCAATAGTAGCAGCTGGGCTTTCATCTACCCATTTATTATGCTGAAAACGGAGAATTGTCTTTCACGTGCCAGTTTGGTACATATTCAAGCATTCACATCAGGCCAGGTGTGCCTCCATTTGGCCATGCAAATAGTCTACTGTCAGTGTTTGTGGAGTGTACTGACCAGGTTGTTGTCCCGTTTCCACAACAGAGAGTGTGAGTGTGCAGAGGTAACTTTATTCTTCCTTAATTAATAATGTCACAATGAGCTACTGTGATTTTGAGCCTAACAGCTTCATAAGCTTTACACTTCTAGCAATAATGCCCACTATGAACACTAGAAAGGATCTTTAGAGTAGCACATGTTCATTACATATACAGTAGTTACGTGGAATATTGATTTTTGCGCTCAGTTGATATGCACCATATGGCGTTGCGTTGAATCCCACTGAATGTAACAGGAAGCCAATCAATATTTGGTTGAGAGGTGAGGAACTGCATGCTGCCTTTAACTCACTCCTAAAGTGCTTCTCTCATGCCTGAGATCATGCGGTGTCTGTCAACCAAACCTGCCGTCCTGCCACCATCACTCTGGCAGCAACATGCTGTCTGGTTCTGCTTCTCTGGAGCTGATCTCCTGTTGGCGAGGGTGCTAGAGTTGGACCCCGGTGCTTGTCCTCGCCTGTTCAGGTCAGACTGAAGGTGGGTGTTGGGGAGCGGGAGCCCCACGGGGTCAGCAACGGGACATGCGCTTGCGGTACTGCTCCACCAGTGGAACCAGGCACTGAGGTGAGCCGCTCTGCAGCAGGAAGGGGTGCTCCAGCAGGTCAGTGGCGCTGGCCCGCTCTAGGGGGTCCCGAGTCAGCATACGGTCCAGGAAGTCCTTTAGAACGGGGGAGATCTGGACCAGGGAGAAATGGGTAGATATACGTAAAATACGTAACACCAATGAATTGCTGCAGTAGTTATTTGTAACAATGATTAAACTAGTGGCTCTGTAAGACTATGCTGACATGCTCACAATGAAAATGTGAGCGTTGTATCAGATATTGTTGTTGATAATGTTGTATCACGGTAATGTTTAGCAGGTCCACAGTCTTAATTTGGTATAGCGGCATGCTAACATTTGCTTATTAGCACTCAATCCAGTGTACAGTGTACAAGCACAGCTGAGGATGATGGGAATATTACTACTTTTGCAGGTATGTCTGTATGTCTGTTCTTGTACCTGGCTGACATTTCGAACAGTAGGAGCCAGCTCATCCCTCAGTCTCTTCATGGCTGCTACGGGGGTTTCACTGAAGTACGGGGGCTCTCCATCCACCATCTCCACCACCATGATACCCATCGACCAAACATCCACCTGGTGCAGGATCACACATTTAAATTACGTTAAAAATCTTACAGCACAGATCGCCACGGTTGGCATTTACGCCACATGAGCGAGATCTCCGTTGTTAGTCAGCGTGAGTACTTTTGAATGTGCGCCTCCTCACCTCAGTGCCATATGGTGATTTGGAAATGACTTCAGGAGCCATCCAATAGGGTGTTCCCACTAACGATTTCCTTTTAGGGATGTCCTTGCTGATCTGAGCACAGAAGCCAAAGTCTGACAACTTGACCTGTGGGGAACAAGAGAAAGACCTATCAAGATAGCGAAAAACAGAAAAGAAAGAAAGGGTAACACAATATCTTACCCTTCCATCTAATGTGAGTAGTATAGAATCGCTCTTGATGTCTCTGTGGATGACTCCCTGTGAATGCAGATAGGCCAGGGCTTGCAGAACAGCTTCACACACTGTGGCAATCTGCTCTTCACTCAGCCTGCAGGATAACACACACGCAAACAAATTTTACATTAACATTTCACACTATTCCATTAAGAGTTACGACAAATCAACAGCTGAGAAAGTTGAAACTCATGAATCACCGCGCATTGAAGGCAACGATAAAGAGGGGAAGGTTCAAAACAACAACTCCCACACAGCAGAATGACCAACAAAACATGTTCAGTGTTAATGCGACTTTGATATTTTACATAAAGACAGGAGTCAAAATATACATTTTCAAACAGCAAGCAAGGTCATGTGCCCGCTGAAAAAATAAGGTAAGATGTACCTAACAGAGTGCTGTATACTCCCACACATGGTTCTCATCATATTTAAAAGACACGTCTAAAACTATATTAGGGAAAAAAACTTCAGTAATTCAGGCAGTCTTTTATTTAATGGAGACTTTAATTTGGCACCAAACTATGTCCAGGAAAAACAGAAGTAAAGGACCCCTTATTATTGATTGTCCTGTCAATATACTGATTATCTTGACATTATCTTTGACAAACAGTGACTGTGACAGTTGGCTCATTTTGTATGTCACTCTGGCTTGAGAGAAGTTTTTTCATCCCTTTGAGTCAAGTGATCTAACCCTGGTGTCATCCCATGGACAGCCAGCCATCTGTTAATAACATAAAATACATTGACGGCACAAAAAAATACGGCCTGACAAAATTCTCCCTTCTGCTGGTCGATATGTTTTCCTTATTTTTTATGTATGCACTACTGGAAAATGTGACAGCATCAAGGAATCAAATTCTCAACCACAATTGACTTTCCACATGGCATCTAAACATGCACATATTCGATTATGTCATTAAAGTATGACTTTTCCTCAGCGAAAAGCAGACATCGGGTAAGAGAGAGGGATGAATGACAGTCTTTTTTTTGTCTTGGTGCTGCTGGTATCAACACTGATCACCCGGCAGTCGATACCACACTACCCCCCTGTGGTTGATTTAGGTATTGAAAAGTTGATGTCACAACCAAACGGAAATGCAACAATGCAGCTCTCTCAAGCTGGGCCAAGTTGATCTCTTGGTGCCTGTACCTGGTTTCAGACACAATGTTGGTCAGTGCTCCACCTTGCAGGTACTCCATGATAACCCACAGCTCCTCCTCCACCAGGGCTGATTTAAACATCTCCACCACATTCCTGTGCTGATAGTCCCTCATGATGACCACCTGCAATAAGAAAAACATTCACTATATATCCAAAATCTTTTGAGACATAGTTAGTGTAGTGCTTTTATAAAGTTAGGAGACAACGTTGGTGCTGCAGAGTCCAAAATATCTTGACGTTTACTCTTTAGTATGGATCTGGCTCTAATTCGCTTTGGCAAACATATACATCTTTCAATATCTCCGAGCCTAAGCCGAGATATCCTAGATAGCATAATCAAGGCTTATTGCATTCACTTTAGCTCCCTCCAGAGCCACAGAGACATTACACAATTGTGTTTACAGGCTGAGCAGCTGACGGGCAAACTGAACTTTATGTGTAAAATCAATGGAGTTCCCCTCTAAGTAAGCATTTAAGAAAGGTCCGGTTTATTTCGACCTGGCGCACTTCCAATAATGTGGCTATTTATGACTCAATGGGTCATGCTAACTTGGCACTTGCCATCTGTGTTGTAGAGATCCAGGGAAACAAGCCAACATTGATGCTCCAGGTGGAGTCAAGCATTTAAAATGTTTAATGGAAAAACTGTAGGAGGCTCACACAACTTGTTCCAAAATATGTTGTTCAGTGCAAGTCCTTGTTTCCTTGAATCTGTACAACGAAGGTGACCAGTGTGAAGTAAGCACGAGCCATAGAGCCACATTTATGGGAAATACGTTGAAGTTGAGTTGAAATAAACTCAAATTATAACCTTGAATGCATAGTGTGTTGGAGTTTTGTGTTGTGTTTGTTTTTGGGAATCACTTTGTACGTATTTGGATATTGTACCTCATTAAAGAGCAACTCTCTCCTCTGCTGCCGCCGCAAGTCCATCATCTTCACCGCCACCTGCCTGCCGCTGTGCTTCTCTGTAGCGATACACACTACCCCCGTCGAGCCCTCCCCAATCTTCACAAAGTTCTCCAGGTAGGACCGTGGATCACCCTTGTCTACCACCATCTGCAGTGCCGCCTTAAACTGTTCATGGGTCACTTTTGGTGGGTCTGGTGGTGGTCTGGGTGAAGGATGCTGTGGGGGCCTGAAAGCAGGGGAGCATGTGCCTGGAGGACTGGTGGCTAGTGAGCCTGTAGGGGAGGGTCGCGGCTGGGAAGGGCTGTCTTGCCGGGGGTAGGGAGGATTGAGGCATCCGGAGTGTCTGAGGAAGGGGTCAGGCCCGTTGGGCCTCAGCCCCATGTTCGGAGACAGGCCCAGCGTGTAGCTAGCCGAGGAGCGCACAGTTCGCTGGGGTCTGATGCCGCCTACAAGAGGACTGCTGTTGCCTGTGGGCAGGAAGCCGGAGTGGTACCTCACTGCCGACTCTGCCTGAAAGATAAAAGAGAAAAGGGTGAAGAACATTAAGGCAGGGAGCTGAAAGAGAGTTGGCCGCCTGCCTGGGGTTCAAGACCTGCTTTAAACGTGAATGTAAATCAAGTCCTTCCCTCTCACTCTGCATCCACTTCACCTGATATGACCCATGTAAAGATGGACCCAAGTGTCCCGCTGAGATCCTGCCAAACACACCATCTCTCAACTTTTATAACCCCACTGGCACTTTAAACCCACAATTCACATTTTAACTCTAGAATCAAATAAAATAGTCAAACCTAGAGCTTTAATCACCTTTAGTGTAAATCCAATCAAAATGCTGCCTCACTAAAATTTCTACAACCTAAGCTTGAAAATGTCTGCTTGTCAAAACACTAGCATTCAATGGATTCAGAGCTCATGCACAAACTAGTACTAGTAATATGATCTACATAACGTTCGCAAAAATATGCATAAATTGTCTATTCTATGAATAATGCATTATCAGTGCACTTAATGGCCACAAAGATGTGCGAAGAAATTCCTCTAAGACTTACTTTCAGGTCATAGGAGGAGAACGGCCTCCCGGGGCTGTTCTGCGGGTGCATGTACATCGGTACGTTGGGCCGAAACTCCGTGGTGACTGTCGCTTGATCGCCATAAGGCTGCTGTACAGTCATAGCTGGGCTATAAAAACAAGCTATAGGTCTCTGATTTGGGGGCACTCCCATAGGAAGCTGGAAATCTCTCTTCCATATCACTCTCTCCTGAGGGCTGCCCACCTCACCACTCATATAAGCCCCGTGACTCAGCACCGGGATGTTCTGGGACGGAATCGGTTGCGAGGGTCCTTCAAGAGAGCTGATGCTGACTTCATAGGTGGACTTGGCCTTTGGCAAGATCCCATTTGGATGCAGAGTGATGCTCCTTTTCATGCCCAAGTAGGGGGTGTTGGTTTCACTGTGGATGTTCCTGGCCCTGTCCCTCCACTGGTCTCGACCCACATCCTCGTCATATTCATCATCATCATCATCTTGGGTCAGGCCCTCGTATTGGTAAGTGTCTCCCTCGTTCACTTCCCCCAGCCTTCCCAGTGACTGGGCCCTCTTCCTGGCTGAGGGGCTGCTCTTCCTCAAAGAGTTCGAACTGGTCACAGACAGACGGTTCATATCATTGATCATGGCTGCGATGTAGTCTCCGTGACCGATCATGCTCCCCCGCACAATGGTCTGAAAGAGGAGAGGTGTTTATCTTTTATCACATTGCACCTACCATGCTCACATTATAGAAAGCATTTGGACTGAGAGGAATGATGTTGGTGACATAATCATTGCTCAGAGGCGAGTTAAATTTAGACTTGAGAATCTGTAATCTGACATCTTTGTCATTCTTCAGAGACGATTTAAATAATTTCCCCAGTGGCTCATTCTGACAATACACTGTTAAATGTACCAAGCACATGTATCAGGGGATACACTATAAAGCAGAGCCTGTACAACTGTTCCTATGTTGCAAAATTCATAAATGACAGATAACTGTTCCTTTGACCTTTCAGATGGTATGCATAGATAGCAGGCATGCAAATGCAAACCTGCCCTGACAGAAACATTTTCAGACAAACTTTACAGGTTTTCCCAGAGTAGTGAGATTGTAGCAACTGCATGCAAGAGTGTGTGGTGGCTCATCAGTCACTCTCAGGGTAGAGTCATGTTCAGTTCACAGACAGTCAACAGCCTCTCCTGTTTCCCTGGTGCGGTGCCATTAAACCTGCACAGGGGGCAGAGGTCAGATGACATCTCACCTTCTGCAGCACCTCTCTGAGAGGAGATAATGGCAGCTGATAATGGCCCTGGTGAGAAATCCTATTCTAGAAGATGTTGTAATAATAGTTTGCCAGTATTTCTTGCATTATGAAGATCTTGTGGGGTAACACCACACTCGTCTTGATGACGCTCCTAAAACCACAAATCTGACCTAAACGCTGACATGATGGTTCTCATATTGAACAGCACTAATCCCGTTAGGGAATCAATGAAATGTTGGTGTTTTCTCTATTTATTTTCTGGAGGGTGACAAACAGAATCGGACGTTTGCTACATAAAGTACAGAAATCTTTAGATTTGCAGTCTTTATCACAGACTGCTATTTCCTTTGCTGTACCTGAACTTTTTCATCCCTTCAGTTTGACATCTGTGGGAAGGCCCCATGGACTGCCATGGACTGTTATAGTTGCCTGCATGGAGTAATACATCTTGTGGCCCTTCTAAGTATTCAACATTGTATAGTCGGTGTACACAGCAGGCTCATTAGCCCAGCCTCATGATAGATATGAAAGATGCGGAGAGGAAGCATGCCTTCCTTCCACGTTGTCATCAGAGGATTATGTCATTTTCTGAGACATCAGGATTCCTTTGCAATGCCGAAGGTCACTTCTGCCTCAATACAATAAGCAGCATATCTTTATGCATCAGTCTCTCTGAGATGTTAGCTTAATGAGGGCCTGGTTGAATGGTGTGCTAGTTATTAGTGATCAGTGGGCAGAAGGGCAATAAAGAGTTGAGTGGACGGTGTGGTGTACCTTCTTCGGCCTCAGCTCCACCTCCGTGATCCTGGAAGGGTCCACCATGGGTTTGGGCCTGCGTAGGTTCTCTATCAGGCTCTGCCATTGCGTCGGCAGGCCCACAAAGCAGCCACGCTTGTTGTCAAATGAGGTGTGCACACGGTGCTCAAAGTTCTTTGGCGCTGATATCTCAGGCCTCTTCTTTTTCTTCTTGCGGAACATCCTCAGGTCCTCAAGGGCGACAGCTTGCCTGCTTCAAAATGACCCTGTAGGGGAAAAGTATTCAATCTTTAATAAACTGCACTCAATATTACAGACAGTACATGTTCAAGTATCTGTTATTATGACATTTAAATTTAAGCAAATATCTTCTTCACCAGTGATCAAAATGATGTTGCCACAAACTGACCACTCTCCTTTACTATCTCCTCTCGGACCAAGTGTATTCAAATACAATTTGACAACAGAGAATCTTTCCACGGGGGAGAAAATATTCAAATGGATCATCTAAAAGCTGTTCCATGTCTGGGTTGTGTATGTCCCCGCACGCTGTCTTGTTAGCTGTCACAAACTTGAGCCTGTGAGAGTGGCTCCGAGGAGAGCGGATGGATTTGTAAGCACATGTGTAATGAAGGATATCTGGTCAATCAAGGCTTATTCATTCTTCGTGCCATTTCACTGATGAGCACGTGGCCGAGCTGGCCAGCGCCCACAGGCTTTCAGTGCATTAGCAGGACGAGTACAACACGCAGACACAAACACAAACACACGCTCATGCACATACACAAATACTATGGCAGGCTATTCTTCATAAACCTTTTATAACTCTTTCATATCCCGTCCTAATTAGTAGCTTGTGTGCCCTTGATTGCAGGGAGGGTATAACCATTTAATCCTTGGACGGATGGCCATGAGTGTGGTGACCCACTAACTCTGGTTTTTTGTTATGTTAAGCTTTATTTTTCATTCATGTGGAGGGAAATAATTAAATACATTACATCTCATTTCCTCAGCTGCACAGCTGTACTGGAAGATAATCACTCACATTTAAGTCTCATGATTAGTATTAATACTGTTTCATGTAGCGCTCAGTATGGAGGACGTTCCGGCGGGCTATGCTAGATGTGTGGCTCTAGGGATGGCAATGCTGGTCTTTTGGTCAGTCAGTCAGTTATGACTGAAATATCTCTAAAACTATTGGATGGATTTTCATGGAATTTGGGAAAGTGATTTGGCCGCAAGAGGACGAGTTGGGATAACTTTGAGCTCCTAATCCTTTAGCACATCATCGGGTCAGATTCTACTTTGTCCAAATTTCCCCTTGGGGATTAATAAAGTATCTATCTATCTATCTATCTATCTATCTATCTATCTATCTATCTATCTATCTATCTATCTATCTATCTATCTATCTATCTATCTATCTATCTATATTTTGGTTTGTGACCAAATACCAGTGTTGTATAAAGTACCCAAAAGCCGTACTTGAGTAAAAGTAAAGATACTTTACTGGAAAATTACTCCAGTAAAAGTAAAAGTCACCTATTAAAATACTACTTGAGTAAAAGTCTTAAAGTATCTGATATTTTCTGTACTTAAGTATCAAAAGTATTTTTCTGATATAAAATGTACTTAAGTATTGAAAGTAAAAGTACAAGTACATGCTTTTAATAAAAAAGCAATGGGTCAGAATTTTGAAAAGTTGAGTTTATTCTTTTAAGTGCTGTGGCCACCATGACCAAGGACCAGGAGTTGTGTTGATAAAATAACCATATATATTATGTTCAACATAATATATTGTACCTAAGTATACTTTTGCATCTACTATGAACTTATCATCGTAATTCTCCAAAAAGCAATATGACACTATGAAGGAGTCGTAACAGTGTGGTTATAAGTATGCTCATTCTGCCCGGTAACGGTCCGTGGGTCCCTTGGTACCGGGCCGTGGGGCCCTTGATACCAGGCCCCTCGGTACTGGGCCGCACAGAAAGAATGAATGAAAAATTTAAGTTAAATTAAAAAAGTCCGGAAAAATGTTTTATTGTGAAAAATGACCAGATACATCCGTCTGTGGTGACCTCAGACGGAACCTCTTGACACATGTCAATATGTCACGTTACCCTAAAAATGAAACTTAAATCTGTTTCAACTCTGCCGGTGTTCTGGATTAAAACCAAGGCAGAGTATCCTGAGATCGCCAAAAAAGCATGAAAACCTGCTTTCATTTCAACATCCTGTCTTTGTGCAGCGCGTTATAAGTTAAGCAGTAGACTGGACTAAAGGTTTAGTTAGGAGTAGAGTCAGTAGACTGGACTAAAGGTTTAGTTAGGAGTAGAGTCAGTAGACTGGACTAAAGGTTTAGTTAGCAGTAGAGTCAGTAGACTGGACTAAAGGTTTAGTTAGCAGTAGAGTCAGTAGACTGGACTAAAGGTTTAGTTAGCAGTAGAGTCAGTAGACTGGACTAAAGGTTTAGTTAGCAGTAGACTGGACTAAAGGTTTAGTTAGGAGTAGACTGGACTAAAGGTTTAGTTAGGAGTAGAGTCAGTAGACTGGACTAAAGGTTTAGTTAGGAGTAGAGTCAGTAGACTGGACTAAAGGTTTAGTTAGCAGTAGAGTCAGTAGACTGGATTAAAGGTTTAGTTAGCAGTAGAGTCAGTAGACTGGACTAAAGGTTTAGTTAGGAGTAGACTGGACTAAAGGTTTAGTTAGCAGTAGAGTCAGTAGACTGGACTAAAGGTTTCGTTAGCAGTAGACTGGACATAACGAACACACGTTGGGTGTCGTTGTCTCCCGTCTCTCCGAGGTCGGACCCGGTCCGTGACAGTTTGGTCTTCACGTTACCGGCCCGTGACGCATACAGGTTTGGGAGCGCTGGACTAGAGGATGTAGAGGGCTAATGCAGAATATTGTGATTCGCAAAACCTGCTTGGTGGAGTCTGTGTTCCACCACAGTCCCGGATGTGTTTTGTTTTTTCTAAAGATAGATTTGATTTTGTAGCGAGTAACGAAGGTTTCAGGGGAAATGTACCGGAGTAAAAGTATCAGTTTTCTTTGCAAAATGTAGTGAAGTAAAAGTAAAAGTAAACAGAAATATAAATAGTAAAGTAGAGTACATATATCCCAAAAAACTACTTAAGTACAGTAACGAAGTATTTCTACTTCGTTACTATACACCACTGCCAAATACCAACAAAACTGACATTCCCATTAGCCTCAGCTTTACTTTGGGTGTACTGCTAATTAAGGAAGTAGAAGAAAAATACATTGTGCTTAACCAAAGACAACAAGAAAGACAGCTGGGACACGTGCAGCAAAGTTGAGAAATATCCAAAAGGTTTGCATACCCAAATGCGATTTAAAATGTTCAATGTGAAACAACATGAACATGCTAGCATTATCATTGTAAGAATGTTAGCACTGCATGAGCGTAGACTTCTCTCTCGTCTTGTTTATTTCAGCAAAATCTACAAGGTGCCCCTTAGATATCAGATCCAATCTCTCATCATGCACTGGGAAATGGTGGGAGTTGAGGAAAGTTTTGCACTCGTCCGCAGCTCAGCAGGCGATCACGCCCCTTCTCCACCTCCGCCCTCAGACCAGTGCGGCTCTAATCTGAAGCAACGATGCCTGTTATGAGCTGTATCGGTGACTACCCCTCACCACTCGCCCGTCTCATCAGTAGATGTTAAAAGGAGGTCAGGCCCACTGGTCACATCAGCCAAAACCTGCTTCATTAAAGGAAGGTGGAGTAAGGATAGGGGGCTGTCCCCTTCCAAGGATAATTCTGTCACAAGGCTAATATGCTAAGTGTTGCATAAGTACATCACTGTGCCTCCCTATGTACATCATGTGGTGCTGGGAAGGACTTTAATTCCATGTGACAGGGACATTATGTTGTGAGGGTTCTCAGGAGGGGGTGAGATAGGATTTGGGGCCAAGATTAGTCAGACCTGGATGTATTACGGCGACAGGGACTCAGTTTCCTTCCTACAGACACAGAAAGACTTTTAAGCACCAATTGCGGCTGGCTTTTGAATAACGAACGCTTGAGAAAACAAGCTGCAAAACAGAAGATTGCAATCTCTGCTATTTTCTTTTTCTGCTGCACAAGAGACTATCTGCTTAGATAGCTGTTCAGCGTGCAGATGTTGGCATCCTGAATAAATATTTACACATCGCGCTCATGTATCCTTTTACAAGCAGCTCAATCAATATTTACTCATGAGTCAAATGCAAACTGCTACAGTCCTCCACTGCCAGCTATAATGGGGTGATAATAGTACAAATAGGATGGCTGCTTCGTATAGTGCTTCATCAGTTCAAAGCAGCAGAGAACATATCACAGCATTCATTATTCATTCTCATTTTTATAACCACTGAGATATTGGAGGCGAGCAGAAACACACATGCACAACACACATGTTGATTAATGCCTGGGCAAAATGAATTGCAAAGTTGATGCAATTATTGATTTACATGCTTTAATCACAGGCAATTGTCTTTATATTGAACGCTGTTACTCCACCAAGCTTATGACTGTCTTATAACAATATTCTGTTGATTTTTAAGCCTGTCATACAGTATGTATGCACAGAGCTAAACTTGCACAGTGCATAATCACGCTTTCTGGTCCCATCTTTTGAAACTGTAGGGACTTGACCCTATGCCTCAGTGGCTTGTCTTGAATCTATCGAAGTGCTGAGGCAAAACTCAGCCGGCTGCTGTCAGAGATATGAAGAGCCAAAGAGGATGAGGTCACTCCGAAATTGTGCTATATTAGGTATTTCCATCCCTACAACTGTGTGCAGTAGCAAAAAATTTAATAAATCCAAATGCGCGACCTGCAAATCCAGAACCTAAATCTCACTCTCTGAAAATCACATGAGAATGAAACTGTTTGAAGCAAGTCTGCTTGTAAAGTCTGACACAACAGAAGAAGAAGAAAAAACTGAAAAAGATGATGGAGCATGCAAGTTAAAACACGCAAATATATCTGGTTTTCTCTGCAAAACCACCACTTAATCACAGCCATACATCCCTTTTTCACGCTCAAATGGATCTCACACTTACCCCCCAACTGATCGGGCTTCTTCACCTGACAGCAGCCGGGCCTTTCATGCCATGCTGAAATGCAAGCAGGCAATCCATACGTTTCCCACACACAACATGACCGAAGAGGAGAGGGCATGCTCGCATTCCTCTCATGTTCAAACCACCCCGAGCAGGTTGTGTTGTGGATGAGTGGGAGGGGATCGAGAGATAAGAGAGGTATTGGATTTGCTCGATGTTAGTGCTTCGAGCTCTGTTGAATGATTTTCTTCTATTTGCCCTGATTTCTGCTTGTATCTTTTTGGCATGCATGCAGAAATGAAGTGAGTGTGCAGGTGACCGCGCTAGCAGGATTAGTATGGTGTTCAGTCCTTCACTGATCTAATTTTAGGACACATCATGCTTTCCACCCCTATCACCAGACGCGTGTTTATTTTGTACAGGATTCATGTCAAATAGTGAGGTGAGGATGGGAGACGATGGAGAACAGGTAATCCTCTTTTTGTGTTTTCCATTGCACGTACAAGCATAATCCAGCTATGATGAATTATAGGGGGCTACATCTATTTCATAGTAGTAAAGATAGCATCAAGGTCTTATATGCTGTTTTAGACTATGCAGTGCAGTGTTGGGGGGCTTAGAGATTGCTTCTCTATCAGCTTCATTATGATGACCGTTCTGCCCTTTGAGTGTAATGAGTCTGCCTCTCAAGAGGGAGGAAGGGGGTCTTGGTTGGTCATTTCTTCCTTTTCCTTGCGCTTTGTTACACACACACACACACACACACACACACACACACACACACACACACACACACACACACACACACACACACACACACACACACACACACATGCACATACACATGCTATCTAAGGGCATGAACAAGGTACACAAGCACTGGACGTGACCGGACAGTACAATAGCAGTGTTTATGATTTAAGTTGATGTCTGCTTTCTCTTTGAAGTCACCTCTGCAGACATGGAAGGATTGTCAATAGGAGACGACAAGTGATGTAATAAACTGCACTCAATGACATGGAATAACACGTAGCTTTCATGCATATTTCATGCTAGTGGTCTAATACATCATGCACGACAAAGCACTTGGAATACAAGGAATGTTGGAGGATGTCACACATCTACTGCCTCTGTAAAGTTGCCCATTGTTTAAATGTGGCTATGGCTGTGAGCACAGTTTTGCTTCTTCTTTTTTTTTTAGCCCTGCTAGCGGTTGGAGATGGCAATGTCGGTTGGTTGGTCGGTTCACCACTTTGGTCCAGACTGAAATAGCTCAACTATGGGATGGATTGCCATGAGGTCTACAGAGGATGAATCCCAACGACTTTGGTGATCCACTGACATTTCCTCTAGCCCCACTGTGAGGTTTACATTTGTGATTTTTAGTCAAATGTCTCAAGTGGACACAAATAGCAACAGATGAAATGCGCTACCTTTCATGATCCTCGACTTTTCATCAGGTCCACATTTTTAATTTGTTGTAAACTTTGGTTTATGACCAAATACATGCACACAAAAAACATCAGCCTCAGCTGGACCTTTAGTTGTTCTGCTAATTAGCAAATTATCTGAGATGGTGATAATAAACCTGATACCTGGATAGCATCCGGATGCTAGCATTGTCATTTGCAGCATGTAGCCCCACAGAGCCATGAGCATGACTTTAGACTCTTCTTCAAGGATCATAACATTGAAGGAGCTATTCAAAGGGTCAGCAGCAAAGAGAAAACACAGGTGAAGATGTGGGCCAGTTTTTTCTGAACCGGTCCAACAACAACTTTCCCTGTACTCTAAGTATTTCTGATAAAAGCTCCACTCAGGGGTAAGGACACAATGTAGAGCAGTGGTTCTCAAATGGGGGTAGGTACGCAAGATTTTTTAATAAATGTATTTAAAATAAGTATCCATTAAAAAATCTTTAAAAATAGTTATTTAATAAATATCCAATAAAACATAAGTGTACGTTCATAAACTGAATTGTACATATTCTATCTTAAATCAGACACTGATGGCACAACGCTGTGTATTACATCTTCCAAAATTACATGGCAAAAAGGCTTTGCACTATTTTCAGTATATAGTTTTTGAAAATGTAAGCACAGTTAAAGTGCAGAGAGTGTGCAAATTATGATTGAAAAGAATGCCTGAGGCAAATAGTAATCAATTAAATGATATCCATATTTTGGCTTTGGGCATTAAGCAGAGATGACCCGTATTCACACAGAGAGTTCATTGATAGTGACATATCTCGGGGTATTTCAAATGTCACATAACTCGCAGCGATGCGTCATGTGTAGGCCTTCACTCAAAAGTAGTTCAAGTCGGAAATGGTTTGAAGTCACAGAGCACTGCAATTCTGAGAAAGTAAACAATCAAAGAGCTTGTCGTCATTTTCTTGTCCACTGAATGCGTAAAAGAAAAGGCCTCAGGATTGAAAGTGTATAGCAACAAATATATGATGCCCGTGCCCAACAATGTGGGATGTTGGTTTTTCAACGGCAGACATCTGCGCAGGAGTGCACATTAGTCTTGTGTGGATATTGACAGGAGGGAACAAGAAATGAGAGGTCAAGACAGAAAGAAAAAGAGTGGGGGAGGAAAGGAGCGTCTGGACACTCAGACGTTGTGACTGGAAAAGAGATGGAATAGAGAATACAACCGAGAGGACAGAAATGAAGAGAATAAAGATGCTGATTAGGATGACATAGATTTAAAGTGTCAGTGCATGAAAATACATCTTCACACGTTTTTCTGTTGCCTAATTTAGAGGCACAGTTTTGTGGATAGCAGCAATCTCCGGTTTGAAGATGAAACCTCTTTTCTCCGTCATCTTGAGCAGCTTTGTCTGCAGTAAACAAGCCACAGTAAAGGGGAATAGAGGACAGGACACTTACATCAACAGAGCGCGTACATCATTCTGTCACCTGACATGTTGGCACGGATTCTCCCAGACCAGATAATGGACAAGAAAACTAGTTTGTTGTGCCCCCGCAGTGAAGAGAGTGGACATAAATGCACACAATCTCCATCTACTCCAAACACCTCAACATAATGACATTGTAAAAGCAACACTTCTAGAGTCCTGGGGCTTTCATGGGATGCTGACACACCACCGGAAAAACTAACTATTAACTCAGGAAGTATGCTTCTCCAGTCTGTATAACAATGTGTGTACTATGGGCTAGGCTGGATAGTACAGAAATGCAGCACTGACCAACACTCTGTTTAATTAAAGATCCTCTTGGCTCTCACAAGTGCTTTGAACAATTTGACGCTGTGGTGATAGAGACGTATGATCAGCCTGGACCAATGGTACGAGCCCAACTATTCTCTCTTGGGTCTAATTTATTGATGCGCCAGGACTCGGTGCAAGCTTTACTGTACGCGCATGTGCTTATGAAAGCTTTGATTTATATTTTTTCCGCCCACGCCTCAGCATGTCTCTCCGGGGACAAAGCACCAACCATTTTTAACCTCTGATTCCTTCATGGTATCAATCTGCACCGACTCTTATGAACTCCTCTGTCACCCAGCATGGGTGCTGTATCAGCCCAGAGAGTGGAATCATGGCATGCTGTCCTAATTTGGACTCTGTTTTAATCCTTAGTGCTTGACGTCTCACGTCTGGTGGCAACGCTAAGCTGCTAATGCACGCTGTCCCCTCCTTCGGCTGACATGACCACAATCATTCCTGAAAACAACCATGAACATAGCAGGGCACATGGCAACGATGTACCACCTACACCTGCGTGTTGTGTTCAGTCAGTGTCCCAGGACATGCAGTAGAGCCGGTGCTGCTGGTTTTGTGTTGCACTTAGAGCGTAAACGCAAGATGGGAGACATGCGATGGCCTCCAAAAAAACGTCTTAACGACTTCAGACTTTGGAGTGTACACATCGTCCTCAGTAAAGCAGATGTCCAGCTGTGTGTGTGTGTGTGTGTGTGTGTGTGTGTGTGCACCAAAGAGACCTTCTCTGTCACCTCCTCTAGCCTTTCCCTCCTCCTCCTTGAATATCAATGAGTAACCTGAGACACAACCACATGGTAGTTTAAGAAGTGCAGAGCCTCAGTTACATCATCATCAGACTTATGAAATGCACACAAAAAAACACAAATACAGAGAATACAATTTAGATCAAATTCAAAGTCCCTTGTGTTGATCCCGTACGGTATATGTCTGCAGTCACAACTTCCGTAGCAAGTGCATGAATGTATTTCTGTCAATAGGTCTGAGTGCAAAGGCGATGCTAAAGCTTGGGACGAAAAGTCAAATCTATACACTTCTTTAAAGCACCTTAGCCTTACATTGATTTTCACTGAGAATGTTGCATCTAATAGAGAGACTAAAAGAGAAACTTAACCTGTTTTCATCAAGAGTAGATTCCTTGTTTATTAATGTCTTAAATTCAAAGTCGAACAGAGCACAGTTCTCCCACGTTCATGCAAGCTTTCACACAACAGGTTTTTTACATTTAAGTATGAAAGTAATTGCTGTGAACAAAATGTGTCATATCAGTCTCCTCTGTGCTTGCTCTCCCACAGCATCCATCTACGGATGTGTGTTTACGTACAGCTTAAAGCTTGAATCCTTATGCACTGGTAGGACCAGAAAGATCAGCTGAGAACTCAGCCTTCACACACACACATACGCACACACACTAGAATACACAATGGAAGAAAAAAAAACAGGAAGCTTCTGTCCACAGTGCCCATAGCAATGGCACAGTCTGTATTTGTCAAGTGTGATCCATCTCAAGGAGATTGTTGTATCCTTTTACTTAAAATAGAGGTTGAGGACAGAAGAGGCAGAGACTCGGAGGGAGAAAGGGGATGTGGGGATTTTGAGCAGGGGTGAGCATAAGGTGAAGGCTCTTTTGAGATGCAGCCCATCACTGAATACATCCAGCAACCCTCTCGTCTTCCCTTTTTTTCTTCATTTCTCCTTCAGCACCTGGCTGCACTGCATTCTGTTCACAGCCTTTCCACCTCCTTCTTCTCTTCCTCCACCAAGGATGATGCCAACCGACGGCATCACTATAGTCTGCTCTTCATCAATGACGTTAAGCCTCTTTTCCTTCCACCCCCACTCCCCCTCTTTACCCCACTCTTCTCTCCGTGGAAAGAGGAAACTGGGGCTCTGGAGGGATAAATCATTGTTAGAAGAGGAAGAAAAAAATAAGGCATCTCTCTTACCTTGCCGTCTCGTGAAGAGGAGAGCCTCTCTCCTTCAGGAAGGATTGGAAGTGGGAGTATGCACACACACACACTTGCATACACTATTATACACTCGCATTCACACACATACACTCACACATGGACATACACGCTCTCTCTCATGCAGAGACGAGGAGTGCTGGCTCTCAAGCAAGCGCACACTGCAGGCTGCCGCTTGCCTGGGAAAGCCTGATGCGTTCCTCCCTCCAGGCAGAAGCACACACTGCCATCTCAAAGGCTCTTTGTTGGGGCTGATTCATCCCCGGCTCCGTGGCTGAGTGCTGGTCCGTGTGCTGGTGCTTGCTCCTGGGGACACAGGGTGACCGTACAAAGGAGGGAAAACGCCATGAAGGGGAAAGACAGCATCCAGGAGGAGAGACTATCACGGCCCCATACAGCTCCTTCCATCCCCCCCCTCTCCCGCTCCGTCTCTGGCTCGCTGTCGCTCTCTTTCTCTCTCTCTCTCTCTCTCTCTCTCTCTCTCTCTCTCTCTCTCTCTCTCTCTCTCTCTCACACACACACACACACACACACACACTCCCTCCCTCCTCCTTTTCCATCCCTCTCTCTTTATCACTTCCCTCCTTCTCTACCTCCTCCCACTCCCTCATTGGGCTATAAAAGAATTGATAGCAGCGTGCGCATGTGTGTGTGTGTGTGTGTGTGTGTGTGTGTGTGTGTGTGTGTGTGTGTGTGTGTGTGTGTGTGTGTGTGTGTGTGTTTTTAAAGCTGGTTTCTAGTGACTGTAAGGAGAGGAGAGCTCCACTACACCTCATCACCTGGGATACCTTTCACCCACCTCCCTGCCTTCCACCGTGCTCCCTCTGGCTCCTTTGCACGCAACGTGGGTGACACGAGAACACGAGGGTGCCGCTGCGTTGTTGCTGTTCAGTCAAATGCATTATCCATTGAATGACAGGGTCAGGGATGGCAGATGGCGGGAGGGGTTGTTGTATCTGTGCACGTTAAGTGTGTGTGTGTGTGTGGAGGGGGGGGATTTATGTTGAGGGTGCAATCATCACGCTTACAATCTCGTTGCCTGTCCCTTGTGACCCAAAAATCATTGTGTATGAAGAAACTGAAGTTACAACACTGCCCCAGTAGCGTCCTCATTATTTGACTGAAGTATTCCCTTCTCCTTTCACCACAATCATTTCCTGAATTATTTATACAACCAGACACAAAGCAGGGAAATGTATTAGGGTCAAGTCATGCAGAAATTGCTGGCAAAGTGAGTCAGATTTGGGGCATACATGTTATTATACATTGGGTTTTGATATGATGAATTGCTTGCAAAGGATTGATAACAAGCTTAAATGATGATGTTCCTCCTCACACATCAAATGAACTCAAGTGAAAAAGGCTCCACTGAACCAATCTGCATGACAAAGACAGATTTGCCTGTTGGGGGTCTAGCAGACACAACCCCTCCCTCTCTTTCACTCTTACTTGTCAGCATTATTGTCGCAGATATTTTTTTGCTTGGTTATATTTTTTTACTGCTTTGCACAACTTATTTTCCTGATTTCTTTCGAGCTCAGAGCTGAGAACAGCCATTTTGTAATAGGTGTCTTTGTGCAAAAAATGGTAGTTATCACAAAAGCAGTCCTGTTTGCTCTCGCTATCTCTGCTTGGTCGGTATGAAGGGAACCTGAATGGGTCAAAAGGTCAATTAATGAAACACTTCTGCTATCATGATTGTGTTTACTGAACCTGAGCCTTGAAAATAATTCCTACAATTACATAATAAGACCTAATTTACATAGGTAATTATAAAAAATAAAAAGAATTGTTAAAAATAATGTTTTTTTCCCCTCTCTTGGCCTAAATACAGTTTAAATTTAAAACAAATTTGATTTGAAGACAAAAGAAACGTTTGACTTTCATTTGTTAATCAGGTTGCTCTCAAATATGCAAGGGAAGCTTCATGTGTTACAATAAATAACATTGTAAATTAATTAATTTATAATTGTTGTGCATGTGCAAGATATGTGAGTTATATAGTAAATTGTCTCTGTAATGACGCATTTGATCATTCTTTTGTTAGCATGTCTCTATGGTGAGCAACTACGATTTCTTTTAAATTTAAATGTAATTGTCAGCTTCACTGTCAGACTTCATGACCTTGCTAAAGCGTCTCCTGAACCCCCCCCCCCCCCCCCCCCCCCCTCATTTGGATGAATAGTGGAAAACAGCTTGTGATGTAAAAAGGGCTTACGGTGACAAGAGCAGTCTTAAACCAGTGTCATTAAAATGAAAGCCTGAGGGGAAGGGGGGGGGGGGGGGGGGGGGTATAAGTGATACTGCCTTAATTGTTTGCATTTCAATTTGTTCTATTGTTTAGGATGAATTTGTTAGGATTACATCAGAGGTTATCAGGGTTCATACAGTTAAAGCAAATGTAATTTCATTTCAAAATCCATTAACATTTCTAGATGACCTATAAATCCATTACATTTTCTATAAGAGTAAGGAAACTACAGTTATTGAGACAACACTTGTGTCATTCTCCAATAGTGTCATAATATGGAAGCCTATTTCTGCTCAGAGAAGGAAAAAAATAGATGACAAGTAAGCAAAAATAATGTCATAATCATGACACAAAACGTCACAATTATGACATACTAAGTCAAACTCGTCAGAAATGTTGATATAGTAGGTCAAAATGAAGGGATACTAAGTAAAAATGATGAGCTACTATGAGTTATTTTCATCATGAATAACTTCCATAAATGTTTTTTCGTTTCCTGCTTCAATGGGTCTCCATGCTTTTTCCTCAATAAATTGGTCTCATGATTTGCTGCTGCACTTTTGGAGGCTCTTTCTTCTCCATGCCTGCATGGCGAGCCAAGTGCAGGTCATCTTGATGCAGTGTCTACTCACTTCTAAGTGAAGTAGAGGCTTAGGCATGCAAAGGCACACCGTACAAATAGGTTACGAGCTCTGACTGTATGGGCCATGAGTGTTCCTGTCCATCAAAGTAACAAAAGCTCTTCTCTGAGGGCCCGTCCAAAGCGCATTAAGGAAAGGTAGCTTGCTTGTACCACCTGTCCACTGCAGTAAGGGAGAGCTATGGATTTTCTGTCTGAGACGCTATCAGAGTCACTGGTTGCTTGCTTTCATGAGATGAGCTTTTAATAAGTTCTGCCAAATAGCGAACCATAGAGGATGCATTGTGATGTGGTTATGCTGTGTTATTATGATGGGAGTGCATCATGTTGCGTATCATTTATCACAAAATTTCAGCTGCTCTCAGTGCAAAGCCAAAATGTAAAGTAGACAGTTTGGGAACTCACCAGTTGAGAGGATCTTGGCTGGCAGTGTCATATTTCCAGAATGAGATTAAAGTCTGTTCCTCCAGTGCTCCATGAGCATGTAACAGCAGCAACTCTGTTCCACAGTACTTCAGGGTAGTGACCTTTTGGGGATAGCCAAGGCCTGCTCTGCCCACAACTGCAAGGGTGGATTTCACTTGCTAATGAGCCAACCACCTATCTACTAGCCATTCATCAAGTCTGCCTGCGAGCTGCCGGGGTGTGAAGTACGTCCCATCATCATAGTAGATTAGGTTTACTCCCACCGTTTTAGTCAGCGGGCTTCTGGGTAACCTCTCCTGGACAATTATTAACATTTGGCCAGCAGAATGCATGATTTGCTAATAAGTCTTATGCCTGGTGTTGGGATTTCTTAAAAAACACAAGGACACCCTGCAGTGAGAACATCAAATTAAGTCACTTCATGAGAATAAGTAGCAATAATGATGACATGTATGACTATGTAGATGCAGAATGTTTCTGTTTGTATTCATGCCCACCAATGTTGACTCTTTAAACTGCTGCAACAGATTACAGTCGGCACTAAATTGTTCTTGCTCCCCATTAGTAATCCAAATACCGTTACCAAGAAAACAATTCATGCTTTCCCTTGCATGACCCCTGCTGACACAGCATTACTAAAAGAAAAACAAACGTCCCTAGTCAGCCAGACATTTTAACAAGTTTATTGAACACCGACGATACATGGCTTAGAAGGGACATTTCACTCAGACTGAGACAATAAACCCAGGTCAATCACCTCACCTTCAACTGTGTTCAAATGGTTGTGTAACATCTGGTCAAGAAATACTGAAAAAGACAGATCAACTTAAAAAGGCAAAACACTGTTCTTAAGAACAAAGCAATTAGGAAAAATAGACAATTGGAGTAAGCAGGAAATCAGGGATAAGTGTGACTAGTATCTCTGTAGCAGAGCTGTGGTGACCAAATCTATTTACCGTAGTATTTACATGGCGCAGACATTTGACAATACAGTAAATCCAGTAAGCCTTTAAATACTACTGTGAAGTATATGTTATTAAAATTCTGTAAATGATTATCCAAGTTGTTATCAGTTTTCAGTAGTTTGTAATGAATTAAATGACATTGAACGAGTGTTTCTATTATTTGGTCCCGCCGTCATATTCTAATGAATCCAAGACAACTAAAGGACTGTGCCTTCTGGTTAAAGCTCGTCTTTTTCTTCTCTGAGAAACTGGATCTCTAGGAACAACATATACTATATACAGTACAGCAGGATAAACAATACATCGCATCAACTACATGATACTTGCAGATAATATCTTGTTGAAATGAAAAATCTCATAAAGAAAAGAAGAGAAAAAAAGAAATACAAATTTCAGTCTTTTTAGATGCATCAGTTTGAAGCATTGGAACTCGCTGGATCCTTTTGACCACTGACGTCCTGGGTCATTTTTTTGAAGTAGCGTTCAGCACGCAGTTCCTCAAAGCAGAATTCAGTGGCGCCGCTGAGCAGCAGCTCTTTACAGTACGTGCTCTGCTCCTGCAGTTTTCCCGATTCTGCCTCCTTCTGTTGCTGATGGTGCTCCTGTAGTCTCTTTAAAGGAGTTTCCTCTTTGCGGGGTTTACGTGCTGATAAAACTGTGTTCACTGCCGGGTTTATCTTACAAGGAGTCCTGAGGGGGAAGGGGAAAATACCAGATCATATCAAATAAATCTTACTCACATAACCTGAGGAGGATAAACTCAGATCAGACTTTACTTGGAAATAAGTCCCAAATAGGGCTTCAAATTACATTTATTTAAATTATTGAATAATCTGTTCATAATTTTTTTACCAATTGTGTAGTTTATTAAAAAGGCCAGAAGTAATGATAACTGTGATAAATGGCCACAACCCATATCATTTTTTTTCTTTTTCGGAACATCGTTAAAAAAAAAAAAAAAAAAAAAAGGTTTACAATGACGAGCAGAAAATCATCAATAATTGAGAAGTTGTAACAGCTTTACTTAATGATCAACATGGTTTAATTCAATGACTTTCAGTGGTAGTCATTAATTTCAGGAATATGTTGCTTCTTATTATCATGAACCCAAATGTGTGATAAAAATGAAATGTTCAGCAAAGTAAACCAACAAATCCTAACTGCAGGTAAAAGAGTCTTGTCACTCACATTGTTGGAGGCTGGTCTGACTCCTCAACAAATGGTTGAAACGTGGGTTTCGGAGGCGGCGGGGCCATAACAGTATGTCCGAATTTGGATTTCTGGGGGATCTGTGGTACAGACATCTTAAATTGACATCACTGGATTACACTTCACACATTTAAATCAACTAACAGAAAACCCGTTTGTCTCATACCTTGACATCAGACCATTTTTCCGGCTTCCGCTCGTTCTCCTTTGCCCTGGAAGTGGGAGGGGCCGCCCAAGACTCTAACTTGGGCTCTGAAGGGCCAGCAATTTGAGTCTTATTCTCATCAAAGACCACCAAACGCCTGTTTGAAGCAGTATTGCAGAGGACAGGGGCACCAAGTAACTGCATGCCTCCAGAAATACCTGTTCACAAAACACATTAGACATTAAAATGACTCACTTAAAACAGACATTGCTGATATTTGGAGGCGCTGGAGAACTGGGAATATCAGCTCAACGTTTCACAACAGATTGTCTGTGTTTACTTACTTCTGATCGAAGACCCCACTCTGTTGATGGGGGCGATGGTCTTTTTCTTTCCTCTGCGTTTGAGGTCGGCAAGAGAAACTCTCTCAGGTTGTTTAGGTTGTTGCTCATCATCACTGTCCTCCTCCACAGTCATCATTACCTGCCGGGACACACGTGCCTGCAAAGCCCTACGAAGAACAATACAAAAGATTGTGATTCTGCCGATATTTTGCTTTAAAATCAAAGTTTACTGGATAAATTCGTACTTGTGAAACTGCAGGAGCTTATCATGCGGCGCCGCAAACTTCTTGAATCCTTCCTGGTAGACCAGGTCTGCTTTGCGACAGTTGCCCTGATCCTCATATTCTTCAGACCAAGCGATGTAGAGGGATGCCTGTGTCACTCCTATTCCCTGAGCCTGCATGTACCTGTATATGTCCATGGGCTCTGGGCAGTTCTTTGCCTAATGACACACAATACACATGTTTAGCAAAGGTTATTACGTCTGCATCGGTTTGTCAAAGTAGCAAACCCAGTCAGAGGTTAAAATATTAAACGTACAAATTTGATCCAGAGTTCAACATAGCGAGGGTCTTCGTGATATTTCTTTTCCTCTGTGAATCTGGTCACAGCCCGTTCCAATAGTGTTGCGAGGTTGCTCTCCTTTCCTCCCTGAGGGAAGGTTTGCTCTGTCCAGTTGATATACCTGTAAAAGACATGTGAGGATTACAAATTAAACCTCTCATATTTAAGAGCAGCACATATGAATACACTTTACGGTTGACATATTTGACTTACCGATCCCAAACATCAAGTGGATCATCTCCTTCATAAATTCGCAGTTCAGACTCAAAGGCCCTGGAGAAACAAAAAGCCAGAAGCCTCCATTATCATGAGAAAACTGCTGGGGAAAAGTGTATGACAGAAATTGCTTTCACCCATTCGGGGCAAATTTCTTAAATAGATTATCCATACTGTCTCTGCTGGTTGATGGCAGAGCTCAGTCCCTCCTGCTGTTGACTGAGCGCCTGATGCAAGGCTGATACGTCTCTGCCCCGCCGCAGTGGCTGGATGTTTTCTTTGCTTAGCTCCCATTCCACATCTCCTCCTTCTGCCATTGTGGGAATTAAAACTGGATTCCTGCTAACGCAAAGGTATCAGTGACTCAATATGCTATTATGTATTAAAACTTACCCCATTGTAGTGCTCAAGTTGGCAGAAAACATGCTTTAACCAAGTTTCGAGAAATCGGGATATTTTTTTTTTTAGAAAATGGTGGTGATGGTTTAGATGCCAAGTAGGCCAGTATAGAGAACTGTGAGAGTTTGTGGATCTAATGCCTACATTATCCATAATAGTTGTTTCTGCAGAGAATAATACTTACTAATATCTAAAACTATCTTGCATCTGCTCTGGTGTAGACTGATGATATTTTCACCGAATACAATTTGGGTAGAAGATTTATTTGCTATCATTAAGCCATTTATCAAGGAAAGTGCTAAACGTCCGATGGTTCCATCCTTTCCAATGTACAAATTTGCAGTTTGTCTCTGTTTTATAGAATTGTGAACTGGGGATTTTGTAATGTTGGTTGGACGAGAGATTTGAAAAGGTCAGCTTGGGCTTTCTATTACTGTTTTCTGCTATTTCATAATATTAACTAATCAATATAATCTAGAACATAATTTACAGATCAACTGATAAATAACATAATTGTTAGTCACAGCTCTAAATTGGTTTTCACTTTATCCCATTTAGACCTTGCTGTAGCCTCCCAATATATTCAAAGGCTTATGAAGTAGCATCATTATACAAATAGATGTTAAGGCCGGCCTAAAGAGTTTTACTAACGTTATGCTTATAAAATGTATCTTGCCTTGTCGTCCTGTCCTTTGCAGCTTCTTACAGCATTCAGTTAATTGTGGATGTAAACCCTTGTAATACACGTTCATATCTGAACTGTCCCATAGACATATTATGTATTGTGCTCAATATAGTAATAATGATTATCACCATTTAGGGCGTAATTTGGTAGATGAGAGTTCAAAATGATAAAATAAATCAAAACACGGCAATCATATCACAGGAGCAACTGACTATTGGCCCAAAGTAACGTTAATAACACGTATTAACAATACGTGACTAACTAAGATAATGACGTTATGAATATAATTTGATATCTGTGTTCACATTAATGAGTAGCTATAACGTTACCGCTTACACTCACAAACCGGTATGACGGATGTTTCTTGAGATAAGTTACTCATTTTCAGTGAGGTTTGTTTCTAACGTGTGACGAAGGCTACGCTAACTCGCTAGCTAACATTAGCTTTAGCTCGGTCGTTTTTGTCGTTGTTCGCGCTATCAGCAACATTTACCCGTCAAATATGAAAACAAAACCGATGATCTACAAACTAGTGGCTTTCCATACCGATTACAGTCCTCCCGTGTCTCTGTCCAGACTGTATTCGTTACAGCTCACGTTATATCGTTGTAACAGCAACACTGTTCAGCGTCGCTTCTGTGTTTCAAACGAGGACCGCGAGACAGTTTAGAGAAAGCTGATTGGAGGAGCCAGAAACCGGAAAACGTAGATGGACGTCACATCGCGACTTCCGGAATTGTTCCTGTTTTGATTACAGCAACGTTGAAAGGTTGAAAATGGGTAGCTAGCAGCGGAATTAGTGTTAATATAGTCCGTTTTCTTCACATATTTACCAGCTAGAGAAATACCAGCCAACTTTAAATTGCCTGGCTCATGGTTATCTACACGTGGCGACATGGACAACCGTTGTTATTGTTGTGCATCAAAGTTCAGTCTGTTCAAGAAGGAGGTAAGACCTTCCTGGTTTATATTAATAGCATAGCATATTCATATGTATTCATAGTTATACATCTTAAACATAGTAAGGAAAGTAAACTGTGTGATTTACGTTGCAATATCCTCACAGTTGGGCTGTAAGAGCTGCGGCCGCTCCTTCTGCTCCAGTTGTTTGACTTTCAGTGCTGTGGTGCCTCGCAGTGGCAACACACAGCAGAAGGTCTGTAAGCAGTGTCATGGGAATCTGACAAGGTAAAGGTCAAACCGTGCAATATGATATAAATGTGGATATAAATTAGTCAAATGTAAACGCTGTTGCTCATTTAAATTTCTTCACTTTTAGTGGAGAATCTCCAAATAATGCTGGAAAATGGTCTCCTCCTGAAAATTACAAAAAGTTGGTATATGATCAAATTTAGAAAGAAATTACACTTTGTCAACAACAGTTTCTTGATATTTAAACATTCATGTTTCTTCCATAGACGGGTTGCTGCACTTGAGGCCAAACAGCAGGGACAGTTGACACAGCCTCCAGCACAAGGAGGCAGTAGAAACAGTAAAGCAGGCCATCTACCAACCAGAGGCCTGTGTAAAGAAGACCAGGCTATTGCTGAAAGACTTCAAAAGCTGAAGGAGGATACTGCACCAAGTAATGAAAATTAGATTTTAAGCAGCTACCATTTTGCTTGACTCTGACACACGGTGATAATTATATCTTTTGTCTTGGCATAAGCCGTTGTAAGCTTTTTACATTTTCTACAGAGTCCATCCCCTCTGAGAAAGACCTAGAGTCTCGCCTTGCTGTTCTGAAAACTCCCAGCCGGCCAGTGCCTTCTGTAGGAGAGATGGAGGACCGCCTGGCAGTTCTACGGGGTCAGACTCCATCATCTCAAGCTCCTATACCTGTGAGCTAAACCTCTTCCCACTTGTTATTAAAATCTTGGGCCTTACAGTTTGGCTCAAGGACAGCTTAACTTACTTAATGCTATTTAGAGGGACTTGCATGCTGAATAGTTTTCTATGATTGCTTACCAGTATGTGCTTGCTCATCTGTACAGGTGCACCAGCCCCCAGATAACAGGACTCAGACTGAACAAGCCAATGATCTGATTACTCAGATGTCCGAGGAAGTTACCATAGACGATCAGCAATCAAATCCTGAATGCAGTAATTATTCATCTCATCGTTCTCTCCCGTTTTCAGTTAATAAATAATGATGCAGTCATTTAATAGTTTACTGCAGTCATTATAATTATATCACAACTACATTCTGACAACAAAAGCTGACTTCAGCAACAAATATGCTCAGACCTATTGATCCCTCCGCAGGTGTAGATGGCCATATGAATGATCTAAACAAGGGGGAGGGGGGAACATTGGATGAGAATTTGGAGGAGAACCAGGAGGGAGACAAGAAGCTGGAGGCTGAGAAGGCTCGAGTCATGGAGGAGGCCATGGAGGAGCTGAGGAAGGAGCGCCATTCCCAGGATCAGATCCTGGACATGGCCAAGAGGATGGCGCAGCTGAAGGGGCAGGACCCAGACAAAGGTACGTAACACACAAAGATCATGTTGTACCACTTTCTTAACCTTATTGGTGATCCTTACTTTCACATCGGAATGTCAAGAGCTGCAACTGTAAACATTGTGGCTATGACAGAAGAGTGTATGTCATTATTGTATTTGTCATGCCACTTCTAGTTACTATGGAGGACTTTCAGCATCCTGACAGTGAGGAGGAGACTGAGGAAGAAGCTGTGAGGAGAGTGTTAAAACAGGTCTGGGGCTTAAGGCAAATTGTATACAGTAATGTAGATTTTATTACATTTGACCTGATAAACTTGTTACTATGAGTGAATGTCATTGACCTGGATCAGTTTTGTTGGCCACAAGGGGCTGCTATTTTGCCATTTTGAGAATTTGTAATGAGAATTGGAGGACATGTTTTTGAAATTCTTGTATTTCTGATTTTTTGTTCCAGCTCTCCGAAGAGGCTGCATTGGATGGGGCAAGTGGTTACAACATACCTTTAGAACACAGTGGGCCAAAGAACACAGAAATGAAAAAACAGTCAAAGAAACCGGTACTAAGCAAATGGCAAATACAAATTCATAAAATGTTCAAGTTGTTAGAGAGAATAACATTTAATCTCTTGTTGATCTGATGTCTCTTTTGAAGACCCAGGCTCCAGGACCCAAGAGTAGGATTTCAACCGCTGCTGTTGCACATCAGCCATCAGACAGTGATGAGGAGGAGCTTCCATGGTGCTGCATCTGTGACCATGATGCCACTATTCGCTGTCACACCTGTGATGGAGATTTATACTGCAACCGCTGCTTCAGGTAGCTTAACAGACATTTATTTTAAGAAGAGCATTAGAAATTCTGATTTTGGCCTCATAGTAGAATTTTGCATGGAAATCTTTGCTCTTATGCCCAAGAAAGACGGCAAGGATTTGGAATGCATACCATGACCCAGATAGATTCTAGCCAGTCTGTTGCCATACTGTTGAGCAGCATGGATATAAAGTATTTATTGTGATGAATTATCAATCCACTCTCCATTATCTCCCCAGGGAAGGCCATGATAAATATGACAGGAAGGAGCATCGCACCACTAACTACACGGCGCCAAAGAAGAAGAGGAAGACTTGATAGTGAGATGTGCTATAGGTGTTTGCCTTATCAGGCTCTGGTCAGTCATCACTGTTAGACTTGTGCTTTAGACTTAAGTGACCTATTATTGTATAATAAAACAGTATCTTAGAAGATTTAAACACTACCTATTATCTAAACAATCCGGTACCCCTCATTTTAACCTCATTTTATCTTATCCAATCTGCCCAAAGTGGCTTTAATCATGTGTCTGCGTAGAGCCCAGAAAAAGCAGCATCTTCTTTCTGTAATTGCTTAACAGGGATCTAAATGAACTGAACCAATAAAAACAAGGGGTAACATTTCTGGCTAAGCAAAGCCTACAAATATAAGTACACTTTAATGTAATGCAATATGTATAATATGAAGAAAAAAACAAAGCTCCTATGTCATGCTGTTATGGTATTTTAGCAAAACTGCACAGCTTCTGCATACAAAATGTTTTAAACTGTTTAAACAAAAATAAGCTTTAAGTGTTTTCTTTTATCACTTATTCTACTGCCCAAAGGCTCATTTTAGAGACACACTTTGCACTTGTCAGCATTTGATAAAAAAACACAGCACACACAGAAAGCAGCCACATCACGAGCTCATCTGGTATGATGTACAATCCCAGACTACTGTCAGCTCTGGACTGATTAAGTACAGAGGAGTCAGTGTAAAAGGATTACTGAGGGCTTTGTTTTCTTTTGGCAGGCACTGCAGTCACTCATGTAATCTACGTTTAGCTGCAAGTGTGACATGATTGTTGCCTTTCTTGTCCTTATGTGCAATTCCATTATTAAGGATACAAATGTGTCAGGGGCTATGTCACACACATTTTTTGGGTTATATTTTGAACCCTGAATCACTGATATCATCACTTGCGGTCTTACACTATAGATGGCCTCCGTGTCAGAGAAGCGAGAGCGGATGTGGGGCCAAACCAAGCAAATTACTGTAATGCAGCCCTCAGCCGAAAGACCCTCTGTGTATGACAGAGAGATGGCCGGAGTGCAGTTTCATCAGTGTGCATTACTGTCAAGCTAACGCAGGAGAAACCATAATTACACTTTCCTCTGGGGCCTTGCTCCATTAAGGTTTGCATGGAGGCCGTTACTGTGTTTGGCTTGTCTGGCCATGTCATACACGCACTACAGACAGGAAATGGAGGAGGATAATGGATGCATACTTAATGTACCTTCCTGCTGCTGATTTCACTGTGTTTACGCCTAGATTTGACATATCAACGTCTCTTTTTTTTCCATCCCTTTGTTGAAAGATTTATGCCGGAAAACAGAAGTTTATATTCTGGGAATGACATGCTGAAAGCAGTTCCAGTTAAGTCTCTGTTGTCTCTGGGCAGTAGGACATAATCATTATTTAAAGGCAAATAAGTGTTTTAAAACCGTAATAAAGGCCAACCATGGAAACAGTTTAATTTGTATTCTAAATTTATGGGTGTAACGGACATGTCAATATTTATTTGTATGTGTGGAATGAATAATACCTGATGATACCAAACTGTGGGTCGCTCACTTTGTTGAGAATCAGATGTTACCCTTTTGATCAACAGCCGTATCTTGAAAATGTTCCATTTTATTTTGACATACAACACTGTTATCAGAACAAAAATATTTATGTACATAAATAGGCAACCAAAAATGTACAGTCTTACACAAAAAAGCAGTCCGTCTGAGTAATAGTACAACGTTTATCACATGTGTGCATTAATGGTATGTTCTATGGGAGACCAAATGTTGTAGCAGTCGGTCAATTAAAGTGAAATAATAATACAAAAAATCCATTCAAAAGCCGACTGCCCTGGTGTTAAGAGTGATGCTGACCCGAGAGGGGGTGCAGAGGGCAGGAAGAGTCCCACTCACATGTTACACCTAATGCATGGGAGATGGGAAGATAAGAGCCTCCACATTGTCTCATGTCTTTATTTGACCTATTTATTTCTTCAAGGGACCTGACATTTTACGTAGACCCTTTATCCTGTAGAGCAGCGCGTTGATAAAATCCTAAAGGGAAGATGGAGTAACTGTTTAACACTGGACACTGCAACACAAGCAAGCAATACATGTTTTGTTAAATAGCTGAAATCTTTATATGCTTGTGTCTTTGTCTCACCTCTTTTGGCTTTCCACATTCCTGCAACAGCTCCTAACAAAGAAAAGAAAACAAGCACATATAGGCTCACTAACAACATTGGGCATTATTTTTTCAGCGCAAACATTGCAACACTGGGTTGCAGCAAGGGACAAGTGCTTGTTTAACTATTAGCCCACATTGCAAATAGTTAGGTATGGTGTTGAAATGTTAATGTTGGATTCCTGGGACTCGGATTATCCACTGTTTGACGAACTGCGGTACCAGTTCCATGAAGCAATAAATGACTGAATGTAGAAATAGCTATAGAGATGCAATGTGAAGAGTGACTAAACATGTCATTGATTTTACGTTAATTTGCACAATCTTACCTGCAGGCGTGTTCTCTGACCCTCGTCTGTCAACTCCAGGAGCTCATCTATGTCGATCTCTAACTCTGGAATCTCTTCCTCCTGTGAAAGCAGTGAGAAACAAATGTTGAAGGCAGTATTCCTCTGTCACTATATTGCCCACACTTGTATTTCTGCATGCTACAAAAGCTCTAGCAAACACTAAATAAAGTGGGCCTCTTGCCATCCTTTTACTCAAGGTGGTAAGACTAACCACACCACTGAGCAGAGTCATTCAGAAGGAAAAGAAAGTGTAAGATGTGATGCAACATGGCAAGGATTTCATTGAAGCACAGTACTGTATACGCTGTTGTATTGTCTGGTTTCAAGAGTTGGCCCCATACTTTTATAGGTAGATGAAGTTAGTGTCGGCTGTATTGTTGTAATAAGAATAAACACTTTTCTTCCATAATCATTTCTCATAACAATGACAGGATGGATGATGTGATGCACACAAAAGCAACGCTGAAGAGCACAAGGCAAAAAGGCTCCACGGGGCTATACTTGCAATATGACACCTCCAGATTTTATGGATGGTTTACCCAGCCAGCATTTATCTCAGCCGAGAGATTATTTCCAGTTTAAATGTTCTCCAAAGAATATATTCATTTCAGATAGGTTGTCTGACATTGTGAGTTTAAATACCAACCGAAGGGCAGACTAATATATGAACTTGAGGTCTAACTAAATCCATACAAACCCATTGTTCCAAAAATGTGAGCCTTAACTAAACAATGGTTGGCAGCACATTGAAAGATTAATACCAACCTCATGTAAAGTTAGCAAAAAAAGACAAAGGGCACAAAGTCGTTAGTTATAAAAAGCAATATAGCAAAGTAATCAAATGATCACAAGCGCTTATCCTCACCTTTTAACTACATTTTCAGAGGAAAAGAACAGTTCTCACTGGAGGAATCCTTAACACTAAGATATCTAGAGTCAGCAGGTGAACACTCAATTTTGACAAGCGGGGCCTCTTTTTAAGAGGAATATTTTCCGGTTGGTGAGTTTTCCTGGCTGGTGAGGATGGGGCTCGTACAGCTTTCTGGATGAGGAGAGAGCTAATCAATGTGGAAATGCTGAGTGGTGAAATAGATGGGCCCACCTTCAGAATCCCCTGTGCCCCACTCTAATTGATACATGCTGCCAGTGTGGACCCTGTGTGATTCTGCTGATGTCTGCATGACACGTCTGGATGTTTTGTCCATGTTGTACATTTCTGTTTTGTTTTTTACTTTGCTTTACCAGTTTTACTGTGTTAGGCTGGGGATGTTTGTGACGGTAAGGCCAAAGACTTGTAATTAATGTAAATAATTATTTTGATTATTGCCTTGTTCTCCTTACCTTCTTTCTTTTTGAAAATGTTTTGGTTGATAACCAAATTCGCTATAATAGATTGATTTTATAAGTACTTATTTGCACTGAACAAGAATGAATAATATATTCCCATTAATTGCTTTAAATGACGTGATGAATGTACATATAACGTATATATAATTCTGAACTAGTCCTTTTTTAGCTTACACCCCCCCCCCCCCCCCCCCCGCAGTCTGCTTGTGACTGCAGGACCATGCAGAGCACCACTGAACACCATGAGAGGAACGTATGCATTCATCATGAAGAAATATGAGGACCCTTCTACTAACTTTTCAGCATTTCATATTGTAGGCAGTCAAATTTTTTCATCTTCATTGTAGGAGGAAAACAGCATTTTAATAAGGCCTCTGGGCAGAAATCTCTCAGCAGCACTTCTTGAAGTTTAAAAGCAATGAATGTTGGCACTAATGTTAGAATTCATGAACATCAAAGTGGTTCCGGGGATTCGCGGGGGATTGCAGTTTTAGACGGGCAATACAGATGCATTCTGGATAAGCAGTTGGATTTTGTGGAGATAAGATGCCCTCCACTAGCATTTATGAGTCAGGGATGTTTCATCATCATCATGAGGTGACCTGGTTTTTCCTATCATGACTTTTTTTGTTTGGAACTCACATTTCAGTAAGTGATCATATAAATGTTTGTATCCATTTTTTAAACATGTTTTATTTATTATATTTTAACAATAACTTTTATGTCTTTGTCTGTTGGATTTGATCATTTTGTTAGGGTAGTGCTATAAATATACATGATATTTACTCAAATTGCCCAAAGGATAACGGTACTGATCAGTCAGCCCATGCAACACGTTCAACCAGAGATTTCTGAACTAGTAAGACTGTGATGGCATTGAGTATTGATAATCATGGCATGGCCTCCAGAGATAGTTCCTAATGATTTTAGTGACCCCCTGACCCTTCATCTGGGCAATCCTCAGGTCAAAACTTGCATATTTTAAATTATAATAAAATGATTATCAGGAAGACAACTAAAAATGCTCACGCATAAGCTAAGCTAACCAGCTGGATGTAGCTTCATATTCAACTAACAGTCTGTAATCTTCTCATAAAATTCTGATAAAAGTGAGTTCTCAAAATATTGAACTATTCAAACTATTCCCTTGAAGGTTGAAGACAGCGAGTGTCATGTAGTTTTCTAATAGATTATATTCACTGACCTATGGCGTTGGAAAATACTCCAACAAAACATCCGTGGTTCCATTGCACACACACACATGTGTTCGGTATGATAATGTGAAGGAAACCATGCCCAGGAAATGTAGCTGTTTGGAGAAGATGCCTGTGCATGTTTAACTTATCAGACCCTTTCCGTCCAGAGGCACGAGCTGCACACAGATCAAAATATCCAGGAAAGTCATGTCACAGTTTAAAGAGGGAAAACAGAGGATAAAGATACAAATCCTGTTGTTCAGTTATATACTAAAAGAGCAGGCCAATTTCTAATTAAGACTCAAAACTTAAAACATGATGTGGACAATCTTAGTCTACAATACATTCATTCATTTTGTTGTCAATAGAAATGTATTTTACTGTCCTGCGGTCTATAAATGTATATAAAATAGACATTCACTGAAAAGTCCTGATAGTTAAGTGTCATAGGCATAAACATTGCTCAACTTTTTCAAGTCTAAGTGAGAGCTGTTTGTCACACCTCTTTTTGAGTTTATTATTTCTCAAAAGGTGTGAAGTGTGCAACAAAAGCGGCCACTCCAGACCGAGGCAGCACTTTTATGAATTAGAGATGCGGCTAAATAATTCAGGTGGTGACACAGGGGACTGATGGTAAATGCTTCCACACGGAAGACTTGGAGAAGCAACAGAGTTACCTTCCCCTGAGCCCATGCAAAATTCATGACACTCGCCAGTGAACATGGACGCGCCACGACTGATTCCAGACAAGTGGCTTATGCAAATATCCAGTCTATCTCACTAGAGAGCAAAGCATTCCTGTTCGTATAGCGAGGATGTAGACTATAATTGGGAAAGTTGAATAGAAGAGGAACTTCTCTTAAATCCAATTCAAGATGTCAACCACTATCATGATTGCATCAAAGGCATTTGTATCTTTCATCATCTCATCAGTCATACTGAGATCCAATCATTCAGCCGAGTATGGCACGTGCACATCCACTGTCTGTGCTGTGAGTTAATCCTGATCTTAGATTATGTTACAACCAGAACATGAAAGCCAATTACTGCAAATGTGAAATAATAAAAGTCTGTTTCTGGGACAAGATCAAAAGTACACAAAGAAAGACTTCAAAGCTGTTTTCACATGTCCTGGTTTCAACTAATGTAATGTATTCCACCCTCTGCTTTACAAGCATATTACCATATATTACCACAGGGAAGAACACTTGGAATAAAGCTCATGAAGTAGGTATTGGGATGAGACATATTGTTGCACAATATTAAATATGCCTATAGCAGTCAGCTGCAACTAAAGTGTATTAAAACTTGCCCAGCCAGGCTTAACCTTTATAATCTACTGGTCTAGGATAATTGTCTGTCACGTATATTTTCTGTATACTTCCATGTCAGCCAGCCAGTCAGATGGATGTGGATGCAGTCTCACATACTGCAACATTCATATATGCCATATGCAAAAAACCCTGGCAGTGTAAGGGGGTACCAGACAGAGAGGTGACTACAGATGTCTGCAGCCAAGGGGTCTCTGGTGGTTCAAGAATTAAACAAGAACCAGTTAGTCTCCGTCGTATCCGGCATGAAACGAAGGCGGTGTTGTCATCAGATATTCATCGTCACGAGGAAGCTCATGCTCCTTAATAGACACCCCTAATTCCACGGTGCCATGCGGCCTCATGTGGGCGAGGAGACATCTGTTGCCATGGTTTCCCCTCAGCGGATGCCAAGCAAATCAATATGGAGCCTCTGACATAATTGGATTGCATCCCACCGTACAGGAGCAGTTATGAAGGTTGGGATGCGTGCAAGAGAGAGAGAGAGAGAGAGAGAGAGAGAGAGAGAGAGAAATGATGCCCCGACATAATCCCCTGCACATATTAAACGCCATCTATGCAATGGGGCCATTAATTAGTCCCACTACTGAAATAATGAGCACACATTTCCACATAAAATCTGTTAATTCTACATAAGACATGCAGACTTGCATATCTTAAATACCTTTGGAAAAAAAGGTTTCTTCAATGTCCAATCACTGTGATAAAATAATCATCATTCATATAAACACGATATATGTAGTTTCTATCGTGTATGTATTTGAAGTGCATTTCAAAATGAAAATACCCTTGGCTTTCATTTTTCATGCTTTCTCCGGCACTTTATTATTACATTATCACATGTAGTCACATATATTGTTATTGTGCTTTTGCTCTGTTGATCCCCAATATTGTTCGCTTCTGATGTTACTGATCCTTGAATCTATTCAACTTCACACTGTGGAAAAAGCCACTTCATCTAAATCACAAATGTAGCCATATGGTAACCGTGTTTAAAGTGATCTCTGTGTTTTCTAATGGCTTGAATCTGACATCATATCTTATTGCTATAGTAAAACACTGCAGAGCTGATACTGCAGTCTGTAACATGACACATGAGGGCTTGAGTGCCCAAAATTGCAGCTATAAAGCAAAATGACTTTCCTCCCACTCATCTCTTAGGTCGCTGTAATCTCTCCTACATGACGAATAGTCCCCCACAGGCCCTTATGAGCGGCTCAGTGCCACCCATGCTCCTTTCCCTCACCTCATCCTCAGGCACCCAACACAATGTGCGTCTGTGTTTGTGTGTGTGTGTGTGTGTGTGTGTGTGTGTGTGTGTGTGTGTGTGTGTGTGTGAGCAAGCCCTACCCTACCTCACAGTCAAACAACAGGTGCAGCTGCCCGTCGATCCACTCCTCGATGTCCAGCCTCCTCTGCAGGTCCTTGCGGTTGTATTTGACTGTCAGTTTGCCCAGCTTGCGGTGCGCCGGCACCTCTGTTTTGTCCGTTGCCTGGAACATCACCCTGGACTGGGTGCTGGGATCTGATGCCATGGCTGCCACAGCCTGAGTGGAACCGTGGAAACACACCGAGCTCACACACACACACACACACACACACACACACACACAGAGATACAGACCCACAGGCTCGGACACGTTCGTTTTGTACACCCTGCTCTCTGTGTTGCGGTTCCCACGCGTATCTCCTATTATCTTGTTGAGTGTTTGTGCTCTCCCTCTCTGTAAAGCTGGCTCTGGCTCTCTGCCTGTCCTCTCTCTCTCTCTCTCTCCCTCTCTCTCTCTCTCTCTGAAACTCACTGTCTTGCTCTCCTTCCCTCCTCCTCCCGTAACATCCACTAGCTGCACTATCAGGAGGATGGTAATGAGATATGCTTTTGTGCGTGTGTGTGTGTGAGTATGTGCATGCATTTGAGTGTGCGCACATGCACTTTATATGGTGTGTGTTTGCTTTTTGCTCTTTTTTTCAGCGAGAGAGCACAGTTCAATTGCAGCAATACAATCTGGAGAAAGGGTGAGAGGGCATCCACGACAATCAAGTTAGGAGTGTCACTCTGGCTGATATGTTGCATGTGTTACTGACATCACAATATATATATATATATATATATATATATATATATATATATATATATATATAGTGTTGTTCTTTTATCTCTGATTCTCTGATTTTTAGATACATCTATCATCAGAAACATCTATGTACCAACACACATTTCCTAACACTCAGTAAGAGTATTCAAAGTATTTGTCTCCCCACAAAGTCAAAAGGGTTTGGTTATTGGCTCTTGTGTTTGCAGACACTTCCAACAAAGGCTGGGTCCCCCTGACAGGTGAGCCAGGGTTCCTCTAGCGTGATAGCTGTCTTGCCCTTTATAACAGGCATTATCAGGTGTACGTTTAATAAGCCTTGAAGTCAAATTGGCATCCTCGGTTACGCACCCATAAATAATGGATGAGTAGGAAAGCACTATTTATGGCTGTATAGAAGGCAAATGTTAGAGAGAAAAGTCCTGAAACCATCATTGTTTGTGAAGTCAAATACCAGCAGCAGCGCATACCCACGGTCAAAAATTCATAGTTGTACCTTCAGGTGCCAAATTATTAGCGTTGAGACCATGGAGACAATGGGCTGTAGAGTTTCCACAGATCCTATTACGATATGAATAATGGGGTTCAGTTTTTTTGTTTTGGCAGGGACTATCAATCAGCCGTACCTGCGCGTGTTCATCCACTGATGCACCGTCTGTTACAAACACTGAATTATTGAGTGCTTCTAGCAGCTCACCTTTCCAGACAAACAAATTCATTCATCTCGTCTTATGCTGCTTGGCTCTACACGGCCGGGTTGTCTAAAAAAAAGAAAAAGGGGGACATACACAGAGAGACCTGTGTCAGGTCTTCTCACTTTGTACCTGGCCAGGTGGAGCTTTCTATGTGGGAGAGACGTTAATGAGCTTGACCTTTTCTCTTTTATGATGTAAGATCTCATTGACAGGATACTACCTTTTTTTTTTTTTAAATAAATTGTCCTGCGGTTGACTGAATATGCCTGGAATTATGTTTGAGTCGAAATTATTAAACCAATTCAGCTGCATTTCATAATTTTGGCAACCATTTCCTGCTTCCTATAGTCTAAATGGTTGACTTCATGACTCATCACGTACCGTAATTGGATGACTCAATGCATGAATCATCAGTTTAACTACAATTGCTAAAAGGTGATTGGGGGTCATTGCTAGTGTACATCATACATTGTGTAAATGATTATACTGTATGAGAGAAAAGACATCTGTCAAAAAGCATGTTTTACAATGTTTTGAGAAAAAAACATTTCGAAGTGTTCGCCCTCAGCTGCTTCCTCAACTGTAGACAGGATCATACTGCCACCTTCTGGATTCAAAAGCTTGAGAATTTAACAAAGTCAAGGACACAGAAAGCTGAAACTTTTTACAAGACTCACTTTCTTGTCTGACCACTGGACATATTTGTTTGTGTGATGCAGCTCATATCAAAACCAGGTTGTATGCTTGTTTACCTTATTGATGGTTTTATGTTTATGCTTTGATAAGTGATTGTATTTAATTTCCCAAATAGAATAATTTATATTATTTTTACACATTAAAAAGGGTTATGATATAAAGACATTGTATTCTAATACTAAAGTAAATAATCAATTTATTTATACTTAATTTTGCCTTTTTAATTCAGTATGTACACTATGTGTTCATTATCTATAGTGGGTAAAATATTCCCATTTTCCTCTAGCTGTATGACTGCTGGTAGTGTCATATATTGTACTAATTCCTTAGGACTTTAAAGGATTACTTTTTCATGGGGGAATTCCATTATGACAAAATAAAACTCAGACGAGTTCATTGCTCTAGTAGTAAATTACCTTCAGGCCACTCCCTAAAAAGACGAAACACTTAAACTTTTTTATCTGATAAACCAATAACAATATGGACACAATAAAAAGGTTATCAATAATTTATATAACACAAAACCAAGGTTCTCGAGTGCTTCACAGTTTCAAGTTTAAGAAATGTAAGTTTGTACCAGAGAAGGGGGGAAAGCATATACGGCCTATAAATATATATATATATATATATATATATATATTCTGTCGAAAAGGAAGTAGATGAGGTGTGTGAAAGCAGTTCCCTCTCCATAAAAGGCCATCTCCCCCTGTCACAGATCTAATGTTGTAAGTTACTCCGTGTGTTAACAGTGGTGCTTCATATTTACATTCACAAAGCGCTGTCCTTGTTGTGTTTTATTTGGAGCCCCCGTCAGTGAACAGCCAGAAGGGAGTGGCATCTCAGGAGTGGAATTTCACTTCCTGTATCTCTCAGGTGATTCACCTGGGCAATGTCGTCGATCGCTCAGGGCTTCTTGTCGACATCAAACGTGTGAGTTTCAGAGTCGGACAGGATCACATCTGCCCGGACAGCGTTTGGGGACGTTTGGAACCATTGCGTGGATAAGTAGGAGCTGAAGGTTGATTTGAGGAAAGACGCATAGTGTTTTGACCCTTTGCGGCCTAAACACTCATAGGAAAAAAACAGACATTGTTCAACAAGTGGTCTTTGTATACGCTACTGTCGTTAAAAAAAAGGGGATCTCTGGATTTTAACTTTAGTGGAAATCTTCACAGGACATAAACAATGAATTCACTCCTCGGAGGACAATGGGGCGCGTGTGCGCTCCTGCTCCTGGTGCTGCTAGACTCCACCTGTGGCCAGGAGACTGGTGAGATGTGCTTAGCCCGATTCAAAAAAGGTCGGGACGACTTTGTCCTCGACGCAGACGAGTCTGTGAAAGACGGAGCGACGTTCCTTTCGTCGCCGCAGTTGGACCGATACAAGGACTGCGTGAGCGCCTGCTGCAAGGAGCCGCGGTGCAATGTCGCCTTCATGGAGCGAGGAGCCGAGGAGGGCACGGTCCAGTCCTGCTTCCTCTTCAATTGTCTGTACAAGAAGCAATACGCCTGCCGCTTCGTCAGGAAGACGGGATACATCAACTACATACTGGACTCGGTTTATGAGAGCTACCTCGAACTGGATGTTCCCAAAAGTAAGACGACAACTCTTGAAACGCATTCTAATTATTAAAGCTGTGTTTTAACTGTCTTTTTCTTTTCTTTTTAAATCAAAAATATCCATGTCGAGATGAATGTTACAATTTGGGGCCCTCGCATAATGAAAGGGAGCATACAGTGCGTTGAAAATAGTCATTATGTCCTGCATTCTTCCTTTGAGCTTACACCTACAAAAGAGAACTACCTGTCATGTGTAAGTTGACCTTCTACAGGTTCTATAGGTTTCATTTACTCAGGAAAATTAAATCAAGGGCTCAAATAATTACTTAAAAACTTGTTTTTAAATTTGTAATGTGTATATGTGAGGCCACACACTCATGGCAGAAACCCTCGATATACGTATGTGCACACACGCCAGATCATTATGGCCCCTATACAGATTCAGGTTTCCTCTGTAAGTCCAGATGTGACTGTATTTGGATCTGTCGTTGTTGCTCACCTGTCCCATGGTCCCTGTCCAGATGATGCCGACCGTCCCCCGGTGGCATTTGGAGGCCAGGACCGTGTGGTCCAGCCTCAGGACACCGTGACATTGAACGGCATAGGGAGCAAAGATGACCAGGCGATCGTGTCTTATCAGTGGCAAATGCTCACCAGTTATCCGTATGCCGTCATTGAGGTGAGTAAACACACCGTAACGCAAACCTGATCTCTCCTAAATTCATTGTAAGAGTGTGACATCCTCTTGAACTGTTCAGTGTGTCTGATATTCCTTTTTAAATGTCCACTGTAATGCTATTTATTTGTGCCTGTCACTAAATTGAAAGTCAACATTAGTGGATAATAAGAAAACCCTGTCTGTCCACGGCGTGTAGACAACCAATTTTGAGGACCAGATTATCGTGTCCAATCTGACATCTGGGGTGTACAAGTTCCAGCTCAAAGTCACAGATGCCATCGGCCAGTCAGACTCTACCAAGGTCACCGTGCTGGTCCTGACTCCGGAGCAGTCTGAGCGTGAGTATCTAGACTGAGCTCAGCACGATCTGAACACATTCATTCATTCAGGACATCTGTTTTAATCATGTTTTCTTAGAATGCATGTGCCAAAACTAATATCAGAATAGTCTGCCTTTTAGCTTTCATAGTTTCTCTGCAAATATATACTCATGTGGGGTAAAGTTTCATCAGTAAACATGAGTCATGTGTCCACTGTATTTGTTGACCCGTCTTTTGGCTTACTCTGCGTCACCTGCATTGTATTCAATGTTGGAACAAGGTGCGTGCATTTTTTAATATACATTGTTAAATTCCATAAACCTTTTGATATTTTAGTCAAATTATTGATATACTGATTTTTCTTCTTCTTTTTAACACAATCAAAAAATCTTAAGTTTGGGAAGAGGTTGTGACTGGTGTTATATCATTGCTGAGTTAGTTTTTTTGGAATTTCAAAGGAACTCAATCCATTGTTTGTTCCTGGTAGTTGCTGATCAGACTTGTCATGGCATGCTCACCTAATTCCTGTGGAACCGAAAGACGAAACAGCGTGATGCTGTGAGAAGATTAGACCAGATCAGTCTCTTTTAGGGGTGAAACTGTAACTGAACCACAGCAATATGGAATAAAGCCATCCATGTTGTGGAAAGGCATTTTGGTAAATGCGATCTCTTTTTGTCACACGGAGGATCCCTTTAAACACCACAGAGAAGGCTGCGGTGAAGCTCTCTTGGCACATTTAGTTTCTCCCGAAAACGGAAGTGAGTAGTGCAATTGGCTTTTACTGCTCCCCGGATACCGTCCCACTCTCTCCACCCCCAACTCAACGAAACCTGTCTGTCTGGTTTCAGCTTGGGTTACACAAACAACATTTCCGCCACCACTGTGTAATCCTTCTGTGTGTTCATTACAAGATTTCTCAATCAAACGTTCTTTAAACTTGTGGCTGTTTATTTGCAGCTTGTTGGTTGATTGATTGACTGAAGGACAAGAAAACACTTTGAACCTTTCCGTGGCTCAGCTACTGATTAACAGATTGTGTCCTGTGGGATATGCATCGGCATGGCAGAGACTACATGTAAATGCTGCCATATTTACACCACAATACTGAATGACTGGTTTGAATAGCAACTAAACCCATGCACGAATGACAGTCAGACAAGATGACTTGAGAGGTTTAATTCTGCAGTCAGCATGTAATGTCTTAAAATGACTGTGGTGTTCATGAGCAGTCTAGTGATACTTAGAATATGTATTTTAGACCACATGCAGACTATTTGCATCGCCTTCTCTAACCTCAGTGTCTGTGGAAACAAAGCAACTATTTTTCTGCACTTCTCTATAAAAGACAGCTGCATGTGTAATTATGTGTCTGTCTGCTCATGAGACAGACACCAAAAGTAGGAAGTGGTTACATTGTGTTACAAGTGTTACATTGTTATGCGTCTCACAAAGTCATCTTAAACATTAAATCAGTATTCTCCAGCCTTTGGGGTAATTACTGTGCTGAAGTACATAAGACAACTTTGATCATTTCTAACTATATTTTGCCATCAGCCAGTCCACTGACGCGTAGTTGTTGCTCCGCTAACTAAACCATGTACGAAACATCAGTGTGGGGGGGAATTAAATCATTAACTCACAGTGGTGGAGGAACTTTTTACTTTGTCATGTGACCATTATTAACTGTGAATCAAACCTAATCCTTTACTTTGTGTGCCACCAGACCACTGTATGTCTCCGATGAAGATCGGGCCGTGCCGCGGCGCCTTCCCTCGCTGGCATTACAATGCTGCCTCAGAGAAGTGTGAGGAGTTCACGTTTGGGGGCTGCAGGGAGAATCTCAACAACTATCTCAGCAAGGACGAGTGCACCAATGCCTGCTACGGCTCAGGTATCTGTGCCATGAGCTTTTATACTTGACCTACCTCTGGTGTCGTGTTTTTATTTTCACACCAATGACATTAGATATGAAGGAAACAGGCTTTTAATGATACAATCATAGTGAATATTGGTGTGGGTTGTGTGTTGCTTTCAGAACGAGTCTCTTTGATGCCACTAATGGGGGTTGCTAATGCCAGAAATGTTCAAATTCTGCTCATGGTGGCATTAATATCATCAACAAGTATCTAACACTTTTATTCAGGGGGAGAAAAAAAAGTGGCCACTGAAACATTAGCTGGAATGGCAAAAATAAATGACCTGGAAAAGTTTGACATTGTGCAATGAGCCTGGCTCTTTCCGAAGGCAACAAGATCTGCCCTCTAGAACTCGCTAATGAACGTGGTTCAATCCAAACAAAGCAACACCTCTTCACTAGGCCAGTAGCTTCCTTGAGTCTTCATTTCATTTTATCCAAGTGATTGAATTTTAATCTAATTTTGTTTTTCTTTCAGAAAAAACTGGTAAATCAGGCAGAGGTTTGCCAATTCCTGAGCCTCACGGTAGGTGAACTCTGCCATGTATTTTACCTTCTGACACAATTTCCTCTACTCCATTTATCAGTTGATCTTACAAAGGTGACAATTACCGCTGTGTTTGTGTGCCACAGTACAAAAATGCGGTACCGCATGTACAGCGGAGGAATTCACCTGTGCAAACGACTGCTGTTTGCCTCCGGGTCTGGAGTGTGACTCGATTCCACAGTGTAGCGACGGCTCAGATGAGCAGAAATGCGATGAATGTGAGCAGTGACTATGCAAACTAGGCTTCATTTTCATACAGGCTCATGGAAATATAAAATCAGCAATGATAAACAAATTAAATAAAAGAAAGGTCTCCATAAAAGACATGCTAACTTGACTTATGTCCTGTGTGTTTATTAGTGAACAAGAATTTTCGGCTTCTGCTGCAGATTCCAGTGAATGAACAAAAAGGTTATTTTTTTATTTTTTGTTGTTTCCAAATCTTTGGGCATGAGGGTTTTTGTCACTTAGGATTTGTTGTTATTGTATACCTTTGCCATCTGTTATTACTCTACCTACAATCTCACCTCTCCTGCCCTTTTTATTGTTGTTCACAGTACGCTGCACAGAGCTTCCTGACACTGGAAACTGCAGGGACAGTCTAACCAAGTGGTACTACAATCCCCTCCAAGAGAGCTGCTTCCGCTTCAACTACGGTGGCTGCCAAGGAAATGAGAACAGATTTGACTCTAAGGAGACCTGTCTTAAATTTTGCCGTGACGTAACAGGTGGGTTGTTACTAACATTAAGATTTTACTGATAATTGCATACTGGTAAATGAACATCCTTTTTGTACAACTAAGATATACATTGTGCAAGCACATGAAGATCGCATAATTTACTCAAATACAAACAAAAACTGAGAATTCTTAATTTATCAGAAAGTTTTGCTACTATAATAAATGAAACTACTACAACATTTTAAAATGTGTCATAGTTACTCTTTTTTTTTTTTATTATTCTTCTTTTTGCTGATGTTACTTTAAGGAGATGATATGGCAAAGCTGCCAGAATTTTCCTTATTTCATCTTTTCTTGTTGTTTTTAACTGTCCACTGTAAATTCGACAATGTTTTTGATTATAATGCAACATCGCTGGAGTACTCTTTGACAAGAGAGGCAGCGTTGTGTTCACGGCTTGTTTCTGCTGCCTTCAAGTGGCCAACAATGTTACTGACTGTATTATTTCCCCTCATAGCAGACTCCAGATTTCTGTTTATTAAGAAACTTTTTTTCAGCTTTTGTTTGTCATCTGCAACATAAGAAGTCAAAATCCATATCCTGTCTTTTTTCTTTATTTCAGAAAAGGATGTGTTTGCAAGAGAGAAGGGATTTCAAAACAGAATTGCTGAAAGCCAAACTGGTATGTTTTCCTTTTATTGTTTCATTCTAGACTAAATAAGAAGCTCTAATTATACTTGCCTATTAAAAAATAAATAAATAAATGCAGCTCCATCAGCTTTGACTTCCTATTTCTTGCTATTCAGTAATGTTGTCAAAGCTGCAGTCTCCTCTAGTGCACTTCTCCAGTTCACTGAGTTTCTGAGAGCACAATTTATTTTCATGTGGTGTTCTCAAATGCCTTTTTCAAAATGTGTTTTAATTTATTTAACAGGTATTATAGCTATAGCGGCCCTCCTGGGTGTGGCTATCTTCGTCTTACTAGGCCTCCTGGTGTATTGCCTCATGAAAGGCAGGAAGAAGTCTTCACAGCACCACCGTGTGCCCGCCAACACTGTCCCGGTCAACTTGGAGGACAGAGAGCGCCTGGTCTACAACAGCACCACCAAGCCCATCTGATCCTTCAGTCCTCACCTTTGACCCCATCGTGGTTGTGAATTATACTGGTTGCTGGACACAGTTGTTGTACACTGAAACAATGTCCATTGACTGAGTTTGAACGCAGGAGGGGATATGTTTTTATTTTGTCCATATATGGATGTATTTTTTATGGGTGATGTACATAGAAGGCAGAATGTCTTCAGTGATGATGAAATGTGATGTTATATTTTGACTTTTAGCTAGATTGTAAATGCAGTGGCCTGTTAAAATGACTTGTTGGATATCAGTTTGTATTCAGGTTAACAGTGAAGGATTGTCTTTAGTTTGGATGTAGATTGCCACTGGATATCATTGCATCAGTCTAAATTCCTAAATATGTTCTACTTTGTTGTATTTGCTTCCGTTTTAAACAATCTGATTGTTCTTAGTGAACAGCTCTTTTTGAAATAAAGTCAGATCCTGAATTGTCACTAGGTCCACATTGGTCCGTTACTTTTAAGTAAGAGTTTAGATTCCTGTGCGTCCCTTTAAGAGCTCTGGGAATCTTTGTTGATATGTAATGTTATATGGAGATCCCTTAAACTTCCCCAAATCCTGCCCCGCCAGCTTCTTCACTGGTTTAGAAACCACTGTTACATTGGATTACACATACATGCATAATGTTGTACATACTCTTAGGATTTTAAGAAAGTCATATTTGACGTGAGAGTTTTTTTTTGTCAATGATTTTTCAGACATGTTTTTAGAACAAGCATAATGACGACATCAAACAATGCTTATTAATTCCTTTTTAAAAAGCCTCCTAGCTGTGTTTTTGTACAAATTAAATGATATACGTTTCTATGACTTTAGCAGTATCATATTGTTTATACTAAATAAATATATTCAATCAAAATATACTCTGGAGTGTTTTTTCTGTAACACAGGTACTATTCAAGCCCATCATAGGTCCTATAATACACTGGTTGTATTTTTAACTTTTCAGATGAAGCGCTTACATAATATCGTATTGTACATACCGATGTATAATCCAGAGACATTGCTCTTTATTACCAGCAGGTGGCGACATTTTATTATATATTCAACTCGGCAGCACTGTGCAGCTAAATTAGTTTAATATGGGCTCCAGAAACTTTATTTTATTTTGAAATCCACGTCTTATTTATAATCATTGGTATAGAGCAGCTTTTAGGAAATAAAGCTGCACATTCATAGGCCTACTGGAGCGAGTTCATTCTATAAGACTGTAGCCTATAAATGACAACAAGAGCTGCATTTTCACATTGTGTTGACTCTTTCAGTGAAGTCGTCCAGCATATTGCTTTCTTCACAGCCTGCACGGGGCAGAGAGGGGGATGTGCAAAGCAAACGCGCCCCTCTCTATTTAATCATCCGCACATAAATTAGCACCCACCCAATTGATTCACTGAAGCCATCCTTTGTGAGCCCCCCACCCGTCAACTGACCTGACCATCATAAATGTAATTGGCAGAGTTACAATTTATTATGTCCTTTCACAAGCCTGTCATTGGAGTGGAAACATATTCTCCCACGAGTGGAGGTCAAGAAACCTTAAATGGGAAACATTCAGTTTAAAACATTTTAAAACTGTCTCATCACCAAACCATGCGGGCCAGATGTTAAGATGTGGGAATACCTCTGACACTCACCAAACAGACACTGGCCTGTCAAAAACAGGCGGTCCTTTGTTCCATTCACGTACTCCTCGTAAATTACAGACTCTTAAGACAGGTTGCTTTTCATTGATAGTTTTCTCGCTCATCTTAAAACAAAGCCTTCCCAAAAATAAGTGTATACATAATTAGGACTGTATAGTATGTACGAAGTGTTTAATTTCTGCACTTTTGTTTATTTTGTGCCAACTCTTAACCAAACAACAAAATGCATCCAAGTTTTTCAGTGACCGGTATTTTTAATTCACTTGGAGGGTCACATGGAGCAATAACATACTTTAGTTTTTACCATTTGCATTTGATAACATCCAGAACCAGGGGGTATTCTCCTCCTTGTCCGGTGTTGGACGTTCACTACCAGTTACAATATTTCCGACAGGTCCTGAACGCAGCATCAGTTCTTGGCAGTTCTTCAAAGATGCAGCAGTGTTTGGTGGAGGGCGCAGTACAAGCGGGTGACCTGCGCTGGGACGTGTGCGTCTGAGCGGATTTTAACATGTGAGAAGAAAACAACAACTGTCAGAGTAACTTCAAGATCTACGCCAAGGATTTGCAGAGAAACGTTGTTTTTTTTCCCGAGGACAATAGTCGTCGGGAGGAAAGAAGTTGGCGAATCCGGTACGTGAACTGCTTTTGGACAACTTTACCAAATCTTCGCAAACTCAACGTTAGCTATGACGCCACCAGTTAAGCTACATGTGTCAATACATACATGTGACCTTCTGTGTTTATTCTGTCGATATTGATTGTGTGTTTTTATGGGCTGGACATTGGGTTGGCGTTGTCCGGCGCGTGTTGATCTGTCGTTAGAAATAGAAACAAGGGAATGAGTTGACCAGCTTATCATTGCTCCATTACAGCTAAACAAACTAATTCAACAGCCACAGAGAGTGTAAGTCACAAAACATCTGTATGCGCGTGTTTGGGGCTTATGAATTCCGCCAGCAGATCGTTTTGAGTTCAACATAAGTACTTCAACACATTCCTGATGATGAACTCCTCTGCCTTTGACCTGGAGGTGTTGCAGACAGATTTTAGGTGCATTTCTTTGCTTCATGTAATTTCACAACCTCCAAGATATACTGTAAGCCCTGGAATGGGCAGGAGTTTCAGTCAGATAAGTAGTGTTTGCCTTTGTAACGGAACACTCTCAGTTGAGTGAACTTTGATCAGCTGCTGGTGACTTTTTTGCTGGTGACTTTTTTTCCTTTTTTTCCACTGAAGCATTGATGTCAGATTTATCTCGTGAGACAAAATAACCTCCATGCGGCCGTTGAATCATTTGTCATTTCCTCTTTCTTTGCATCCCATCCCCTCCTCCTTTGGTACCCCAACAATCCTAATTGTTTTTTTCTAATGAGCACCCCAGTGAGACACAGTGTGGTTTCAAATGCAGGCTATTCATAGCTCAATGACTCTCACCACCAGCTGTTCTAGAAGAATGGGACAAAATCAATCAGTTACCAGTGAAAAGTTCGGTCTTCTTCTTCTCCTTTGACCTCACTTGACCTTTTAGACAATAACGTCTCAACATGATTTGAGATAAATGTTGCCTCAATGCGATGAACATCGCTCTCTTCCAGGTGGTCCAGACAGGAAACTGCCCAAGTGTGTCTTGGATCTCAGAGTTGGCCCTTTCTTCCTTCTTCCCTAGTCGTGGTATGCTGAAGCTGTGTAAAATCGCCAGAGCTGCAGAAGTTGGAGACCTTGTAACTTAAAAAAAATCTGCTTTTGAGCTTTTCATTAGTCATCTCCTTTGTCATTTAGTGGTTGAGAGCTGATTTAATGCTGCTTAGGATAGATTTAAATCTCATGGGACCATAAAGTTCCAGCTTTCGCAAGTTTCAGCTAGGATTACGTCGTGAGAGTTAAACAAGACCTGGCAAATTTGTTTGAAAGTGAAGAGTCTGTGCCATAAGTGATTTAACATTCCAGACACTCGAGGAAGGCCAGACACTATGTTTTTGTTATTACGATCTTGACAAGCCCCCACAAAGGCACAAGCGAGCCGTTTGCCAGCAGATGTGGTGTAATGCACCTTTAAATGCAGGGGTACACTCCAATTCTATTTGAAGACTTGACCCAGCAGTCCTCTACTCTCCCCTCCAAACACTGCAGGACATTATGGACGACTACTTACCGTGGTGTTACCGTGTGGTTGTCTCCCATTTATAATTTCAAAGATCGGGAAGTCTTCACTTGCCATTTGCCACTTAAGATGGCACTTTCCAGCTTTATTTGCCAGATATGCATTCTGTGTGGTCATAGGTCATTGACTGGGTGCTGAAAAAGGCTATTTCTCCTTTTTCAGCCCAGCGGGGAATAATTATTCTCCCATTGAGGGCTATTTTGGCCCGGGTTGTACATGCACCATATGGGCAAAGCTCCTCACAAGTGCCCTGTGGGTGTTCGTTGGGATGGATCACTTATCGCCACAGCTAAGCAGCATGCTCAAAAATGCACCGCGCTAAAATAAGCGGTTCATATGTTGTGTGTCTGGGGGGAAGTCACGCGTTAGGGCAGCGCTTTTGTGAAAGCTGTGGATTTGATTGAGGTGAAGAGAGACCGTAGGGGTTTATTGTTTTCCCCAGTGAATGAAAAGCTGTTGGTCTCTTCAGGCCTGTGTGTCAGGGGACAAACTGCAGGAGTAATGTGGGAAAGAGGGCAACAACAGCACGGCTGTTTGTCAGGGGGTATTTTCTGCCGGGGTTAGAGGGTGAGAGAGAGGTCTTGCAAGATAAACATAGCACCAATGCTGAAATAATAAGGACCCTCTATTTCAATCAGCCTGTAGGACCCTGAAACATCTGCCTTGCCAGGTTGAGTTTTATTTGTTCTGAACCTAAACATCCGTCCTGAGTGATGGAGTCTTAAAGAAACCCGCACCACTGTGTCTGACTGACGACATCCCAGGGGGCTTATGTCATACTTCCAGATTCCCGTGGCCCTAGTTGGGGCAGACGGTGAATGCAACGTGATCCGGTAGGTCTCCGACTGTGAGAGCGAAGCGGGGCTGGAATTCTCTGGACTATTTTTAGCTCTTCTCCTTCCATCAACTTGGTCCGCGTGAGAAGGCTGCACAGGTTGCACAGAAGGCTGATCAATTTCCATTTTCGGATTCAGATGCTGGATCGAAACTGCAATGTTATCAGTTGTGAGGGTCAACAGTTGGCAGGAGGGCAGCTGGTGGATGGGAGTGTTTTTTTCTTTTCTTTTTTCAGATTGTAATGTAAACACAGTTCATATTTGCTGTCACATCCTCACTGACTTGTCTTTGCCCCATATAACCCAGACAGAGAAAGTGTCATGTCTCTCCCGGTGCATAAGTCTGGTTTCCCCTTTGCTGCAGTGGTTTCACTTCTCTCGTAACCTTGACAGGCTGCCATTGGTGAAAAATACGCCAGATAGTCATCATCCCCCCAAGGACTATTTTCCTTTAACATGTCAGGCCTAGGGTCAAGGTATGTTTGTCTGTGCATATTATCTCAGCGTGAGGCATTTAACACATTCGTGGAGATGACTCAGTATAAATGTTCTCTTTTTCTTGTATGAGTGTTGTATCTTGGCCAGCATCTGCCCCCCTTAATTATCTGTTTGCTGTGTTTTAAAGAAAGGAATTCAGGCTTTGACTGCCTGGATCAGTGTCAAGCCTGGCGATTAGAGTAACAAGGATGTTTATCAGCCCATCGGAAGAAGTGATCCATTGCAGGTCTTTCTTTTAATAACCCTCAGATTTACTCTTTTAGCATCTGTCTTCAATTAAGGGGCAAGTTGCAGATTCCCATGCGGGCAGTTCATGCTGCGGGTAACGCAGTCATCAGCTGTGGGAACCAAATGCTCTCCATTTGAGGGAAATGGTAGCTATTTCAAGGACAGGTGGTCAGCTTGGTATGAATGTTCGCCTGTTGGTAGTGTTTTCTTTATTTAGGATTTGAAATCTAGCGGTGCCCCCTCTCTAGAAAAACAAGGATTTGGAATTGCCGTATGTCAGCAAACAGCGGGTGAAAGTTAATGAGTTACGATTGTTGAATTCTGTCCAGATGTGTTAAGATTTTGCTTTATCATATCCTGCTCAAGATTTTCACTCTCTCCACCCAAACCATTCTCAACACCTATCAACAGCCTTTGATAAGACTTTAGGGAAAAATTTTTAGACCCAGACGTGTACAGCATGTCTAGGTTTTTGAGGCCATTGTTCCGTGGCTTGCCTCTCATTGACCAAACACAGATTAGTTTTGGTATGGTCATAAAGCGGGGTTAGCTCAGAGGTCATAGTAGGTAGGATTAACAGAGGATTTTTTGAGTTCACTGAAACAAGTTTAAAACCCTCGACATGAATACTACTTCTACAGGCCAAACAAACTCGCTCACCACTTGAAAATCAATTCGTCAACGGCTGTTTGAGGAGGTTGTTGTTGTTGCAGTGCTGCATTGACTGAGCATACATCTGTGTATCTCACACCATTGGTTTGCTCTCTCTTTGAAATCAATAATCTTGTTGCATCTTTGAGTGCAGTCAAATCCACGTTGAAGGAAAAACAGATGAAAATGTAGTGAACCTTCTTTGTACATTTATTGTGAAACCATAGAAATTAGTTAGTAGTCCAAAGAAGAACCTGCATTCATTTAGTTACGGTGGATACGGTTATTTGTTTGTGCTTTCCTGTAGATGAACAAAATAAGAAGAATATTTTTATGGCCGCTAACTTTCTTGCCCAGTAAACAAGCTCTACTTGAGTCCAGGCTACAGCTGCAGGGACCCTACAGTGAAGCAGCGTTCCTAATGTGTGGATCCAGCTCTGTGACTTTCCTCCTTGCATTCCTGCACATCTTAATTGGCGAACCTCCTGGCAGTGGTCTTGGCTTGGCCTCGGCTGGCCCGGCTGTCAGCTCGGCACAGTGGCCAGCAAACTCACCATGAACAATGCCCATCCTAATCCCTGAAGAATTCCTGCTCCTCTGATCTAGCTGGCCGAAGAATGTAATGTTTAAAAGGCCGGAGGCTCACTAGGAATCACAGCGAGAGAAGTTCTCATGCGCAGTCTTTCATGTTCATTTGTTTTGAGGAGCCAGAGAGGCAGTGATGTGAGAAACCGGCAGCACAGTGGCTCTGAAACACCGCATCAGTAACGGCACCGCAGCCTGCCATGAGGGATTAGAACTATACTGCCACCAGGGGTGAACCTGTAAACTCACCGGGCCGTTACTCTGATAATGAGAGACTTGTTTTGATGTGCCATGGATTCATTTGTAACACTCATGAAACAAATGTATACAAGCAAGTTTTTAATAAATGTACTTGTTTTTTGTTGGGCTCCTCTGTTTAATCTTTCAGTAATGTTATGCAGCGGACATTCATATTTATACTAGTGACTTAGATCATATATATATATAGCTAGCTAGCTCACTTTACCATTTGCTTGGTAGCTGCTGAAGCTCTTGCGTGTGTCCATTCTTGTTAAATTAGACTTAACCCTCTGGCCCTTTTCCTACTGATTAGCATGTCACTGCTGCCTCCACTTTGCATACATACTTCAGCCCCAGCTTTGTGGAAACCGCTTATGGCGATCATGGTTACAGTGTTCTACTGCTTATATGGATCAAAAAGCTTGGGACACAATCATTGCTATTTAAATAATAATCAATTAGTCCGCTTACAATGTTCCGTTGGGGTCTTTTCATACATGACAAAATATGAGAACTTTTTGTTTTTACTTTGCTCCCTTGGTACTGTATTATGACACTGGTGATAACAGTTAGCTATTGATAGCCTGCAGTTTATTTTCAGGCCAGTTAAATATTTAGAATTGAAACCATTGTCAAGCTATAGCGTAGAAGCCAATTTACACTATCGATGTTACTTTAATTGTAAACGGCAAAATACTGTTTCAGGCTATAGTCTGATTATAATTTGAACTTCTGTAAACTATGTTTTACATACTGTACAGTCCTCATTGTATTATAGTGTTAATGTGTGCAGTAATAGTTTGAAAATTCTGTTCTGTATTTTGAAACCTTCAAGAAAATATACATTATAAAATGTATTGTAAAATATACAAATGTCAATTAGATTACAATCTGCACAAGAAATTAAGAAAAAGACAAAAATATTTCTAGTAATCATTTACTTATAGTTTCAATTGGACCCAGACAGACGTGATCAAAACAAGTTTCCACTGTGTTAGCAAGTAGTCACCATGAGCCAACCCAGAGCATGGCTCACTTGACAAAAGAATACAAACTCAGGAAGACTAACATAAAGTAGAGAAACATTAGGGTGTTCTTCAATGTGAAAAACCTTGCCATGTGATGCGTACTGTAAGCCCCGACATGAAGTGCCTGAATCCTGTTTGACCCTTCACGTTTTGTTTTGTCAGCTCCAGAGGCCTGAGTGCCATGCCAGAGGGGTCCCATTCGGCTCTCCACCAGGACCCAATGGGGGAAGGTGAGATCAATGCAATTATACTGAGTAGGACTCATGCTCCTGTAATTGCTGCCTATGAATTGACCAGTTTTTTAACATGGATTTTTTAATAAGTCGGGTAATTCCTAATGGTATATCAGTGTACTAACACAACACAGAAGTACAGCAGAGTCACATGGAAAAATGCTGTAAATGGAGGAATAGAGGAAATGTAGAGGCTTGAGCTGAGCGAGCCGTGAACTCCCCTCCTACAGTCCAGACGGGCAGAGAGGCTCTTTGTGTGGAGCTCGGCCCACCTCTCTCATACAGCTGAAACCCCGGAGCACTCGCACATCAACCCAGAATGTGTCAGAATCTCCGACAGCCAAGATGGTCGGTCGAGCCAGCGGTGCTGACCTTGTATGCCGGGGACCACTCAAATTACATATTATTTTAGTGTTCATTATATTCAGTCACAGAGCCACTGCATTGACACAGGGCCTCTTTGTATCTGGTTGCCTGCTCTGTTCCTCAACCCCCCCAACGCCTCCGCTCTTCTCTACTGAACTCATTTTGCGCTAGGCTTCCACTTTGGCTGAAGAATACCAGTGTGTCAATGGATCCCTTTTTCCTCCTCGCCTGTCCCTTTGGTTGAGCTTTGGCCAGAGGAGGCTTTTGGCTTGGGGAGACGTGTGCCGCCCTCATGAAAATGTGTGTCTCTGTTTCCTCAAAAGGCCACTCTGCACCGACTGCACGTTCACACGGCTCATTTTGCAGCTCTGATATCCTGGAAGAAATCACTTTGGGATGACAGAACAGCAACTTACAGTTTAAACATTTTCAGACTGATTTAGTTGGAGTTGAAGTGTGACTGATTCCCCCCCTGCTGTGAATGGATGGATGGTAATTGAGGGGCAGGGCTGCTGGTAGTGTGTTATCTCTGTGAGGTGCTGAGTGGATGTGGTTAACAGGCAGGAGGAATGCACATGGTGAGAGGAAGCCTCCCGGTCTGGTCAAGCTAAACAATAAAAGGTCTGTGGTGCCTATCAAGCTCCAAAGCCATAAAGCGTCAAAGAGTTTTGAAGTGAAAAGAAGCTTTCACCAGCATCCTTTGGATGGCGCTCTGCATTATATTAGGTTTGTTGATAGTCTGCACTTTGAATTCCCTTTTGAAGAATTGAATGAATAAAAAAAAAAAGACCCCTCATAACTTCCAGCTAAACTAAGCTGTCATCAGCACATGTCAATCCAATGGCATCAAGGCATCAACAGACCTGAGGCAGCATGAAGCATCCCTTTCAAAGATAAGAGTTCCCTCTGACCTACTTAACCCCAGACAGGAATGTAGCTGTGTGAGCAGAATGTACAGCTTTAAAGGGATTCTGGGGGATGGACGGATCATCTCCATTCACTGCGGCTTTTCCAAACCAGTGAGTTGTGGATATAGATGTATGATGGCAGGGATGGCTGCGTCTTTGAGTGGGCTGGTCAGTGGAGCTCCTGGAAGGGAACTCGTTCTCTGCTTAATTGCCTGTTAATCACAGCCTCAGGTTAGCCAGCAGCTAAATCCTGTTCTCGTGTTGAAGTCATGCTCTGGCACTCACTGCAACCCTTTATCGTGTGTGTACACAACAACTTTCTAGTGTAGCTAGTCATTACGTAACATAGCTGCTATTGTTATAAGATACTACATTCAATGTATTTAATTTAATTGTTCCTCCCAGATTCCTCGTAATCCTAACAAAAGAATGTATTTCAATGTAAATGGTTATACAGCCTCCTACAATGGCATTCCTCCTATAGAGGTCTTCCGGTGGATTACCCACCTTAGTTGCAAGCTCTCTGCTTTGGGTGTTCCTGTTCGATGGCCTCTTAGAAAGGCATTTGAATCAATACAATAATTCTCTATTAAACTATTTAATTCAGTTGACAAGTGATACAGCACATGTGACGCTAAACACATTCATGGTCTAGTAATGTTAATTGCATGTTCTTGTAAACGGGTTACGCGCAATTAATGCGGTTTCTTGTCATTTATTATTGCACAACAAAGCCATATCCGTTTAATAGAGCACACAACAAGTGCCAGAGCAAACTGGATTTTGGCTGCTGTGTCCAGGTGTAACCACCGGAGAGAGGTGTAACCACCGGAGAGACAGCATCACACCCTTAATTATGATGCATGTAATAAACAGCTTGATGTGAATTCAATGAGGTGTTCCTCCCCGACCCTCACCACACTTCACACAGCTGTCCTGCCACCAGCCTGCGTTGACTCTGCAGAAAGGCGCTAACGCGACAGCAGTTTGGTTGTAGGCTGTCAAATTGGTGGTAAAGTTTACAATGGACTCACACCTCAGGGCCCAGATGGTGAGTGTTGTCCAGAGGAAATGTAAGTTTTGAATGGATCCAAGGCTGGCTGTGTGCGAGTGCCTGAAGGGCTCTTAAAGAGGAGGGGGGGGGGCTTGTTGATGGAGGAGCTTCCTAAGTGGATCATCACATGCCTATGCACTGAGGTCAGCTGGCACAGCTGGATCCTTCAAGATCCGGGGTCCAGCGCAGGCGAGTTTTACAGGATTAAATTTGAGCTTTTTGAGGACTTGTGTCCTTTTTGGGACTTGAAGAATCCCATCTTGCTGAAACATGTCACTCTTTAATGCTGGTAAAGGGATTTTGTTCCATCCGGTTTTATATTGGTGTATGTTAAAAGGTTGAATCCACAATGCATGTCAACGTTTATCTTACTTTTTTTTTCTCGCTTTTCTTAGTATTTTGCTATACCTTTTGGTTTGTCTGACGTAAGAGTACATTTTTTACATACAGAACTTTGCTCTGTCAATGAGTGGATTTTGTCGACTACACAATGGCCTCAGCAAAAACTAAGAGAATTTAATAATACAGGAGATTTACAAAGGACACAAGTAAAACTAAAAGTAAAACTTTCGTCTTACTTTTAAACACCAGAATTCCCCGAAAACTTTCCAGCATAACGTTTTGACCTTGATAGTCTGTGTGGAATGCAGGTTCAGTTTTCGTGTGTGTACTCAGCCTCCGTTGTCCACCGCGGTTTATTTACCAACTTTCAGGCTAATTATTAACACGGCATTAAAAGCTCCTTGAGAGGCCAAAGGCAGGTGTAAATCAAACCATCTTGTACATATAAATGACTGTTTAAATGAGGAACACCTTCAAGGGACTTGAAGTATTTCCTCCTCGGGATAAGAAATTAACCCAGGCCATCGGCCTCACTGTCTAATCGGAAGGGCTCTGACTCATGCTGTTTGATAATGGTCTGTGAAGACTCGGCGGACTAATCCTCGGAGGCACCCTGTGTGCTTGGTCCTCCTGCCCTCCCGAGGGGCAGCCATTCACTGTTTCCAGGTGGGGAGGAGTTTTTCCCAAGGGGATCAGTGTAAGACGACCTCCCTGTCTCCCAACAGCCACCGGGGGAGGAGTTATGGAGGGGTGTTGAAGATGGAAGTACAGAGTGGATCTTGAGGGGCGGAAGGGCTCTATAGATGTATTGCAAACCACGATGCCCTCTTTATCCACCGAGGGGAAACAGGAGCACACTGTGCACTTGGCTCTGACAGAGTGAGCAGATTAGCAGTCGCCTCAAGAGCCAGTTTGAAGAAGTTGTTGGACATACAAATCAGCCAATTAGCAACAAGGATTGTTCTCCTTGTTACATGAGCGGTGAAAGTTTTCTTCATGGCCAGTATAAATCTCCCCAAAATGGTTATTACTCTGTGCTAGCAGACGTGACTATGTTTTGTATTTTTGTTGAGCAAGATGAATGTATGTTGCAAGAAAAGTTGTAAACTAACTCTTTAGTTCTCCTGGTGTAGATTACCAGGAAGAAAAAGGGGGTGGCGTGGAGTAATGATGTATGAAGCTGCCAAGACAGGAAACAAGGAATGCTCTTCCCAGATGAAACTGAACACTGAAATGACAAACATTTCACATCATTGATCATGAAGTTGCAGGTACAATCAAACTTGGGTTTGGAGAAATACCTCAAGATGATTCAAGATGTGAATCATTGTCCGCTGGATTCAAATTCATCTCCTTTTGATACATGAGTCAGTATGACTCAAGCAGGAGCGGCTGTGTCAAGTATTGCGAACAGAACAGGCGAGGGCTTGTTTGTTTTATGGGATGTTCTGTCCACAGGACAGTTTTCAATGTCTTAACACTGATGCAACTCTGACTGGCTTTTGTTATCTGGTAAAAGTTTTCCCATGGCAAGAGAAAGTCTGTTCCTGCTGCTTTAGGATAAGCATTTGCATGCTAAACACAGATATAGTCTGTGTTGTTCCTGTTTTTTTGCCCCTGATTTGGTTAGAAAACAAAAGGCCTCAAGTCAGACATAGCAGCACAGGAGGAACTTTAGCACAAACTCTGGGTTATTATTTTGTTTTTTTCTCGTAGGCAAATTAAGTTTGACTTGGGGCCCCAGTTATTCATCTGAAATAGTCATATCATACGGGTGTGTATTTCTCTGAGACACCTTTTCTTTGACCGGGTAGTGCACACTCATCATTCGATGAATGTGTGGTCACAGGAGTGGCCGGGATTGGAGAAGGTGACTTGGAAATCCTCCTGCAGGACACCTTGGTCTTTCAGGTTAGTTGCTTTAGTGGATGAATCTCAGCACTAGGTATGCAAGGATGGATGCTGTGTTGGAATTTACGATATTCTGAGTGCATATATAGTTTTGCTCTGTGGAAATATTTAAAACATGTAGTTCAACTTGACATAATTATTATACTGTTGTTGATGCTGAACATTTTCCACCGCGCACCATCATTTTTAGACTGACACGTTGCCGACATGTCATTAACCTTGTTTGTTTCCTAATAACGTAAGTCAAGTAGACATTGTCTACACAAAGATGTGTTCACTGTCATCCTGTTGTGACTGCAAAACACAAGTTATCCAGGTACAGGGACGGGGCAGTTTCAGACTTTGGAGGAAAGAAAACTATAGCTTGTCCTGGGTAGCATTTGCATAGAGGCTGGTTTGCATGAACTGATGATGTTTGAGTCGCATCATCATTATCACAGAGTTTTGCAACAAAACACCGACGTCATAGCTTATGCCAGGGTGTTCTCACAGAAGGTGACAATGCTCAGCTGGAAAATGTGTTGCTCTGATGTGATCATGTCACTGGACGCTATTGTCGGGACATACTGTATGTGACTGTTTTTTTTAGACAAGTCTGCCATTACTCAAGCATGCTGAGACAGTTCATACGCAAGCCAGAGAGTTTTCTTCATAAAGGAATGCGTTGTGTCCCACACACCAACAACTTCAGACAGATACAGATCATCTCTGTCGCACATGCGTATGCAGTCTTTTAGAAAAAGTTAATAACCAGGTGCCAAGGTATTCTTTTCAATGCTTTTATTCACCTTCTGCGGCACCTTATTAGGTACTGAATGTCATTCATATAACCATGATGTCAGAGGCGGACAAGTTTATGAACTGTCTGCTTTGTTAACGACATGATAAGCTCAGTCTGAAATGGAAACAAGTGTAGACTTTGCATTATTAGTTCTAGACTGATTAGTCATCGAGCCCCTCGGTGAGTGACTGTGCTGTCTGCTTGTCAGCATTCGCCCGAAATCACCTGTCATCACTGACGCCCATCTCTTTATCAGTCATGCCCCTCAAACTCACTGGTTTTATTATCAAGTCAAGGGTGCCGGACTGGTAAGCTCTTTTGTTTGACTTTTTCTGAACATAAACGACCACACTAACATAACATGGTTATTTGGTTACATGTTGCATGAGCATACGCCAGCGCTGCATTAAAATGAGCTGCTGTCCAGGGGATTTGGATCAAAAGAGAAGGCAAGGTCATGCTTGTAGCATCAACGCACCTTTGTCTGTTAACCTTGGCTTAACGGACAGAAAACTAGAATTCAAAGAATTACTATGAGGGGGTTGGGAGTTTGTTTTTATCTGGAATTCCCGACATTTTTCTCAGCAACAACATTAGTAATCTGTTCACACACACACACACACACACACACACACACACACACACACACACACACACACACACACACACACACACACACACACACACGCACACACTCACACACACACACACACGTACACACTCACACGCAGCTGAAATAATGTAATCCATTAGTTTGCAGTCTTGCTGGTGACTTTGTTGAGGCTAAATGGACTTTGAAAAACTGCTGAGAGTTATTGAGGCATAGATGCCGCCTGAAATGTAGTCAAAATACTATACTATCTCTGTAGCCTTGACTTGGTTAATGGTTATGTCTGTGAGTTAACAACTGTACTGATGCGGTGCTGAAACAAAGGAGAGTGTTGTGTTTTGTTGAGGTGGTGTACTTTGTGAAATTGTGGTGTGTATATATGTGAAATTCTATGGTTTGACTGTAATGGAAATATTGTGCAACCATTATGTGTAAGTTACGATTCAACATGTCGGTTCACTGAGCTGTTGAGAAAGAAGTGGTAGGAATTTGTTTTGTAAATGGATAGAAATACGCTGCTTACAAATTATACTTCAAAATGGTTTAAACTATGTAGATATGAAGCGATCATTCCCTCACATTAAGTTTTTATTCAGTCAATAAATTCAAAACCTGAAGCACTGACCTTCACAGCTCACTTTTACGTGCACGTTTTTGCTGCTGTTGTTGCTTTGATCAGTGCGCTAAATTGTGCATTTTCCTAATTTAAGACAATATTTTTCACTTGTGTGTTCAGAACAGAAACAGTTAAGACTAATTTAATACCGATCTCTTAACCCATTGGGTATCAGTCCGTCGACAGATAAACTTGGAGTTATATCTCTGGGGTTCCACTTTTGCCAGTTGATATTGGGCCAAGACTTTGTTTCCTTGAGATGCAAGACTAGACTTGGAGTTAAAGGAGACGAGACGAGTAGCCAGTTTACAGGCTAATTTTAAATCAATGAAAAGCAAAATCCCCGTCAGACGATAGCCGGTGGATTTTGCTCTCCACACGGACCATTTAGCTGCAGTTAACCAAAGCCTGCTCAAACTTGATTAGTTAATACTCCACTGACTTCAAACGAAAACAAGAACTCTTCCAATACCAAAATATTGTCCCGTTGCCTACAGAGTCTGAATGCACTGTTTATCGAGATTAATTTAACGGTAACAGACAAATTGTTTAAACATGTTCAAACGTGTTTGTGTGCAGATGGTATATTTGACTGGCCAGTTTTGTAGAAAACAGATGGTTTAAACTAGTTTGTGCTGCTCACTGCCCCTTGTACGTTGGTTTCTTTTTATAGACCTTTCCCTGCACTTATTGCCAAAACATCGTTGGCATTTGGGCTTTACGGGATTATTTCCAAGAACCATTTTTCCTTCCAATAAACTGAATGCTAACAAATGTGGTCTTAAAGCAGCCAGATACCTGTGCTTATCTTTGCTCAGTCTCAGTTGCTGCTGGGAAAATTGTCTGAATGTGACACAATATTTAATTTATTATGTAATGTGTATTCATTCTCCTGATGTTAAGCATCAAGACGATGGCGTCAACACTGCAAATGCATCAACACATGTGCAGCCAAAGAATACAAATGGCGGCTGTAGCTCAGGGGGATGAGCGGTCATCCCGCAACCACAAGGTAGCCGGTTCGATCCCCAGTCCCCCCATAGCTCACATGTCGAAGTGTCCCTGAGCAAGACACCTAACCCTCAACTGCTCCCCGGGCGCCTCACAGGGCTGCCCACTGCTCCCTATCCAGGGATGGGTCAAATGCAGAGAAGAATTTCCCCAAGGGGATTAATAAAGTGCATGTTTCTTTCGTTTCGTTTCAAACAAACCATGACACATCTGATACACACACACATGCATACTGTATACACATATACATAGATCATAAAATACAAGATGATAGTAACAAATAACATGTAAAAACAGCCTACTCATGCCTTGTTGAAGTGACACACTGTGGCTACAGATCTTTCAGAGATTAGTGATAAATGTTTGCAGATGCTGAAGAGGCGGTGCTTTTCAATAATGATTGCTTTATGATAAGTATATGAAGAACTGCATCGTAACCGGTGAAAAACAACAACAACATGGATGCATATTCTTCTCTGAGTTGTATTTGTCCCGAGCGACAGACAGAATGGAAACACTTTGCACCGCATCGGCCTACCTACGATCAGTACGTTGAACAGAGCGTTTGCATTCCTTTGCATGGCCTGTTTCAGTAAAATCAGTAAGTGGTGCTGCTGTTTTCCCAGAAACCTGTGGTATCAGCCACAGATAATGCCTGCCTGTAGAGTCAGTATCTGAAGCTGAGCTGGTGCTGGAGTCAAGTGGGTGTTCAAGTCTTAAGATAAGTCAGCTAGTTTACACTACCACTGTTGGAGATAAAGTCATGAGTCTGAGCAGTTATATAATAACTAGAAGCGGCAGACACATGTTGTCGATTTGTGCTGTTCATCCCCCTCCCTTTAACTTGGCATTGACGGCAGTCAGCAGCTTCATGATCCTCTATTTGCTGTGAGGAAGAGCAGGGAAGAGGAAGGGGGTTTCACGAGCCAGACACAGCAAAGCTCCAAACCAAATGTAAAGACCGAAAGCGGGAAAGGAAGTAGATGCCTCGATGCAATTTGTAGTGGCCTAGTATTGTGTAATAGCTCACCGCTTCACCCCCTTTACACCATCAACCCTGTGATTTGTCACAGTCTGTAAACAGAGTTTATTTCGTGGTCAGCTCCTGCTTGCCAGCTCATCTGTTTCTCCCAGTGAGGTTTTGCATGGGAATTGTGTTGTTGGGACGACTCTGTGTGGATTGTGGAGCAAGTTGTGCAAGGGGGAGGAGACTCTCATGAGCTCAGTACTGATTCATGGAAAGCTCGGGGATGCCAAAAGGTGCGTGCGTCTGAATGAACTGAAAGGCTTTTTGATTCCTCATGTGAAACCCATCATCCAGCTACATGTTGATTTTTTTTTTTTTTTCAAGACTTAATAAATCACTAACTTTGGGCACTTCCCACGTTCTCATGTGAAATACTTCTCTTGTTTGACATACTTAATTCCAGGGAGAGATGTAAAAGGTTGCATGTTCTCTATAAAACTGAACATGATATGTAAAATAAATCAATTGAGTATGCTTGTTAATCGTGAATCATTTTGGTTGCAGCCTCTTACAGATTGATGAAATACCTTCAACATCAGGTTTGTATTATCAGCTATGGGCTGCTGACCAATGATGCACTAATGATGAACATATTAATGTTACAACTAGTCTACACTGGTGAAAGAGTGTATTTCAGGCTACATCTGTAGGCTATCAAAACCAAAATGACGCTCTCCATCCCCACCAGGCAGTATCTTTTAATGTTTTGCTTAATGATGGTTTGTGCCTCGTAGATTTCCTTTTATTAGGCTTAAGTCAAATTACGTGACAAAGCTTTGTTTCTTCAGCTAGGCAAAATGGTTTTGACCCCATTGCTCTGCACATATTTAAGGAAATGGAGCTCTCTGCACAGTGGCTTTACAGTGCTCCATTCTCACACCACCATGACTTCATATATTTAGGAAACAGTTGTGAGGAAAATTCCCCATATGTCCAGGAAGGATGTGAAACTGAATATGGATTCCATGTCTCTTATATTCAAACGTAGTTCACTAAAGACATACAAACAAACCGGCTGGTTCCCTTCCTCCGTATTTTTTTTCTCTTCCCATCAGTTTCCCCCATTTCTGTTTTTCCAAGGTTCAGCTCAGCCTTCAGCAGTCAGGAGAACAAGAGGAAATGGCTGGGTTTTCCATAGAACATGCAGTGTTCAAATTAGGCCATGTCAGTAACGATTTGAGCGAGGCCTTTTACTGTAAACCACTCCTCTGTGTCTCGGTCTGGGAGTTAAAACACATAGCTCTGAGCTGTCTTTTATTGATTTGTAGATGGAGTCTGTTCAATGTCGCAGGAGTTCTATGTATCTGAAGTTGTCCCCAGCCAGGGTTTTAATGCAGCCACAGCCTTGCTGTTATTTATCCACTTTGTAGGAGAAGTGATCGCTAAATGCATTAGTTAGTTCAGCTGGTTTATAACCGCATTATATTACTTAATGGCTTAGTGAAACCCTGATGGTATTTCTGAAAACACAACATATCATTTTATAGTTATTTGAGCACTGTAAAGTTGTGGTTGCACCCTTTACCATTGGCATTTGTAGATGCCATGCGTACAGGGCGGGTGTGAGGTACGCATAAAAGGAAATATGATTAATTAGATTGTTGGAAAAGAGCATTGAGTTTCCTTTAACTGAAATCAAACCCATTAAGTGGCAGGTACATAAAGTGATACTAAAACCAAAATGTGTTTTTTAAATATGAAAACACTCAAAAAGGTTTTGTAGTTTTCTTTAAGGATACCAATGTGACGTGTATATCCCAGTGGGCTGACCATACTGCCTTTTTAAATGTTATAGGGTCTACCTTCTCAAATCCTGACACCTACCCTCTGTCTCTTACCTGTCCCAGAATCTCCTCAGTTGTCCTCGCCCCTCTCCACCAGTGAACATCACCGGGCAAACAATGACTTGGGCCCAGACTACAGCCGGCTCTGTGTGGAGCTATTTGACGGAGACGCTGAACGTCCAGTGAGCCTGGTGTCCACCCTGTCCTCCGGTTCATCCCGTGATAGTCGCAGCCTCTTCGGAAGCACCGTAGCCCTTCCTTCCTCCACCACTCCACCCATACAGAGTGAGGAGGACATAGACCTTGAGCTGAGCCCAGCTGAAAGCACTGGGGAGCGGCCAGCGGACCAGAGTCCCACCCTCACATGTTCCAGGGGCCGCTGGCAGAAACGGCTGGAGCGCAGGGTGATCGGCAACCAGTGGAACAACAACGCCACCTCCAACAGGAAGGCAAGTGGAGAGATACCGTACATCCCCGCCTCGCCTGTCGTCACGCGCGCCATGGCGCCCAACCCGAAGCTGACCTATTTGGACCGTGTTGTCATGGAGATCATTGAGACGGAGCGCATGTACGTCAAGGACCTGCGCAGCATCGTGGAGGTGAGCGGATGTCACGGTTATGCTGACTTTACTGAAATTGAATATTCTGCTACAGTTAGTATTTTTGAGCCAAGTATTTACTGTGAGCCAATTTGA